>CM076584.1:298752587-299485362 GCA_034641835.2 Pinus albicaulis | reverse complement strand
TGATTCTCAAAGGGGTTGCAAAGATCTCCTCCGAAAGAGGAAGATATGAGGAGAAACCTATGAAGCAGGTGGTAGACAGAATATGCATCTTGCTGAAATCTATGTTAAATAATCTTCAAGACTAGGGGCGGAGTGGGAACCCAAATAAAGAATAGGAGAATCCCCAATGTATTCCTCACAGATCCACTCCCCGGAATCCTAAACAGAGACTTGGGAGGTATTTTTATTGGCTACATTGGACTCAGATTCACATTCAAGATATTCTAGCTAGCCAGTGGTATACTTGGCTGAAAAGGTATGATGATGCACAATACAAGCACACTGAATGGAGCGTCAATCCTGCAAATGAAATATTGGAGAATGGAGCTCTAATCAAGGGACTAGAAAAAAGAAGTGGAATCAAGGTTGTAAAACTTGAGCAATCCCCAGTATCCCACTGTGATGAGAAAGACAAAAAAGCCATCCAACCAATTTTGGGAAAATGGCTGCAAAGAAGTCGAGGGATGGAAAAGGCAAGGAGAATGAAGAAAGAGAGACAAAATAGAGTACACACATTGCAAATACAGCAGTGATTGAGAGAGAAGAATGAAGAAAAAAGGCCCAAGGCAACAATCTAGGGAAGGTTTTGCAGTTGTTTAAGAAGGTTTCCGTATGTTATCAAAATGTTTATCACGGGTTGCAAGATGGCACCATCCAAGATAATAAAATCTTAAAGGCTATCAATCTGATCTCTAGAAAGAAAATCAGTCCAACTATAAGGAGGTCAAATTTTGTTACAGGGCAGAAATATATAGTGGAGAAAGTCATATCATGCCATTGGAAAGATGTCTAGAATATAATGCATTAAAGCTCTAAAGGCCACTTCCAACCCACAACAGGGGATTTGGTTGTGGGCACTCCGGTTTTGTATTAAAAATTTTGAATCAATAAAAGGAACATCTTTTAATTACCAAAATAAAACAAGCTGGTATCACTATTGATATCAAAGAACATTGCAAGGCAAGGCAACTTTGGAGAGACCAATCTAGACCTAAATAAGAGAGAAATAATGTTTAAAAATAATGCATACCAGGCTTCACAGAACCTTCATGTCAGGACTTGGTTCAAAGGCCATACCACTACCTTTCCATACCTTGTGACTAGTTCCGTGAAAGCTGGAAAGACTGATCCATGTCTTTGTTTCCTCATCTAAATGAAAGCTGGGAAGACTTTTCCATGTCTTTTCACCAATATTGTAAACAACCACCTCTATCACTAGAAAATCATTAGTTACAAAACATGCATGATCCCCAATTCCTATGCAGCACATAAACGGGTATTCAGGCTCAATGAAAGTCGGGTATTCTGGCACATAAACGTTCATGTTAGGAGGCTTCTTTCTCCACATTGTTTTGATGAAATTGTGTGATCACAGGAGATTATTCCACTGCTTTGAGACACTACGAAATATGCACACACATTCCACTGGAAACAACAACAATATTTCTTCTTTCAAATGATCATGCAAATAATTGTAGGTCGTTGAGCAATTTTTCGACTACACCATTTTCAAACAGGTCGTAGAACCGGGAAAATTGTAATTCAAGGCGTTATAGTTAGAATGCCTTTTTTCAATATTTTATAACAAAGCTAATGGTCTGTTCATAAGGAAGGTCGGAAAATTTAATTTGTAGGTTGGTTACGTAATTGAAAAATAACAAGCAATACACAACAAACACCCATGCAAATTAGAAGGCTCAAAGTACATCAGAGCCATGGCTGTAGCTAGTGTGACTTTCTTCTTTGTCTAAAATGGATCTGGTTGAAACCAAAAAAGGCCACATATAAAGCCCTGAAAACTTCAGGATTAAATCTCATTGATTTGAAAAGGAAGAAAAATGTATTCCTTGAAACCTTTATTTTGAGAATTCACTTTTATAAGACTCTGCACACACATCATACTACCCAGATTCTGAAAAGTAAATTTTCAACTATAAATTCAACATGCAAGCCCTTGAAATTCTAAAGGGAACAGACACAGAAGATGAATACTGAAGAAAACGTAAGTGCATACCCTTCGTTCACTACAAAAACCCTAACATAAAATTAACCAGCAGTTGCCTACAAAATCTTTACTCTCACCTTGCTGCTCGCGAATTGCGCTTCTCTTCCTCCGACAACTGTAACGCCAAGCCAAACCCTCATTTCGATTTCTCACACAAGGATGATGAATTTAGCTCAAACCACCTGATCAGATGGTGTTAGGTAAGCTAAGTGATAATCCAAGGCATCTAGAAAAATTAAAAGCCTACCCCATAATTATTCCCATTCTTCTCTTTACAGCGGTCATACAGAACATTACTGCTGACTTTTCCATCTGCCATTCGATAGTCCTCTAGATTACCATAGTTCTTGCTGAGTGTTCTCAATGAGTACCTTGATCCACAATATTTTCTGAAACAGAGACACTAGGCATACCCTCTTCTTCTAGAATTTAGAGAAATGTTTGTACGAAAGAGTCATCATTGAAGCTATTGTTTCTATATATTTTACTGTTCTTAGTATAATTTGATCCTGGTTTTATATTGAAAATTAAACTCAAGGAGTACCTGATATGTGTGTAAAAGGAAAATTGACATTATACAGAAATCATTACCATCCAGTCCAGTTTTCAGTCCACATATTTGGCTTTCCAGGAGAAATACGTTTAAAATAGTCATAGTAGAAACCATTGCAAGTATTTATCTACAAAAAAATGATTCGTATATTAGTAAAAGCCCTAAACTATTACAAATTTCTAAAGAGAGTTTATATATTAATGGCAAAATATATTAAAAAAACTTCTCACAATTGGGTCTGGAGCATCGGTTTGTTTACACATCACCTAGGGAGTACTTGTATTTAATGATAGTGACATATTTTCTGCCCAATTGGCATGTAACTTTCCCTTCTCACCATAATATTTCTCTACTTGTTGATATTCATTCTCTATCTGCATAGGACTATGAATCAAATCATGGTGCCATAGCTTATTAGTATGAATCAAATCAAAGTGGCATACATCATTATACACAGAACAATGTAATAATCAAATAAATATTAAATTAGTATGAATCAAGTCAAAGTGTCATGCATCGTTATACTCAGAACAGTGTAACAAAATATTATAAGATAATGGGTCCACCTTTCCATTCAAAAAGGTTTTCTTCTTTCATCATCTCTATTATCTTTGCTATAAATTTTTGCATATGGTACTAAAGAAAACAAAACAAATTTGTACTTAGTGGTGATGTTTAGAAAATTAAACACAAACATAAACATTGAGATTGCAATTGAAAATTTATGATGCTCTGCACTGGAAACCTTAAGAATGGAATTAAAATTTGTTTAAAACAAATTTTCAAAATTTCAAAGTTTTTTTATAAAGAAAAGCAATTCTAAATCTGTTTCAGGGTTCTGATATTATTTTGACTCAACTGAACTTAGAACCTTGGTCATATTCAATTTTTAAACCTTGCTTAATAGATAAATTAAAAAAATTTCATATGAAAGACCATATACATATTTGTATGCTCATTAACTTTTGAAAATGGATTGTCACAGGTATTTCTTGGGAACAAGGATCTTGTCTACTGTCAAACTTTTCCTCTTTTTCTTCCTTATTTCTATCCATCCAGCATATTGATTTGAAGGATGCAGCTAATCAAAGTATCCGATCATGCTATTTGCACAATGTCTATGGTTACAACAACCATTAACGAGCCAAATCCAAACCGAAATCACCATGAAAGTTTCGTTGTCTATTCTCAGCTTGATTCCTGGTGCAGTGGCATTTAAACAAATTTGTATGAGATTCGCTACTTACTGGAAAGAAATCTATGTCTAACTCACAGATAAATGAAGCAATCTATAGAGCTATGATAAGGAAATTAGGAACAAACTTGATTTGTAGCTGCTACTTTAAGAAGATATGGAACATCAGCAATAGGCCCAACAAGAAAGCGGCGATGAACAAGACCATCGTGGACAAACATATATGCCATCCCAAAAACAGTGATACCAAGCCCCTGAGAAATTTTTCAAAATGCACATTAGGTTGATAATAGAGTGACTAACATACTGCTATTGAAAATCACCTTGACATAGCTGTTAAATCAAACTTGGTTTAAATTTACAGTGATCACATCATTCTTTAAAGAATACTGTCAATTTAGTACTTCTGTGAATTTCAATGGTAGCAATAGTCAAAACAGAGGCCAATACTTACAGCACCAAAACAAAGGCCTGGCACAAAGCCTTTGTTAAAGAATCCATAAGCCAGTAATGCAATGGCCAGACCAACGTTGATAATGGAAAACACGTCATTCAACTCAAAAGGTCCCTCCCAGGGATAGTTTTAGGGGCGAATTTTTGCCCAAAGGTGTCAATTACAATCTAAAACTAACATCTCAACAGTCCTGTAATCAATGGAACAAAAGGGGATTGCATAGTGCAAAACATATCTGCTATGTTACAGCTGGATTGTTTTTTTTTTTAAATTAATTCTTGGTCCACCTTTCTGTAAATTGTAGTTATACCTCATGCATATGCCACAGCGAAGCATGCCAGAGAGCTCGGTGAGCCCAGCGAGGCCAGTATTCCATTCCAACCTATAAAAGCACATTTGGAGTCATTATTTTCTGAATATTTAGTTCCAAATCTAATACCAACAGCTCAAATAAATAAATTGCACATACTGTGGCTCCCATTGCTAATGAAAATGTGCCAAACATCTCTGTGCAGGGAATCTCTGCACCCTGCATACAAATTCCATCAGAGAACAAGCAAGGTAATATACCCATGTCATCTCATGCATATGAGCATAAAGACAAGAGTGACAGAACTACTGTAATATTTATTTGTAATGATAATGGTTAGCACCATTGAGTACGAACTCAAAATTCATGTTGCAAAAAATTTATTAAATACAAGTATTTCTGTGACTGCCAAAGAGAGCATGACCTGAAGCTTAGCAAAGCACATGTTAGGTAAGAATCATGTAACTGAACAATGCATAATTATAGTTGTTATGATGAAATAGATCCAACATTTTTGTGTGGGCCAACTAAATTTAGTTATATTGCAACATTGAGTGAGAGATACCATAAGTTCATCATAAAACTCATGGTAAACATTTGTAACAAGAAGATATCTATACGATCAGTATGCCTAGTGGTTATGACACTGTTAAAAGGAGAATCAATCTACTTACAAGGATAATCCAATTTCTCATCAAAGATTTAGAGATTTCCGGAAAATTTCCATAACTCATATCTACATGGTTCACAATTTGTGAGGCAGACACACTCTTTAAGAAGGTTTGCAGCGTGAATTCGGCTCACATCTGGATAGATGTAGAGACTCTTTTAATAGAATAAGAGGACGATCTAACGAGTACCCCAAGTCTCTCAAACCCCCTAAGCAAAACCATAATAGACCATAAAATAAAAACTGAAAGGAGCACCGCCATGGTGAGCACATGGGGCCTGCTAAGGAGACGTAGACTTTGTCAGCTCAAACAATATATTTCAAAGAACATTATCTCCGGGAAAGAGAGGAGAAACCCATTCGAAAGTTGTTTGAATGGAATACATCAAAAGGCATGTTTCACCAGGAACAGCTAAAATAGTTACTTCAAAAATTAACGTTTTGATAGAACAATATTACAAACTGGTTAATGATTCAATCCTCCGACATACCTTAGGATGGACAGATTTACAGGCACCACAACCAGGAGCATAGAAATCTAAAACAAGAAGCTTGTCTCCAACAATTAGAAGAGAATCAATCAATTCCTGGGCTGAATGAACTTCTACCATATTTGATGTCAATCCTTTTTCCCACCATCTTGATAGGCGGGGCATACATGTCTGTGTTGCACGAACCTGGTAAGAAAATCACCCAACCATAAGCAATGAAAACCCACACTTTGAAAGATTTTATAGCAAAATTAGAAATACCATAAAGTATTTAAGCCTAAAAAAGATCCAGACTCACTTCATACCGAGTGGTTTCAGAAAGAAACCAACCAAACAAAAAAAAATCAAGACTATTTTTCTCATGGTTGTGCTCCTTTCAGTTTTTATTTTATGGTCTATTATGGTTTTTCTTAGGGGTCCGAGAGACTTTGGGTACTCATTAGATCGTCCTCTTATTCTATTAAAAGAGTCTCTGCATCTATCCAGTTGTGAGCCTGGGTATATAGAAATTCCGATACTTCCTAAAAAACAAAAGAGAAATACCTTAATACTGGTAGCGTTGACATACCTGAAGTCAAACCCCCGATGGCCGTTCGCTTGGCAACACTGGGAAACCTTGAATCAATTCCACTCTCTAAAAATTTTCCTGAGATAACAAAGAAATACTCAAGAATAAGAAACGATGGGAAAAGGAAGACCTTCATAGGAAGGGAAAACTGTCAAAGTTGCTTAGGGGTTTTCCCTTAAAACAATGTCACGCGAGCTATTCTGTTCTCTATCATCTCAGCAGTGTTAAGTGGGTCGACTCACAAAGCTCTCATACTTGTCCCTCTATTCCAACTTTCTCACCGGAACCATTGAACCATTCCTCCCTCCATTTTTGGGGCTTCCTCTATTAGAATAAATTTACTTGAACCAAAACATATTGACTGGAGAAATTCCATCAAATGTTGGAAATCTCACTGCGCTCTCCAACTTATGGTTAGCAGAAAATAAATTATCACGGGAAATACCCACTTCCATAAC
Source organism: Pinus albicaulis (assembly GCA_034641835.2). Taxonomy (NCBI): domain Eukaryota; kingdom Viridiplantae; phylum Streptophyta; class Pinopsida; order Pinales; family Pinaceae; genus Pinus; species Pinus albicaulis. Next base: position 299,478,619 of record CM076584.1, on the reverse strand, counting down.
TAATTTTCATTGCCTCTCAAATCTGTATCTCCATCACAATCAACTGCATGGAAAACTGTTAGCAAGTTTATGCAGGCTACAGAGTTTGGCATACCTCTACCTTACCAGTAATATGTTTGAAGGCCCTGGACCCAAACAGCTTGCAATGAACAGCGAAAGTCTTATAAAAGTTTATCTATCTGATAACCTCTCTATTCGAACCCTTGGGGGACAAAATTGTATGTTTATCGGACACCGTGATGACCCCAAACCCTGCTCTCTTAATCTCCCCTGCAAGCCTATAGCCCACCTTGGGCACCAAAATTGTCTGGCTACTTCCCTATATTTCTACTGTTTGGGTACTATTTTACCCCTAAAAGCATCCTTCTTCTTCCCTTTCAAGGAATCAAGATGCCTCAACCTCTTGAGCTGCTCTCTCTCCCTAAAGTGTTTCTAGAATTTGATGTGGGTTTTGAACTTTTCACCTCAGTGCTTTTGGAATTTGATGTGGGTTTTGAACTTGTCACCGCAAACTTCGCATATGTGGGTTTTGAACTTGACTACCGAAGCCTCGGCCTCCATCGCCGCCTCCACTATTGCCCTGTTCGAATCCCTCAACACAGACCTACAAACCCTAGTCTCCAAATCCTCTCGGCCTCTCTCATGCCCCTATTTTCAAACATTTAAGATCTTAAAACTTATTTTTCAAACTAACAGTTGGTAACAAACCAAATGGAAGATTTTCATTGGTTGGAGGAGGTGCCACATGTCTAAATTTTATTGGCTGGAATGGCGATGAGAAAGGCTTCTCATTGGCTAGGGTGACCAATGTTTGCTCACCCCAAGCCAACAAAGAAAATTCCTCTCGCGTAATTATACTAGCAATTGCACCGAGGTGCAAGGGAATGCCGAAAGGAGGATTTGTGAATTATCTTGTGCTACATGTAAGGGTCCATAATGAATGTGAATTTATGGGGTGTAAAATCTCACATTGAAGAGGAAAACGTATGAAATGGAAATGTTATTGATTACATGGATTGTTGAATTTTAGACTATGGAACATAATTAAGGTCAATGCATTTGCATCATCTTTAACCAAAGGGAGTCAACGCTTTGGAATAAAGTTGGTGTAAACATGGATATTGCACGATTCAACTAAATCTAGAACCAACAGGTTGCCAAGAGCTGCGGCAGTCTTTTGAGCAACTTCTTGAGTATGAAATACAAATGAACTATCCAATCATGGCAACCATGTACATACCCCGTAAGTAATAAGTAACAACTCAATCCAAGGGCTTTTAGCAATTCAGTACATGTTGTTGTGCCCACCTCATCTCCCTCTACTCTTTCCATATTTCTTGCTTTCTCAGCAGCATCCTTGATACTCTGCCACTCAGCACAAAAATATGGTGGTGAACATCCCAAGTTTGATGGATCACTACACCCACACTCTTGCTGAGAATTCTGTCCAAAATCTCAAATCTTGCGCTCAGTTCATTGTGCTCTATAATATGACTATGTTGCCATCACGAGGGTTTTGGAAGTTCGGAGGATGGGTGGTTAACCAAGTGATGCCAATGAAAACTTCCTCTTCATATTTTTCTCTTAAGAATGCAGCTCTCAACCTACCCATTTCCTTCATTTTGTTGTTTGTCCTTATAACTTCGTGCAGCCACTCGATGCAAAGACTAATGGGGCATTGCCTTAAGCAATGATGTTTATTTGTCATTTGACATTTTCTTAGATCAGTTATCTTAAAACTGATGTTATATCACTGTATGTATCGCTTATTATTTATTATGTTATGTGTAATGATGTGTGTTGTTGGAATATTGATACGTATAAAATTTCAATGATTTGTATTTCAGTTTTCATATGTTTTAGTTTTTAGTAATTCAAGTGGGGTTCCTCCATGTCTAAAACCTTGAAAAAGTCCTCTATGATGTTTCCTAAAATTTCCCCAATGCATTTCCCTGCTCCTGCCTCCCAGAAATTTAGCGGAACATCACTTTGCACTGCCCATCAATGTAGAGCAAGTTTGGGCAGAATATCTTAAAGCGATATTTGTTAAATGCAGATCAGGCACTACTGTAAGAGCTACAGAATAAGATTAAAATCGCACGTATCGGAGTCCCTGACATGATGTGCAATGTAACTCTTAGTTTGATAAAATACAACACACAAGGTCTTGGCTTTATAAAAGCAGTGCATGAAAAATGCAACATATAACTGCTACTAAAATATAGTAGATAAAACTAAGATAATGGGGTTGGTTTCAATTTGAGTAACTTGGAAATTTTAGAAGTGAAGAGTTTTTGTTCTGAATTCGATTGTTCCTTTCAAGTTTTTCAAAATTTTCCACTGTAATGTCTGAGAAATTTGACTCGGTAGACAATTTAGGATTTGGATGATTTTCGAGGTAAAATATTCTCTTCGTTCTGTTTTGTTTGATTTTTTTACATGATACAGCTCTGAGTAGAAGACCTAGGCCACAAAGGAGCATTGTTATAGCTTAATTTTTTACACAATACTGTTTCAATAGGAAAGGCAGTTGTTATAGCTTCACTTAAGTTTTCGAACGATACATCTCCTATAGAAATACAGTTCCATTAGAAAAGGCAGTGTTCAGTAAAATTCCAATCTTTAAAGAACTTGTGGATTTTCCCTTTAAGACCAAATTTTATGTCCATTCAAGCCAAACAGTGCCATCCCTGTCTCTGGATAGGTACTATATACTTTACAATTAAAACCCTGGAGACAATATGTTAAAATTTCAACCTATAAACCCTAAAAAGGGCATAAATCATCTTTTGAACTAACAATTTTTCACAGCTACTTTGCAGTAAGAACATTAATACATGCTGAGTGTAAAATCTATAATATTAGTACTAGAGAATTCAGATAATCAATCCAAAGAAAAGGAGAAGGATAAGATCCACATACCTTGCAAGCATTCACAGTTCTCGGCCTCCTTCCTGACAACATCTAAAATAGAGTTAATGAGCTCGGCGCCCTTAGTGTAATGGCCCTTGGCCCAATTATTACCAGCACCAGACTGGCCAAAGATGAAGTTATCAGGCGTAAATATCTGGCCAATGGGACCAGACCTGACGCTATCCATGGTGTCAGGCTCCAGATCCACGAGCATAGCCCTGGGCACATAGCGTTCCCCGCTGGACTCATTGTAGTACACATTAATCCTCTCCGGCTGAAGATCCCCGTCTATACTATACCTTCTAGTGGTATCGATCCCATGCTCATCACATATGACTTCCCAAAACCTGCCTATATGTGCAAGATCTCACGCATTCTCGCTTCGTAAGTACGGAAAAAATAGTGACTAGACAAAGCGTACCTTAGTGAAACCCAGTACTAAATATCCAGTAGCGTGGCGTCTATTGGGATCAAATATTTGTTGAAAATCAGTAAAGATAGATAAGGCGTGGTGTCTTGACAGTTGAAAGAAATGAAATAAAAAACTCAGTCTAGTCCATCCACAGATCCAAGACTCTTAAGCAAATAAGTTGCAGGGTACTAAAAGCAAATGAATCGAATCGAAAGCTCACTCTGAGCTATTCATAGATCTAGTGCTTTATGACTTGCAGAGCTTAGAAAAATGGCGAGGATTTTGCAGAAATAAAGAAGTAGCGCCAAACTACTAGTAGTCCTCCTAGCCACGACTCTCCTAAATGTTAAAAAAAATAAAAATGAACGACAAATCATGGCGCAGAACTACCAATTCCTTGTTGTCCATGGAATTTCCGACTCATCAATCCCACCCATTGAATTTACCAGTTCAACTTCTTCTCTTTGGCACGAAGAGCTGCCTTGGCGGTCCTCTTTTTTAACTGAAGATAATCGATGCACTCTTGAGCAGACTTCCTGCCTTCTATACGGTAGGCCCTATTGTTTTACAACCAGAGTCTAGAAATGATAGAATATCTAGTATCTCTGCAAGCATGTGGACTGAAGAAACCTGATTTTCCTCAAGCTCGTAAATACAAAACCACCTTCTATTCACCTCCAGGGGAAGCCCTTAGCTTGTCGAAACCCTGATCATTGATGGGTATGGGTTCCCGAAACCTAAACCACCGAATAGGATGAAAGCTCGTGGCACGTATTTTAAGACGGGATGGATGACCAACCGTTCGAGCTATTCGAATTTTACACTTTTCAATTTTGCAGTGCACATAAGGGCATTAAGATATCTCATATAATGTAGGATCATTACACTTATCAATTTTGCACTGCATAGAAGGGCGTTGAGAAAAGGTTGTGATTGGGTGGGGTGAACAGTGTCACCCCACTGCACTCCAGTAAAGATAATGCTTCCGGCGTAATTATCATAGCATAAGTGTCAAAAAAATACATTACCACCAAAAAAAGATATATGATATAATGAAAGATGGTTACACTTCTCAATTTTGCACTGCACAGAAGGACGATGAGAAAAGGTTGTGATTGGGTGGGGTGAACAGTGTCACCCCACCCCACTCCAACAAAGATAATGCTTCTGGCGTAACTATCATAGCATAAGTGTCAACAAAATACATTACCACCAACAAAATATAGTAATATATATTGGTTTAAGAGCTGGCACAAATCTTGCTTTGAAAAGTAAGAAGCCTGAAGAGGAGCCAAGATAGTCGGTGTTTTTGGTTATTGTCGACACAAAAAGAGAAAAATTACAAATCTCAGAATTACACATTGAGGATGGAGATAGGGAGGAAACGCTCGAAATGTAGCAAAGCGAGCATCACGTTCATGCATATGGTAATCAATGTGTTCCACTCGACTCTCCAAGGTGCGAAGATGGTCATTTATGCGTTGTTGTTGGCACCAAAGTCCTTCCACAGAGTCAAAGGTCTCATTATGCACATGCTCGAGGTCGTTGATATAGGCAACCAATTCGTTCATGTCCTCGTACCTCTATTCCCTCAGCGTATCAATGTTGATATGTATGTGATCCAGCTAGGTCGCGATGGACTCCAAGGTGACCAGACTTCTATGTGGCTTAGTGAGCGAGCTAGAGACAGAGCCATATTTTTAGCGGAGTGGCGACTCTCAATCGACTCAGAGTTTGAGCTAGGCTTCCCATGTTGCTGGCGTACATCCATGTGTGGCCCAGCACCCCCCCTGCAGACGCGCCCTTTCTGTTGAGGCATAATACCAACTCCAACACCTCCTGCATCACTACCATGGACTGCATACTATTTTACCTGACAAACACCCCACTAGACATTGAATTGACAATATTGAAATAACACACCACTGACAATTCCAGAGTTGTTGAACATGATTACCCAACTGAGAAGGATCTCGAAGTCTCAAGCACCAACACCACAATGACGAGTAGTGAAGACGTAGGAAGACACAGCACAAGCCTCGGGGCCCGCAAAGCTCATACATCCCCAGGAAAGGCACCTAAAACTGCTCCCCCCATTTGACTGGCGATCCAGTAAAGTGTACGCTAACCAAACAAGTTGTTGCACTAAGGAAAAATCTGCGTCTGCACCCAACCCACACAGTCCAGGCCAAATACCAAATAAACCATTACGTCGGACAAAGAAAACATCCACCGATCCCATGGCCATGTTGGATACAGGCCTCAATTTCCCTCCCTTTTGCATTCAACATTCAACAGCCTCATCTTGTTATGCTACCCCAAGCCACAACTTAAGCCAGGACGAAAAAAAACCACACCTCGTTCTCTCTCGGCACTCTCTCCTCATCGCCCAACACCTATGAATGATTTCTTGTTGATCCTTGTGTGATATTAAACTCAACTCACGAGGAGCAGGATGTAGGTTCCGAAGCCCATTCATTGCATTCGTGCGACGTGTGGAGGCCCCTCTAGCTCCACAATCCAATGCACCGCCAACTAGCCCCTAAAATGATCACCCCCATAGGGGGTGTTAATTTTGTTCTTTAAATAATATTTATAATAAATTTCTTTGAATAAGAAAGGATGATATCCAATTTTAAAATCACTATACAAATAGTTTAATGGGTTATATGATATTTGAATGGAGGCTCTTATGAGTAGAATTATGTAGAGGTTTGTCTTCTCAATCCATCACATAAATCTTATAGATTCCTAATGAGTTTTGAACGAACTAATATAGTTCATCTTCACGAGAATTAGTAGGTTATATGATATTTTTTATTTTATTTTTTAATATATTTATAATTAATTTTATTGAGCCTAGCATATGGTGATAGAGTGTTTTGTTAACGCACTCTGTGGTGTAAAGGTGACTTGTATCATTGGTTTGAAACTGCGTAGGCAAAAATCCAACCATACTAAAGGCTAGTGTGGCTCACGTTGGATGCAATTCTTGCCTAATTTAGAGAGCTTAAATACCCTTAGGTCATGGAGACTTAAACCACAGATTAAACATGCCAAAACTCACATAACTTAACAAACAAACAAATAATAATTTTATTCATTAAATTTAAAAATAAAAATAAAAAGAAATAAATTCCCAAATAAATATGTTTCTTTGCTTGACATTCTCCTTTACTATAAAATATATTTTGAATTTTGTGATTTTGTGTATATGAAATAATAATGATATACATCTTATTTTGTAGTGTTTTAAAACTAGCAATTGCACCGCATGTTGCAAAGGAAACTTCATAAGGCAATAGCATAGGGATAGGAAACTATACAGAAATGGGGGCTGCACAATCGTTGACAGGAATACATATCCTTTAGTAGCTCCAAGGGGCATAGAAGTAAACTAGATTTTTTAAGCATAAAACAAAACTTTAAACCACATGTTAGGCATGCGCATGAGAATTATTCACTAAAGATTGCATTACTTCTATCTATGTTTAGAGGACAACGATATAATCCGTTGTGTCTCTCAATAAGGAGGAGGAATCCATCGATCTTTGGAACTGTTTCATGCACTTGTTTACCGCCTTCCCAACAACTATAATAATAATCATGTAAAGAGGTTCAAAACATAATAATAATTGTCCGCTCATCACAATAAACCTCTCCCACTCATGTGAACTTTATTTTTATTCTACATGGCTTCCCGCGAGGTTGCTTCCAATTGCAAAGAAACATGAGATGCCAACTTTATATTCCTAGAACCATTTAAATCATTGTTGGGTTTCTTAGGCGAATCGAAGGTTCAAAGAAAATGCTTCAAAAAGAGCCACTCCAAGGTTAATTATGATCAATTGCTCATCTCTGATTCATAAATAGGTTACACATCATACATAAAGCTTGCTTTCTCTTTAAATACCCTAACATATATTCTTAACCATTATAATCTGTGATCATTATATCCTTTAAAGCCCATATATAAATTTTCAAAATGTATATTCTTTAAAGCTCATATATAAATGTTTAAAATGTATACTGAAACATGATTGCAAACCCTATGAGCCTAGGTCATTATATCATTTTCTTAATATAAAATTCTAAAGAAATATTTAAATACAAAAGTGAACTCTAAAAATATATATATAGATAACAGGTTTCTTAGTATCAATGAAACACTTTTGGTCTTTTGGTTTTTTTTAATGTTAATCCCATTATCAATAATAATTCTCATAGGATTAATTTCATTTTCACACCAACCTTCACATTAAGTAATCTCATTGATAAGACCGTTCAAATCACAACATCTCTGACATTATATGATATGTGAAATAATTTTTTTTTTACTGAACATCTAGTTGTAATTTTGTTGGTACGAATTTAGTTAATTAATTTATCTAAGATCTCATCCTTCTAGAGAAACTTACTCACCTTATGATTAGGCGGGGGAGATTTTTTTTTTTAATTTTTTTTCTTGTTATTCATTTCCTTATGAAATGTATACTATTTACTTTTTAAAATGTAAATGCATTTATGGAATATGTGTTCTCCTCTCTCATTTTTTTCCAATGGAGGCAAAGATTGCTATAACTATAGAATATAAGTTTAAAATATAAAATCTAACTTGAGTTTATGATGGAGGCAGCCAATCACACTTGACTTAAACCTGGTTGCCCATGTATAAGTATTTTGGAGTCAAGTTGGAGGGCATAGTGAAGACTTCCCAATCATTTTGATTTTGAATTATTCATAGACCATCAAGAATTCAATATGGAGAGTTTATATGGTAGGAATATCCAAAATCATCTAACCATGCCTCCCCATGGGAATTGGTTAGCCAACATGGTGAAGAGAGCTACATATTGACTTCAAAAGTAGAAATACCATTAGTTGAATTTCCCTCATTTTGTTCTTAATCCTTTAAACAATTGATTATACATTAGCTTTTCTTCAAACAATTGATTATACATTACACTTCTAATGGCTCAACTTTTCTTGATTTTTGTCCTTATTGTCGATTATATGAAGGACTTTTAACATACTAGGGAGGAAATTTCTATAAATTTAATGCTTAGGTTCTCTCCAAAATGCAAAATAAATTTTGAGTCCTTTGAAGGGAAGGTCAACTAAGAAGGATTTTTTCATTTTCATTGTGTGTATTTTTCTCTTATTTTGATTTTTGGGATTCCATGGGGTTGTTGATGCATCATGGATTCATGATTCCATTTTCTAGGAAGATTATGAAGGATTTTGTCATGTTCATTGTGTGTATTTTTCTCTTATTTTGCTTTGTGGGATTCCATGGGGTTGTTGATGCATACGGATTCCATTTGATAGCAAGATTATGTTATCCACGGATGGTGAAGATGAAAATATTGGAACTCATTGGGTTGTTCTCTTTCTGCTTAACTGTGATGAGCTTCTGTTATGGCTCTAAATTACAGTGCAAACCCTCCTCCATTCATGTTGGTCTTTATCACAGACCTTGCAGCCTACTAACCACCACAAGGCAAGATGGTATCAACCCTCTCTTCTATTTCATGTAGAAAACCTAACCAACGAGATTCAATATGATCTTGTAATCATGTACTAAAACTACCGTCCTTCCTACAATTTGTGGAAACAAAACACAATCCCACAATCAAATATAAGTAAGAGAAACAAGTTATCAATCGCACAACACAAGATGTATCTGGGGAAGCAACTGCTCAAAACCCTCTATCTCTATTTTGTATTAAGTTAAGGAATCATGAAACAATACAATGCTTAATCTCTCTTGAGATTCTCCAACACTCTGCCAATTGTCTCCTATTGATCTAGGAAAAATCGGTCTAGTACTTAGCCAATTCTCAGCCTTCCTTCAGCCTACCTTGCTCACGCAATTCCTATGGAATTATCTCCATATTAATTAGGAAAATCAACCTTCCTTAATTACACAATCCATCGTGGCACATGGGAAATTTTCTATAAATACAACTGATAGTTATATTCCTCTGAACTGTGTTACAATAAGGATTAAGGGTCTTTTTATTATTTAAAATAAGATAAAACCCTAAACAACCAAAACCCTAACCTGAGGAGATGTAACACCAAGAGTTTATGGGCTTCGTTGGGGTTAGTTGGGCAACCAACTTCCCGGGGTCGTAACTTGGTCATATGATCTTCATTTGACGCACATGATACCTTGTTAGAAAGATCTCTCAGAGGACTACAACTGCTAATACGATTTCTATGAAATCACCAAACCTTTCATGCCCAAAAAACATCGTTTGGGGCCTCAAAATGGCTCTGAAAGTTCAGGACCCAAAAAACTGACAAAAATAGTAAATTGTGCTATAATTAAGGAAACTGAAAAACTGAAAGAGACAATGGCAAGGGCCCATGTGGAATAGGTGGGTGGCCACCAATATCCACCTCGATCACCTTAAATCAAATTTCTTGAGCTAACTCAATCATCATGACTTAGTTAATTGACACAAGTTGTTATGAGACGAAATTACAATTTATTGTCCAATTTATTTAAGGGAAAAATAAATTAGACGCCTCAAATTCCTCACTCCTGGTACATCAAAATTCCTCACCAGTGTGGGTGCATTTTTTTTTGTCCTTTCTAGTCACCAATTTCACTGTTTCTTGTTGCAAATTTCAGCACTCCCTCTCAACAAGAAAGGAATTCAATCTATCCCCATCCGATACCTTTGGAATGTTTTGCATGCTACACTTCTCTAGTGTTGTTTGCACCTGCAAATCTTGAAACTGAATAGCCTCTGAAAAACTGAATCAGTATAATGCATCTGTCATCAGAGTCTTCTGACTGCTGCTAGCTACTGCACCTGTCTAGTACTGGATTCTCTGCATTGCTGCTGACATCTGCATCCGTGCCCTTTGAACTGTTGCTAACTCTATTTGTGCTCTAGTATTTGACATCTGTCACTCTGATTTCTGTCTTGCTGACATCTAACTACATCAATCTAACTGATCCCTCCTACTACTATTGTACTATGGGCTCCTCGTAGCCAGGTTCGATCCATGAGACATGCCATCTCAATGGACCTTGCCCAAATTTCTTATCTTGGGATTATGTCTACACATAACCCCACCTTACACCTCGAGGTATGGCTACTCCCTCTTCCCATATGGCTTGAAATCTCCCCCTCATGGAGGTCTCTACTTGAGTGGACGTTTCCACTCGGTCTCCTCTCTGCTTCTCCAATTGTGGCAGCTACTCCACAACCTTCTAAGACTGCTTCTCATGAGGATGCATGTTGAGAGGTAATTTATGCTCCCTCTAAACCACCATGTCTCTAACTTCTGCCTTTCTCCTCAAAGTTTTGCATGCATCTAGTACCTCAAGTGAATAGAGGTTCTTGACTCGCACACAATGTAATTTTCCCGAAGTTACAAAAAATTTCTAAAAAAGAGTTGATTTTAAATCGATGATATCTCCCTCATCCCAGCTTCGATTTGACCGATTTTTTTTTTTTCCATTTGGGTATATTTTTGCAAGGAATCCAAATATTCTATTTGTTCTTGAAAATTTTACACCAAATCTTCAGATATTCTCTACAAACTCGTCGCCCAACAAATTCCTGCTTTGATACCATGTAGAAAATCTAACCAACGAGATTCAATCTGATCTTGTAATATACTAAAACAAGATATTGAATCCTTCCTACAATTTACGGAAACAAAACACGATCGCACAATCACATATAAGTAAGAGAAATAAATTATCAATTGCACAACAACATGATGTATTTTGGGAAAGCAACTAATCAAAACCCCTTTATCTCTATTGTGTATTAATTCAAGGAATCATGAAACAATACAATGATTAATCTCTCATGAGATTCTCCAGCACTCTGTCAATTGTCTCCCGTTGATCTAGGCAAACTCAGTCTAGTACTTAGCCAATTCTCATCCTTACTTCAGCCTACCTTGCTCATGCAATTCCTATGGAATCAACTCCTTATTAATTAGGAAAATCAACCTTCCTTGATTGCGCAATCCATCATGGCATCCCAATGACTTTATAATTGTACATGGGAATTTTTCTCTGAATACAATTGATAGTTATGTTCCCTTTAACCTCTATCTCAACTGGGTGTTCCTTGAAACTGACATGCATGCAACTATTAATAGTGAATTATCAATTATCTGATTGATCACTCATTGTGAATTAAATCTAATTTAATTCATTGGACCTCTCACTAGCTCATCACTTAGTTAGAACTAGTTAAAATTATTTTAACTCATTTAATTGAGTTAATTACATTTGCACCCCACTAATGCATCAACTTCAATTGGACCCCAAAAATATTAGAATCCCTCTAAATGCCTCATATTAGACCCTCAACTCGAATTTCTTGAGCTAACTCGGTCATCATGAATTAATTAACTGACACAAGTTGTTATGAGATGAAATTACAATTTATTGTCCAATTTATTTAAGGGAAAAACAAATTAGACGCCCCACATTCCTCACTCCTGGTGCATCAAAATTCCTCACCAGTGTGGGTGCATTTTTTTTTGTCCTTTCTGGTTTCCAATCTCACTGTTTCTTGTTGCAAATTTCAACATTTCAGAATTTGATGCGGCCTTCACACAAAGACAGCATTGAAGTCACATGCCAAGATTCTCATGAGAAACCTCTCTTAAGCTTGATCTACCAGAAGAGAACCAAAAATATGCCATCCTACTTCCTAGCGCAAACTGACCATTAAGGTATGCAACATTCTTCTGAACCCTCACATGATGATCTTGCTCTTGGAGGATGATCATGACCTCCCTTTAGCAACCCTTACTCGGCCCTCATACTTGACCTACTTTAGGACTACATCTCTCTTCACCCCCTTGATGTGCCAGATAGTGGGAATACATGTCAAACATGCTAAGATGTGCCAAGTGATAAGGCATGCTAAGATGTGCAAGGGTGTGTCAATGCGTGTCAGGGACTTTCAAGACAACAAAAGGGATAAAAAAGTTAAACTACAAGGAAATGAACACATAAGAGGGTTAATAAGTCATCAATTTACCTTTTCCAAGAGGGGCATGCTAGGCACACTAACACTAGGCGGAAATAGGTGCCAAGTGCAAAGTCTTAGTGCATTCTAAGTGCCAAGTATTCCTTTGTTTCTTCTCATCTACTTTCCAACAATTGATCATCACAAATAAATTTAATATTAAACCATGCTAAATCATACCAAGGCATCTCAATGTATTCCATACATGCTAAGACTTTCCAAGCGCCAACACGTGCCAAGCGCCAATATGTGTTAGGGACTAGTGTTATGCATGTTATGAAGTGGAAGGGAATGTTGAAGAGTGCTAATTAAGGTGTGCTAGAGAGTGATAATGCATGTTGATGAGTGTTAAGGAGTACTAGGAAAAAACATTAAGGGAGCATGCACTAGGTAAAAATTCATGGAAGTTAATGAATACGAGGAACGTGTATTGCCAAAGACTAGTGTTAATGGTCAGTGTTAGTTGTCATGCCAAGGAGGGAGTGATAAGGTATGCTAAGCATTGGTAAGGCATGCTAGGGAATATCAAGGCATGTTAAGAATTCCCAAAGTGTGCTTGGGAGTTCCAGGGTGTGCTAATTATATCATGTGCCAATTAATAGTGCCAAGATATGCCAATACATGCTAGGTGCTAAGGATGTGGCCTAGGGTTCCAGGGTATGTCAATATGTGTCAAGGCAATAAAAGGAAGAACCAATAAGAGGGTTAATAAGTTAGGACTTTATCTTTTTGAAAAGGGTCATGCTAGGAACACTAATAATAGGTCCCAATACATGCCAAGTGGCATTGTGTGCCAAGTTCTAATGTATGTCAATGCATTCAACCGAGGTGTTCCAGGGCATGCTAGGGACTATATGCGGCATGCCAACACATGCTAGGAGAGTTCCATGTTGTGCTAGCACATGCCACCGTGTGCTTGGGTGTTAGTGTCATCACAAGATGTTCTAGGTACAAATATGTTCCAAGACATGTGGGGTGCTAAGAAATGTTAGCGTGTGCCAAAGCATTACTTTAAGGTGTGCCCAGATTGTTGAGGATTGTTAGGTCTTTCTCATTAATAGAATTGTCAGAGCTCGATTATGTATTAAATAATATATTTCCTACACACAATAGTGGAACTTTATCTAAATGGAATTTTCTAGATAATAAACCTAATAGATATGAATCATGTGTTGACTGATAGGAAATCTCTATTCGACTAGTCATTACTTGAGGGAAATGATACATGCTTATTACTTCTTAAAAAATTGACTGACGCTAACCACTATGGCCTTGGACATATTATAAAAAATGCTCCACAATAATGGTATTAAATCGTTATCTTTTGACGAAAAATATATTAACAGGCACATAGCTTCATCAAAAACTCATTGGAATGATCAATGAAGACGGGCATTTTTTGACCGTTACCAAAAGTAACAAAAAAAGCATTGGTGAGGGTCATTAAAAGTTCGTCACTAGAAGTGTCACCAAAGAGACAATTAGTGATGGGCCTTTAACGACCCTCAACAAAAGTAAAATGTCTTTGGTGACGGACCATAAAGGACCATCACTATATACACTTACAGTGATAGTTTTTTAATGATCAATGATGACGGACATTTTAAGTACAAAAGCTCAGAGAGCATTGGTAGAGGTCATTAAAATTTCGTACACTAAGTGTCACAAAGAGAATTAGTGATGGGTCTTTAATGACCCTCACTAAAAGTGTCATTGAAAATGTCTTTGGTGACGGCCCATAAGGACCATCCTTGTATACACTTACAGTGACGGTTTTAATAGCCCGTCACCATATGTGACGTGGTAACGGACCTTAAAGATCGCGTCACAAGCATGACCCTCACCAATGTGATTTTTCTTGTAGTGAATTTTCTTGACTAAAGAAGAGCATGATCAATCAGATCAAAACAATCATGAAGAGGAAACATTACACTATCTAAAGGGGTATCAACATGCTATTTTTGAGATGCAGAAACAATAAAATCTCAGAAATAGGAATGTGCCTATCATTGCAAACAAAACACAGCCTAAGAAGGATACACCTAAGGTTGCTGATGGCAAGAAGGATGCTCCTAAGGTCACTGAAGGTAAGAAAGATACACCAGTTGTTCTTCCTATCAAAGAAGCTGAAAAATCTGCTTCTGTTTTCAATCTTGAGAATGAAATTTCTAAGATAAAAATATCATTCCATTTTGGTGAGATTATCAAGGTAGATGAATATAGAAGCAAGATTGTTAAAATGTTAAATTCACAACCAGGAGCTGCTGATATATTGAATGTATTATAAGATCATCCAACCATATATTTGGGTCCAAGACTAGAAGATGAACAGAAGGAGGAGGTGCCACCTTTTTATGTGAGCCTTAGAATTCACGACATGACATTGCATAATGCTATGTTGGATTCAGGGGCCTCTCACAATATTATGCCCAAAGTAATCATGGAAAGAATGGGATTAGAAATAACTAGGCCATATAAAGACTTGTTTTCTTTTGATTCGAAAAGAGTTCAATGCATTGGTTTAATCAAGGATGTTGTTATTGGTCTAACGCAAGTTCCTGCTAAGACTGTAGTCATGGACATTATAATAGAAGACATTCCACCGAAGTTTGGTATGTTGTTGTCAAGGTCATGGGCAGTGAAAATTGAAGGTACGATGCAGATGTATCTTACTTATTCTACCATTCCTGTCTTTGGGGAGCAAAGAAGACTGTATCGAGAGACAAGAATGGCCTACATGGTGAGTAGTAAAGACAAACCCCAAAAATTTCCAATTTATGCTCTTGATACTGAACTTGGTTCTGCTATTCTTTTCAATGAGTTGACTAATGAAGCAGAAGTGGGGAGAAAAGCAGAAAATCAAAGTTCTGAAATTCAACAGTCTGAAAATCAGCAAACAGAAGATCAACAAGTCAGCGATAAGGAGGAAGAAGGTTGGTGGTAATTTCATTTTGATGGATCAACAGGCAAAGAAGGAGCAGGAGTAGGGGTTTGGATAAGTAATCCAAGTGATGAGAGTAAGTTCTTTTCCTATAAACTGAACTTTGATTGCACAAACAACATGGCTGAGTATGAATCCTTGATTTTGGGTCTAGAAGTTTTGAAAAGAATGAATGCTCAAAACATTTCTGTTTTTGGAGATTCAGAATTAGTCATTAAATAGGTTGAGGGTGTTTATCAAACAAAAGACACAAGGATGAGAGCATATAGGAATTTGGTTTTGGACATGTTAGAAAACTTTCAAGCCTATTCATTCATGGTCAAAACTAGAGAAAAAAACTCCATTGTTGATTCTCTTGCTGTCTCTGCAAGTCTTTTCATTTTTCCTATGCACTCCACATAAAAGTATGAGGTTGAGGTCCGCCATAGGCCAGCTATCCATGATAATATTACTCATTGGCAAGTTTTTGAGGATGATCAACAGGTAAAAAACTTTATTGAGTTGAAAGAAGAGTTTGGAAATGTACAAGTAGATCAACAAAACATGTTGGCTGAATCTAAAGGGAATTCTGAAATTTTGCAACTAAAGAACAATTCTATACCAAAGGGACTCATACCTCTAGAAATTTTTTTTGATCAGAATGATGTTTTTAAATCCCCTAAAATACAAGCTGATGATGAAGAAGTTGAGAGCTGTAACCTTGGTACTATAGCTATGCCCAAAATGATTAAACTTTCAAAGTTTCTTTTAGCTGATATGAAGTTTAAGTATGTTGAAATGATGAAGAGATTCATAGATGTCTTTTCTCGAAACTATGCTTATTGAAAGAATATGATCCCACCATTATTCAGCATACTATTCCCATAAAAGAAAATGAAAGATCTTTCAAGAAGAAGTTAAGGAGGATCAACCCACTTCTCATGCCATTGATTGAGAAGGAGGTCAAAAATCTCTTTGATGCTAAAATCATTGTCCCAATCAGATTTTCAAATTGGCTTGCAAATTTGGTTCCGGTTAGATGTTGAATTCTTAGTTAAACTGAGAAGGGGGGGGGGGGGGGTGAATCAATTTAACACCTTCATGAGCTTTACAAATTTTTCATCAGCTTATTTACAACTTACTTTTATAATCAACCTTAGTATATGAACAGTCTTAATATGTTGCAGCAAGAGTTAAATTAATGTGACATCAAACTTATTATGAGAGCAGCAAATATTAAGCAGATTTGGTAAATCATCTCAATACACAGACAACACAGATAGAGACAACACATATAAGTGGAAACCCATAAAGGGAAAAAACCACATCTTATTATTGTTGTGATGCAAAGGCAAGCTCCAACTCCCTCTCCCCACTGTTTTTCTGCAGGCACCAACCTACAGGAGGCTCCAACCTCAGTCAGCTACAACTGACAGCTATCAAGCTTCAACATGATAGGGAAGCTCCAACTTCCTCAACTTATCTAAATAAATGTTTGCTAATTTACTTCAGGTGTCAGCTCTGTTCTGTAGCATATCCTTCTGTTCCTCTCTTCCTTAAATTTTCTGCCTCAATCTTCTATACTCTGCATTCTCTATCCTTACTCTCTCTTCTTTCCTATGCATATCAGGTTGATATTATATATAGAGTTCATTTCATGATTGTTTGTATTCCATAAGGAATTTGGAGTGAACAGCCAGGACTCTTTGACTTCTGCCTTCTCAATTCTTTATCCAACTTATTAAGAGTATAACAATATGTACAAATTTCAATGTTACAATGGAATTTTTTCTTTTTCCTCTGGACACTTGCCTTTGCATCACAAACAATAAAACAATTAAAACATTTACATTCACATTTTCAGTTACACGCTTCAATTTCACTTAGCTCCTTTTCTGAATTTTGGCTTTACTGTATTTGTCTTTTCTGCTGCAGTCATGACACTGTCTTGCATACCTTGTTCACTGTCTTTTGCACATTTTCCCGTTTTTTGTGCTTATTCACCTATCCAATTCATTCCTGTAAATATTCCTGTTCACCGAATTTTCATTTCTGCATGCTCTCCTCTCTTTTTATTTTTCCATACACATTCCTCCAACCTTACTCTCTTTTTCATTTTCTCCTTTATTCAGTTCCTTGTTCATTGCAGCTATATAATTGTTGTATGTACTACTGCCTTTTAATCAAACTTAACATAACTCTCGGCGTTTTATAAAACCCTTTTAACAACACGGATATATCAGTACTCACAATCTTTATCATGAACCATCAACAGTATAACCTTTGGTTCCGTATTTACAGAAAATGCTTTGACTTATTTATAAAACAAATATCTGCTCCCTAGTCAAAAATTTATAACCTTTATAACATCAGACTGTATTTCATTTATATGCATATACAGTTAAATCCAAACTCTGAATCTAATGCACTTATAAGAATTCAGGTCAACCTTCAACTTTTATAATAAAATGTATTATATAGTGGCCACTGTGTAGAATGTGATAGCCCGCTTTATAATAAATTGAATAAAGGAAACGCCATCGCACATAAGTATCTACGTTAATCCACCATATTAAACCTTCATATCAATCTCGATGCATATTATAATACATACATGTTCCGTGGAGCCCACTCGTTAATGCAATTCTCCAATCGACGGTTAATAACGTATTGCGCAGCCAACACTGATCCAACGGATATCGCTTGTCATAGATGTACGAACGATAATGCATGATGAGAGCGGTTTTTGGGCCCCAGCCATATGCCACATGTCAGCCATTCTATGGAATCGCTCCGATTTCCTGAATACCGCTTGCCCGTCGAAGGTGGTGCCATGAAAACCAGAAACCTGCCTTTACTGTTCACTCTTGCAAGGTTCCACTGCTTTCTTCCTCAGGGTTCCGCCCGCCTTCATTGTTTATGAATTCTGCTCTTCGCCTTCAATGAAACTCGCTTATGTACACACACAGCAATTGCCTCAATTCTTCTGGGATACCACCATATGACTCGACTCAAGGTTCCATCAATTTATATTTTAACCTTTGGTTCATCAATGTTTCAACATGACTCCTCCGCATACTATAACACGCTGCTTCATCAGATTATACATTCCCCATTGTTCTCTATATTGTGGTCTTAGCAACCCGATATCTATGAATCAAATGTTCAAATATCCTTCCTATTGAATTCAATCAAGACTATACATATAATTCTCAGAGAATTTAGAAGCAATCCCTCATCATTATATACAAATGTAACCATTTACAAGAACATTCACTTATTCTTCTCAATTGGCCAGATTTTCTATTCGATGGCCTTTTTCTCCTACTCTGTTTCTGGACAACTCCAGCCACTTCACTTGCTTCCTCGCTTCTTGACCAGTCTTCTCCTTGCTTCTCTTTTTACGCCTCTGCTACCTCTCTACTACCTTGTTGTTGTTTTTAGGTGCTCCTCCTTTACCATGTCTTTGCCATCGATGACAATATTTCAACATTAGAAAGAAGAGTGGAGAAATCAGAATATGCATTGACTTCGGAAATTTGAATAAAGCCTCCCTGAAGGATAATTATCCTCTCCCAAAGATGGATCAAATTTTGCAAACTATTGCTGGTTCTCAGAGAATGTCTATGCTTGATGGTTTTTTAGGTTATAATCAGATCCTTGTACATCCTGATGATTAGGAAAAAATAACCTTTACCACACCATGGGGTACTTTTATGTACGCCATGATGCCATTTGGTCTCATAAATGCAGGAGCTACCTTTCAGAGGGCAATGGACATTGAATTTTCTAAAGAGAAGGAGAAGATGGTGGTTTTGTATCTTAACGACATAACAATTTTCTCAAGGAGGGAAGAAGATCACTTGAAACACTTGGAAAGAATTCTACTAAAATGTAGAAGGTTTGGCATCTCTCTAAATCCCACCAAAAGTATTTTTTCTTTAACTTCAGGTAAATTACTTGGACATATCATTTCTAAATATGGGATTAAGATTGATCCAAACAGGGTCAATGCAATTTATAAGGTGGATTTTCCAAGAAGTAGGGAGGAGATTCAATCTTTCCTTGGAAAGGTAAATTTTGTAAGGTGATTTATTCCTAATTTTGCTAAGATTGTGAAGGAAATAACAAGGATGCTGAAGAAGGGAGTTGATATTAAGTGGATAGTAGAAGCAAGACACTCATTCGAGGAGATCAAAGGGGCACTCACACAAGCACCGGTATTGATCAGTCCAGATTTCTCAAAGGAATTTCTGGTTTTTATTTTTGCATCAGAGAATACTATCGTTGGAGTTCTGCTACAAAAAGGACAGCAAGGTATTAAGCAGTCGATTTCTTTCTTTAGTAGGACATTATCCAATTCTAAGTTGAAGTATAATATCTTAGAAAAGTAGGCCTATGCCTTGGTGAAGGCTATCAAAGATTTTAGAATTTATATTCTTCATTCTCATATTGTGGCATTTGTTCCTAATACTGTTGTGAAAGACATCCTCACTCATGCTAACCCTAATGGTAAGAGGGGGAAATGGATTGCCAAGTTGCTAGAGTATGATATAGAGATTAAACCAACAAAATTGGTCAAAGGGAAAGGCATGGCAAAGCTGATGGCGCAGTCAAGCTTTGACTGTCTTGACATAAATTAGATTGCAGAAATATCAGAAATTTCAGATGATGAAGAGGAACAACTTCCTATTGAAGAAAAATATATCACTTCAGATTGGTACAAGGAGGTTGTTTTATTCCTACAGCACCATAAAGCACCTGCTGATTTAACAAATTCCAAAGCAAGGTTTGTTAAGCTGAAATATTTGACACTTTATATTTGATAGAAAACTGTTTTGGAAGGATACTAGTGGAATTTTCCTGAATTTATTGTTGGAAGAGGAGGCTGATAAAGTAATTGAGGAGTCCCACAAAGGAGATTGTGGAGGTCACCATTATTGGAAGGTGACAGTGAACAAGATTCTGAGAGCAGGGTATTATTGGCCTAAAATGTTTAAGGATGTCTACAAGAGGGTTGTTGCCTGCCTCAGAATGCCAGATTTTTGAGGGTAAGAAGAAGCTTGTACCTTTACCTTTAATGCCTATCTATGTAGAAGCGTCATTCCAGCAGTGGGGACTAGACATTATTGGGGAGATTCATCCATCATCATCAAGTTAGCATCACTAGATTCTTACAGCGACTGATTACTTCACCAAATGGATTGAAGCAATTCCAACTAGGCAAGAAAATGATTCTGTGATTATTTCTTTTTTAGAAAATAATAGCTTTTCTAGGTTTGGTTGCCCCATGAAGATTATAACCGATAATGCATAGGAATTTAAGTCTAAGAAGCTAATAAATTTCTTTCATCAATATCATATTACTCTCGGGCATTCTACTGCATATTATCCGCAAGGAAATGGCCTTGCCGAATCTTCTAACAAGAGAATTTTAAGGATCATTAAAAAGGTGTTGCAAGAGAATAATAAGGCTTGGCATTTGAAGCTAAAGTATGCCTTATGGGCTGACAGGATATGCACAAAGAGGTCAATTGAAACTTCACCATATGAATTGGTATATGGCGCTGAGGCTATTTTCCCTACATCAGCCAAAATTTTGTCATGAAATGCAGTCCATATTAAACCTTCATATCAATCTGATGCATATTATAATACATACATATTAAATTGAACCCACTCGTTAATGAAATTCTCAGATCGTGGTTAGTAGCATTGCACAACAACGTCTCCTAGGATATCGCTTGCCATAGTTGCATGAACGATAATGCGTGATGAGATCGGTTTTTGGGCCCCCGCTGTATGCCACGTGTCAGCCGTTCTATGGAATCACTCCGATTTCTTGAATACCGCTTGCCCGTCAAAGGTGGTGCGATGAAAACTGAAAACCCGCCTTTACTGTTCACTCTTGCAAGGTTCCACTGCTTTCTTCCTCAGGGTTCTGTCTGCCTTCATTGTTTATGAATTCCGCTCTTCGCCTTCAATGAAACTCGCTTCTGTACACACACGAAAATTGCCTCAATTCTTCTGGGCTACCACCATATGACTCGACTCAAGGTTTTGTCAATTTATATTTTAACCTTTGGTTCATCAATGTTTCAACACGTCTCCTCCGCATACTATAACGCACTGCTTCATTAGATTATACATTCCCCAATGCTCACTGTATCGTGGCCTTAGCAACCTGATATCTATGAATCAAATGTTCAAATATCCTTCCTATTGAATTCAATCAAGACTATACATATAATTCACAGAGAATTTAGAAGCAATCCCTCATAATTATATACAAATGTAACCATTTACAAGAACATTCACTTATTCTTCTCAATTGGCCAGAATTTCTATTTGATGGCCTTTTTATCCTACTCTGTCTCTGGACAACTTTGCTTCAATTCACTGCTTCCTCTGCTCCTTGCTTCTCTTTTTGCTGCCTCTGCTACCTCTCTGCTCCTTATTGTTGTTTCAGGTGCTCCTCCTTTACCATGTCCTTTGCCATCAATGACAATATTTCCAAGAGTCTCCCCCTTTGGCACTGATGGTAATACACTTTCTCTGTTTGCCTTTTAGAATCCTTTCTCCTGTTGCTTGCTCTTCCTCCCCCTTTGAAATCAATGGCAAGGGGTTTCACATCTCTTAGTGTAGATTCTGTCCTTTAATCCTTTGATCCTGAGGACCTGTTTCATGCTTCCCTTGCTAGCTGATCTCCTCCTGGAATGATATTTTCTTTTTTGTTCTCCCCCTGGAACTGTGCTTTCTCTTCATATCAGAGAGTAGCATCTATAGATACTACCCCTAGTCTATCTCTCAAATATTCAAATGGTTCTCTAGCAAGAGGTTTGGTAAATATATCTATTGTTTGTTCTTTTGTTGGTACATACTCCAGTTTTACTATCTTCTGAGCCACTTATTCTCGGAGAAAATGATAATTGATTGGGATATGTTTGGTTTTTGAGTGAAGCACATGATTTTTAGATATACTTATAGCACTTGTATTATCACATTTGATTGAGATAGGTTCATTAATGCTTACCTCCATGTCTTGGAGGGTTTTCTTCATCCACATGACTTGTGTACAACATGCTGCTGCTACTATATATTTTTCTTCTGCTGTAGATAGAGAGATAGATGTTTGTTTCTTGCTTAACCATGCCACCAGAATTTCTCCTAAATAGAATGCACCTCCACTTGTGCTTTTCCTGTCATCCACATAGCTGGCCCAATCTGCATCTGTGTATGCTGTCAAAGTGAAGGTTTTTCCTTTAGGATACCAAAGTCCATACTGTGTTGTTCCTTGTAGATATCTAAATATTCTTTTGGCTGCCAGAAGGTGGTTTTGTTTAGGTGTTGCTTGATATCTAGCCACTAGTCTTATTGCTAGCATGATGTCTGGTCTTGATGCTGTCAGATACAACAGACTTCCTATCATGGATCTGTAGATTTTTTGATCTATATCAGCAGATCCATCATCAGCACACAGCTTGCATCTCGTGATCATGGGAGTTGACACAGGTTTGCAGTCCTCCATTTTGAACTTTTTCAACATTTCTTTTAAGTATTTTTCTTGTGAGATGAATGTACCTATGTTCTTTTGCTGAATTTGAAGTCCTAAGTAGAAACTGAGCTCTCCAATCATAGACATCTCAAACTTTGTTTTCATCTCATCAGCAAACCCTTTTGCTAGTTCTTCTCTATTGCTTCCAAACATAATGTCATCAACATATACTACAACAATCAGGAGTTCATTTTCATGGGCTTTTATGTATAGATTGTTGTCTACTCCACCTCTCTTAAAGCCTTGTTTTTGAAAATATTTATCCAATCTTGAGTACCAAGCACGAGGAGCCTGTTTCAGTCCATATAGAGCCTTCTTCAGTCTGCACACATAGTCTTCTTTGTCTGTTAAAGAGAAACCTTCTGGTTGTTCCATGTAGACTTCTTCTTCTAGATCTCCATTCAGAAAAGCAGATTTTACATCCATTTGATATACCTTGAAGTCTTGATAGCATGCAAAGGCCAGAAACATTCTGATGGCTTCCATTCTGGCTACAGGGGCAAATGTTTCATTGAAATCAAGTCCTTCGATTTGTGAATATCCTTTGCAGACAAGTCTGGCTTTATTCCTAATTACCTGTCCTTCCTCATTCATTTTATTTTTGAATACCCATTTTGAGCCTATGACATTTTTCCCAGTGGGTCTAGGAACTAGTTCCCAGGTATTTTTTTTCTCAATTTGGTCCAATTCTTCATTCATAGCATTCACCCAAGACTTGTCCTTGCTGGCCTCTTCAAATTTCTTTGGCTCTATCTGTGATAACATGGCTATGTATACCTCTTCTGTCTGTTCAGTTAGCTGCCTTCTTGTCTGGACCCCTTTTCTCTTGTCTCCTATGATCTGATCTTCAGGATGGTTCTTCTGAGTGTATCTAGAAGGGGCTTTAGAGCTCAGTTCAACATCTTCTGTTGTCTTGCTTGTTTCATCATCATCTTGGTCTTCTTCTTCATGGTTGTCTGATGGACTGCTGCAGTTTGTATCTTTTGTATTGTTTGGAAGTTCTTCATCAAATCTCACGTCAATGCTTTCTACTATTTTTCAAAGAGTCTTGTTGTAACACCTGTACCCTTTACTTTTGGAGGAATATCCTATAAATATCCCTTCATCTGCTCTTGCATCAAATTTCCCAATATTCTCATCATTATTCTTTATATAACACATGCTTCCAAAAATTCTAAAATGTTTGATTGAAGCTGGCCTTCCATGCCATAGTTCATAGGGAGTCTTGTCACTGCTTCGCCTTAAGTGAGCTTTATTAAGGATATGCACTGTTGTGTGTACCGCTTCTGCCCAGAAGGTTTGAGGAATATTACTCTCTTGCATCATGGCTCTAGCAACATGTTGAACAGATCTGTTTTGTCTCTTTGCTACTCCATTCTGCTGAGGTGTCCCTGCAATAGTAAATTGTTGTTTTATGCCATATTCATTGCATAGATCTGCAAAGTCATAATCTGTGAATTCACCTCCTCTGTCCGATGTGATGCATTTTAGTTTGCATCCTCTCTGATTTTCTGCTAATGCTTTGAATATTTTGAATTTGTCCAGAGCTTCCAATTTATTCTTGAGAAATGCAACCCATGTCATTCTGGAGAAATCATCTATTATCAGCATGAAGTAGAACTCTCCACTTGGTGTTTTAGTTCTTGCAGGTCCACACAAATCCATGTGCACAATCTGGAGTGGTATTCTTATTGATAACTCATCTTTGGTCTTAAAGGATGTGCGGGTCTGTTTACCCAATTGACAAGATTTGCATATGGTATTAGTAGGCCTTTTTATTTCTGGCATGTCTCTGACCGCTTTCTTCTTGTTCAGTCTGATGATATGATCGAAGCTGAGATGCCTAATCTCCTATGCCATAACCATGACTCCTCAAGTTTTCTAAGATGGCATGCTTCATCTTCCTCTTTCACGATGTAAACATTACTCTCTGATCGAACTCCTTTGAGTAGAGTCTTACCTGTGGTGCTTGATCTGACTTCACAATCTTGTGCTCTAAAGAGAACTTCACAGCCTTTATCACAAATTGGACTGAAACTCAACAAATTTGCTTTCAGCCCATCTACAAATAGTACATCTTGAGCCTTTCCTCTGCCATTATCTATGTTAACTGAGCCTTTTCCTTTTATTTTTCCTGATTTATCATTGCCAAAAGTAACATTGCCAGATTGCCTTTCATCAAGAGTTATAAACTTACTTCTGTCTCCAGTCATGTGTTTTGAGCAGCCATTGTCCAAATACCACTGGCTTTTCAGATCTTGAGCAGTTAGAGCTAAGTCACATTTATTCACTTTCTTTATCCACTGGAAGCATCCTTTTGTTTGGTATCTTTTGTGAGATGATAAATCACATCCTCTCAGAGGACATTTGGAAGGAATATGTCCAATTTTGTTGCATACACAACATTTGATCATTATTTTTGCATAATTGTGAATATGGGCAAAACTGCTTTGATTCATAAACCTCCTTGGGGTATTGACCATCAATATTTGTCCATATTTTCTACACTCAATTATTTTATGGCCAAATTCCTTACAATAAAAACAATAACCATAGAAATTATTTGCATACCTGATGTAAGATTGTCTTCTCCATTTGTTTGTTCGAGATAGTCTCTTCACTGTTTGCATATTTTGCTGGTTTGAATTACTCCTCCTTGCATGCAAGTATGCAGCAATGTGTCCCAGCTTGTGACAGATATAGCAGGTGGCATTTTTCATAGGAGGGAAGAGTCTTCTTTGATGGCTTCCAAATTTGTCATTATCTGAAGTATATGATTATTTTCTATTGTCTGAGTGTTTCTTTCAATTTTTGATACTAGAGGTTTATTTTGGATTCTATCTCCCTCCTTACATGTTTCTTCTTTTGTGGGAATTATTTGAGCTGTTTCATCAACCTTCTTTGCTTTTACAAAAATAATTTCTCTGTTTTCTTTTTCTTTGATTTTACTTGACTCTCCTTCATATCCTATTCCAGTTTTTATCATAGGAGATCTTTGAGCATCTAGAATCTCTTTCAACTTGCTAGAGCTTGTTGTTTGAGAAGAATTTGTACCCACTTTCCTTTGAGAATTTTCTAATTTCTTCCAGAGACATACTACTTCTTCTTCGAACTTCTCTTGTTCCAGAGTTTTCTCCTTGATTTGCTTAAGTAATATGTCTTCTATCTTCTTGGCTTCTTCAAGCTCTATCTTTAGCTGCATGAGGATTTTTGAATTCTATTCTTGTCCTACATACTTGAGGAGAATGTCCTTTTGTTTTCTGTACTTCAATTTGAGTCTATCAATTTCCTCAAGGGCACTTCTCAGTTCCCCCTCTAGATCGACTTCACCTTCTTCTTCTTCATCTTCTAGCAGGAGACCTTCAAGTTCTTCTATGGCCATCAGTAAAAATTCAGAGGTTCCTTCTTCACTTGAGGGTTCAATAGAGTCTTCGGATGCACTGCTGTCTTATTGAGCATAGAAGGATTTTCTACTAAAATTCTTTCTTTTCTGCCAGTTCTTTGATGTGTTTTTCCCTGATTCTTAAGCCTGATTCTTTACTTTCTTGTGGGGACACTTAGCAGCATAGTGTCCAACTCTTCCACAATTAAAGAATTTGAAAGGAAGTTTACCTTTGTATTTACCTCAGCCTCTATCCAGCTTCTTGACAAATTTAGCCTCTTCTTCATCTGAGAAAGAGAATATGTCTTCCTTTTTTTCTTTCTTCTTTTCTAATTTAAAGGCTACCTCCCTCGTACTTGACTTCTTATGTGGGAGTCTCATCTCATAAGCTGTTAGATTTCCTAGTAGCTGGTTCATGGTCAAGGTTTCCCAATTAGCTGTTTCTTCTATTGCAAAAACCTTGGGGTTGAAACTAGGTGGAAGAGATATTAGAATATTTTGAACAATTACAACTTCTTTTATAGTTTCACCTAGAGCCTTCATGTTATTTACTATTTCTGCAACCCTTAGAAAGAAGCTAGAAATGTCTTCATCGTCATCCATTTTTAAGTTCTCAAATTGGGCTCTATAGACTTGAAGTTTGGCAGTATTTTCCTTCTTGTCTCCCTCATGAATATTATCCAGAGTGTCCCACACTTCTTTGGCAGTGTCTTTGTGCATTACTTTGATAAACTCTACTTCACACAACCCATTTAAGATGGCATTCATGGCTTTTGCATTGGCTACCAAATCTTGTTTGGTTTCCTTTTCTGAGTCAGTTGCCTTTGGGGCATATCCTAATTCCACATCACCACAAACCTCTATTCCTAGAGACATTATGTATGTCCTCATCCTCATTTTCCAGAAAGCATAATTTGCACCTATAAAGAAAGGGGCTTTATTTGTTAAGCATCCTTCTTTACTAGCCATCTTGAGAACTCAGAATCTCCTTTTAGTTGTTAAACTAGTACAAAGGAACCTGCTCTGATACCAATTGTTGAATTCTTAGTTAAACTGAGGGGGGTGGGTGAATCACTTTGACACATTCATGAGCTTTACAAATTTTTCATCAGCTTATTTAGAACGTAATTTTATAATCAACCTTAGTATATGAAAAGTCTTAATATGTTGCAACAAGAATTAAATTAATGTGACATCAAACTTATTATGAGAGCAGCAAACATTAAGCAGATTTGGTAAATCATCTCAGTACACAGACAACATAGATAGAGATAGAAGATATAAGTGGAAACCCATAAAGGGAGAAAACCACATCTTATTATTTTTGTGATGCAAAGGCAAGCTCCAACTCCCTCTCACCACTGTTTTTTTGCAGGCACCAACCTACAAGAGGCTCCAACCTCAGTCAGCTACAACTAACATCTATCAGGCTTCAACTTGATATGGAAGCTCCAACTTCCACAACTTATCTAAATAAATGTTTGCTGATTTACTTCAGGTATCAACTCTGTTCTGTAGCATCTCCTTTTGTTCCTCTCTTCCTTAACTTTTCTTCCTCAATCTTCTATACTCTACATTCTCTATCCTTACTCTCTCTTACTCTTTATGCATATCAGGTTGACATTATATATAGAGTTCATTACATGACTGTTTGTATTCCACAAGGAATTTGGAGTGAACAACCATGACTCTTTGAGTTCTGCCTTCTCAATTCTTTATCCAACTTATTAGGAATATAACAATATGTACAAATTTCAATGTTACAATGGGATTTTTATTTTTCCTCTAGACACTTGCCTTTGCATCACAAACAATAAAACGATTAAAACATTTACATTCACATTTTCAGTTACACACTTCAATTTCACTCGACTCCTTTATTTTACGGATTTTTTGGCTTGAGATGGATTTGTCTTTACATTTGTAGTCATGCCTTTATCCTGTATGCTTTATTTCACTATCTTTAGATATCGGCTATGTTCTGTAGCATCTCCTTTTGTTCCTCTCTTCCTTAACTTTTCTTCCTCAATCTTCTATACTCTACATTCTCTATCCTTACTCTCTCTTACTCTTTATGCATATCAGGTTGACATTATATATAGAGTTCATTACATGACTGTTTGTATTCCACAAGGAATTTGGAGTGAACAACCATGACTCTTTGAGTTCTGCCTTCTCAATTCTTTATCCAACTTATTAGGAATATAACAATATGTACAAATTTCAATGTTACAATGGGATTTTTATTTTTCCTCTAGACACTTGCCTTTGCATCACAAACAATAAAACGATTAAAACATTTACATTCACATTTTCAGTTACACACTTCAATTTCACTCAGCTTCTTTTCTGGATTTTGGCTTTAATGGATTTTCCTTTTATGTTCCAGTCATGCCACTGTCTTGCATAATTTTTTCACTGTCTTTTGCAAATTTTCCCGTTTTCTGTGCTTATTCACCTGTCCAATTCATTCCTGTACATATTCTTGTTCACCGAATTTTCATTTCTGCATACTCTATTCTCTTTTTCCTTTTCCATACACATTCCTCCAACCTTACTCTCTTTTTCGTTTTCTCCTTTATTCAGTTCCCTGTTCATTGTAGTTATATAACTGTTGTATGTACAACTACCTTTTAATAAAACTTAACATAACTCTCGGCATTTTTATAAAACCCTTTTAACAACACGGATATATCAGTACTCACAATTTTTATCATGAACCATCAACAGTATAACCTTTGGTTCCGTATTTACAGGAAATGCTTTGACTTATTTATAAAAAAAATATCTGCTCCCCTGTCAAAAATTTATAACCTTTATAACATCAGACTGTATTTCATTTATATGCATATAGAGTTAAATCCAAACTCTGAATCTAATGCACTTATAAGAATTCAGGTCAACCTCCAACTTTTATAATAAAATGTATTATATAGTGGCCACTGTGTAGAATGCGATAGCCTGCTTTATAATAAATTGAATAAAGGAAACGCCATCACACATAATTATCTGCGTTAATCCACCATATTAAACCTTCATATCAATCCCGATGCATATTATAATACATACATGTTCCATGGAGCCCACTCGTTAATGAAATTCTCCAATCGACGGTTAATAACGTATTGCGCAGCCAACACTGATCCAATGGATATCACTTGCCATATATGCACGAACGATAATATGCGATGAGAGCGGTTTTTGGGCCCCTGCCGTATGCCACGTGTCGGACGTTCTATGGAATTGCTCCAATTTCTTGAATACCGCTTGCCCGTCGAAGGTGGTGCGATGAAAACCGGAAACCCGCCTTTACTGTTCACTCTTGCAAGGTTCCACTACTTTCTTCCTCAGGGTTTCGTCCGCCTTCATTGTTTATGAATTCCGCTCTTTGCCTTCAATGAAACTCACTTCTATACACACACAACAATTTCCTCAATTCTTTTGGGCTACCACCATATGACTCGGCTAAATTTTCCATCAATTTATATTTTAACCTTTGGTTCATCAATGTTTCAACACAAATCCTC
Source organism: Pinus albicaulis (assembly GCA_034641835.2). NCBI lineage: Eukaryota > Viridiplantae > Streptophyta > Pinopsida > Pinales > Pinaceae > Pinus > Pinus albicaulis. The sequence goes on along the minus strand of CM076584.1, from coordinate 299,448,896 downwards.
TGCATACTATAACGTGCTGCCTCATCAGATTATAGATTCCCCATTGTTCACTATATCGTGGCCTTAGAAACTCGATATCTATGAACAAAATGTTCAAATATCCTTCCTATTGAAATCAATCAAGACTATACATATAATTCATAGATAATTTAGAAGCAATCCCTCATCATTATATACAAATGTAACCATTTACAAGAACATTCACTTACTCTTCTCAATTGGCCAGATTTTCTATTCGATGGCCTTTTTCTCCTACTCTGTCTCTGGACAACTCTGCTTCAATTCACTACTTCCTCTGCTCCTTGGTAGTGCTTCTCCCTCCTTCTCTTTTTACTAACCTCTACTACTACTCTGCTTTGCCTTGTTATTTGTTTAGGTGCTCCTCCTTTACCATGTCCTTTGCCACCAATGACAATATTTCCGAAGCAAAGGGAGTGGGGAAATCAGAGTATGCATTGATTTCAGAACTATGAATAAAGCCTCCTCTCCCAAAGATGGATCAAATTTTGCAAACTATTGCTGGTTCTCAGAGAATGTCTATGCTTGATGGTTTTTTAGGTTATAATCAGATCCTTGTACATCCTGATGATTAGGAAAAAATAACCTTTACCACACCATGGGGTACTTTTATGTACGCCATGATGCCATTTGGTCTCATAAATGCAGGAGCTACCTTTCAGAGGGCAATGGACATTGAATTTTCTAAAGAGAAGGAGAAGATGGTGGTTTTGTATCTTAACGACATAACAATTTTCTCAAGGAGGGAAGAAGATCACTTGAAACACTTGGAAAGAATTCTACTAAAATGTAGAAGGTTTGGCATCTCTCTAAATCCCACCAAAAGTATTTTTTCTTTAACTTCAGGTAAATTACTTGGACATATCATTTCTAAATATGGGATTAAGATTGATCCAAACAGGGTCAATGCAATTTATAAGGTGGATTTTCCAAGAAGTAGGGAGGAGATTCAATCTTTCCTTGGAAAGGTAAATTTTGTAAGGTGATTTATTCCTAATTTTGCTAAGATTGTGAAGGAAATAACAAGGATGCTGAAGAAGGGAGTTGATATTAAGTGGATAGTAGAAGCAAGACACTCATTCGAGGAGATCAAAGGGGCACTCACACAAGCACCGGTATTGATCAGTCCAGATTTCTCAAAGGAATTTCTGGTTTTTATTTTTGCATCAGAGAATACTATCGTTGGAGTTCTGCTACAAAAAGGACAGCAAGGTATTAAGCAGTCGATTTCTTTCTTTAGTAGGACATTATCCAATTCTAAGTTGAAGTATAATATCTTAGAAAAGTAGGCCTATGCCTTGGTGAAGGCTATCAAAGATTTTAGAATTTATATTCTTCATTCTCATATTGTGGCATTTGTTCCTAATACTGTTGTGAAAGACATCCTCACTCATGCTAACCCTAATGGTAAGAGGGGGAAATGGATTGCCAAGTTGCTAGAGTATGATATAGAGATTAAACCAACAAAATTGGTCAAAGGGAAAGGCATGGCAAAGCTGATGGCGCAGTCAAGCTTTGACTGTCTTGACATAAATTAGATTGCAGAAATATCAGAAATTTCAGATGATGAAGAGGAACAACTTCCTATTGAAGAAAAATATATCACTTCAGATTGGTACAAGGAGGTTGTTTTATTCCTACAGCACCATAAAGCACCTGCTGATTTAACAAATTCCAAAGCAAGGTTTGTTAAGCTGAAATATTTGACACTTTATATTTGATAGAAAACTGTTTTGGAAGGATACTAGTGGAATTTTCCTGAATTTATTGTTGGAAGAGGAGGCTGATAAAGTAATTGAGGAGTCCCACAAAGGAGATTGTGGAGGTCACCATTATTGGAAGGTGACAGTGAACAAGATTCTGAGAGCAGGGTATTATTGGCCTAAAATGTTTAAGGATGTCTACAAGAGGGTTGTTGCCTGCCTCAGAATGCCAGATTTTTGAGGGTAAGAAGAAGCTTGTACCTTTACCTTTAATGCCTATCTATGTAGAAGCGTCATTCCAGCAGTGGGGACTAGACATTATTGGGGAGATTCATCCATCATCATCAAGTTAGCATCACTAGATTCTTACAGCGACTGATTACTTCACCAAATGGATTGAAGCAATTCCAACTAGGCAAGAAAATGATTCTGTGATTATTTCTTTTTTAGAAAATAATAGCTTTTCTAGGTTTGGTTGCCCCATGAAGATTATAACCGATAATGCATAGGAATTTAAGTCTAAGAAGCTAATAAATTTCTTTCATCAATATCATATTACTCTCGGGCATTCTACTGCATATTATCCGCAAGGAAATGGCCTTGCCGAATCTTCTAACAAGAGAATTTTAAGGATCATTAAAAAGGTGTTGCAAGAGAATAATAAGGCTTGGCATTTGAAGCTAAAGTATGCCTTATGGGCTGACAGGATATGCACAAAGAGGTCAATTGAAACTTCACCATATGAATTGGTATATGGCGCTGAGGCTATTTTCCCTACATCACTAGGAGTACCTGTCATGAAACTAATTCAAGGGCTAGAAGAGGAACCAAATTCAATCTAGAGGAGGATTAATTAGCTGATAGCTTTGCAAGAGAAAAGGAATGAGGTTTATGATAGAAATCAGCAATATCAAAAAAGAATCAAGAGGACATTTGATAAGAAGATCAAGGAAGAAAGTTTTAAAATTCAAGATGAAGTGTTAAAATGGGAGGAAAGAATTGAAGAGAAAGGAAAACATGGTAAGTTTGAGAACTTATAGAAAGGTCCTTTCAAGATAGCTGCTTTTAATGGAAACAATACTTACATACTGCAGGAGATGGATGGAAAACCATATGCTGGAGGACCTGTCAATGGCAGGTTTTTGAAGCATTATTCTTCCTAAAATCTGATGGATTATTCATGTCATTGTACATATTCCATTTTATGAGGTTTTTTTCTGCTAATAACGACAAGATAAATCAGCAAGCTTGAGCATGAGGTGAAGGCCATTAGAGCTTGAGGAGGAAGCTTGGAAATTTCAAAGTTTTTTTCTATTTTGGTCAAGAAAATGGGTAGCAACACTAGAATACTGGTTCTTAGTGTACCACAGGGGCACACTATCCCAAGTGGAGCCATTTTTATCACCTAAAAAAAAAATTCAAAACATTGCATGTCAACTATGTTTTTGATCATGGTCTCAAATAGGTCTAAAATTCATTTTATGTTTTGGTTAAGGGTAGGTCATAGTCTTTATAAGTTCAAAGGTCATCATTTGAATTCAAATAAAGTCTTATAGGTCTATTCCATGATCAAATTTTCACATTTTTCATTTAGAGGTCATTCCATTAAGTTTCGGGCTAAATTTCTACAATTAGCCAAGAATCCTTCGTTTTGTAGCATCGTTAGTTCAAAAAAGGGGTTTTGTGATATGAAAGCGCTGCTACTTTCGCTACGCAAACTACAAAAAATACACTATGGGCACTACGAAAGTGTGGTTTCTTAACCGTCATGTCAATTAAGCCAGAATATGTCAGAAGTCCGTTAAGAAATGATAGGACAAAAGTTAGAGGTTAGATTCAAAGTACTTACCCATCTCACAGCCATCATCATCATGATAGGAGCATCATTCAGTCGTAAGATGAGATTTCAAATTTGAAAATCTTGCCTAATTCGGTCATTCTAGTTTTCATTTTCCTCCACGCAACTATTTAACCTCTGAAGCAGTAAATTTAAGCTTGTGGTTGTTCTATACCAAGGCTATCTTCACTATAATCAAGTGAGGTTGTTCCACTTTCTCAAGCAAGGTTGTTCTATATTATCAAGCGAGGTTGTTCATTTATAATCAAGCGTGGTTTTTTTACTGATTCCAGAGAAACTGAAAGGCTTTTAAAAAACAATCATGGCAGAGGAGAAGAAGGTCCACAGAGGGGGACATTGTCTAAGATATGAGCCAGAGAATTTAAATGGTATAATTGAGGATCAAATAGTGATGGAGGTTGTTAGCAAAGTAGGATGTCTCTAGTTTTGTGAAAATTTGCAGGGTTGCCACACTCAGGTGTCTAAAGAGTTTAGCCTTTCACTTCAGTGGACCAACTACCAAAATTAGGATGTTAAATGTGCCAGTTACACCTGAGATCATTGCTTCTGTGACAAAAATACCAAGGGGGGAGGAGACTTGGTTTAAAGGTTTTAATTTTGACATGGAACCATGCAAGGAATTCATGAAACCTGAGTATGCAGATATTGACCTGAATAATGAAATACCTAGAAGTTGTATCAAAGACACCTATGCCAAGCTATTGTTCAACATTCAAAGTTACTTTACATGTGAAGGTAGGTACCATAAATTTTATACTTATCATTTCGAGTTGCTGCTGCATTTCACAAGTAGGATATCATTATACTTGCTCTTTTACTTGCATAGGAGCCTTGCCAAAATGTCTGATAAAGTACAAGACAAGTCTGATGGTTTTGAAACCTCTCTATTTCACCATGGTTTGATAAAGTTATTAGTTTTGAATGAGCTTTAGAAAATGAGAAATGATTGGTCTTCATTTTTGTTTATGAGTGGATTTGAAATGGAAACCTTAACCCCAAATAGAAACCCTAAAGCTAAAAAGACTCCTTCACCACCAGTAGCAGAGTCTAGTCAGCCTATGGTTGCAAGAGCAAAGAGGTTTGTAAAGTTGAAACCAAGAAAACAAGTTGATAAAAGAGCAGAGAAGACACAGGTGCTTATTGCAGAAACTCCATCACCTACAAAATAGAGGTTAGAAAGTGTCAAAGAGGCAAAACAAAAACAAGTGTCCAGCAAGCAGGAAATCCAGAGAAAGACAAGAAGCCAAGCAATAGCATCAAAGGGAAAAACAGTTGTTTCAGGTACATAGGACAACCCAGTGATGAAAGGAAACTTAAATGACATCCTTCATGCAATTGATATAGAAGGATCACCCATTGTGCAAGCTAATTTCATTGGAGTATATCAACACAAATAGAAAAGAGTTAAATCAGCTAAAAAACTTGAATTTGAGGGTGAAAATGCAGCCTTTATTTTCCAAACAAGGAAACCTTTAACTAGGGATTCAAAGAAACTCCAAGAAGGCAATAAATAGGTCCAAGTAACTGTTGAAACAGCCAGAGTCCCTAAAGAGGTGGTTGATCTATCATCACCATTAGTGGAGCATGCAGCCAGCAAGACAATGAAGGGAAAGGAACACATGACAGAGTGTCAACTGCTTGAGGAGAGATTTAAGCTAGCAAACCAAGAGATTGAAATGATGAGAAAGAGAGCCAAAAAGCACAGCATTGAAAAAATAGAGTTTAAGAGGATGAAGGCAATATGGGAAGGCCAAATTGTTTCTAGGTCTGAGATTCCAAGTGCTGCAGAATATTTTTTCACATGGACAGTGCCAGCTATCAAAGAAGAAAAATTTATCAGAGTGATCAATACTCACTTAAGAGCTAGTAATAGAAGACTAAGAGGTCAAGTGGAGGAGTTGGAGCTGCAATTGAAACTGTCTCAGGATGAACTAAAAAACCAAGGTGCATAATGACAAATTCAAAGGCAAAATAAAATGAGTAATGGAGAATAAACCTCGTGAAATGGTGTTTTTAGTTCATACGGTTGTTTTTCTTGATGAAAGCAGTGAATTTCTAAAGTTTTGGCAAATTTTGGTTTTAATTTTGAAGAAAATCTGAACAAAACTGCTCAATCAGCAGTTTCGTAGCACAAATAGTGCAAAAAGGGTGAAATGCACTACGAAACTGTTGTAGCAACTTTTTTCACTCTTTTCCATCAATTTTTGAAGGAAATACCTGTATATTTTGACCTGAAATTTCTAAGGAAGATGTGTTAAGTGAATATGCAGATAATCCCAAAGGAAGGAAACCAAATTTTGAAGGCAAATAGGCTAAAAGACTGCGCTATCAAAAGCTCTACAAAACTGTGTTGTTTTCATAGCGCAGGTTTATTTTTGCTATTTTGGGTAGTTCGATGGTGATTTTGTATAGCTGGAACTTATGGATAATTTAGAGCATATGTTATTTCAATTCCTGGAAGCAAATAGCTTCGAATTCATGGGTTCATGGTGGTTAAAGTGTCCCAAGAACACAAAGAATCCTTAGCCTAGAAAACAAGGGACAATTTCCTAGTTTGCAGGAGATCAGCATTGAGGTCATAAAGGGCTGGAGCTTATCATATAGATTCAAACTTATGGGAATAAAGTTGGAAAATGATGTAATCTAGATTATATAAGGTTGTTATGAGTAGATTTAATGAGTTTGAGTCCTATTTGTAATAGGACTGTTCATTAGGTTTGCAGCTGTCATTTTGTAATAAATACCATGTCACGAGGTTAGGCAAGGTGTTAAAAAGTAGGAATTCAATGTATCTAGATGAGGATAAGGTTATCCTATATTTTAAATGATCTATAAAGATGAAGAAGTCGAAAGGCTAAGGGTTGGACATTTTTTAGCAAAAATATTGTGTTTATTGTAAGTGATTGTTTACAGCTTAATACAGAGTTTTCTACTTGGCAAACTCAATATTCATGAAGAGTTCTTGTATGTTCTTGTTCTGATGGCATCTTTTAATATCCTATTACAGTGGTGTTTGCTTATGTTACTTAGAATTCATCATTGATGCTCTGACTTCCTTCATAGACAAATTGACTGTGTGTTTTATTGTTTCACATGTGTATTCCTTGACTTAAACTCTGATATGCCTTGACTTCCATGCTAGGTAGATTTTTTGGTTTTTTTGAATCTATTATGACTCCATAAGACCAATGTGCATTTTCTAATGTGATTTACAACCAATTTATATCATTTATCTGCTTTAATCCCACATAGAGTTAGCCATCTATATTTTTATTAAAAATCATTAACCCTAGAGAGAGCCCTCTCAGGTTGAGGAGGCTAAGCCTCAATCAAAATATTGGTCTAAAACATGTACATGAGATTAGCTTGATTGGCAGCCTATGAGTTCTGATTTTGTGATAACACGATCAATCCCAAAGGTGTGTTCCTCGATTAGGCCTAGGAATAATCAACCGATGAATAGTGGGATATACAATAAATCCTAGAGGTGTGTGCCCTCGATCAAGCCTAGGAATCCTTGACCGTTGAATCATGGTATAAACAATAAATGATGGAGGGCAGAGTCTCGATTAGGCCTATAAATCCTCGGCTGGTGAATGGTGGAATATACGATAAATCCTAGAGACTAGGTGACATGAAAATTCCTCATGATGTAGGTGGAGAGATCTAAAGGCGTCAATGCTTGTATAGGCCTAGTGATCCCTGGCCTGGTATATGGTGGGATTATAGTAAAGCCAGGTATTATATGTTTATTTTTTGGGCCTAGTAATCGCTTTATGGAGTGTGGTAAATCCTAGGGAAGCCTTAGGTGATTTTTTTGTGAGTCCCACATTCATGCTTGGAATATGGCACAAGGGTGATTGGGTGAAATAAATATTTGGTTCAGTCCAATCTATGGTCGGTTGGTCATGGAAGTCCCTGACTTGGCTGGAATGTGCATTCATTAATAATAGATCCTTCTCCTTGGTATTTCATGTGTAAATGTACTTATTCATATGTGGTTTTTTATGGCTATTATATCCTTGTTATTTATATTGGCTATACACTAATTATGAACATGTTTTATGATTGAATTTATGTATGGATATCATCATTTTTTTATTATAAAATTAATTAACAATGAATATATGATAATGTGGTTATTGTGATAAGGCATCAATGCTTCCTTACGAATCTTAGATAAGTATGAGACCCCTATGTTGAGATTTGTTGTTATGATTTGTAGATTACATGTTTGTGACATGTTTGACGAAATTACTGTTATGGTTAATAGGGTTCAGATCAAGTACTTGTACCAATGATTCCATTAGTAGCCTTATTCCATTATCATCATTCATTTATAAAAGTTTCATGAAGTTCTGGGCAGTGGCCTAAGACCAAGCCCTGAAAATGTGGCTCGGAATCCAGGCTAGCTAGCTCAGAACTACTTTAAAAAGTCCATAGTCATTGGTATGCCTTGCTATGGGACAAAGTGAAAGGGATAAATCACATGCATGGCTTTTCATGGGAGCGGCTGAGGGTTCAGATCAAAAAAATGGCAAGTTAACTCATGGTTTAGACACCTGGAAGGGTGGTTTAGCCCTTGGGAGTCCTGTAGAACCCGAGGAAGGTAAATGAGGTTGTATTTTGTTGATCCCATTTCCTTAAGGTGATATAGGAGGTTGAATCACATCATAGTAGCTTCTCGTCACATGTTTATCCCAGCGGACCAGTTGGCTTGGGTAAATGTGGGAGAAGGGTGTTACAGGGTGGTATCAGGGCATGGTTTCGTTCTCTTTGGGTAGTGTCTTGTAGTATTCCCAAATGGGGAAGTAGCAATATATGAACATAAAACTGGAAATAGCAGTGAATAAAATTACACCAAAATGTGTGAAAACCATGGAGCCATTTTATTATCTAAATTAGCAACAAATAAGTGCAATAAAACTCAAATAATCAAGGCAAAAAATCCTCCCATGAATACATATGCCAAAGATGGAATGTTGCTACATTTCAGAATGCTCATGAACAAGAACAACGCAGTAATAGAAGGTACACTGCTACCGATGATGTACAATAATATAGATCTGTAATTATATGGCTCATACATGTTGGGAGTGAAGATATAGACTCCCAAAAACAATTCCAAGACAATTCAGAGAGGATTTCCTGAAATATGCAAAAAGGAAAAAATGTTGGAGTGCAGCCCTAGGGCTGAGTAGTAGTTGCAACTCGATGTCTGGATGGAGATGGCTAAAGATGAAACATGAGATGAATCAACCTTCTCCAATGGATCTTCCAAGTGAAGGGTTGATCCTAACACTGAAGATCTCACCCTCCAATCAATCACTGCAACCCCTCTGTTATCACTCAAAAAATTTCAAAACATCATTTTGACAGGGTTACAAAATTTCATGGGTCAAAATAGGGTTTTAGGAGTCATTTTTTGATTGATCAAGGGAAAATTTTAGATTTTTTATAGTTTGAAGCTCACCCTAAGGTTTAAACAAAGTCATCTTTTAAGCTCTTTCATTTCAAACATTCATCATTATCCATTGCATTTCATTTATCAAATTTTTTGTATCAAAACATCCAAATTAGCCAAGAAATGACAGTTTCGTAGCACATTACATTGAAAAAAGTCACTTTGTGCTACGAAAGCGCTGATAGTTTCATAGTGAAAATAGAAAAAATTACACTATAGGCGCTACGAAAGCGTAGTTTTGTAGCTGTCTTGTCAATCAAGTTGTCAAATTCCAGAAACCATTGGGAAAGGATAAGATAGATGCTTGTTGAGTTATGTAATGATGAAATTGAAGTACACACCCACGTTTGCAGTCATCATGGTCAGGGTAGGTTATGAGTAAGCCATTATTTCAGTTATGAGAAGACATTTAAATTTCAAAATTCTTTCCTAATTAGTCATTCTCGTTCCTTTTGCCTTCATGCGTAATTTCTGAGCTTTGAAGCATTATTGTATCAAGCCAAACTTGTGGCCGGTTCTTACAAAGGTTTTAATACATTCATTCAAGCGAGGTTGAAAGATTTATATCAAGCGAGGCTGTGAAGTTCTCTAAAGAACTATGGCAGAGGAAAGAAAAATACATAGAGGAGGACAGTGCTTAAGGCATGAACCTGAATATATGAAGGCAATAACTAAAGACCCAACAGTGATGGAAGCATTCAGAAGAGCAGGTTTTTTACAGTTTTGTGAGAAATTGTAAGGCTGTCATACATAGGTATCCAAGGAATTCGCTATGAATTTTAGTGGAACAGCTACTAAATTCGGGATGCTAAGTTTGTCTATTACACTAGAGGTCATTGATGTTGTTACAGGAATTCAAAGAGGTCAAGAAACCTGGTTTAAAGGATTCAAGTTTAATATGGAGCAGTGTAAAGAGTTCATGAAGCCTGAGCACATTGAGATGGATCTCAACAATGTTATTCCAAGAAGATGTGTCAAAGATAACTATTCAAAGGTACTTCTCATCATCTAAAAATAATTTACATGTGAAGGCAGATATCACAAGGTTTATTCATACCATTTCAAATTACTTCTACACTTCACTGGTAAGATTTCCCTTGACTTACATTTTTATCTGCATAGAAGTCTTTCAAATATGGGCAGAAGTTGAAAAAGGCCAAGTCTGCAAAAAGATTAGAGTTTGAGGGAGAAGATGCAGATTTCATTTTTCAAGCAAGAAAGCCTATGAAAATTCATTCTAAGAGATTGATGAGGAGTAGCAAAGAAGTCCAAATATCCACTAAGATAGCTCAATCACCTAAGGAGATTATTGATCTCTCATCACCCAAAGTAAAAGATTCAGTCAGCAAACTAAAAAAGGGAAAAGAAAAAGTGATAGAAAAGACAGAGTTGTAGCTCCTTGAGGAAAACTTGAAATTGGAAAATCAGGAGATTGATGTCATGAAAAAGGAAGCTAAGAAACACAGTGTTTATAAAATGCAATTTGAAAAGATGAAGGCAGTTTGGGAAAAACAGGTTGATGTTGTCTCTAAAGATTTAAACAATACACAGGAGTTTGTCAAGTGGGCAGTTCTAGCAAGAGAAGAAGCTAAACATGTAAGAAATGTGAACACTCATCTGAGAGCTACCAATAAAATTCTTAAATATCAAGTAAATTATTTACAAGAGAAGCTTGAGATGATTCATGATGAATTGCAGAGCAAAGGTATCAAAATGATAGTGATTGAAGAACCATTAAGTCAACCAATTATAAATGAAGAAGAAGTGCCTCAAGGAAACTAAAATGAAGTTGGTTTATGGTTTGTAGATGATGAAAACAGGTTATATTATAATTTTTTGGTCAATTACAATTTTCATTTGATAAATTTATAAAAAAATATGCATTTTCAGCAGTTTCATAGCGCCTCCAGGCTTAAAAAGCAGAAAAGCGCTACGAAACTGTTGTAGCTGCATTTTTTTCCTCTTCTAATCAGAATTGAAGGTGTTAAGGGCTGAGTTAAGGGATGAAAATTTTATGAGAGATGTGCTGAAGGGTGATGAAGATGATGCAAGAGGAAAGAGTCGGAATTTTTTACGACAAAGGCTTGTAAGGCAGCACTACAGAAAGCGCTACGAAACTGTTGTATTTTCGTAGCACAATTTTTTTCATCTTTTGGGGCAACCTTTAAAGTGGTTTTCGAACAACCTGGAGGATATGGAAGAGTCATGGAATATGTCAAGACATGATTAAATATTCAATACCACGAATTAGAGATTAAATGATAACTAGAATGCTTAAAGAAGAAAAAAGATCCTTTGCCTAAAAAACAGGGTTTTGTTTCCTATTTTTGAGGAGGTCAGCTAAGTGGTCATGAAGGAATGAATGCCATTATCGAAATTAGACCATGTGATGATATACTTTTCAATGATGTAATGTGAAGTAGATAAGGTTTGTTAAATATAGTAATAAGGATTTTGAGTCCTTTTTGAAATAGGACTGTCAAGTAGGATAGGTGTCCTTTTGTAATAAATCTCATGTTTTATAGTTATGCAAGGTGTAAATGGATAGAAATTCGATGTATCTATCCTATAGGTAGATAATCTGATCATGTAAGATCTCTATTAAAGGCCATTTGGTCGAATTTTTCAAGGCTTGGAAATTTTTGGCAAAATTAGAGCTTGTTGTGAATTGACTATTTTCAGCTAATACAGAGATCTTTTACTTGACCAACTTGAGATTCTGAAGGATTTTTTAGTGTTTTCCTATTCTATCTATATATCTTATATATCTAATTTGCAATGGTGTTCATCTATATTACTCAAAATTCATCTATAAGATGCTTTGACTTCCTTTATAAGTGAATTGACTGTGTTTTTACATGTTGCATGTGTGTGTGCCTTATGAATAAAAACTTTGATATGCCTCAACTTCCATGTCAAGTAGACTCACTGAATCACTGAAATTATTTGACTCCATAAGCCCAATGTATACATGTTGATGTTATTTTCAACCTACATCTACCACAATCAGTTTATTTCCTAAATAGAGTTAGCCATATATATCTTTATCCATATCATTAACCCTTGAGAGAGCCCTCTCAGGCTGAGGAGGCTAAGCCTCAGTCACAATATTGGTTTGATATAGTTACATAATATTTTCTGATCAAGCAACCTATCAGGTCCAATTTTGTGATAACACCCTCACTGCAGATTCTCAATAAAATAACGCAGTCAAGGAGAGATATTGCACTGTAGGTGATGGGAAATCTATTGGCCAAGTGCTAATATGTGAAATAAGCTCTTGAATCTTCCTCACTAATCTCCCAAAGGAAAGAAAGCTTCCTCCTCTAAAAAACAAGCTCTGAAAGTGGTGTTATCAACCCTCCACTGCAACACCCTACAACACAACCTAGCTCTAAATAGAAACTGCGTTGTAGCTGAAGGAGGTAGCTTGGCCTCAAGCCTGGATGTGGAGAAATGAAGTACAAGCTCCCTCAAGAGCCCCCTCGAGAAAGGATAAGGAATACCTAAACATGAATGCCTTGTGCTAAGTAGCACAGCAATCTCAACTAAACAATTGAAGAAAGCACAATAGTCATGTAGACCACAAAATCAATAATCCATATCCTGTCTTTATATAGCTGCCTTTCCCTCCTTATATACAAATGGAAGCCTTCTCACCTTGGGTCCCACTCATTAGGGTTTCCTCCACCAAGTAATATTCCTCCCACTATCACTGTGTTGTCTCCATAGATGATCTCCACCTTCTATTCCAGCGTTGTTGACTTGGTCAAACTTGACCTTGTCCACATGCATTTTCCCCTGTTCACACATGAGGGTGCAAAATCCAGCTATTATTATTATCCCCTTTCACATCATGAGGGATTTTATTCTTATTTTTGAAATGTATGGGCCTCCTTACCCATTTAATCATCTCCTAGGTGTCAAAAGAAAAATTCAATATTCCAATTAGCTACATGTTAATTTTGGAATATTACAGTCCTCCCCTCCCAAATGTTGCTTGTCCTCAAGAAACTGCAAGAATAGAACTAAAGAGCCTCCTCTTCTCCTCCTGTAGCATCCTCATATGATAAAATCCTCCAAGGATCAAGATGTTGTCTCATCAATACATCTCCAAGTTTCTACTCCCAAGTATGCAAGCTAGCTTTTGGTGAGCATCCCAAATAGCTATCAAAAGGTAAAACATCCATGGAGGAAAAAATGTGTTTTCTAGAGGTATCTTTGAGGCATGGAATCTGAAGGTATTGGGAATCATCATTCCCATGTGGATCCTCCATCCTCAAGCTATCATCCATACAAAATGAGTTACCTCCCAACATGGCAACTCCTAAAAATTCTCCTCCACCTTTGGCTCCTGCAATGTAGGTGGGCTGAATAACTAATCATGGTAGACAAAATATCCTACCCCATGTTTTCCTTGTCTCCACTTATGATAATTTTAGAGTATCTTTTAATCTTGGGCTACAATAATGTTGCCCTCAAGTGGCAAGAAGAAGACTAGATCTCCAAAGATCTTTTCTCCAACATTGTGAATCAAGCTGGCCCAAACCATCCCATATATGATGAATAGGAAATGATCACCATATGGCATCCAAATGAGAAAAATAATAAAGGTTTCATATAGTTCTGAAAGGTACCAACAGTTTCCCAAGTGGTCACAGCGCAGTTTTTCTAACTGTTATTTCAAAAAATAACATGGCAAGTTATTTTTTTTACAAATTGCTAGTTGTGTATGTCATCACATCTACTAGTGAATAGTAAATGGCTTAGTGTATCAATTGAGCATACATAAAATAATAAAACACTTGCCCAAGGCCACACAAAAGATGGCTATCTCCATCATAAAATTTGGCCCAAAATTGACCATGGAGCCAAATGAGAAGCTTGCCCTCTTGTGGAGCAATGCATTGTATAGAAATGGTAAGAGTATGAAAATATTGTGTTAAATAATCAATAAATGAAAAAAAAAAGTTCTTACCATGTACTAAAAGTAAGATGATACATAGATCCATGAATAAGTCCTCCATAGTGGTATGACATACTCCCATGAAGAGGAATGAACCATGTGTTGCATGAAGATCCTCCTTCTTATGCTTGGAAATCCAAGTTAAGAAGATCATATCTCTATAATAGATGTTTCCATCCACTACTCTATCACTCTCACCTCCTCCTTGTCCACCAAGTGCATCATATGTGAAGTGATCCTGGGGACACTCCATCAATAAACCCAAGCTTCCAAGTGCCAGCGTTGTTTGCCTTTGTAAAAAGGCTCTTGTCAACTCATAGCTCCATTCTTTGACATGTTCATTGTCAAAGTAATCTCCCAGAATGCTGCTATATATAGGAAATTCCTCCCAAAGTGGAAGTGCCTCCTAATCATCCAAGGCTAAGGAGTATCCTCTTTGTACCATGATAGTGCCATCTCCTACTCCTGCAACATCATGCAAAGTATGGGAGAGGATCAAACCATATCCTCTCAAGAAAACCCAAGGTAACAATAGGATCTCTTGTTTCTCCCTTATCTCTCCCTCATAAAATTCATGGAGTGATAACCTGATGGTTAACTTGTAGAATTCCCCATACAACCAAATATTCTACTGCCATAATAGATGGGTGTCATGCAATGCCTCCATACCTTTTGCCAAAGGGTAGGTCATATGATGGCCAAACTCTTTTAAGAGTAGCCAATGCAGCCAATCCTCCTGCTGCCTAGTGTCATAAATATGCAAGTGGCTCACCATCCACACCCACTCAACCACATGTGGGTGTCTCCTACCATGCTTTATCTTGGTACTCCTCCAATGAAGATTACCATCCTCCCAAATCAGATTTCTTCCTTTGCATTTCATGGGATGGTTAAATGCAACCCCTTGGAGATTTCCTGGAGAAGATCTCACACCAATGACCCTCTTTAATCCATTAGGATTCAAGTGTGTTGGAGGAAAAACCTCCTCACTGCTGCTTAATGATAGCACTGTTAATCTCCTCAATGGTGTAATTGTTGTCTCATGTTCCAACTCAAGGATGAACATAGAGTTCTGCATAGGATTGTTTTGGACAAGGTTCATCCTATCCTCCAAAAATCCACACCCCAACCTCAAGTGTGGTGTGCAACACCACAATGGTACATTAGGATGATGGTCCATCCTTTCCTTGAAAAATTCAAGGTTGCACAGCGCAGTGCAATTCTGTTGTTTCAAATTAGTAGTATGAAATGGTATACAACCCTCCATAAGATTTGCTGAAACAATAGGAAATGGAAAATTAGGATTACCTTGGTAAAACTTGGGAATAAGAGTTCCTTCCTCTAATGTAATGGTTCCTCCAACTGCTGGTGTTGCTGGCTACTCCTCCATAGTTGTATCATCGCTGGTACAAGTCTTCTCAAGTGGTGGGGAGGGCTTCACCTCCTCTGATTTCTCCTTGCCAAGTTTTTTAATCAACCCTTGAGTAAATTCTGCAAAATTAGTCACTCTTGCATGACTCAAATGGCTGAACCACCAAATGTTTGCTTCACCCTCAAGGTACAGCGCTGCAATCTCTACAGCCTCTCTTTCTACCACTAGATGTAGTAGAAATAATGCATCTAGTTTCCTTGCCCAAGCCCTTGTTGTAGATGACCCATCAAAAGTAGACAATAGAAACCTATTACCCTTGATTCTCCCTTTGCTGCAAGGTCTCCTTTATTCTTCCAGCTGAATGAACTGTGGGAAAGCTAGAGTCTCCTTGAAGGCTCTAGGTTGATATTTTTACTCAACAAGGTATTCACTTAGAATCTTTTGATCCAAGTGTCCTCCCTCTTTCTGCAATTTGTCTCCTTTTTAAAAAGGAAAGGGTATAGTCCCACTGCTTCTTTCTCCTCTTCTTTGCTTGACCTCCTTGTTGAGGTCCTTTCTAGATCTGAAAAGAGATGAGATAAAATTCACTCTCTCCATCATTCTGATCTTCTTCTTTGACTTCTTATTCTTCTGATAGCATAATGGCTGAGACCCACAGGCTGAGCCAAGATTATGCTCTAATACCACAGTAGTATTCCCAAATGGGGAAGCATCATTATATGAACATAAAATTGGAAATAGCAGTGAATCACATTACACAAAAATGTGTGAAAACCATGGAGCCATTTTATTATTTAAATCAACAGCAAATAAGTGCAATACAACTCAAATAATCAAGGCAAACAAGCCTCCCATGAATACATATGCTGCTACATTGCAGAATGCTCATGAACGAGAACAACGTAGTAATAGAAGGTACACTACTATTTATGATGTACAATAATATAGATCTACAATTATATGGCTCATACACGTTGGGAGTGAAGATATAGACTCCCAAAAAAAAATTCCAAGACAATCCAGAGAGGATTTCCTGACATATGCAAAAAGGAAAAAATGTCGAAGTGTAGCCCTAGGGCAGAGTAGCAACTGCAACTCGATTTCTGGATGGAGATGGCTGAAGATGAAACATGAGATGAATGAACCTCCTCCAATGGATCTTCCAAGTGAAGGGCTGATCCTAGCACTGAAGATCTCACCCTCCAATCAATCACTGCAACCCCTCACTGTAGATGCTCAATAAAATAATGCAGTCAAGGAGAGATATTGTGTTGTAGGTGATGGGAAATCTATTGGCTAAGTTCCAAGATGTGAAATAAGCTCCTAAATCTTCCTCACTGATCTCCCAAAGGAAAGAAAGTTTCCTCCTCTGAAAAACAAGCTCCCGAAGTGGTGTTATCAACCCTCCACTGCAACACCCTGCAACACAACCTAGCTCTAAACAGAAACTGCATTGTAGCTGAAGGAGGTAGCTTGGCCTCAAGCTTGGATGTGGAGAAATGAAGTACAAGCTCCCTCAAGAGGCCCCTCAAGAAAGGAGAAGGAATTCCTAAACAGGAATGCCTTGTGCTAGGTAGCACAGCAATCTCAACTAAACAATTGAAGAAAGCACAATAGTCATGCAGACCACAAAATCAATAATCCATATCTTGTCTTGCTATAGCTACCTTGCCCTCCTTATATACAAATGGAAGCCTTATCACCTTGGGTCCCACTCATTAGGGTTTCCTCCACAAAGGAATCTTCCTCTCACTATCATTGCGCTGTCTCCATAGATGATCTCCACCTTTTAATCCAACATTGTTGACTTGGTCAAACTTGACCTTGTCCACATGCATTTTCCCCTGTTCACACAAGAGGGTGAAAAATACAACTATTATTATTATCCCCTTTCACATCATGAGGGATTTTATTCTTATTTTTAAATGTATGAGCCTCCTTACCCATTTATTCATCTCCTAGGAGTCAAAAGCAAAATTCAGTATTCCAATTAACTGCATGCTAATTTTGGAATATTACATGTCTAGTTTCCATTCTCTTTGGGTAATATATAATACCACAGAGTGGTATCCGAGCATGGTTCACCCCTTGGAATATATGGGCAGTGTGTTGGTCATGCATACATGTCAGTTTCATATGTGTCCTTTATGTTTTTTGTATGTGTTCTTATTGTGTATACATAGTGGTGATCATGGTTGCAGTTGTGTCACAATGTGAAAGTTGATGGTGTTGTTGTTGGATGCAGTCGCCATGAGTGTATGTCGGTTGTGCATTTGTTATGCATGTCAATGTTTATGTGTTGTTATGCATACATTTATTCGGTGATATTTTTCGCGCATGAGGTCATGGTATGTGGTCGGTATGTTCATGCATTGGTAACAAGACAATGGTTGAAATGATGTTTATATACTGTTATGATTATGAGTGTTAGTCATCATTAATTTTTACTATCTAAAGATGACTAAATATCAGTCCTAGATTTCTAAAAACAAAATTCATGAATATTGTGAATTTTAGAAATCTCACTACCTTCATTATCCTTAAAACAAAATTTTCACTATTTTTACTACTCTTCCATTCCCTGTTTAAATTATCACTCCTAAAGGGCCCCTCCTGGGATTTTGCCACTCATCTAGTTTTTTTTTCCCACCTATCACCCCAGCCCTCTGTTTTTCCTATACCCCACTACTTCACCTTCATCTAGGGTTATCAATCAACCTATCCTTTCCCATGTTCATCAGGTTCCTCAAAAATTGATGGTCTCACAAATACCCCTATGAGCTCTTTAGATCAGTCAAGTGCATCAGTTTCTATAGGTTCAAATACACCAATTGGTAAAAAACTCTGTTTTTACACTATCAATATCTCAAGCCTATTTTCAGTCAAAGGACCAAGTTAAAACCCTACCACTAGATCATTAGGTTTTTCCCTGAATTGTAAGGTCATCATTAGTTCTTTAAAGCTCTATTCTTCTTATACTAAGACCTGTTTCTAATGAAAAAGAAGAGCAACACATGATTGCCCAAGAAAGAACAGGAGGTCTCCAAAGAAAGTTATTTTTCCAATTTCAAGTCCTACAAAAGGTAGGTGTGCTTGAAATTTCTGCAGGAATGTCAAGAGGTAAATTAGAAGGGGAAATTGATAGGGTAACTAATGAATTCTAAAATAAAGCAAAGAACATTGTGTTTAAAGGGGAGATCAAATTTTTTAGCCTAATTAGATCAACAATGTGCCAACAGAAGCCCAATGTAGCAAGACACATAAAAGAAGATCAAGCTCTCATCTCAGCCATTTTTATTCAGTGGTTAAAGAATAGAGAACATGGTATAAGCTCCAAGGTGAATATAAAAGGTTTTGAAGGTGTTACCACTGTATGGATGGCCAAAGTTATCAAAGTGATTTTAGCATGTTCAAAGGTCAGAGGGAAAAGTAAGTTTGTTTACCTACCAAAGTAAAAATATTCAAATACATAAGCCAACCAAAGAAGGTGAGCCTTATCACTCAAGCAACACCTGCAAAACAAAAGGGTTACAGGAAATATCAGTGAAAAGTTAAAAGGTTTGACAAACATTAGCAAAGTGGGTTTTATTGTTTTAATTTATTATCCTCAACTGCAAAGGCCCTTTTCCACCCTCAATTACTCATTTCTTTTTTAAAGATCATCAAAGGCGGTCAGAGAATAAATTTGGGAATTTTGGCAAAGTTTAGGCAATATTTCCCTGTGTTACGCTCTTGGGACCTTGTGCTATGTGCATGTGGGTGTTTTCTTTAGAAAAATTGCCTTTGCGGTGCGCGCCTGTCATCGTGTCCTATGCGCTTGCAAAGCTGACCCAACAAGCCCAGGTGCTACGTGTTTGGCACTGCACCAAAACCCGCCCAACAGGCCCATGTAACCTTGCCCGGCGCTACGCGTTTGGCACTGCACGCAGACAACCTGACAGGCCCGTTCACGCAGACTGCCAGTTTCTTTCCTCTGCTACACGGGAATTCGTTTAGGATTTCCCAGCCAAGTGACCCGATAGAACCGCCATGCAGCCTTTTCCTGGTGCTACATGCCTACGCTGCACGTTCAGCAGCGGCCTAACAGGCCTGTTCAACCTCGCCTGACTGACCCAGCGCTAGGTGCCTGCGTTGCGTGTTTGGATAGGAGAGTTTCTACAGCAACTCAAGCCCTAAATTTTCTCAACGACTCCTAAAAAACCACTTCCAAGGTCTTCCTAACACCCCAGAAGGGTAAGTAA
Organism: Pinus albicaulis; assembly: GCA_034641835.2. Lineage (NCBI taxonomy): Eukaryota > Viridiplantae > Streptophyta > Pinopsida > Pinales > Pinaceae > Pinus > Pinus albicaulis. Next base: position 299,429,274 of record CM076584.1, on the reverse strand, counting down.
AAACATCACCTCCTCACTTTCAAGTTCTTGTTATTGAATTAGAGGAATAAACCCTAGATTTTTCCATCAATTTCACAAATAAGAATTAGGTTTTTGACCTTCAAGGCAACAAAAAATAAGGAAAATGTTAAGGGAAAGTAATAGTGGCAGTGGTGAGGGAGGCCAAGGTCCTAGAAGACAACAGCAAAAGGGTGGAAGAGTAAATAGGTTTGAACCATTGAATACCAAGGAATTGATGGCCTCTCTTATGACAGTTGCATATTTCCAGGAGGTGGGTTGTTTTGACTTCTGTGAAAGGGTACAATAGGTCCAAATTCACCCTGAATTGACCAACCTTTTTATCCTTAACCTACATGACTATCAAGTACATTTAGCAAGGGTAAAATTTCAGCTATCCACCAATACCATTTCTATGGCCACCGAGATACATGGTATGGGAGAAAAGTGGTTCAATCAGGCAAATTTGGACCTGAGCCATTATCAACCTTTCTTGAAACCTATATACCAAGTTGACTGCAAATCCATTTTCCAATTTTCACATTTACTGGATAGATATGCGCTCTTGATGAGGGTCATCATGAAATATTTTACATGTGAGGGTAGGGTTTCTAGGATCTATTCATACCATGTAATACTGCTCATGCACTTCACTAGGGCCAAGTTGTTACATTTTCCCTATTATCTTTATAGAATGTAATATCCCCAAATGGGAACAAGCAACAGTACTAAACAATATTGCACAAAAATAACGCAGTTCGTCAAAGTAAGAGCATGAGGCCAATATGGAGGTTCAAAAATGACATTTACATCAACAAATTAGATTTATAATGTGGCCCATGAGATGTAAAACACAAATATAAGACTATTACATGAAGAAAACCTCAAAAATGAGGTGTTGCAACCATAGAATATGACTGAACAAGCTTGACAACGTTATTTTTATTGGCTGATAATAGCTATAGATTACACTTCAGATCTAGAGTAGATCTGTGTACAAAAATTTAGATCTATATCATATCTGTACACTAGAAAGGCTCCTCTAAAAATGTTCCTTGGGGTTTTCAACAAAAATTGAAGTACATGGAGTAGATCTGAGATATTATGCAGTAGATCTGCAGAATGATTCAAAAATTATGCAGCAAATACAAGAGAATTCATATCATATCTGAATATGACATGGATTAGATTTGAAATCCATGGATCACCGCAGTGAAGGGAAGATTCCCAACATTAGATATCTCTCCTCCAAAAGTGTGCCAAAACGCCCTGCAAATTTACAATTGCAAATAACGCAGTACTGGAATGGAAACTGCAATGTAGGCTCTAGAATATATGTGGCCTCAAGCCAATTTCTAAAAAATGTGCTCCAATCATCCAATACACTCTTTCCAAAGGGATAGAAGACTCTCCCAGTGAAAAGAGGCACTAGAATGGCCTAGATCTGAGTAGATCTAGCCTCCACTTGTTGCATCTTACAAAGACAACCAAACCCTGAACAGGGTCTGCATTGTAGTTGGAAGAAGAGCTTGGCCAAATGCCTGATAGTGGTCAAGAAATGCAATACTCCTCCAAGAGGCCTCTCAAGGAAGGAGGTGGGATTCCCAATCAAGAACACCCAATGCCAAACAACACTATTCTCTGCTAAACAGAAAGGAGAATAAGAAATTTCTGAACAGACAAAATCTTCAGAAATAACATATCATTCAACAATCCTTGCATGTTGTCCTCCTCTTCCGTTTATAATATTGAGATCTTGCAAAACCCTAAACCATCTCAATGATTTAGCTTCTTTCACATGTGCCACCTCCAACTAAGACTGTGTTGTGCATCAATGAGGATCACTTCTTCTAGATAGCGTTGTTGATTTGGTCATGGTTGACCCAGTCAAATGTCCCAATCCCTTTCACACATAAGGGTGCTTATTTAGATAGCCCAGATTTAGCTTTGTTCACATGTGGCATTGATTTATTCACTATTTTAGGAGTTTTTATTGCCCTCCTTTACACATTTATTCATGCAACAGGAAAATGAAAAAAAATTGTATATTCCCATTAGCTTGGGCTAATTGGGAACATTACAGTCCTCCCCTCCAAAATGTTTCATGTCCTCAAGCAACTGATAAGGTGAGTGTTGCAACACTTCTCCTCCTCCATTGGTGACACCATCATGAGTTAAGCTTTCTTCATAAGCTAAGTGGTCACCAATCCAACCCTCTATGAATTGTTCCTCCAAAGTCATTATGAGATGTACATAGTTCATCCCACAAGGAGTCAAGAACTCAAATGAAACAAACATGGCTGAACCAATACTCTCCCTGAAACATGTACCATAAGGCACATAGAGAGTCTCCATCCCATGTGGCACATACAAGCTTCCCATCCTCCCTCCATACAATCCCATAAAAAGTACAATTATGTCATCAATGTATGGAAGCAAAACTACATATACACAAACAAAAATTTGAGCATGAGGAGGTGGGTCATAGTCCCACATATGATACCAGCGCAGTGCATCTCCTGCCTACATCAGATCAAGGTATGGTAAGTGGTTTCCCCACCACTTACTTGCTGCACATGTCATCTCACTATGGCTGAAAGTGTGAGATATGTTTGGTGCCTTTGGGAAGCACCCATCATGATAAAAAATCTCCCTTTGCACATAAAGGGAGAGGCCAAATTCAGAAATTTTAGTGGCCCAATGTTGGTCATGAGATTTACATGATACATCACTCCTCCTTGGAGTCATGGCCTGCATAAACAAGGTGAAAGAATATGTACAATCAGAAAATAAAACATGCTCTACATGATCAGATTCTTCACCAACAATGTTACTCATACACATGGATTTGTGCATGGATCATTCTCCTCTCTCAAAAGAAGGAAGAGATGGATGAAATAACCCCTTCATGGAGTCATGTTGCTACCCAAACTCCACATAGTTCATGCATTCTTGAAAATGTTGATGTAGTTCTTCTTTCAAGCCTTCCCAATCAAAGCTCCTCATGATGATGTTGTAGATCCTCATGGAATACATATGGCTGAAACAAAACCCTTTATAAGCTCTTTGTAGTAACTTCTTCTTGAGCTTAGAAGCTCTAGACAAGAAGATCCTGCCATGATGATAGATGACTCCTCCTTGGACTAAGTAGCCCTCTTCATGCAGCTGGTCATCAAGTATCATACAAGTGTTGAAATATTTGGAATAATCCACCAATAGTTGGGATTTCCAATACAGATCTAAACTGCTCAACAATGACAGTGTTGATGATGCATCAACAGAAATGGTTGTCATGTTGTTTCTCTCGTCATTGACATCTCCTATGCCAAAGTTGTGTGTTGGAAGGTCACTCCTTCCCTTCTTCTCCTCCTTGACATTCCCCATGCCAAAGGTATATGATGGAAGGTTGGTATTCCTTCCTTGTTGCCCTCTTTGCACATGCACATGCTCAAGTGAAGATGGAAGTTCTTGGCAGTTAGTCCCCCATGGGAGGCTATCATCTATCCAAAACCCCCTTGGTCTTGCCAAAGTATGCATATGTGGCCACCATCTCCTATCATGTATGGAAGATCTCTCTCCAGATGAGAGTATATTCTGAGTCTCCATAGCCAAGGATCTCTGTCCTTACCCCATGATGGTGTTATCCTCCAACCTTGCAGCCTTTATTCTCAGCGCAGTATGATATGAGAAAGTGGACAATGGTGATAGTGGGGAAATATTTCCATCCTCCTTGAGCTCCTCCAACATTCTCAGCGCTGTATTTTAGCCTTATAATCCTCCCTTCATGAATGGAGCATCAAGATGTGAGACTTCTTGCACCAGATCTGAATCTGGTGATCTCCCAAGTGGTTTACCACAAGATAATGATGTATCATGGCTCATCCTCTCATGCTAATCAGATGGGATCAACATATCCCTACTTCCACTGTGCAATTTCATCTCTGTTTTTTGTGTGGAAGTCTCATGATGATTTGGTATCACTCTTAAGGATGCAAGAGTGCTTCTGATTGGAGCATTTTCTCCATTCTCTCTTCCATGCAATAGTGGGTCATCTCCTGCCATGTTAGCACTATGATCCCTCCTTTGTTCAGTCTCCTTTTCTATCATCTCTTGTTTGTGCTTCTCTGCTCTTTCTCTCCCTTCTCCTCATCATTGGAGAATGCTTCATCATCAAGAGATCCTTTTTCTTGATCTCCTAGTGAAGAAGGAACCCTCATGTCTTCTCCTTGAGAAGAGAGTTCTTGCTGAAGTGGGCGTTTTTCCTTTGGCAAATCATGCAGCATGTTAGTCCCATATATATTTATATCCGTACATACAAGGGCTAAATGTTTCCTGGCCTTCAAGGAATGCATTTCCCCTGAAAACACATCATCCTTCAAGCCTCCTTGTGCCTTTGTCCTTTGATAAAATTCCCTCTTCTGATTCCCATTATAAAGCCTCTCTGTTTGTGAAGAATGCCCAAAGGCCTCCGTTTACTCCTATTTTATTCCCACTAAACCCCACTTTCCACCCTCTTTTTCCCCTCCTAAATCCCTTCCTAAACCTTCTAAATCACCCTTCTTCCCTTCTAAGCCTCAAAAACTCCCTTAGTTTGGCCAAATAGCCCAAATTTCCCTCTACCGTCATCTCTTTCTGGCCTTGAATTTCATTAAAAATGGGCCAAAAACCCACATTCTACACATTTCAGGTTTAGCCACTTTCGGCTCAACCCCATAAATAATTTCCTCACGTGACCTGGGCGCTAGAACCAAGCGCTAGCTCGGAAAGCGCTTATTGCATTTGGATATCGGGAGCACTATCAACCGTCGATCTGTACAGATCGGATGGTCTTCGCAAACTCCATAGCCTTCGTGCCCCCGCCCCCCCCCCCCCGTTCACCCCTCCAATCGTATATCCACCGTCGATCTGATCCGCAGATCGACGATCCATTTTTCACCCACCCTGGTGGTCCCTGAGCCAAAGCACTGTTCAAAACTGCTGGTTTCCATCGCACCGCTTTTGGAGGGCGGGCTGTATTTTTCGTTTCGGAGCGATGCCATTCACCGCATGATGCGTGGCTCCACGCACTATTGAAAAACCACCCCCATCGCGCATTAATGTTTGACAGTGGACTCGGCGCGATATGCACGTACACCGTTCGATCTAAAGCTGTCAATCCAACGGTGCTCATGCCACGAAGATGCTCGGGAGTTAATCCAAGGCAAAGGGACCCCTGGCCCACCATCTGTCACCCTCCGATGCGTTCTCAACCATTGATCTCCTCCTGAGATCAGACGGTCCCGATAAAATGCATGCCCCGCCATTGACCGGGTCCCACAACGTCACCATTCCACGTGTGTTCATATACTTTCGTCGCATTTTCATTCGGCACCTTTGTATTTCATTCAAAGGTCAAAATGTCGAATGTCCGCATTCAAATTTTTCTGCACTCCGCCAACTTTCACCAGTCCATTTCTCCACTATTCCTGCACTGTTCCACCATTTCACCAGGCTTTGCTGCCATTCTCATTGTTCCCATTGCATCCACCCTCCCCATGCATGGTTTTCTTGACAGGTGTGTGTGTTTTGCAGGGTACCGGCGTTAAACGACCGCCATGATTCACAATCACTATTACAGTGGCAAAAAACGCAAGGAAGACCATGTGTAGAGATTGAAATTATGAAGGAAGGCCTGGGAAGGTGTTATGACATGACTTTCATTAAAGGAGCAGAGTAAACTCTGTAAAACCTTCCCAGAGCCATTAAAGCAATGATTTCGGCATGGGACAAGAATGGAGCAAAGAAAGAGTATTTTTGAAAGATCGGGAGAATTTAGGACCGGTAATCAAATATTTTTGAAGCTCGGAGTCGGCATTTAAGGCAGTGGTACCCGTATCACAAGACCTCAGAGATCACTTAAAAGATCCAATGCAATTTAAAATCATATCACAGTGTCTATCAGACGCCCTCCCATGAAAGGACGAAGTGCCCATACGGTTTTCATGTTTTCGTGTTCCTGAGGAAATTTCTCGCCCGACAATGTACTCCCATGATATCGAAGAATTTTTTACACAAGATATGTGCCCTGTAATCATTGTTCTACTTTTATTTAATTCACCCGTAGTACCATCAGAATTCTACATAGGTATTACGCTAGGCACATCAAAGACATACCTGGAGTAAATTGCAGCCTGACGAAGACCACTTCTTTATCCAAAGAGTACTGAAGATAAATGCCCAGAATTTAAAACAAAATGGGGCCTCAGCCCTTTTCCTCTTCTGAGTTTTAATGCTACATTTAGTGTTCCATCTACCTCCTCAGCCTCTTTTTCAGCTATAAAATTCATGAAGAAACTCATTGTAAAGGTTGTTGATCGGATATCTGTGAATTGCAAGATGTTCCTTTTGAGACATAGTCTCTGTGTAAAGTTGTAAGATAGGATGAGGAAGATGTTTTCAGATTGAATATCAAGCTGTTGGTAATGTTGTACATGAATGGTGTTGCTCTTTAATATGACAAGCACATTTCTTTGGATCCTGATTTAAAGCAGCGGTGATGTTTTTCTATCTCTGTATTTGTTTTACCTTGTAGTTCATTACATTTCATTTCTACTGGCTCGCATCAGAAATCTAGCATAGGATTTACCCTTGTTAGGTACCCTATGTTTCTGCTCTCCTTGCCTTCAATGTTTTCTGCTGTATGTGATATCTGAGGATTGATTTCAAGCTAATTTAACCAGTGTAGTGGTAAAATATACTGCTAGCTGATGTATGAATAAATGAATCTATTCTTAGATGTTCTTGTTAGGCTTTAATTGAATGAATTGGGATACTGGGAGTCTAGAACTCTGTCTCTGACTCACTAGGATCCCTTTCAAGTAATTGAATCTTCCTAAGTTCCCTTAAGCTAGATGCCAAAGCATTGAGAGTTCAAAGTCTCTCTCTGATCTTAGGTTTTCAACTTTGTGTTCTAAATCTTTAATGTTTCCTTGTCTGAAGAGTTAGCCTTTAGGTTTTGGATCATAGGTTGTCCAATGGCATGTCCTATCCCTGGATCTTATTCCTGAAGGTCACCTTGGAGGTTTCCTTGCTTTCACCCTCCTTATTTCCTTTCACACCACACTATCATCTTTAAGATCCAATGCTTTAGATGACTAGCCCAACTGAAAGCCTGCATATTGAATAGCAATTAAACCCTTTCCTAACTCCATTTCCCAATGGTATTGAATGTTCACTGAATCACCTCTCCTTTTCCTAAAATATTCTTTGCTCACCCTTGTCTTATATTGAACCCTTCCTTCCTGATTCCCAACAACCAAACAAAATCAAACAAACAACCCCGTGCCTATAACTAGCCTAACATCTTAACTTTGAGCTTCAAAGACATAAAACCTTTGCTTATATAGAAATATCCCTCTCTGGACCCAGGAGGGCTAGATCCTGCGGTCTGAAAGTGGTTCTTATGTTGTCTCATCTTTTGGTCTTGCCAATCTGGCCAAAACATGAGAACCCCAACACAAAGCAGATCTTCAACCCCTTCAACAATGTTTAGAAATGGAGTTCGATTTATGGATTCTTCCAACTCATGCAAAGATTAGGATTTCTTGGGCTTGATTTTCTCTCTCAAAGAAGTTGCAGAATGTCTCAAATCAAATCTTTTCACGAACCTCCTAGTGAACTTGGCATAAGAAGAGATATTTACACTTTTCAAGGAAGAAGACTCAAATAGCCACCAGGCATAAGCCTTACCTTGAAGATGCAACGCTACTGCTCTCATGGCTTCTTCTTCTGAAACTTGATGCAGCTAGAAATATGTGTCAAACTTCCTTACCCAAGACTTGGCAGATTTCTCAGGTGATCCATCAAAAGTAGGTAGAGAGAATCTACCCAAAGTGTGCTGCATGCACCCTCTTCTTCTACTATAGTTGTTGGATCTTCTTTCTTCTTTAAGTTGACAGAACTCTAGGAAACTTAGATGCTCCCTAAATATCTCTGACTGAGACTCATATTCTTGGAGATAATCACCAAGAGTTTCCTCCTTTGGTGTTCCTCCTTTTCCTTCTTCCTTTGTCAAGAAAGTAGGCATGCTACAATGTTGTAGATTAGATTGTGTGGCTGAATGCTCACACACATAGTAAGAAATATTGGGGCTTCCTTGATGTGATAATATTCTTGAGGGATCTGCATGTCTTTCCCTCCTCATTCCCCGGATTTCTTCTTTCAGCTCATGCATAGCTTGAGAAAGAGTTTTAGAGAACTCCTCTCCTTTTAACCTTCCAGATAAAGGGGTTTCACCCTTGTTTTCTTTGTCTTTTGTGTAATCACATTTCTTTTGTCTTATTTTTAGATACCTCTTCTCTCTATCATTAAGAGGCTCTTCTTCTTCTGAAGACATATTGGCTCTTCAAGAAATCATAGGATGTGCCAAGATGATTGCTCTGATACCATTGTAATATCCCCAAATGGGAACAAGCAAAGAATACTAAAACAATACTGCAAAGAAATAACACAGTTCAACAAAGTAAGCGCAGGAGGCCAATATGGAGGCTCAAAACCAACATTTACATCAAAAAATAAGATTTATATTGTGGCCCATGAGATGTAAAATAGAAATAGAATACTTTTACATGAAGAAATCCTCAAAAATGAGGTGTTTCAACCATATATTATGACTGAATAAGCCTGACAACGTTATTTTTATTGGCTGAAACAATAGTGGATTACACTTCAGATATAGAGCAGATCTGTGTACACAAATTTAGATCTATATCATATCTGTACACTAGATAGGCTCCTCTTCAAATGCCCCTTGGGGTTTTCAGCAAAAAGTGAAGTACATGGAGTAGATCTAAGATCTTATGCAGCAGATCTGCGTAATGATTTAGAAATTGTTACACCATTTTTAGGTCATCTAACCTATTATCATTAGATGGACCCAAGTACACCATGTAAGACCAATTTTACCCTAAGTAAAATTGCCTTCACTATGTTAAATAACTTAATAAACCACGTTTATTAGGTTATTTATGGTCCAAACAGGAAACCCCAAAAGGAAATATTAAACAAACCTATATTTGTTTGATTTTCCTCATGGAATAATTAATTAAACCATAATTTAATTATTATTCCCAGCCATGTTTAACCCAAAAACAAAGAAATTAATTAGATAAACCTTTATTTATCTTATTATTTTCTAGGAATAATTATTTAAATCTTATTTAGATAGTATTCCTTGTTAAATATGACCAAATCACCCACAAATAATTAAATAAATCATTATTTATTTAGTTATCTTTCAACCACTTCCTTAAATAATTAAACAAATCATTATTTATTTGATTATCTTCTAACCGCTTCCTTAAAAAGATAAATAAATCATTTATTTATTTATTTTTGACAAATTAAGGGATTTGACCCAAGTCAAATACCTTTTCCTCCAACAAATATAATAAAATATTCCATAAAAAGTGGATCTAGATCTAGTTAACCCATGCACCAAGATCTAGAATGACCCAATATTTTGTTATAAATAGGAGGGTTTTTTCCTACCATTCTTCACCTTTTGTTGCCTATTAGATCACTCTGGATCTATACACTTGGTCCCATTTTTCTACCATTTGCTGTGTGAGCTCCCTTTGAGTTCCATTCTTTGTGTGGGTTTTCTACACCAACAAGAGAGAGAAATCTTAGATCTAAAGTGTTGAGGACTTCCAAGAACCCATCCCACTGAGGAGAATTGGATACGCCTTCTTGTTTTCCTCCCAGGTGCCCAATTAATATAAAAATTCTTTCAAAAATTGTTCTTGTCTTGTCTATTGGTATATGGAGCAAACCCTTGTTTTTTCTGCTTAATGTCTTTCCATGCATAGATCTGGTTTTTGCAGCTCTTTTACGTTCAACTAACCGCAGATCTGAAGATATTGGCAGCCACTTTTGTTGTTAGGGCTATTAGTTATGCGTAGCTAAAGTGGTCCTTTTTCGTACACTTTGACAAAGGATTCATACTAACAAATGGCGACTCCACACGGGTTTTAAATTACGACCGCTGTCGTTTTTCATATTCCTACATATCCAGCTACTTCAGACCCTAGGGTTTCTTTTCAGCTGTTTATTTTTCCTATTTTTATGTTGTTTTTCTCACATAAAACCCTAAAACATTAAAATTTCTAACTTTCGTGTGTTTCTGGCCCTATTGCGCAGGTAAGCGACACCAGCCGCAACTGAGACGACAACTTTTCTGAAAATCTGCCGCCGAGACAACCGGAACGGGAGGTCGCACTTTTCGGCCCAAAACCTGCGACCTGGACCTCCAGGTCGCACTTTTTAGCCTCTTTTCTGCGACTTGCACTGAAAACAAGTCAGAAACTGCGACCTGCCCCTTTTTCAGCTCTTTTTCTGCAATTTTTCTGGGTTCTGCTGAAGCTCCTGTCAGGGTTTTCCAGCCTCTGTTTCAGCCCGCTTTGACCTGGTTTTGCTCTGTTTTAGCTCATATAAGTGGGAACCTAGCCCCCTAGGACTTCAGTACCCTCCACTTTTTGTGGAAGAGTTTTTAGCTGTTTCAGCCTCTATTTTTCTGAGTTTCAGCCCCCCCTTGTCCAGATCTGATACCTCCTTTTCAGATCCCTTTAAATCAGCCTCTTTTCCTTTCAAATCACCTCTTGTTGTTTTTTTTGGACATCTCTTTAGGACCTCCTCGCTATCCTTGCCGTTTTTTGCTAATTTCCTTCCTTTTTCTAGCCACCTTGCCTCTGTCTCTTGGCTGTGATCTGCACCTCTTTTCAGCAGCTTTATCCTTTAGATCCCTGTCCCTTTTGACCTTAGATCTATTGGCCTCTTTTCCGTGTGTTTTGCCTAGATTTTTCCCCTTTTTTAGATTAGTTTTGAGAGACCCGCCTTCTTGGGTTAGATAGATGCACAAGTAGCTGTTATTTTTCTGTTATTTCAGCATTATATATTGTTCTCTGCAGATTTATTTTCAGTTACGCAGCACACTTTTTTCTTGCTCTCAAAATGGAAAGGGTTTAAAAATTAAAATTAACGCACGCCACACACTGACCCTAAGTGAAGAAGCGCCTGGTTAACACCGCCCGGCAAAGACTCTAAAATCAATTGTCACTACACCTTTTCTGCCCTTGACCTCACTTGATTCTGTCCCTTTCTACTCTTGTCAGTTTCCTTCTTCATCATTGCGCCCCCAAGGCGCCTTTCTCGGAGACTTCTTGGCCTTCACCCTCAGTTTCCAGTCGATCGACCTACTCTGCCCCGCCGTCGTCGAGCCAGTCCCCCTCCGAGTCCACACTCCGACTCCTCTCCTGATTCATCGGGTTCTCCTTCTCCTCCTGGTTCTCCCCCTGTCACCTTCACCATGTCTGGTCCAGGGCCTAACGCTGGTGGTGCTCCCGGCCCTAATGCCGGACCTACTACTAGCGGAACCGCCACGGGAACTACCTCGGCCATACCCTTGCTGCCGTACATTGCAGGCCTCAGCCTCCCCGATTTCAATCAGTTGATCAACGACCCTATCCGCCACGATGTTGGTTGGCCTGCTATGCCAACCAAGCTCCCCTCCGACATCCCTAAGTTCGAAGGCCTTGCTAGAGAAGATCCAACCAATCATGTCTGATCTTTCCACATGTGGTGTTCCTCCAATTCCATTACTGATGACTCCATCTGTCTTCGTTTGTTCCAATGCACGCTTACCAGCGAAGCTTCTAAATGGTATGTTGACCAAGCCACCTCTTCCCATGCCACCTTTGCGACCCTTGCCCAAGCATTTTTATCTTATTTCCAGCTCCCTCTCCGATACGATATTGGCACGGAGCTCTTGACTTCATTCAAGCAAACCTCTTCGACCCACCTTTCCGCCCATGTTCAGGAATGGCGACGAAGACGGAGCTTATGTCGAGCCCCCCCCTTCGAAGATCAGGTTTACATGGACTGGTTCCTTCGCACCCTCTTAGCTCCTATCGGCAAAGATGTCGCCTCTCACTTTCCTCAAACCGAAGAAGCCACCCTCCAAATAGCCTTGAAATATGACCTGATCTACGCTCAATCTGGTTATGTTTATACCGTTCTTCCTGACCTCCCCAGGCCCGGTGGCGCTAACACCCCGGGGGCATCTCATTCCACCGACGGTATCGTTGGAGCCCTTTCCCATCCATACGCTCAACCTCCTATGGGCTATGGTCCCCCTCAGGGAGGGGCCAGCTCCTCCAGCACTCTCCCCCCTCCCGGTAGCATGTATCCAGGATACGGCATGCCTCCTCCTTTTGCCCAACCTCCTGCTTACCTCAATGTTGCCCACCCTACCCATTACCCTTATCCGCAGCCTGGTGCGCCAGCTCCTCCAGCATATGTGCTTCCTCCTCCTTTGCCTCTTCAAACCCAGCACCAGCACTCCTAGCCCCCTCCAGGGCAAGTATTTGCACAGCAGGGCGTGACTAATCCCCCTTATTCTCAAAGAAGGCGGAGAGGCAATCCAAACCAATCTGCCCCTGGTACCCGTGGACCCAATTCTGGTGTGGACCCTAACACTGCCAACCAGCAACAGGGCATTTAGCCCAAGCCGGATAGGTCGCTTCGCACAAACAAGCCTTGTTCGTGTTGCAGTGTTTATGGTCATTATACCCATGATTGTCCCCTCTTACCCCAGATGCGGCAGATGTGGGAGTCTCAAGCCACATTGCGCGGACAACATGCCTCCCCTCATGCTCCTCCTAATGTGGCCACTACCCAACCGGCTGTGTTTACTGATCCTTTCCCTCAGCAAGGATTCGTGGCTACCCAACCGCCTGACAGCCAGGTCGCCACTCCCCCTTCCCTTTCTAGTTCCTCCGATTACCAGATCCTTATGATGCACTCCGATCCTAACCCGGCCGTCGATCTTCACCTTCAAACTTGGTCTCGCCAGTACCCAAAGCCTCCTGCTCAGTCTGCCCCCGAGCCTCCTTCTTCAGGTTCTACAGAGCCTCTTTCGACATCCAGTGGCCCCTTACATATCCCTCAACCCAAGGTTGAGGTCCATACCAAGATTCCTAAGGGACCCCTACGTCGAAACGCTACTTCCGGTCGAGCTGCTCATTCGTATAGTATAGTAGATGATTTGGCGCAATCTCCTGCTGCCATTTCCACACTGGAACTCCTCCAGTCGTGCCCTTCCCAAAAGAAGGCTCTACTATCTGCCGTGGGCGCTGTAGATCCTGCTGATGACCAAATGATTGTTTTCGACGCCACTCAATCGGACCATCCTCCTCTTCCTCCTTTCGTCGCCTTCCAAATCCCAGTCAAAATCTGGAACGCCAACGTTTCCCGGTGTATAATTGATGAGGGGGCATCCACCTTAGTGATGTCCGCTTCGGTTTGGAAGCAACTCGGATCCCCTGAGTTGGCCCCTTCCACGATCACCCTTCGAGCATAGGACGGCCATGCCTCCCAGCCCATTGGCCTGTTTCGTAATTGTCCTATCACCCTCGCCGGTAAGACTGTTTGCGTTGACGTCGAAGTCATAGATGCCCCGCTAGACTACAACATTCTATTGGGGCGAAGCTACACCTATGCTATGTCTGCTGTCCCATCCGCGGTTTTTCGCAAGATGTCTTTCCCCCATAATGGAAAGATAGTCACCATTGACCAGTCGACATATCATGAGCCAAAATCTCAAACCTCACCTGAGACGACCATCTCTTCTGTAGCCAACAAGCAAACCATCGATTCCTTGACCAGTGTCTCCCCCGACGTTTACAAAGATTCCTCCCTGCTTGGAACTTTTCCTAATCTCCCTCCTCCTCCCATCACTGATCCCAGCTTATCGAATGTTTGCATGATGCAATCGTCTCAGGCTACCCGTAAGCAGCCTGCCTCGGCTAGTTAGCAACCTCCCCCTCGCCCTCCGCAACCCAATCCTAGCCATTCATCTCAGCCAGCCAGACCTCCTCCTTCTGGCCCTCCCCCTACAGCTGGTATCCCTGAACCCCTTTATCCTCCTGGAACGTTTCCCCCAGGCATTAACCATCTTGGAGCCGTTCCTCCTTGTCATTTCCCTGCTGGGCAGATCCCTTTCCTGGCTCCCCCTCCCGGAGTATATTCTGTCCCCATCATGGCTACCCTCTCTCTCCCTAACCTGACCTTGGGCATACCGGTCTGGTACCTTGATCCTCCAGCAGCTACCCCTCCTGGTCACCCCAAACCCTACATGGCTTTGACACCAGTTCAACCGGTCCCCCTTGCTTCCTCCGTTGCCCCTATGCCCCCAGCACCTCTACAGGACCCCTCTCCTGTCGTGACGGCTCCCGGGAAGAAAGGCAAAGCTCGCAAGGCGGCACCCAAAGACAAGACCACCACGACTGACCCGGTCCCTCCTCCGCCTGCAAAACCTTGTGCCTTGTGTTATGTTGCCGGTCATGCCACCCATGCTTGTCCCGAGTTGCCCCGTATTCAGCCCATGGCTAAAGTCGCGTTCCCTAAAGCTACGGTCCCTGAAGCCTCCATTCCTTCTTCATCTGTAACCAAGAACCCCAAGACTCTCCGCACCAGCAAACCTTGTGCCTTGTGCGGTGTTCATGGCCATTACTCCCACCATTGTCCTCACCTGAAGCATTGCCGCGCCTCTTTAGAGGTAGTCCGAGAGTATGAAGTTGAACAAAATCATCCGCCTTTCCCATCCTCGCGCAGTATGCTTCAAGGTAGCCTGAGGATCCCCCCGCTCCCATCGACATTCCCCCCCCTGATGTTCAGATGATGGAGTCTACTGTAACCATTATTTACCTATCCTCCTCTGCGAGACACTTGGAGCCTAGCCTCCCTCCATCCTCCCCTGTTGTGTCACCTGACCACCCCTTTTCTACCCACACATGAGATCACTCCACCCGTGTCTCTGTTGACCTCCGCAGCCCGAGTCCTCACCATACTTCCGATAGCCCTCATATACCACCCTCTAGTTTGTATATGAGTCATAGTCATCCTGCTCCTTGCACTCCCTCCCGCAGTTGCCGCCCGATGTCTTCTGTGCACTCACGCTGCCGTCATTGCCTCTCCTCCCCTCATTTGTTGTCTTGTAACACCATTCCGCAGGACCCCCCGTCCACACCCTTTATCGGTTACGCCGATGGTGCAAGTCGTTACTCTCGGAATCTAGCCTCGGCAGGTTGGGCCATCTTCACCCCCTTGCATGCCCTTGTTCTCTCTAACGGGGTCTGCATTGGTTCTGCCACCAACAATCAGGCCGAATATGATGCAGTGTGTGGTCTCTTAGCCGATGCCCTCTTCCATCGCATCCTCCATCTGCACGTTCGTTTGGATTCCCTACTTCTTGTCATGCAACTAAATGGTGTTTATCGTGTGCATAATCCTGTGCTGTTTAGACGCTATTTACGAGTGAAACTCTTGATACGTGCATTTGAAACCATAACTTTCAACCATGTACCTCGAGAACAGAATCACTATGTAGATAGTATTGCAAACCATGTTCTAGATTGGCATTTATCACACGCATTTCATACAATACAATAACATTCATAATCATTAAAAACGATGCATATCCATAATATGTGTCACAAAACATGTGTTTAGAGTCCATCTACTCTGATACATATGACATGCCCATAGCATGCTACAAAAAACTCAAAACTGGGGGCACCACCTGCCCCTACATACACACTAGGGGGCACCACATGCCCCACACCTAATCACTATCTGGCGGATCCCGAGCCAATGGCTCTGCCCCTGCAGCCTATAGATCACGCACCGCTTGACCGACCATCGCCATGCGCCACATAACACCTCGCCATTCCGAGGGTAGACCAACACATGGCTCTATGTATTGGTCGTCTAAGTCCTGCCACCCGCACTCTAATACTCCGGTCAACAACCTTTCGCATCTATGGCGGATGTCCTCCAGAAGGGCAGCTGCATCGTCATTATGCGCTGCTCACGACCCACTCGGACCTGTAGCTCCAGATGCTGCCGGTTGTCCCATATATCCGGCCGATTTTACCGGCGCTATATCTGCATACCAACAGTACATGAATCAGTACCCTAGCTACTATTCAAAAAACTGTAACATGCCCATACAAGAATAGCAATCTGTCACTTACCATCGGGCCCCCAGACTCGACCAGGAGGAAGTGGCAGGTCTGGATCTCCACAATAACTCATCCCACTATAGGGATAGTCGTCTATGTATAACGGAATCTGATCCCACGGGGCAAAGAACTCGGTCGAATGTGACGGCCAAGCCGCCCCCTCCTCCTCCTGCGCACGGTAGCCGCCCCCACGGGCGCATCCCCAGGCTCACAAGACTGCCATCACAGAAGGTTTGTGCACGGCGCGAGGTCGGGATCTTCTCAAAAAATAAGGAGCACAATAAAGTCCCATACGAGAAATCGTGGTTCACTTTCCGCTTGCAAAGCGACAGCTGTCGTTTTAACGACACCAACATCATTTGGGCCCACCCATAGTAGGTCCCACTCAACACACTCTCCACAATCATCATCTGCCCCCCAGTGATGTGATGGAGTGCCTGGTTGCCCAGGATACGCAGCATAGCTGCGGCCACTGCACGGGTTTCTAGTCTCTCTAGATCCCCGATCGGTATACGAGTCCCCTTGACTTGGAGACCCAGTCGACAATGTCGCTCCACAAACTCCATGATATGCCGCCCCCGCGGTAATACTGGCTGCGTGTTTCCCACCATCCCCAGTGGTGGGAGACCTGTCAGGAAATACACATCCTAGACTGTCAGTTCGATCTAGTGCCCCTGCACTACAAAGACCTCATGCTCTAGATCCCAATAACTGATAATCCGGGCCAACAAGGGCTCTCCTGCTTTCATCAACGGGTTCTCCAAAAAATTTAGAACCCCAAACCTGGCCAACACATGACGGACACCCTGAACCGCTTGGATCTCTGCCCGTAATGTACCCAGGTCTCTCTCTCTCTCCAGTTAACCCGTAAATCTTCCATAACTACACAAAAACATCATCTTTGTTAGCATACAGATCGGGAATACCATAACCACACACAAAAACCCAACTCCCGGCCATAAAACGGCCCAAAACCCCTCTCATCTCCCGGGTCGCGGTTTTCTGCCCCGATTCTGGACCCGGGTAGCGGAGTTTTGCCCCACGAGCACACGTCCCGAGTCTGCCACACAGCCCAGTGTGACCCGCGTAGAGAATAAGGAGGGTCTGTTTCTGGGAGTTTGGGCCCTAAACTGAACTTTCAATCCATCAAAATGAAAGAGTAAGGTTAGGCCTCTTACCTGCAACTGACGGATCTCGATTCCAACGGTCGGTTTGTCCGCTACGATCGCCACAAGATTTAGGGCCTTCTCTCCTCCCTACATTCACCACAGTAACAATAGCAAATGAGTGAATTTGGAGGGAAAACTGCCTTATTAAAAGAGAACCCCTGTTTCTTCTTTCGACTGCTGCGACCACATCATAGCCCTGTTTGATAAACCGTATGCACCGTTGGAAAGCTCTCACCGAGACCTCAAATGGGTATCTGTTAGTTTTTTATGATCTGATACTTCACCAGGACAAATTTTGTCCAAGAAGGGTCACTTCCCCTCTCATTAAAATCGAATTTTCTCACTTACGACACTTGTACTCGGGG
The DNA here is from genome assembly GCA_034641835.2 of Pinus albicaulis. Classification (NCBI taxonomy): domain Eukaryota; kingdom Viridiplantae; phylum Streptophyta; class Pinopsida; order Pinales; family Pinaceae; genus Pinus; species Pinus albicaulis. The sequence goes on along the minus strand of CM076584.1, from coordinate 299,411,685 downwards.
CACCACTTCGCCTCCTTACTTGTCTATGTTCGTGTCGATTTTCGTCATGAGTTCCCATCTTGTACTCATGTTTTTATGGTCCCCCATTGGGCCTTTACTATGTGGCAGCACCATTGAGTCGCCCTTGTTTAGAGCATCCAAGTTGAGTCATCATTGCATTCATGGAGTCTATCCCGAGTCCCTTTGTACCCCGCTATAGCCCTCCATCTTTCATTGCTTGGTCTCTCTCTTGTGTCGCACTTTATGACATTCAGTCCCATTGTCCCCTATCCCTTGTGATATTGTGTCAGTCGCTACCAGGTCATTCATGCCCTTTATTCTCTAACAAGGGAAGTCGTCCATTTGCTACTCAGTCCTTTCCCTTTCCCTATCATCATTAGTGTCAGTCTGTCCGTCGCTCCACTATTTTCTCTCGTGCCTTAGTTGAGGATGTCTCATTGCCTCACCTATGGCGGACCTCTTTCTGTCGACATCAGCTCATTCATTCCAGAAGCCAGGTCTAGAGGGCGGTGTACCTTGGTTCCAGCTTCCACTCTTGTTCGGTGCCTCGGATCAGGCAAAGGGATCTCTCGTTTCCCTTTGACTTAATTGTTTCTCCAGCTCCTTTCAGCATGATCGAGATCCGTATACTTGATGGTCCAGTGATCCAGCAGCAGCTCTTGATGATTCCCGGGTGTGTGTGAGATGTCTCAGTCCTCATGAGGGGGTGGCCCTGCAGGTAGCCCCCCACATGCCCGGATGACCTCTTCCTTTCAGCCTTCGATGCAGCTCCATATATTTGATGATGTCGGCCTCAACTGCTTGCAGCGCCTCTTTGATTTGCATGTATCAGTCAGATTTTGTGAGCCCTTCCCCATTTACAGGGGGCATTTGGGTTGTATTTGTATCTGATGTACTCAGATATTATTGTACAAGTCCTGGTAGTTATCCCAGGCACAACATGTATATGGGATTCCTCATTGTATTTTTATCTGGCTCATGACTATGCCAGCTGTACTTTATCATTGGGTCCCTTGTTTACTGGACACACTATTCTTTTGTACTTTGTCTCGGCGGGCATAGGTATGCCTCCCCCGTCGCCTTCAGCATAGGTACCCTCTCATAAAAAGAGACTTGTTGCACCTGCAAGTCTCGTCTCCTTAGGGTCTAGTTCTTCAGCACACTATCTACCTTGCATTTCTCTCTCTGACTTCCCTTTTTGTTGTCTAGTGATTGAGTTCTTACAATGTACTTCGGTCATACGATTTTCTCCTGACACTTGCACGCTGGGGGGAAATCTGTTACACCATTTTTTGGTCATCTAACCTATTATCATTAGATGGACCCAAGTACACCATGTAAGACCAATTTTTCCCTAAGTAAAATTTCCTTCACTATGTTAAATAACTTAATAAACCACATTTATTAGGTTATTTATAGTCTAAACGAGGAAACCCCAAAAGGAAATATTAAACAAACCTATATTTGTTTGATTTTCCTCATGGAATAATTAATTAAACCATAATTTAATTATTATTCCAGTCATGTTTAACCCAAAAACAAAGAAATTAATTAAATAAACCTTTATTTATCTTATTATTTTCTAGGAATAATTATTTAAATCTTATTTAGATAGTATTCTTATTTAAATATGACCAAATCACCCACAAATAATTAAATAAATCATTATTTATTTAGTTATCTTTCAACCACTTCCTTAAATAATTAAATAAATCATGATTTATTTGATTATCACTCAACCACATCCTTAAAATGATAAATAAATCATTTATTTATTTATTATTTACAAATAAAGGGATTTGACCCAAGTCAAATTCCTTTTCCCTCCAACAAATATAATAAAATATTCCATAAAAAATGGATCTTGATTTGGTTAATAATATTTTAATTATGCACCAATATCTAGACTAACTCAATATTTTGTTATAAATAGAAGGGTTTTCCCATTGATTTGTCACCTTTTGTTGCCAAAAGATCACTGCGGATCCTATGCCTTAGTCACTCTTTTGCCATATTCTTTGTGTGAGCTCCCTTTGAGCTCTATTCTTTGTGTGGGTTTTCCACACCAACAAGAGAGAGATTTTAGATCTGAAGTGCAGAGGACTTCCAAGAACCCATCCCATTGAGGAGAATTGGATACGCCTTCTTTTTTTCCTCCCAGGTGCCCTTAATACAAAAATTCTTTCAAAAATTGTTCTTGTCTTGTCTATTGGTATATGGAGAAAACCCTTGTTTTTACTGCTTAATGTCTTTCTATGCATAGATCTGGTTTTGCGGCTCTTTTATGTTCAGCACGCAGATACGGTATTGGCGACCACTTTTTTGTTAGGGCTGGTTATGCGTAGCTAAGAGTGGTCCTTTTCGTACCCACTTGACAGAAAAGTTCATACTAACAAATTCTATAGCAAATACAAGATTATTCATATCGGATATGACTATGACATGGATTAGATCTAAAATCCATGGATCACCACGATGAAGAGAATATTCCCTACCATAGAAATCTCCTCCAAAAGTGTGCCAAAACACCACGCAACTTTACACTTGCAAATAATGCGGTACTAAAAATGAAAGCTGCGTTGTAGGCTCTAGAACATATGTGGCCTCAAGCCAAGATTCTAAAAAATGTGCTCCAATCATCCAATACACTCTTTCCAAAGGGATAGAAGACTCTCCCAGTGAAAAGAGGCACTAGAATGGCCTAGATCTGAGTAGATCTAGCCTCCACTTGTTGCATCTTACAAAGACAACCAAACCCTGAACAGGGTCTGCATTGTAGTTGGAAGAAGAGCTTGGCCAAATGCCTGATAGTGGTCAAGAAATGCAATACTCCTCCAAGAGGCCTCTCAAGGAAGGAGGTGGGATTCCCAATCAAGAACACCCAATGCCAAACAACACTATTCTCTGCTAAACAGAAAGGAGAATAAGAAATTTCTGAACAGACAAAATCTTCAGAAATAACATATCATTCAACAATCCTTGCATGTTGTCCTCCTCTTCCTTTTATAAGATTGAGATCTTTCAAAACCCTAAACCATCTCAATGATTTAGCTTCTTTCACATGTGCCACCTCCAACTAAGACTGTGCTATGCATCAATGAGAATCACTTCTTCTAGACAGCGTTGTTTATTTGGTCATGGTTGACCTAATAAAATGTCTCAATCCCTTTCACACATAAGGGTGCTTATTTATATAGCCCAGATTTAGCTTTTTTCACATGTGGCATTGATTTATTCACTGTTTTAGGAATTTTTATTGTCCTCCTTTACACATTTATTCATGCAACAAGAAAATGAAACAAAATTGTATATTCCCATTAGCTTGGGCTAATTGGGAACATTACATAGAAGTATTAATAATATGTCTTATATTGTGCAAAAGAGACCTCCTTCACAATAACACAAAGTGTTTTTCACCATTATCTTATCAAGGTGATTGTTTTACATCAATTAGAGTAACAAGGTATCCCATGGGAGGTTTTCATCGCCCATGAAGTTTTCACAAACCCACAACCTCATCATCAATCAAATTTACCCTCATCATCTCATCCACCTCCCTCCACTCCTCCATCACCCCCCACTGACCATGACTCCTCATCTACACATGAATCCTCTCTTCAAGAAAACCTCCCTCCCTCACCTTCTCCTAAAGCATCAAATCAAGAAGAGAATGATGAAGAAGAGGAGGAAGAGGGCAGTGATGAAGAGAACAGTGAAAAAGAGGCCAGAAATGAAGAAGAGGTAGGTGATGACGATGAAGAGGTAGATGATGAGGAAGAATAAAATGATAATGATGAAGATACAGAGACAAAAAATGATCAACAAGAAGGCCGTGAACAAGCCAGTGATAAAGAGGACAGTGCAGAGGCAAATGAGGAAGAGGAAAATGATGAAAAAGAAGATAGCACAAAGGGAAATGATAAAGAAGACAGTTTAGATGTCATCAATGAAGGAGAGTACAGTAAAGAGGTAGAGGAAAATGAAGATGAAAATGCACAAAACAGTGAAGAGGCAAACAGTAATGAAAAAACTAATAAAGACACCCCTAACAGTGACAACACATAAAATGGTAAAGGCCATGATGATGTTGGAAACACAAAGGACAGTGATGAAGAAGAAACCATGATAAGAAACCATGATAACTGATAGCCCTAATAATGATGACAGCAGTGACACTGTGAACAAAAAAATCAGTGAAGAGGTTGATGACAGTGGTGAAGAACACAACACTAATGTTAGCATGGAAGAAAATGAAAGTGAGTCTCAAGAAGGAAGTCAAGAACACAATGTAGAGATCAATAAGGAAAAGAAATGTAGTCTTGAGATCATCCATGGTGAGAGCATTCAAGTAGACAATTTTAGACTTTCCCTCTCACATATCAAAGAGGAAAGAGGCATGTGTTTTCTGACTCTAAAAGGCAAGGGACCATGCCATCCTCCTCAGCTAAGAAGCTTGACAAAGGCAAAAAAAAGATCAAAGAAGAAGAAGGAGAATATTATCATGAGGTTGAGAGATTCGGAACCATTCATATTGACAGTGACGAGGAAAATGAAGCAATGATCACAAACTTGCTCCTCTAGAATAGAAATGCACAAATTGAAGACCTCAAAGCAAATCTAGATATGTCCAAGACTGTGAATAATGCCCTTGAGATGGAGAACATACAGCTAGGGGCACAAAATGCCATTTATGAAGCTAGAGCACTTAGAGCCCGAAAAGAGGCACAAAGGGCACAGGTAAATTTAGATTCATGGGCACCTATGAAGAAAGTGAAGATGAGGAAGGACAAACCAGAAGAAGACCAAGGACCATGGATTTAAAGAAGGCCTTGGCAAGACAAAGAGAGAAAGAATTTGCCTTGGTAGAGTAGCTCCCTCTAAGTGAGAAGCTTGCAATGGAGGTGGAATATGATCGGGATCCATGGCTTGAAAGAGAAAACACACACTTGTAGGAAAAATTGGAGAAAGAAAATAGAGACCTTGACCTCCAAAGAAAGATGACCAAACACTATGCACTTAGAAACCAAATTGCAAGGACCAAGCTCAAAAGAGCCCTTTCCAAGGTTCAAGCCCTCAAGGAGGAAAAAGGGCAAAGAAATCTCAACCATCTTGTTGATGCTTCCACATAAGCATCCCAAACATAATAAGGAAGAAAAATGTGAATTTTGGGAACTTTTTGGAAATTTTGGTTTTTTTGCTGATTTGGAGGGCCAAGGGGGTAGCACCCTTGGTGTTACACTTTTTCTCAGGGAATCTTCAGGAGGAAAGGCTTAAATTTTTGGAATCCTCGGCTCAAATACAGCATGCTCACCAAGTTTTAGGTCAATTGGAGTTGTTTTGGTCCTCCAAAAGGGTCAACAACACCCTAATTTTCACCTTTCTGCCTCGTTTTCAGGACATGTGCTGCGCCTTTACCAGCCTTGGAATTTTTTATTTTTGAATAGGTTAAATTGGTTCAATCATAAAACCAATGGTATTTCTGAAAATTAGACTCAACAGGCTTTCCAACGAGCCATCACGGAGCCCATTCCGACATCGGGAAGGCCTTCAAAACCTTGCTACAATTTGACCCAGTTTTCTTGCTCTTGTGCTACGCCCTTGGCATGGAAATTCATCCTAAAACTCAGTGCTATGCCTTGACAGGGAAAATTCAACAATGTATGCTTGGAAAGTTTTGGGAGGCTTGGCAGAGCCCAAATGTCAATTTCTTTGCCAAAAATTCCCGAAAAGATATTTTGTTTTAGATATTTTGTGCCTTGGGCCTTGCAAGCTCTCATGGACAAAAGTGACATTTATGATTAAGTAATAGGCTTCTAGAGACTTAATTAGGGTTTATTCCTCCAATGCATGATATGTAGAGCATGGAGGCTTCATTGTATATGTTGGAAATTTGCTGAGCATGCTATGAAATAGACTTGGAGTATATTGGTGAAACTAGTTGTTGGTGCCTTGTGATGGTGTTGGATTGTGCTTCTATGGATCAAGCTCACTCTTAGGATTCATTAAGCTTGTTAAAATGGTGATGTATTCCATATTTATGTTTGTTTTCTTTAGTTATCCATTGTGTTTATGGTTCATTTATTCATAGAACAAAAATAGAGAATGGGATTTATCTTCTTGATACCCTACTTCTACCTGCTTTCTTGACTTCTATGTTTTCTTCCTCAAAGTTTGCTAAAGAAATTCTTAAATGCTTATTTAGTCTTACTGATATGTTATGTTAGAATTCTATTTGTTTCCAAGTGAGTTTTAGAGAATCCTTCACTGCTCTCTTAGCTTACTTAACTGTTGTTTTTAAGACTTGCTTAGCCTGGTTGATATTGAGGAATCCTTCATTGCTCTTCAAGTTGTCACTATGCTATCATATTAGAATATTTTTCTTGTTTATTGGTTTGTTAAAGGATCCTTTATTGCCCATTTAACTCACTATGTTCACAATTCCATGTTACTTCACTCTCCCTTGACCTAATTAGATCCATTTGATCTCGCCAACTTTCCCTTTGAGCTATCCTTGATACATTTTTATACCTTCCAGAGACTTTTGCAGACTCCATAACCCAATGGATTGATATCCCCACTCTATTAACCTACTTAACAACTTTCCCAACCAAACAAAACAAACAAACAAACCCTAAAACTTAACAACTACCCTAAAATCAAACCTAAAAGCAAACAAGTTCATATCCTTTGCACAAAATAGAGAGAGCCCTCTCTGAGTCCAGGAAGGCTAGGTCATAGGAATCCAAAGACTAGTCTGATGTTACCCTTGTTCATTTTTTCTCTTCAATCTAAAAAATTATGAGGACCTAACAATGAGTATACATGTATCATGCTAATCTAATTGATCTTGCAGATGAGATATCCTCCCCTAAACTATACCGAGGTATGTTGATTATGTCATGTTTTGGTTTAGTTGACGTGGTATAATTGCATGAAGAATATCAAAGAATTATAGCAAGATGTTTGACTATAGTTCACAAGATTTTCCCTATGGGTTAGATGAGAAGTGTGGTGGTGGGAATTCTTCTGACTTAGCAGACACATTGAGAAGTTTGAAGGCATAAATAAGAAGTTGCAAGGTATATAATGACAAGATCATCCAGACATGGGAGAAAAAAGTAGAAGTTAATGCAGTAATCCTTCAAAGTTTGTTAGAATTGCAGAGACAGGGACGAATTCAGTTTAGTGATGGGTAGGAGGATAGGACTAATGGATCATATGGCAGTCGATCTTTTGGTGGTCATAGGTCGGATAGAGATGAGACAATTAAAGATGGAATATTCTTGGATACAACAGATATTAGAGGTGATGGATATGGATTCTACTTTAGTTCTTGTTCAGATAGGTCTCATGGTCATCATCGCCATCATCCTTACACGAGGAATGAGAGGGGATACTTGCCAGATGAGTTCAAGAAATCCAAGACACCTACATTTGATGGAGATTTGAAGAAACTAGAAGATGCATAGGCATGATTTCTTGGAAGGAAGAGCACTCAGGTTGAGATTTCCCTTGGAAGCATTGGGAACCATGGGGTTGAGTCATGATGTCTATGGTTAGTTTTGTGCTTTCAGTGTTTCGTGATTTGTTTGCATTTGACTTGCAATTTTTCTTTTGTATAGTTCATGGCCATGCCATTTTGTGTGTGGTGTTGTATTGTTATTGGTATTCATGGATTTATTATTTTTTTCCTTTTGTTATTTCCCTATATGTTTTGAGGGTCTTGGGAATTGGTTGGGGAAATAAGAAGGTTAATGGAGCTGAGGGACAATTGAATGAAACCCAATGGGTAATTTAAGACCTGGATGAAGCTCAATGCATTAGTAAAGAGAAACAACATAGGTGATGTTAGGTTACAGATTATAGGTACAGGTACAGGTATGCTACAAGTACATGTATGCTATAGGTTTAGGTATGCTACAGGTACAGGTATGCTACATGTTACATGTTATAGCTACAGGTTACATGTTATTGAAAAGTGTAACTAGGTCGATCTTCATGTTGAGTATGTAATTATGTATTTATGTAAAGAATAAGACAAAGATAATAAAATGAATTTTGTTTTACTTGCTTCATGGGTTTCATGAGAAAGATTTTATTATGTAGATAGACTTCTTCTTGATGTCTATTAGGTTCTTGTCTTCTAGGTATAAATAGAATTAAGTGTCAAAATCATGAAGGATCTAGTTCAGACTTATATGCTCCAAGACCTTGTAAGAAGCTCTCAACATACCTCAAAAAGCATTGGAAGATAAGCTCCAAATACAGTGAAAAAAACCTTCAACAATGTTGGAATACATGTGAAGAAATGCCTCATAAAATGCTGCAGAAAAATAAACTACAATTCGGCCTACAAATGTTTTTAAATTTGGCCTACATGATGGCTGGAAGATCGGCTTAGTAACTGACTACAACAACTATATATACCTAGCTGAACTGCGCAGAAAAACACAGAACAAAATTTCGGTTAGCTCTGAAATTTAGTGCGGATTGTTATGAGATCAGTGTGGATTTCAAGAAGGAGAAAAAGTGCAGATTTCAACGTGGGTTAAGGAAATAATAATTGTGAATCTCTTTGAGGAAACAGTGCAGATGATCAACAAGAAAAAGTTTGGACAAAATACAGGAAAGAGTTCGGATTTGTAACAGGAAAAAGCATATGTGAGTTACGGTTAAGGAAGACAAACTAAATGATATCATTTGTGGATTTCACTAAATTATATTGCAGACTTCAGGAAGAATTAATACTGTAGATTTTTTTTGAGGGTCAGGAAGCTATTATATATATAATTTTTATATAAAAAGAAGGATGCAAAATTTAGAGACAACTTGACATAAGAAGTAGAAGTAAATTACAACATTCAAAAAGAAGATTTGTTTAAAGCAGGATCTAAAGTAAGTACACTCACACAGTGTAAAAGGTGTGAAAAAGAGACTGAGTTCTCTAGGTCAAGTGTAGAACAGTGCAGATTGTTATAAAAGAGTAGAATCAAGTTTTGGTTCATCTGAAGAAGCCGTATCAAGGTCTTGGAAGCATATCTAGGTAAAGGGTCTGAGTCTTGGTCATGGTACTTATCATTTGAAGATCTATAAGAAAAATTCTTTGTGGGTTTTCCTCTCCAATAGGGAGAGGTTTTTCCCTTGCTCTAAGAGCCTAATTTTGTGTCTTGTTTATTTTGATAATTGACTTGATGAAATACTAATCAAAATAATGAAGAAAATATATAAGTAAGATCACAAGTAATTATCAAGAAGAGAATTTGTATTAATCTCCAGCCCTCCAAAATATCAACATGGTATCAGAGCTAAGGTGCTGAACTCAAGGGCTGCTTGAAAATGGAGACACTCCAGGAAGCAAAGATCAAAATTTTGGGTTGGAAAATAAAATTAGTTTGAAAAGGTAATATTATCTAGCTACTTCAAGAAATATCTCCTATCTCTTTTAAAGGACCAACTCAATCAAGAAAGTAGTCCTTGCCATCAAAGAATCACATTCAAGACTTTGTTAAAAGGAGGACCTAAACTTCTGAAGATATCCTTCATTAAAGAAGCTGCAAACCACTCTACTCAAGTAAGTATCTATGACCCTACTTAAATCTATCAAAATAACTTACTGTAAAGAGAGCAACAAGCTAGTTGGGTCATCGAACTTTAGTGCATGGAAGAAGAGGACAAATTTGAATTTGATTGAAGACAAAGTTATGGAATTTATTGAAGGTTCTACAATCCAACCTCCAAAAGAAGATGCTCTAGCTCATGCCAAGTACATTAAGGGAAAAATTAGAGCCCAGAGGATTCTCATAGAATCCATTAAGGACTCACTCATTCCCTATGTATCAAAACTAAAGTCTGCAAAAGATATATATGAGATATTGGTGGAACTATTTTCTGTGAGTACTGCAGGAGAAGCAATCTCTCTGAGACAAGAACTATACAAATTAAAATTATCAAGGGAAGGAGGAATCACTCCATACTTTATGAGGATTTCTTAAATAAGAGATCAACTGCAGGAACTGGAAGAAGTAATGTCTAACACTGAGATGACTACAGTGGTGTTGAATGCTCTACCAGAGGAATGGAGAAACTTCACTTCGAGTTTAAACGGGAAGAAATAAGTCACCCCATTCCATGATTTATGGTATTTATGTAAAATAGAGGAAACAAGACTAAAATCCAAAGTTGATACATGACCAAGTGAAGAGAATCATGCTTTTTCAACCACATACAGGAAGAAAGGAATATTCGAAAAATTTGGCCCTCAAACTAAAAGAAGGAATATGGACAAGGTACAATGCTTTGGATGTATTGAACTTGGGCATTATAAAAGATATTTTCATAAATATGATAAGGACAAGAGGAAAATAGAAGAAGCCCATATCTCAGATGTGAAGGAAGGACTTGATGCAAAGAAATCCAAGAAACAAGAAGCAAGGGATCTCTACTATGATTGAGATCATCTTCTCCTTTAAGTGATTTTTGTTGGTTGTAAAATAGTATGATAGGAAGAAATGTATATTATAGTATCATGATAAAAATCATGTTAGGAGCTCTTGGTGAATCAGCTCTGAGAAAACCTCTCTGATAACATTACTAATGTAAAGCAATCATCAAGATCAAGGGTCATCATGGAAACAAAATTCTGGGATGTGATGACATATTGACGAAGCAGGCCAAAGGAATGAAGCTCTTCATTCTAGAGAAATTGCTACAGGATGAATCAAGGGAAAAATGTATGAGGTATGTATATATATGCTGACACTGGATGCTGTAAATTCATGTCATATGGTTGTAGGTAATATACTTCCATATTTAGAAGTATGATCTATGAAGAAGGATCTCTCGGTGCACTAACAGATGAAATCAACATAATATGTCCTCATGAAATATGAGGTGGTTGTATATGAACAAGAAACTGGAAAATTTGTAAGTTCTTGGGAATGGAGAATGTGCAGAAAGAAAGAGATCATGAAATGCAACCATGTAAAGAGGCAGTTATCATCTGGAATCCAAGAAGATGTGACTAAGAGATCTCTTGGGAAGATATGTAGACTCTGATGGAAGTCTGGTAAAGAAGAAGACCCTTGGAAAAACATATCATTAGGAGATGTGTCAATCTAAATAAAGGATGTCGATGCTTATAGGAAGATGTCATCATGAAAGATCATCTCTGAGGTAAATTTTGTTTTAAAGGTTCATGTGTATATGTTTATTTGGATGAATTTGTATAGGGTTTCTAATCATGAGAAAGGATGTATGATCCTTGGAGATGATTCAAAGGAAAGCATCATATCATAATGATGAACCAGATGAGAAATACAAATGAATCACTTTTTGGTAGCTTACATGACTAATGAATGAAAGTCATGGATGATATGTGCCCTATGGAGCTAAAATTTGAAGATTCCTGAATATCAAAATCCATGACATCGAGGGGAGGAACTCTTCATGAGCAGCTGGGTGTCTCACCATTAGTGCTGTAGGTCCCTGATTGAGAGGGAGCCTAGTGATTAGTTTCTTACTTGGAAGAAACTGGGTAATTCCTAAGAATGATCTTAGGTTCATTCCTTATACAAGAATAATTACATTCCCTTATGGAATATGTCCTCCCTGGCTGAGAGGGAGAGATAGACACATCTTTCTGGTCTTCACTTGGGAAGACAGAATGGAGGATTAGGTAATCATATAGCATTCGATACTCTTTGAGAATGTGTTAGGGCATTCAAGATAAGAGTAGTAGGGGACCAATATACTTTGAGGGCTAGCTACCCAAGAGAAGAATAGTCCAAGAAGGTCATACTTTGGAAACACCCAGGTGGAGTATGTACCTTAGAGAGACAATGACTATGGTGCCTATAATTCATGTGTCTCACCAGCATTGTAACCCATTGTCTCGTTGAGAGATGGGGTTGTTAGTCAAGGCCTTGCACTAGGAAAATGCTGGTTGATATGATGCTATACAGATGCCATTACCAATCTGATTCTTCTTATGAGATTCTTCAGTTTGAAAGTAACCATGTATCTGTATGAACACCTCCCTAGTTAAGAGGGAGTGTTGAAAAGTGTAATTAGGTTGGTCTTCATGTTGACTGTGTAATTATGTATTTATGTAAAGAAGAAGACAAAGATAATAAAATGTATTTTGTTGTACTTGCTTCATGGGTTTGATGAGAAAGATTTTATTATGTAGATAGACTTCTTCTAGATGTATATTAGGTTCTTGTCTTGTAGCTATAAATATAATTAAGTGTCAAAATCATAAAGGATCTATTTCAGACTTATATGCTCCAAGACCTTGTAAAGAAGCTATCAAAAACCCTCAAAAAGCGTTGGAAGATAAGCTCCAAATATAGTGCAAACAACCTTCAAAAATGTTGGAATATATGTGAAGAAATGCCTCATAAAATGCTAGAGAAAAATAAACTACAAGTCAGTCTACAAATTGTGTTAAAGTCGACGTACATGATGGCTGGAAGGTCGGCTTGTTAACAGAATGCAACAACTATATATACCCAACTGAACTCTGCAGAAAAACACAAAACAAAATTTCGGTTAGCTCTGAAATTTAATGGAGATTGTTCTGAGATCAGTGTGGATTTCAGGAAAGAGAAAAAGTGCAGATTTCAGCGTGGGTTAAGGAAAGAATAATTATGTATCTCTCTAAGGAAACAATGCAGATGATCAATAGGAAAAATTCATACAAAATACAGGAAAGAGATCGGATTTGTAACAGGAAAAAATAGGTGTGAGTTAAGGTTAAGGCTGACAAACTAAAGGATATCATTTGCGGATTGCACTGAATTATATTGCATACTTCAAGAAGAAGGAATAGTGTGGATTTTTGTTAAGGGTCAGGAAGCTATTATATATATAATGTTTATATAAAAAGAAGGATGCAGAATTCATAGGTAGCTTGATATAAGAAGTAGAAGTAAAGTACAACATTCAAAGAGCAGATTTGTTTAAAGCAAGATCTAAGTAAGTACACTCACACAATGCAAAAGGTGTGAAAAGAGACCGAATTCTCTAAGTCAAGTGTAGAACAATGCAGATTGTTATAAAAGAGTAGAATCGAGTTTTGGTTCATCTGAAGAAGCTGTATCAAGGTCTTGGAAGCATATCTAGGTCAAGGGTCGGAGTCTTAGTGATGGTACTGGTCATTTGAAGATCTATAAGAAGAGTTCTTTGTGGTTTTTCCTCTCCAAGAGGGAGAGGTTTTTCCCTGGCTCTAGGATCCTAAGTTTGTGTCTTGTTTATTTTGATAATTGACTTGATGAAAGACTAATCAAGATAACAGACAAAATATATAAGTAATATCACAAGTAATTATCAAGAAGATAATTTGTATTAATCTCCAACCCTCCAAATTCTCAACACATGTTACACGTAATAAGAAAATACTTCATCATTGGGTAATAGCTTGAACATTTGAGATGAATGGTATGCCTATGTCAGCGCATCTAAATATACTTTAGTTCGGATCATACAATATGCTATTGGGTATGGATTGGTTGTATATTTTTGTTAGTGTGTTTGGTGCATGTATGTACGAAATCACACCAACTAAAGAGGAGTGGTTTTTCCCTCTTAAGTTATTGGTCATAGGAAAAAAATAGATGGAGTCAAGCAAGTTAGTGGAACATGCTCAAACATAAACATACTAGATAGAGAAATAGCATGCATATTCAAACATAAAACTAAACTAAAACTAAAACAAATAAAACAAAAGCTCTTAATAGAGTCAAACAACTTCAATAATCCAAACGATGGCTCTTACGTCCCCTCTTATTGAGTGCTGGTAGGAATGAGGATGAACTTTAACCCACTTGCCAAGGGGCCCTTAGAACTAGGGGTTCTAAGTCCCAATGCAAGGATTTCTTTACTTCCGAGCTGCCTTGGTGCAAATTCTCCCTCTCTACTATGATGGATTGGAGTTGTTGGATGGCCAACAGCTGAGTCCCCTCTATCTCTACTTCGTATCACACACTGTTGGTATTTCTTGGGGAAATTCTAACCAGCATAAAAACATGCTCTCCTATTGTTCATCTCTTGCTGGCCTTTTATAGGTGAATTCAAATCCTCCTTCCCCATCTTGGTACATTGTGGATAGTGACCTAAGAGAGGAGGGTGATTCCATTGTGTGCTCCCTTGATGTCCTAAGGAAGTTGGGCGGCTTTCCTTAGGCGGCTGCAAGTTTGGAATCAATGTCCTACAGCGTGCCTTATGGTCCCAAAAAGTGACTTCTACCATTTCCAGGATTGCGCGCTTTTTTTAGCAAAAGGCACGCAAAGGCGCATTTATCGAAGATTTTTGCGCGCAAAGGCACTTTTGACTGGTTCTTCTTGTATGCAGTTTGATTTTTCCTCAGACGTTAGAGATTTGTAAATACTTTCAGACTCTCTAATTTCTCTCAGCCCTTTAAATCCTTCTATCCGACATTAAATAATGTCACCTTTGCTTCTACAATTTTCCAGTGATAACAGATGCCCCCTAATGTGTGAGTTCTAGGAAGGACTGTATAGCCGAAATTCATTATAGTTTATTTTCTATATATTGTGTGTAGAGAGATAGAGAGAGACCTGCGTGTAGCTCGGAATTGGAGACACACTGCACCAGATTAAAGAGTGACCATGACCTGTGGGATCCATATAAGCAATGGTATAATACAATATATACAAATTTTCTATGAGGCAGGCATGTCCCATGCTCATGATGCTTTGGCTAGTTAAAAAAATCTATTTGACAGATACAGATTTTTTCTGTGTCACTAATATGGTAGTGATCTGTTGGCTGATGACGACGACTCCTGATTCCCTCAAGGGAATTTTTTCTTTAACAATAGGTGGAAAGTGGTACCCATATGCATGAAATTGGTATGGCATATAAATGCACATTATACGCATAAGTGCTACCTGGGACCTTCCCGTGTAATAATTGCTAAAAGAGACGCTTATAAAGGCACGGGTATTCGATGAATTTAATCAAATTGCAATGGTTGTCAAGTACGATACCATCTTGACATGAAAGCTTCTGTTGTATTTGAATGTCATGAGGATCGATGACATCTGTGGGTAATGATATCTCCCATAGTGCCACCCGAGGATGTCCCTTTTATGGGGAGGGGTGATCCAAGGTACCACCTCCTTTTTGGAAAAGAGGTGTTGATGTCGATAAAAAGGAAGCCTCTGAACAAGGGGGTCACTGATATGGAGGATTAGGATCCTAGATGTGATGGGGTTAATATAGGAATGATGGCAAGGGGTGACTGAAAACTGATGATGGGGATTCAGTGGCCCAAGGTCGGAGTATAAAAAGCAGCTTGGCGGTAGTCATAACTATTTTTGATGGGGAAAGCCCTGGAGTCGGTAGGACTTCCAGGGTGGGTATAAATTGGTTATGAATGTCATGGTGGCTTTTGGGTGAGGGTGTGATACTCTGACCAACGATGATGAGGGACTGCTACCATGTGACAAAAAATGAATGTGTGGGTGGATGACATAGTGCACCATTTGTGGTCTTTGTACACTTACGAAAAGAATAAAATAATGGGGTTTGGTTTGTACAAAACATAGAGATGAGTGCCCCAAAACGTGAAAGTGTTCGCTCACTGATGATGTTAGGAAGTTGTTTTGTTGAGGTTGGGGTCCCCATTGGTTGGTGTCATGTGTGAGGTTGATGAAGCAGATGAAAAAGTATCACAGATGGGTTATGCTAATGGAGTTATGGTGGGCCAAATGCAAGGCACGGTAGTGCGCTTTTCGATCTTCTTATACAACTTGGTCATCCTGGAAAGGGGTTTTATTTCAAATGGTAAAACTTGACCTTATGCATGATGATTGAATGGGCATGAGGTGCTTCCTAGACTAAAGTGGTATGGCCATGGCGTCACTATTGCTGTGATATATGGTCTACTGTGGGTGACGAGTGCCATGGGGGGGAAGGCTCTACCGACCAAGGAGGATGCTTATCATGTGCAAGGTGAGGTGATGATAAACATGGTCAGATGTGCGGAACCTATGGATGATTTCTGATGGAGAGATGATGTTAGGATATGCAGAGTTTTTCTTGGACTCTATCATGCTAGGGGTAGAATTATACCTGCTCTGGAACTTTCAGTGGATGGAGTTGTGACTGGTTTGCATACTACCTGCAAAAACAACTACCCCAAGTGAAAGCTTCTTCTTTATCCAAATATTATTGAAAGACATGTGCTTTAAAAAGAAGATGAGAGAGAACCTACCAGCGCTGAAAATTTAGTTTTTCGGGGGTGTCGATGTGTGGCATCTCCCTTGGGCATTATGGAGTTATGATCACAGTGTTTCTTTCGGTTAGGTGATTGGGACTTCTGAGCTCTTGTTATGGTCCTCCAAATTTTCTGAAAAGGGCGACATATAGGCGGATATGGCTCAATTCAATTCATTTGTGTTTGTTGAGTATTGAGAGATCAAAGGCTTTTGTAGAGCAGTTATTGCCATTGCGGTCAGCCTGAGCACCTGGGATTAGCAATTTTATGGCCAGGTAAACTCCATGACGTCCTGAATTTTAATTTTTTCTAGTCTGGGGTGTCGAGGTCTGTACAATACTGGTTTGTACGAATTCTAAGCCATTTTTACCCTAGATTGCACAGATGATCAGGGTAAGGGCGCACAATTTGTGCACAAAAATAGGTTTTTGCACACCTTATACACATTTTTCCTAGCATTGGGCATGCTTTCTGTGTGCCTATGAGAGATATAGGCGCGCGGAGAGCCGAGGAAAATTTTTTGGAAATTTTTCCTTTTTTTAATTTTTATGTTACAGTTGGCGCAAGGGGGTCTCCTAAAATTTGTGGAGAATGACCTTCTTCAGTCACAAGACCGACTCATGTGCTACCTGATCCAGAATTGGAACAGGCGGCGCAAGGTGTTTGTGCTACTGGGTGTGATCTCGCTATCCATCCTGAGATGGATATCTATTTTGTGACCGGGCTACTACCTCAGGGTGAGGTGCTTCGATATCCACTTCCTTCTAGGAGGGTGGATTTTGAGCGGTTCCGGGCGTGTCACTGTGGCGGGGCGCCCCTTACGGAGGGGTGCATAGCTGTTGCCACAGTGACATATTTGGCCGAGCGGTGTGCTTTGGCGGCCATTGTGTGGCTGTCAGGGTCATCTGCTCCACATCGAGCATCGGGTCCGCAGGTTGGTGTCTTGCGTCGGCTGAGGGCCGAACACTTTTTCAACTTTGCCCGTTTCTGAAATGGCAGGATGTTTGCATAGCTTTACAAGATCTGGGATGGATCAAAATTGTTTTCCTATGCCAGCATTTTGTGTAGCATCGTCTATGAACGGGTGGTCTTGCTGAGACCGATGGCGGCGATGCCTGCTAGGGGGCCACAGGAGCCTCGTATGAGGAGGTGGGCTCCTATTATGCCTCGAGGAGGTGGGGGTAGGGTGGGGCATTATTGGAATGCCACCACGGAGTCTTGGTTTGAGGCCAACCCCCAGATGATTCTGCCCTTCCCTTATGCAAGGATGGACTTCCCGGGGGATCCAGACATGGGTCTTCCCACTGGATACACTTGGGGGCCAGCAGGTATGTCTTTGTGTTTTCTAAATTTATTTGAGTATTTATGTTTATATGTGTTTTTATGATGACACTGACATAGTTTTGGTTACTCTTGCAAATGTTGGTGAGGTTGGTCGCCATGTGGCTCAATTGGTAGGGGATGATCCTATTCAGAGACCTCAGGGAGCTCTTGGGGGCTGAGAGGAGTTCCTGCACAGCCTCAGGGTGGGGCACTTGGTGGTGAGGCTGGCCCTTCGGGGGAGGGCAGCAGCTCGGCTACTGCCGAGACTGCATCTGAGCGATATCGTGCTGATGCGACAGAGGCATGTGTTGTTGAGCTGACTGCACGGGTGTCAGTTATGGAGGATGCCCACGATCAATTGGACTGCTTGACCCAGGGGATGTCGATCTGGGGCTTTTTAGATGATCTTGAGGAGGTATGGTTGGAGACCTTGATGGCCTGAGAGAGGGACTATAGGCCAGTTTTACGTCGGGTGGCAGTCTCGGTATTGACGTCGGCTCCAGTAGTGGTACTGGGAGTGCCAGTGGGTCCAGGTGCCCCACCTGGGGGAGCACCGCCCTAGAGTCATTTTGTACATGGGGAAAGCACCCATTATGAGGATGCTTCCCCTATTTTTGAAAAATTGTATGTGTATCTTTTTGGGTTGACCGATGGGTCAAATAATCCATTGTGACACTCGAGTGTGTTTTGTAAAAAGTCTTTTGTTCAAAAATTTAAAGTGGTTGGGTTTTTGTACGTTGACTCTAGGGTAGGAACTTCTTAGCCCTTATGGATGGAATTTCTTGAGGTAAGGGCTATTGAAGGGGTTGCTGAGACATGTCTTGTCCGGTTCCCTCAAGATGTATGCCCCCTGGCGGAGGCAATGTTTTATGATGTAGGGTCCTTTCCACAAGGTTTCAAACTTTCCTGGCCCTAGGGCTTCTTCTATGACATCGTAGCGGAGCACTTGTTTTCCCTTAGTGAATAAGCGAGGGTTGATGTGGTGGTTGAATAATGATTTTACCCTTTTCTTGTGGGCCTCATTGTGTTGCAACGATTGTCGTCGGCTTTCGTCGATGAGTTCTAGTTGTACTAGAAGCTGTTCTAGAGGCTAGGTATCATTGAGGAGTTTGATGGTGGCATGTAAATTCGGGATCTCGCATTCTATGAGAATCACGGCTTCGACCCCATATACCAAGTGCAAGGGAGTGAAACCAGTGGACGTCTTCACATCTGTGTTGTATGCCCACAGGGTGAAGAAGAGCATATGGTGCCAGTTAGTTTTATGGTTATTCACCATGTGTTGTAACATCGTTTTGAGGACTTTGTTTATAGCTTCTACCTATCCGTTGGATTGGGGGTAGTATGGTGAAGCGAATTCATGGGTGAATCCGAGGTGGTGAGATATCTTTGTAGCTCCTAGAGACAGTCCTGAGTTGCCAAAGACCAGTGCCTAGGACATCTTAAACAATAGGGAGTATAAAGTATATTTCAGGCTTATTATCAACTTTGGACTCTCTACCTTTTTAACTTATGTAAAACGTCATCATATGGATGGGACCAAACTACCTTCGGATTTTAGCAAGTTATAAAGACTCTGTAAAGACAAGAAGGGAATCTTCAATACATATATACTTCAGACAACTTAGAGACAACTTTCATTAGAGAGGGCCAGTTTCTCAACGAAATATAGGTATTTTAAACAGAAAGGTATTTGAGGCGCAGAAAGTAAAAGGGGAATATTAACTACCAATGAAATGGTGCTCGGAAAACATATTTCAACATGATATGGGCTTAGGAACTAAGAATCCAAACATATCAATCAGTTCAGTAAGAGTAACATTTCACGATATTTAATACAGAGGAAATATGAATGATGTGTTAAGCAGAACATCATATCGTGTATGAGCCATATTTAAAGCTACATGTACCAGTAAAGCATGAGTATCAAACATCGATAAAGTCATACTCGAGCTAGCAAGTTACTCGCATTCCAAGACACGATAAAATGAAATTGAAATAATGGAAAGAACAATGATACAATATCACAAAGAAAGAGTCACAAACTATACAACATTAAGACTGGAATCCTCATATATAACTAGAACTTCTCTTCGCTGAAACCCCACGGGCTCTGTGTATTTGCATTGATAATTCCACGACAAGCATACAAAAACTTTTACACTGCAAGTTCTTCAGGAAATATGGAACCCGTTTTTCTCATTGGATTTTACTTATATAGGCTTCTCTCTATCTCAGCGAGAAGATATTTTTTGGAAAAATATCTTCTTCGCATAAACAAAATTTGTTAAATGTCATTCTCAAAACAACAAAATTCATGATGAGGAATCAAGCCTCCCATCATGGATAATTAGGCCCTAGGCCGTTTTTAAAAACAGAAAATTAAACAGTAGTTTGGTGAAAAAGTAAAATGCAGGAGTGGGGAAAACAACCCACTCAAAACTTGAAAGAAACTAATTGAGTAAAAAGTAAAATAGGCCGTTAAGGCCAAATCATGAGTTGACAAAGAATCACAGGTGCGGCAGAGTTGAGGCAGTTGCTGATTCTGGTGGCGGCACATTTGCAGATGAACTGGCATACTGGCTCGTAAACTAAGTGCACCTCTGCTGACTGTCTGCGGCTGGTTCGGGCATTGCTGAGAACCCCTCCACCTTGATAAAGGCCTCTGTGAGGGCGTGGAAACCCGCCCCAGTAGGAAGCTTGTGTTTTATCAAATGGAGGAGGTTGAACTATTTTCGAAGGGATGAAACAATCATGTCAGCTTTGAGCTGAACTGCTTTACCCGTCTGGAGGTCCGTTCGGTCTCTTTCTTCTTACAAGCGTACTACGTATTGGGCCAAAGGCAAGAGCACGGAAGGAGTGGTCGGGTCCCAACAGGAAGGGAGTCCAGCTGTCATGATCTCACCCCATACCGCGTCGAATCGTCCCACGTTTGTGACCACCTGTTGGAGAGCTCTCGAAGCTGTGACTCGGGCCATCTCTTTGTTGATGATTTTGCGACACTCAATAGCCTCCGTGAATCAGCTCGGAATACCGTGCTTCTCCATGTCATCTGATCCCAGCTCATTAAGGAATGAAATATACTCTTTGGCGTGTTGGGCCCTGTTGGACAGGTCGAGGTCTGCCTCCTATAGTTTCCTACTGAGATAGGGTATAGCAGACTTATGCTCCCCCATCGTCCTTAAGAAGCCCCATTGCTTGGTAATAGCTGAGATTATATCAGACCAGATTATACTCCTAGCCTCAAGGAGGGTGAGATTTCCCTTTGCACGGCTTCTCATGTCGGCGATAGTTTTTTGCTGATCTACCGTCGTCTTCTTTTCCTGCTCTATTTCTCTCTGCAACTCTTCTACTATTCTGGTGTTCTCGGCCAGAGAGTTTTCCAGGTTTGTGATATTTTGCCTTGCTGTGGACGCCTGCTTTTCCAATACCTCATTTTTAGCTCTTGCTGCGGCCAATTGCTCAGACAGCGAGCTAGTTCCACTTGACACCACGGTCGGCTGGCAGCTGTGTGAGTCCCATCTAGCTTGCAACTCTGTTGCCTTATTCTGTAGCATGGTGATTGTTTCAGCCATCTTTTCTTTCTCCTCTCTTTCTTTTGATAGCCTACTGGACAGTTCTGCTTTCTCTCGCTCTACTTGCACCAGTTCAGCCGTCTGGACATGGTGGGAGGCTGGTATGCGGGCCTGACTCTTTGCCGATGCGGCTTCCTTCTGCAGCTGTTCAATCAAAGCCGCCTGTGGGTTTGTTTCCCCCGTATCCTTCCCCTTGATCTGTTCTTGGAGGAAACACACCTGATTTGCTCTGGCGTGGCAGCTAGCTTGTTCGCTTGCCAGGGTAGCCCTCAGTTGTTCGTGTTTCTGCTCTAATTTCTTCAGCGCGAGGGTGACCCGCATCAGTTCATCTTTCATCATATCGCATACAGTCTGGAATAGGTTGCACATGTCGTTGGCTGGCACCTTCTTCATGTCGATCGCATACTCGAGCACCCGATAGCTAGTGACACCTGAATTAGGGTCGAGGATAGCTTCTGCCATAGATAATACCAGGCTTTCAGTGTCCGCGTTCATGGAGGAAGATAGCCTGGTATGATATTTCTCAACGTATCCTCCCAGCTCAGCTTTATATTTGTCTCGGATTGCTCTGTTTGCCTGATCCCTTTTGATCGCCCTTGGCGAGGTATGCTCTATGATGGCCTGTGTGACCTCTGTGAAATCGGAAGAAGTGGTACTGTCTCTTAGCACCGTTATCCCGGCCTTGCCTTTATCCAATTTACCGTATACTGTGAAGGGTTCCAGCAGTTGTTCCTCTCCTATGACTTCTGCCTCACTGGAGGCTGTTCTTTGTTTTTTGAGAGGGGGTGCTGCTCCTAAGGTACCTGCTTCTTCTCCGCTTGTGCCTTTATTGATGTTCTCTTCCTCCCCTGTAGCAGATGAATCTGTCTCCATCTGCGAAAACAAGGGCCAAGTTTCGAGATTATCCCTCCATTCCATGAATGGCCTCGGCTCATGCATATAGGGTGCAGACTTGTTCCTTTTTCTTTTGTTCGAGATAATTTCTCGAGGGTCATAAGCCCAGCTTTTTGCTAGCCTTACGTCCAGACCTTGCAGCATTTTCTCAACGATAAGGAGGGCATGCCTCGAGTTCACCACGAAGGGGCTGATTTCAATGGGAAGCCTTATGATGTAACCCTTCTTGGCGAGAAAAAAATGGAGCTGATCGGCCTTGAGGGTCTGTCAGATGTATTCGAGTGCATAAACTCGACGAACAGGAAACATTGGTAGCTGGTAGGGGGAAACTTCGGCTCCATAGACCCGAATTTCGGTGTAGTCCTCGAATAGAAACCAATCTCCAGTGCTCTGGGATTTTCCGGCTTGCAGCCAGCTTTTCATTTCTGGAAAGACCCTAGGGGAAGGCGAGTCATGAATAATGGTATAAGTAATAGACATGAAACTATTCAAAAAACTGGAATAACCCTCTCCCTTAGGTAATTGACACACAGAGAAATTCCAGAAGAAAACTGGTCGGGGTTGGGAATTCTCAAGATAAACTTTGTCTAGCCCCAAACCCTCAAATTTATCGGCATGCTGGTACAAGAAGAGATAGAAAACCATTGAACAGAAACAGAACTGATGGGTTTCTGGAAGCTCCTGGAATTGGGTTCGAATGGCAGTGGAGAGGAAACTAGGAATATCTAATACTACCCCTTTTTGGGACATGAGCCATAGGAGATGGACGCACACCGTGGAAATTTCTTCCAGACTCCCTACCCCTAAAAGGCCAGCAATCAGAGAGAGAATGGGCCGAACCTCTTCTACAAAAAAACTTAATGGAAAAGGCTCTATGGCGAGAAGAGAAGTGATCTGGTCGTCGGTTATAGAGGAGATGAAGGCTTGCCGGGCCTCCCGTGGCTGTTTGATGAACTGGGCGACCAAGGCTGCTTCTCTGAAACTAATATATGTGTCGCTGGTAGGAAAGCGGAGGGCCTGTTTGATAATATCGGGGGAAAGGGAAAAAAATTTGTTCCCCTGAGGAGAGGTGAAGGTGCCTCGATGTTCGTCGAAAACATCTCTGAGCCAAGAGATAAAATCAACTACAGAGTGAACTTAAGGGGCAATTTGGTGATACAGGCCAGACATGACTACTCAGTAACGGTCTGTGTTCTTAATATGACGATTGAAAAGCACGGGCTTAATGCTGCGGATGTCAAATGGGTATTTAGGGTCACAGATACCGGCCTGTAGGTCGATGAGAGGGTTGAACCCGGGTGGGTTCCTGGATTCACAGACCTGGGGGGTCTCTGGTTCATTTTTCTTTGGCGTTTCCCTTCCCATGGATGACATTCAATAATTTGAAAAAGCGAAAGGAAAACAGAGGGAGTATGAATGACGGAGTACCTGAACAGAAGGTAAATCTGCTCGGCAAAGCGACGTAGGGAACTCTGACAATGATTGGGTACACCAGGGGCTCTTTCCTACTTGGTATATGCTGTAGACGGGAACCTGCGACCTTTTACTGGAGTGAAATACAGAGGAAATGTTATCTCTGGACTGGGTAATTTGAGGTAAAAAGACGGATGGGTAAAACAAATGAAGGCAAGTGTCCTAAGGACACTGACAGTGAGGCATGCGGCGCATAAGGATTGGGTGTGTCAGGGTGCAGGTGGGCGCCTCGTGCCAGGTTTAATACTGGTACGGGCCTCAGTACTAGTTAACCTAAAGGACTTTACCTTACCTTTTTACCGTATGCGCTGTATAACTCCTGAAACATATTAGCCCTTATGCAGATTAAATACATAACCTACCCATCGTGAGGGTCCACCTTTCGATCCGCCACGTCACCGCACCACGTGGCATGTTCCTGCCACCTCCTTCTAACCTTGAGTCCCCACCACGCTATGCGTTCACAATTCCGTGGGGGTAAGGGTCTCTTCCCTCCGTCGCTGCTTGACCCCCTCGTAATTTCCCTCGTGTGTGTCTTCACGCGGCGACAATTTCTTTCAATACATAGGTTTTGCGCTTAGTGTAGCGTTCCATTGCTTTTTTATATTCTTGTTAGCTTTTGGCTTTATACTCCATTCTTTCATGTTAATTCCGCCTTTTGCTTTAACGCACGTGGCCTTCGTTGCTTTGTCTCCTTTCGACCCGCCTTTGAGGTATTTTGTCCTTTGATACAAAGCTTAATGCATGACTTGTCAACCTTTTAATCCACCAGTGACTAATGTTAAAGATTAAACAACATTGGTTCCACCTGGGAACGACACGTTCATCCTCGAACGTGTCGAGAACTACGCAGACCGCCTGTTTATCTTCTGTGAACGCCACTTCCCTTGCGCTTCCGACTTCTCCCTTCATAAATCATCATGACTCATGCATTATTCAATTCAAAATTGAAAACTAGAGCTAATGTACAATATAATACAATCAGGCTTTTTCAGCCTGCTTCAGAACTGAAAGTACGGTTTGAGGAACTGTCCATTTACAGGGGCGTCCAGCAGATCTCCCTGCAAATTCTCTAGCTTAAAGGTATTATTTCCTCCCTGTTCTGTAATCTTGAAGGGGTCGAACCAAAGGGGATCAAATTTACCATGCTTACCTTTATCGGCCCTTCGCACATCCCACCTGAGGACTAGGTCTCCCACCTGTAGCTTTCTGTCCTTGGCGTGCTGATCAAACAACTCCTTCATTTTCTCCTGGTATTCCACAAGTCGTTGATTCACCTGACCACGGGTTTCTTCAAGTTCCACCAGCTGGTTAATTCTTCTGGTCATGCCATCAGGTTCCTCCTGAGCCTCTTGCATGAAACGAGCGACGGGTAAAGCTAATTGTATGGGGAACACAGCTGCTCGTCCATATACTAACTCATAGGGAGATTTCCCAGTTGCTCTTTTACTAGTAATCCTGTTTTCCCACAGAGCGAACTTCAGTTGGGAATCCCAGTTCCTCTGGTTTTCATTTATTGTCTTCTTTAGAGCTCTCACCAGCGTTTTATTTGATGATTCCGCCAAACCATTCCCCTGTGGGTAGTAAGATGTAGAGTGACCCAGAGTGATATTATATTGCTGACAAAAACTCACAAATTTTGTAGATTTGAACGCTTGAGCATTGTCAGTCACTATTCTAGCAGGACATCCAAACCTGGATATAATGTTCTCTTCCATGAATTTAATTATCACTGTGTTTGTAGTATTTCATGCAAGTATGGCTTCCACCCACTTCGTGAAATAATCCGTGGCAGTCAGGATCTATTTATGCTGTCCACTTGAGGGCGGGTGGATCTTGCCTATGAAGTCGATCCCCCACTGTCTGAAAGGTTCGTCGATGTGTACAGGAATCAGGGGCAGAGCTGCAAAATTTTGTTTTTCAGCAAATTTCTGACATTTGTCACATGCTCTAACCCAAGCAAAAACGTCCCCAAACAATTTGGGCCAGTAGAAACCGACCTTCAGAATTTTCTGGGCTGTGCTCCTCTAGCTGTAATGTCCTCCACAGATTCCCTCATGGAATTCGGTCATTATGTTCTTCACTTCGTCTTCTGTGAGGCATAATAACAGTATGCCTGAAAGATCTTTCCAATATAGCTGACCATTGGCAACCATGTACTTTTGTGATTTCAGCCACAATGCTCTATATTTTGATTTATCACAGCTAGGTGGACAACTGAGTGTCAGGAGATACTCAACTATTTCTTTGTACCAAGGACTAGTAAGATACTTCATTAGTATTTTCTGAGTGGCCATTTCCACTTCTTGCTGCCCTGTCAGTTCCTCAGAATCTTCATTTGCAACCATAGATAAATGGATGCCCAAAGCTTGATGATTTGATTCTGACAAAATTTTTGCTAGCCCTTGCCCTTTAATCAATTTAGTGGGTCTGATGTCCATATCATATTCCTGTATCTTTGCAATCCACCTGCCCCTTTTTCCTTCACTGTCGCCCTGAACGAGGATATCTTTAACCGTTGCGGTGGGTACAAAAGCAGTAATGTGAGACTGCAGAATATACATGCGAAATGCCTTGAGGGACTTTACCAGGGCATAAGCCTGCTTCTCCAGTATATTGTATTTCAATTCTACGTCGTGAAGCACTTGACTAAAGAACGCAATGGGTTGTTCATACCCATCCTCGTTTTTCTGTAGGAGAACTCCAGCTACTGTATGAGGCGATGCAAAGGAGAAGATCATAAATGGTTTAGTGCAATCTGGCCTTGCCAGCACAGGAGCCTCAGCAAATGCGTTCTTTATTCTGACAAAGGCCTGCCTTGATTCTGGTGACCATTTCACCTCATTATCCTTTTTTAACATGTCTGTTATATGCCTAACTATTTCTGCATAGTTAGGAATAAATCTTCTCAGAAAATTGATACGTCCTAAGAATACCTGGACTTCTTTCTTATTCCTAGGAAGGGGGATGCCATTTATAACCTCCACTCTTTTAGGATCAATCTTAACCCCATCTTTAGTTACAATGTGCCCTAGGAGCTTACCCTCTTCTAATGCAAATAGAGATTTCTGAGGATTTAGGGAGAGGCCATACCTTCTGCATTTTTCAAAAGTTCTCTGTAAATGTTGAATATGATCGGCATCATCTTTCAAAAACACTGTAATATCATCCAGATATACCACCAAAAATTTATCTTGTTCCCCAACAAAATCTATGTCCATAGCCCTCTGAAATGTGGCTCCTGCGTTGATCAGCCCAAAAGGCATCCTAGCGTACATAAATGTACCCCAAGGCGTGGTGAAAGCAGTCTTTTTCTGGTCCTCTAGGAGTACAGCCACCTGGTTATAACCCGAAAAACCATCCATCGTAGACATCCTAGAGGCCCCTACCACCTTTTGCAGAATGTGGTCCATCTTTGGCAATGGGTAATTGTCCTTCAGAGAGGCTCTATTCAAATTTCTGAAATCCAAGCACAACCTTATTTCTCCATTTTTCTTTCGGGCCGGGACTAGATTTGCCACCCACTCAGAGTATTTCAATGGCACAATTATTTTAGCCTTTAACAACTTCTTGATTTCCTTCTCAATGGAGGGGAGTAACAGAGGATTTATTTGTCTGAGTTTCTGCTTGTGGGGCCTTGCATCTGCCTTCAGGGGAATTTCATGCTGCAAAATGCTGATATCAAACGTCTTCAGGTCTTGATAGGACCATGCAAATACATCCCTATAAGGCTGAAATAATTGCAGGTATTTCTCCTTATAACCATCCGGGACCTTCCTGGATAATTTCACAATCTTGGGCTCAGCCTCAGTACCCAGATTTAGGTCCTCTACCTAATTTTCGTCTGTCATCTTGCTGGGCTACCTGGGGACATAATTTTTTTCAAACAGTCTTTCTAAGGGCACCAGGCCTCTAGGGATGACATTTCCCTTCAGCTGTAACACTTTGCTCCCGGCCATTTTTTCTTCCCACTCGTTTTCTGGTTGGTTCTCAGCCTCATCTTCCTCACAACAGTCAATTTAAATATTTGAGAACTCCCCCACTATCTCTAGAAATATTTTCACTTGTTCATCGTCCTCAAACACTTGCCAGTGTTTGACATTGTCTAGAATCGAAGGTCGGTACCTTACTTCTATCTCATACCTCAGGAGGGGATTTTGGGGTGGACGGAAGGTGCTAGCAGCTACTGTAAGTGAATCTGCCATCTTGTTCTGCTCCCGGGGCATGAACTGAATATTAAAAGCTGAGAAAAAGTTCTCCACCATGTCCCATACTTCATTCCTGTAGGCTCTTAAATGAGGGTGTTTTGCTTGACATTGATTTTTGATCTGTCGGACCACTAACTCTGAATCACCCAAGACCTTCAGGGTTTGTATATTCATATTCCTGGCTGCCTGTAACCCTAGAAAAAGTGCTTCATACTCAGCCACGTTATTTGTGGCTTCATACTCTAATTTGAAGGACAGTGGGACCCATTTTCCTGTAGGGGAAATCAATAAAACTCCAGCGCCATTACCTTCCTTTGAATTTTCCCCGTCAAAATGTAGAGGCCATACCCCTATTTCAAGGCCTTCTGAGGATTGCTGAGTCCTTATCTGACATAAGGGAGGTTCCTGGGCATAACTGTAATCTTCTTCTAACATCAAGCACGAAAAATCTCTATCCTTACTGTAGACCGGTGAATTTTCTGAACTGTCAGCTTTGGTAACCGTTTTTAGGAATCTGGTCTCCCTGTATAATCTCCTCTCCTGCCCGCCAAAGATTGGGATGGTGGCATATGTTAGATCTAGTTTGATTGACCCACCAGTTTTTTTTCCCCAGGACCTTGATAGTAGCATACCAAAACGGGCCGGAATGTCAGCCACCACAATGTCCATTACTACACTTTTAGCTGGAATTTGGGCCAGGTTTACCACCAGGTCCTTAATCATGCCCAAGCACTTAACTCTTTTGGAGTCAAATGAGTACAGGTCCTGATATGGACGAGTGATCTGGAGACCTAATTGTTCCATGACAGATAGAGGCATAAGATTGTGGGAGGCACCAGAGTCTAACATACAATTGTGGAGCAATAGGTCATGGATTACCAAAGACACGTAGAAGGGAGGTGTAGTGGGGTCTAATTCCTCGACATGTGGACCAAACAATACCATAGGTCTTTCTTCTTGTAAGTTGAGACCGTCAGGGATGTATATTACTTCTGGGGGAAGCATGAAGGACGTGACCTGGGACTGATATGCAGGTTGCTTTAACAATTCGGTTAGGGGGACTGGGATTTTAACTTTCTCTAGCTCTTTTTGTAGACTGAAAGGGGAGGAGGGCTTATCTATCGACACCTCTTTAGATTCTTTCTCCTTAGAGTCTGTGTTTTGTGGGAGAGGCTTAACTTCTTTTATGACTGGCTTGACATTAGGAGGAGTAGCTTCTTGTGAAGATGAAGAAGCATGAGTGTCAAAATGTAAGGGTTGGCTAAGAGGTTTCTTACCTCTCTCGGGGACTTTCTGAGCTGTCTCCTCCTGAGCAGGTGCTGACTTTTGGGTTGTGTCCTCCTCTTCATCTTGAGTGCGGGTTCTCTTTCTAGAGGACCTGAGGTCATACTTTCTATTGAACTGGGCTTGCATGAAGTCAACGAAATGTTTACAGTAATCATCAATATCGGGCTCTTCAATATCTTCGTTGGCCTTCATTTCTGAGTGAGCTTGTACTTCCCCCTCCTCACTTTCATGTACAGGACATTCTATGTCATCACTGTCTGAGAAGACGAGGCATGCCTCCTCTTGTTCGTAGGCAGGATCTTCAGGAGAAGCCCCTACTTGCCCCTCCAAGTATAGAGGATGCGGTACCTGATCTTGATGCTCCTTCTGTCCCCTTTGCAGTATCTGCAAGGGTGGTTTTCTGTGTTGAGGGTTGAATCCCCTGTTTGGAGCATTCTGGAAATTCTTTGGGGGTGAATTCTTGGCCTCCATCTCAAGCTTGACCAGCTTACTTGAGAGATTCTTGATCATCCTATTCATCTCCTCGATCTCGTCGTTGGCCGAATCTCTGTCTTGGCCTGAGGTGGATACTTCCTCTTTTCCCCTGCTTCTAACATCATGTTTTTGTTTCCCTTTGGATTTGCTAGTCGAGACAAAATTTGCTTCTATCTCCAGCGCGTCTGTCTGTGCATCATCCAGAGTGACTGGCTTTCTCTCTCTCAATGAGAAACCAAATTCAAAATCAAATGCTGCCACAAAAACGACCTTGGCAGCGGTCTGGTGAGGCTTCATCTCGGCGGGGAGACTCAGGTACAATTTGTTAAATCTTCTGATAAACTCTGACACCCCTTCATTGTGTTTCTTTTTCAAATTGTTGAATTCGGTAAGGACATTACCGTGATCTTTCTTTTCTCCCCATTTTTTGATGAAAGCGTCCTCCATTCCCTCCCATGTGTTGATAGAACGAGCTCCAAGTGTCTTGAACCACTTTCTAGCTTCTCTGTCCAAGGATTGCACAAACATCCTTAGAACCACATCCAGATGTTCCACATTGAAATTTTCTGCGAAAGAGCAAAAGACTTCGACATGTTTCTGGGCTTCAATCTCATTCTCACCATTGAATCTGGGCAGAATTTTCAAATATTCTTGTGGCAAGTCATTTAGTACCGCAGGCAGCTCCAAAGGAGCATATCTGTTTTGCAGGAAACCAGGGACATTGGCGATTGGAGGAGGAGGCAGAGGTAATAAGAGGGCTTGATGAGTAAGTGGAGGATTGGGTGGAAGCGCAGTGTGAATGATGATAGGGATATAATGGACAACAGTTTGGGATGATGGAGACAAGGGTGGGGTGGTAACAGCAGATACTTTCGTGACCTCTTTAACTTCTTCTGTTTCTGGAGTAGGATGGAAAATGTAACGGGTGGTATCTACTGACTCAGCCTCGTCTTTAACTCGGATATTACCCGTGGGTAGGTAGTCAGAGTAATAGCCAGCTTCACCCAGAGCAGAGTTAGAATCTTGCCACTGGGCGACCTGAGAAGAGGAAGAAGGGAGATCTTCTAGAGAGAGCGGTGGAATTTCAGTATGAACAAATGGTCTTCCCCTCCAGTTTCTTCTATGTAGGATTCTTTCTGGGTCAGACACAGAGGGTGTCCTTGGCTGAGATGTATCTGACCTTAGGTGTGGCTTACGGGGAGCCAGGACTGCAAATAGGTTGAATTGTAAAATGACTGTGGAGTCGCCAAGGTGAGGGGTGCACAACTCTCCACTCTTCGTGCTCACCTGACTGAAGAGTGAACAGGTTTTGTCGAGGCCCGGGGATTTAAATTTCTTCAACTTCGTCCCCGGAAATGGTGCCAAAAAGATGTTGTAGCTCCTAGAGACAGTCCTGAGTTGCCAAAGACCAGTGCCTAGGACATCTTAAACAGTAGGGAGTATAAAGTATATTTCAGGCTTATTATCAGCTTTGGACTCTATACCTTTTTAACTTATGTAAAACTTCATCATATGGATGGGACCAAACTACCTTCGGATTTTAGCAAGTTATAAAGACTCTGTAAAGACAAGAAGGGAATCTTCAATACATATATACTTCAGACAACTTAGAGACAACTTTCATTAGAGAGGGCCAGTTTCTCAACGACATATAGGTATTTTAAATAGAAAGGTATTTGAGGCACAGAAAGTAAAAGGGGAATATTAACTACCAATGAAATGGTGCTCGGAAAACATATTTCAACATGATATGGGCTTAGGAACTAAGAATCCAAACATATCAATCAGTTCAGTAAGAGTAACATTTCACAATATTTAATACAGAGGAAATATGAATGATGTGTTAAGCGGAACATCATATCGTGTATTGGCCATATTTAAAGCAACATGTACCAGTAAAGCATGAGTATCAAAAAGCGATAAATTCATACCCGAGCTGGCAAGTTACTCGCATTCCAAGACACGATAAAAGGAAATTGAAACAGTGGAAAGAACAATGATACAATATCACAAAGAAAGAGTCACAAACTATACAACATTAAGACTGGAATCCTCATATATAACTAGAACTTCTCTTCGCTGAAACCCCACGGGTTCTGTGTATTTGCATTGATAATTCCACGACAAGCATACAAAAACTTTTACACTGCAAGTTCTTCAGGAAATCTGGAACCCGTTTTTCTCATTGGATTTTACTTATATAAGCTTCTCTCTATCTCAGCAAGAAGATATTTTTTGGAAAAATGTCTTATTTGCATAAACAAAATTTGTTAAATTTCATTCTCAAAACAGCAAAATTCATGATGAGGAATCAAGCCTCCCATCATGGATAATTAGGCCCTCGGCCGTTTTTAAAAACAGAAAATTAAACAGCAGTTTGGTGAAAAAGTAAAATGCAGGAGTGGGGAAAACAACCCACTCAAAACTTGAAAGAAACTAATTGAGTAAAAAGTAAAATAGGCCGTTAAGGCCAAATCATGAGTTGACAAAGAATCACAGGTGCGGCAGAGTTGAGGCAGTTGCTGATTCTGGTGGCCGCATGTTTGCAGATGAACTGGCATACTGGCTCGTAAACTGAGTGCACCTCTGCTGACTGTCTGCGACTGGTTCGGGCATTGTTGAGAACCCCTCCACCTCGACAAGGGCCTCTGTGAGGGCGTGGAAACCCGCCCCAGTAGGAAGCTTGTGTTTTATCAAATAGAGGAGGTTGAACTCTTTTCGAAGGGATGAAACAATCATGTCGGCTTTGAGCTGAACTTCTTTACTCGTCTGGAGGTCGGTTCGGTCTCTTTCTTCTTGCAAGCGTACTGTGTATTGGGCCAAAGGCAAGAGCACATAAGGAGTGGTCGGGTCCCAACAGGAAGGGATTCCAGCTGTCATGATCTCACCCCATACTGCGTCGAATCGTCCCATGTTTGCGACCACCTGTTGGAGAGCTCTCGAAGCTGTGACTCGGGCCATCTCTTTGTTGATGATTTTGCGACACTCAATAGCCTCCGTGAATCGGCTCGGAATACCGTGCTTCTCCATGTCCTCTGATCCCAGCTCATTAAGGAATGAAATATACTCTTTGGCGTGTTGGGCCCTGTTGGACAGGTCGAGGTCTGCCTCCCGTAGTTTCCTACTGAAATAGGGTATAGCAGACTTATGCTCCCCCATCGTCCTTAAGAAGCCCCATTGCTCGGTCACAGCTGAGATTATATCAGACCAGATTATACTCCTAGCCTCAAGGAGGGTGAGATTTCCCTTTGCACGGCTTCTCATGTTGGCGATAGTTTTTTGCTGATCTACCGTCGTCTTCTTTTCCTGCTCTATTTCTCTCTGCAACTCTTCTACTATTCTGGTGTTCTCGGCCAGAGAGTTTTCCAGGTTTGTGATCTTTTGCCTTGCTTTGGATGCTTGCTTTTCCAATACCTCATTTTCAGCTCTTGCTGCGGCCAATTGCTCAGACAGCGAGCTAGTTCCACTTGACACCACGGTCGGCTGGCAGCTGTGTGAGTCCCATCTAGCTTGCAGTTTTGTTGCCTTATTCTGTAGCATGGTGATTGTTTCAACCATCTTTTCTTTCTCCTCTCTTTCTTTTGATAGCCTACCGGACAGTTCTGCTTTCTCTCACTCTACTTGCACCAGTTCAGCCGTCTGGACATGGTGGGAGGCTGGTATGCGGGCCTGACTCTTTGCCGATGCGGCTTCCTTCTGCAGCTGTTCAATCAAAGCCGCCTGTGGGTTTGTTTCCGCTGTATCCTTCCCCTTGATCTGTTCTTGGAGGAAACACACCTGATTTGCTCTGGCACGGCAGCTAGCTTGTTCGCTTGCCAGGGTATCCCTCAGTTGTTCGTGTTTCTGCTCTAATTTCTTCAGCGCGAGGGTGACCCGCATCAGTTCATCTTTCATCATATCGTATACAATCTGGAATAGGTCGCACATGTCGTTGGCTGGCACCTTCTTCATGTCGATCGCATACTCGAGCACCCGATAGCTAGTGACACCTGAATTAGGGTCGAGGATAGCTTCTGCCTTACATAATACTAGGCTTTCAGTGTCCGCGTTCATGGAGGAAGAGAGCCTGAGATGATATTTCTCAACGTATCCTCCCAGCTCAGCTTTATATTTGTCTCGGATTGCTTTGTTTGCCTGATCCCTTTCGATCGCCCTTGGCGAGGTATGCTCTATGATGGCCTGTGTGACCTCTGTGAAATCGGAAGAAGTGGTACTGTCTCTTAGCACCGTTATCCCGGCCTTGCCTTTATCCAATTTACCGTATACTGTGAAGGGTTCCAGCAGTTGTTCCTCTCCTATGACTTCTGCCTCACTGGAGGCTGTTCTTTGTTTTTTGTGAGGGGGTGCTGCTCCTGAGGTACCTGCTTCTTCTCCGCCTGTGCCTTTATTGATGTTCTCTTCCTCCCCTGTAGCAGATGAATCTGTCTCCATCTGTGAAAACAAGGGCCAAGTTTCGAGATTAGCCCTCCATTCCATGAATGGCCTCGGCTCATGCATATAGGGTGCAGACTTGTTCCTTTTTCTTTTGTTCGAGATAATTTCTCGAGGGTCATAAGCCCAGATTTTTCCCAGCCTTAGGTCCAGACCTTGCAGCATTTTCTCAACGATCGGGAGGGCATGCCTCGAGTTCACCACAAAGGGGTCGATTTCAATGGGGAGCCTTAGGATGTAACCCTTCTTGGCAGGAACAAAATGGAGCTGATCGGCCTTGAGGGCCTGCCGGATGTATTCGAGTGCATAAACTCGACGAGCAGGAAACACTGGCAGCCGGTAGGGGGAAACTTCGCCTCCATAGACCCGAATTTCTGTGTAGTCCTCGAATAGAAACCAATCTCCAGTGCTCTGGGATTTTCCAGCTTGCAGCCAGCTTTTCATTTCTGGAAAGACCCTAAGGGAAGGCGAGTCATGAATAATGGTATAGGCAATAGACATGAAACTATTCACGAAACTTGAATAACCCTCTTTCTTAGGTAATTGATGCACAGAGAAATTCCAGTCGGAAACTGGTCGGGGTTGGGAATTCTCAGGATAAACTTTGTCTAGCCCCAAACCCTCAAATTTATCGGCGTGCTGATACAAGAAGAGATAGAAAACCATTGAACATAAACGGAACTGACGGGTTTCTGGAAGCTCCTGTAATTGGGTTCGAATGGCAGTGGAGAGGAAACCAGGAATATCTAATACTACCCCTTTTTGGGACATGAGCCATAAGAGATGGACGCACACCGTGGAAATTTCTTCCGGACTCCCTACCCCTAAAAGGCCAGCAATCAAAGAGAGAATGGGCCGAACCTCTTCTACGAAAAAACTTAATGGAAAAGGCTCTACGGAGAGAAGAGAAGTAACTTGGTCGCTGGTTATAGAGGAGATGAAGGCTTGCCGGGCCTCCCGTGGATGTTTGATGAACTGGGCGGCCAAAGTTGCTTCTCTGAAACTGATATATGTGTCGCTGGTAGGAAAGTGGAGGGCCTGTTTGATAATATCGGGGGAAAGGGAAAAAACTTTGTTCCCCTGAGGAGAGGTGAAGGTGCCTCGATGCTCGTCGAAAACATCTCTGAGCCAAGAGATAAACTCAACTACAGAGTGAACTTGAGGGGCAATTTGGTGGTACAGGCCAGACACGACTACCCGATAACGGTCTGTGTTCTTAATATGACGACTGAAAAGCATGGGCTTAATGCTGCGGATGTCAAATGGGTATTTAAGGTCACAGATACTGGCCTGTAGGTCGATGAGAGGGTCGAACTCGGGTGGGTTCCTGGATTCACGGACTTGGGGGGTCTCTGGTTCATTTTTCTTTGGTGTTCCCCTTCCCATGGTTGACATTCAAGAATTTGAAAAAGTGAAAGGAAAACAGAGGGAGTATGAATGACGGAGTACCTGAACGGAAGGTAAATCTGCTTGGGAAAGCGACGCAGGGAACTCTGACAATGATTGGGTAGACCAGGCGCTCTTTCTTACTTGGTATATGTCGTAGACGGGAACCTGCGACCTTTTACTGGAGTGAAATACGGAGGAAATGTTATCTCTGGACTGGGTAATTTGAGGTAAAAAGACGGACGGGTAAAACGAATGAAGGCAAGTGTCCTAAGGACACTGACAGTGAGGCATGTGGCGCATAAGGATTGGGTGTGTCAGAGTGCAGGTGGGCGCCTCGTGTCGGGTTTATCTGCAGTGTGAGCCTCGTGCAGGTCCAACTAAAAGACTTACTTACCCCTTTTTGCACGCTCCGCGCTGTGCAACTCTGACTTATATTATTTACCCAGGTCATTCTACCTTTACCATCAGTGAGGGTCCACCTTGAATCCTTAAATCACCCGCACCATGTGGCATGTTTCTGCCTCCTTCTATATGATTACATAGCTATGCGTTCACCGTTGAAGTAGGGTGAGGTTCTCATGAGGTCATATAAATGGCTGCTTATTTCTTATTTCCTACGTTGTGTATGTTACGTGTGTGTTCTTTCAATACACGGATTTCTAGCAGTGTAGCGTTCCATCGCTTTTTTATATTCTTGTTAGCTTTTGGCGTTATACTCCATTCTTTCGTGTTAATTCCGCCTTTGGCTTTAACGCACGTGGCCTTCGTTGCTTTGTCTCCTTTCGACCCACCTTTGAGGTATTTCGTCCTTTGATACAAAGCTTAATGCATGACTTGTCAACCTTTTAATCCACCAGTGACTAATGTTAAAGATTAAACAACATTTACCTTGCTGGTTGTTTAACTGTGCTTCAAACCCTTGTTCAGTCCTAGAGTGTCAAGATTGACCTCTGCTCTGTTGAGTTTTTTCCCTTTTCATTTGTTAACTAGCTTGGCACGTTTTCCACTGAATAGTCACGCCAATTGGTGCATGTTGCTTTTGTAGCACTCGTGCCATCGCCTGTTTGGCGCTGAATACCGCCTCATAGTTGCGCCGACCCCTGTGAGTTTTTGGGTTTGATATTTTCATGAGTTTTTGGTTGATTGTACTTGTTTCTGAGTTATTTTTTAGAGTAATTGAAGTGTTTTGGACTGTCTTTGATTGCTGGAAGCTCATTTTCTTCAGTTGTTTGTCCATTTCTTATCAGTGTGACTTGAGATCTGAGGGTTTCTGAGTGCCTTGGTGCACTGAGCCTTCTGTTTTGAGATCGAGTTTCTTGATAGTTGTCGAATTCGTTCCCTGTTTAATTGCTATTGGTCTCTTTGATCCTGTTGAGTATGTTCATTGGTTGAATGATCATTTCCTTTCTTGTTTGATTTTTCTTCCTCTTACTCCAAGCACCGATTACACTGCTTGCATGGGTCATTATCGAGATTTCTCTTTGATTTGAAAAGTTTGTAGCATTCGTTTGGGTCTTGTTGTGTTTGTTTTATGTTGGAGGAGTCATTCTGTTTCAACTTTTGCATTTGCTCTCTCAAACTAGTGTTTAGTTTTGTTTTTAATGTCATTTAGTGCATTGTTTGCTCTATTGCATTGAAAAAACAAAAATATCGCATTTCTTTTGGTTTGAAAATGAAACATTCTTTCGCATAACTAGCATTGCATCGGCTAGGAAAGAGTTTTTTGTTTTCTGTAAGATTGAATTAGATGCATTAGTGGATGTTTTCACATGATTTAAGTATTCATTATTGCTTGAAGGTTTTCTTTCCTTCTTGTAGATAGCTTTCATTGAACGAAAATGGTATCCTTCTGCATATCTTTTTGCATTTAGGAAGATTTCAGATCCGACATATGTTAAGGCCTAGAAATTGAAACTTAATCCAAGATCAACATTAAAATTTATTTTAATGAACCTAAGGCTACATTGAAACCTAACAAAATATTCTAGTGGTCTAAGTTAGAGACGTGTTTCGGCATCTTAAAACCTAGTAGCTGTCGTTCGCCATCTGGCTTCAGACAACGCTAGTACGGACTTGTGCTCCTCGTACTGTAGAGTATATGAAGGGAGACCCCTCTAGGTTGCAATCCTTCTATCCATAGGAAGCCGAGTCTATCGCTCTGTAAATGTGATACACTGAACAAAGCATTCGGGGAGACTACCTGCATGTACGTCAAGTCCTTGGTCATTTCTCTTTCATTTGATCACCAAGGTGTATATGGCAGTTCACAGAAACCTGGCATACCCTATTGCTTAGATTACTTGAGTAGTCATTTTTTATCTTTACTGGCTCCTTAAATGTGAAAATATCATCGAGCACTTGTCCTTTCATGCTCGTTCAACATTGAAAGTGACTAGAGTCATCTTTTTCCTGTTTCTTGACTCTTAAAACATGAAACAACAAAGTTTGGTTTCAGTGTCGTAAAATAAACTACCCACGATCACACGCCCATAAAAGTTTTAGCACTTGGCTTGTTTTTGTTTGCCTTGGTTTTTGAGTCTTTACTCATATATTTCTTTTTCCTTCTTGTTGAGAAGCAATCACGGTGGCGGAACCACCAGTTTCGTCGTCCTCGCTCCCTTCTATAGGTAGCCCTTTAACGAACAGTTCATTTGAAACTCCTCAATCCTCTAGGTCTGCTAAGCTCAGCAGCCTATTCTCCCGTCAATATTACCCCTTGCTACCTGGTCTCCCGCTGACGAGCTAGTTGAGTTCAATTGGCCTCCCGCGGGTGCTTGGTCTGGTTTTGGGGATGAGGAAGAATTCCCTCCTCTTATGTCGGGATCACCATTTTTATCTGCTGTTATACCTCCTAGTCCTCGTAGTATTTTCGAAGATATTATGGAGGAGTCAGACATCGACACATCAGGTCCTATTGGCAGTGATGGAATTCCTGTTTCGACAGAAGAGTATCAAATTTTCCCTAAAAACACCACTCAGGTGTCTGCTCAATCTTCACCATTGGTGTCACTTCCAATTGGATATAGGTCTTTGGGTCAGATTATTGTTGGTGTTGCCTCCATGGTAACATCTACTCCGTTCAGGAGTCCAGTCCTTCCATCCTTAGGATCGTCATCGATGACACCTACTTCGTCAATTGCGGTTACATCTATCCCAATTCAACCTACTGTCTATGCGACTGCATCTGTACCGGTCATTTAGTCACCAGCGGCCTCCACTGAGATACCTGGTGGCCTCACTTTTGAAGAGTATATATTGGCTGTTCATCAATAGAACTCTCAGGTTTCTCAGCAGCCTCATGCTCCTGTTAATCCGCCACACCATTATGAAGAATATGGTAATCTTGTTTATTTGCCCTATCTTACTCCTCATCACTATGATGCTGGTGGTAACCCTATCTATGCGTTTCCTACCCCCCATAATTATGATGAGCGTGGCATTCCTGTTTATGACCCCTATGAATCATTCTCGAGATAGGGTGGACTTATCAGGTGCAACCCCCTAGCCCACAAGGACAACCCTTTCAGGGACAACCTTCAACCCAGTCGGGATTTGCATACGGTCCTCAAGGACAACCTTACGGTCCACAGGGCCAAACTTTACAAGGCCATCCCATGGTCCTACAAGGACAACCTCAGGGGCTTTTCATTCAACCTTTCTATGCACCAGGACCTTCTTATGGTCCTGGGGGGGAAATCTATTCATCTCAGGGACAACTTTTTTTCCAACAACCGGCATCATATACTCAAACTAGTCCGAATGTTGGGCAACAAGGACAACCCTCTAGTCCTCCTCTGGGGCAACCTGGTTCATCGCAGCCATCAGGCCAACCTGCTCAGCCAGGGAAACCTGGTAGCTCTCAGCATCCAGTTCAATTTGCTCTGCAGGGGAAACCTACTCAATCGACCCAACAACCGGCTTAGTCTGCTCAACAACGATTTTACTCTGCTTCACAGGAGTGTCCTACTTTTCAGCAGCCTGTTCAGTCTACTCAGCAGCTGGTTTACCCTGTTTATTCAGCTCAACGGGGACCCACTTATCAATAGCCAGCTAAACCCTAAGGCGTTTATTATCCTCGTGGTCAATATCAACCAGTATATAGTGCACCTCAAGGTTTTACTTATCGCCGTCAATCTCATTTGCCATATAATCAACTGCAAGGCCACACTTACATTCCACTGCAAAATTCTCAACAAGGACCTCGATGGTATACTCAGAATCAATATCCTCAATATCAACAGACTTATTTGGCTTATCCCCCATATCGTCTGAATCCTTTGGGACAAAACCCACGGGGGCCGATTTTTTCTCAAACAAGATGGAATGAAAGTTTAGGTTCTTATCAAGGACCTGTTATGCCTTTTAAGCCTCAACTACCATTTCTTGCTATGTTGGAGTTACCGGATGTGTCGAAGTTGAAGAATGAACCTATTATTCACAACCCGTATTGGCTTCCGGTTCCGACGAAGATTCCTAGTGATTGTCCCAAATTTGAGGGCAAGTCCGGAGAAGACCCCCAAGCACATGTTATGACTTACCACTTGTGGTGTTCCTCTAACTTTTGGGTTGATGATTCCATTTGACTTCGTCTTTTCCAACGGACTCTTACTGGTGTTGCTGCTAAGTGGTATATCAAGCTCTCTCACGGTATCTTTCAAGATTTCAACTCTCTTGCTATGGCGTTCCTTACTCATTTTCAGTTACCGGTTCATTACGAAGTCGAGACGCATATCCTCACCTCCTTGAAACAGGACAGAGCTACTCATAGCTCGGACCATATTCATGAATGGAGACGTCTTTGTTGCTTGATCAAGTTTGAAATTTCTAATTAGCTTCTTACTCATTGGTTCACTACCTCCTTTGTCAATCAGATTGCGAAAGACATAGCCATGGGGGCATGTGTAACAGAGGAACATGCCATTGCTTGTGCCTAGTACCTTGATCTCATGTACTCTCAATCGGGCATATTGTATGATATTTTGACTGATTCCCCTCGACCTGGAACTTCTACTGC
Source organism: Pinus albicaulis (assembly GCA_034641835.2). NCBI lineage: Eukaryota > Viridiplantae > Streptophyta > Pinopsida > Pinales > Pinaceae > Pinus > Pinus albicaulis. The sequence continues at coordinate 299,371,377 of CM076584.1, read as the reverse complement.
ACCAGCGACCCCATCCGTCGACGGTATTATTAGTTCCGTGTCTTAGACTTCGCGTAAGTCTTCTTCCTCCAACCCTGGGAAGAAAAAGTCTAATTCTTCCAATGATATTGCTCCTCATTCATAGTTCAAATCCTAGTAAAAACTCGGAGGTCAATGCCATTCAGGCCAATCCTATGGATAAAAATTCTAAAGGGAAAAAGAAGGGTAAAGGCAAGACCAAGGCCGATGCCCTGAAACCAGATTTGTCCAAACCTCTTGCTGATGAAGGTTCGTAGTGTAAGCCGAAGTATCCCTGTCTGATTTGTGATGGAGAGCACTACACCAAGGACTGTCCTCGATGATCCGAAGTAAGTAAGTTTCTCAAAGACAATCAGAGTACTCCTGTTTTTCTTAAAGAACCTTTTCCGTCTCAGCAAACCCAGATGGTCGAGCAGCCTCAATCATCTGTTCCATATGGCTCTCAAGTGTTCATGATGAATGGTTCTGCATCCGTCTCCATTGCTACTCAGTCAAAAGATTATGCAGGGTTGTGCCAGGCAACGGGGAAGGATATCGCTGATGGTCCTCCTCCTCCACCTGTCTCTGACCCTCTTGAGATAGAAAGGCCCAGTGTTGAACCCATTGTGCGACCACCTTCCAAAGGTGTTCTCCGGAAATATTCTTATAATCCCAACACCCGTGCTGCTCAACATTACAATATTGTTGAGGATTTAGAACATGCGCCATCCGCGATGTCCGCGTTAGAAGTACTCTAGAGTTGTCCATCTCAGCGGAAAGCTTTATTATCTGTGATTGGCGGGGTTGATCCTGCTGATACTAGCCTTCTCGCTTTCGATCTAGAGAATTTCATCCCACAACTTCCGCATCAGATTGCGCTCATTATACAAGTCATTGTTACTGGTCTCGACATCCATCGAGCCGTTGTGGACGAAGGTGCATCAACCTGCATCATGTCCGCTTCGTGCTGGAAGGCCATTGGTTCTCCAGCCCTGAATTCCTCGCCAAATTCCCTTGAAGCATTTGATGGAAGGGCATCAAAACCTTTGGGTGTTCTTGCAAGTTTTCCGATTACATTAAAGGGAAGAAGGTCAATGTTGAAGTAGAAGTCGTTGATGCTAAACTCAATTACAAGACTCACACTATGCTTTGCGTTCCGTCCACCCTCTTCCGTGTTTTGAAATTTCCACATGAGGGCAAGATAGTTATTGTCGATCAATTGTCTTTCTTCACCTCTTCTTCCGAGAAAAACGTTCCGTATCTGGATAAGATTCCTTCTCCCTTCGAGAGCGTTGGGTCGGGTCTCTTCAAGGATCCAACCATCATGGGTATTTTTCCCCTTTCACCACCAAAGCCTATTCAAAATAATATGATCTCTCAGGCGGATGACCCGTGGATTATTCCTTCGCCTGAACAGGTCGATTCATGTGGAGATTCAATGCCTTTGAGTCCGATTGAAATCGATTATTGCGTTGGAGTTGATTCCATACTCTACTGATGTTTGACCCTCGAGGAAGCTGAGAAAGTGTTGAATGATCGTCACAGTGGCGCGAGTGGTGGTCACATGTCTGGTTACACTACTGCACAAAAGATACTTTGTGCCGGGTATTTTTGGCATTCCATTTTCAAAGACTGTATTGTCGTAGTTCGTAAATGCCATGGTTGCCAAATTTATAAACACAAGATGTGTGCGCCACCTTTTCCCCTTAACCCTGTCATTACCATTGGTCCCTTTGCCAAATGGGGCATTGATTTTATGACATGTAACCCTCACTCGGCCGGGGGGCATGGTTATATCATTGTAGCCGTGGACTACTTCACCAAATGGGCCGAAGCACTTGCCGCTGACGGTAAGACAGCTGCTCAATTCATTGTCAATCATATTATTGCTAGGTTTGGTGTCCCTAAAGCTATCATTATTGATCATGGTTCCCATTTTCGGCATTATATGGTGGCAGAGTTGACTTCTAAGTTGGGTCTGCGTCACGACAGCTCAACGCCGTACTACCCTCACGCCAATGGCCAGGTTGAAGCTGTGAACAAATTTCTTGTCACAATGCTTCAACGTATGATTGGGATCCAGAAATAAAACTGGCATCTCATGTTATTTTCGGCTCTTTGGGCATATCGAACCTCAGTGAAGAGTGCGACCGAATTCACCCATTTTCAGTTGGTTTACGGTCTGGAAGCTACTCTTCCGATTGAATGTGAAATACCTTCTCTCAAGCTAGCTGTGGAATTACTGCCTAATACTTCGCCAGAAGAAGAGCATCTCCTTTACTTAGAGAGGTTAGATGAAACTCGTCGCTTAGCTGCTTTGGTCATTGAGGCACAAAAGAAGCGAGTCAAAGCTCATTTTGATCAATCAGTTTCCCCTCATTCTTTCGTTGAAAGAGATCTCGTCCTCCTATATGACCAAGCTCATGTTAAGATGGGGGCAAGTAAATTTCAACCTATGTGGCATGGGCCCTACATCGTTAAACGTGTGTTGAAAAATGGGGCCTATGAGCTAATTGGCTACGAAGGCAATCCTCTTGAACAACCCAGAAATGGGTTGTATCTCAAAAAATATTATGCATGAGTCATTTGTGCATATCAGGTGTACATAGGTGTTATTTTCATTTTTGTACATGTTTTTGGGTTTGGTGTGCTTTGTGAGTGTTTTCCTGCTTATTGGGTCTTTCTTTTGTGCAGATGTCTATTACCCCTTATGTCGGTTTCGCGAATGGTGCTTCCCCCAGTACCAGGAATTTGTCTTCGGTAGCTTGGGTAATTTATAATCCTGCTGGTGAGTTGATAGACTTGCAAGGTATTTGTCTAGGATGAACTAAAAATAATGTCGCTGAATATAGCGCTGTCATTGAGCTATTAAATGAGGCAATTAATCTCAGCATACGCGCATTGCTTGTAAATCTAGATTCACAGCTTGTTGTTCTACAACTCAAGAATCATTATTCGGTTAGAAATCCGCACATTCTGAGATTGTATTTACATATTCGTTTGTTGGAAAGACATTTTGATTTCATTACTTATCAACATATTCCTAGACGAATGAACACATTAACTGATACAGTGGCTAACATTGTATTATATAGTCATTTGCATAATTTGTAAAAACATCATCATATGTAAAAAGATCCATGTAAGGAAATAGATGTATATATATATATATCGCATGTTTGCATATGTGTGCATCATAACATCAAAAAATATGTGTATGTTTCTGTTACATCCCGAGACATCATGTCTCGCAAAAATATGCAGATAAAATAAACCTAGGTGTCTAATCAACATGATGCTTGTGATAACATGTCATGGCCCATACTAGCTGCCTCAGCAAGTGGTGGATTCGGCTAGACACTCCTACAGTGTGTCTCTGATTGGTGCGAGGAACATCATCAAAACATGCATAATCTGGGACTCCTCGGGTAATCCCCTCCAGGTTGCACACTATCTCATCTTCCTCGCTGCCCTCACCTTGAGGGTCGAAATCGCGAGGGATTCACCTCGCTATTGGTGACATGCCGGTAGGTCTCTCTGGGCCAACATCTGCATCATATGGATTTAATGTTAGAACATACATAAACAAAAAAAATCATAATACTCATAAAATTCAAAAATTGAGTCTTACCCAAATATTCATCCCACTCTTCTCCGTCCGGGAGTGGGAGGTCTAGGTCACCAGTGAAGTCTGTGTTAGAGTAGTGCCACTCCTCCACGAAAATCAGTTTTCGACGAAGCCAATTAAAAAATTCCGACCTCCAAGACATCTGTTGGTCGCCCCCTGCCCTTGGCATCAGTGCTGCCCATCGGGCCATCCAAGGTTCTCTCGCTGGTGGATTCAGAACTATAACCTCCTGTCACTGAAAAATTGGTAATCGTTCCAAGAAGAATGATGCCAGGATGGATCGATAACCAAATTGTTTCAGTTTTGTCTTCTTACATTCGGTTAATTGGCGCTTAATGTTTATGGTCACCACCTCTGCCCAGTTGAAGAGGGTCAGAGCCATGCAGTCCACAGCAAGAAGAAATTGTGTCTTTGTTGCTTCGTGCGGTGCTTGCGATCTTGCAACATGAGTGATGGTATGCAATACCACACGTAGTGTCAAATTCGGGATAGTTTGTATATCAACTTTCCCACTACCGGTTCCTTTCCGTGATCCTCGACATACCCTATCTATCACCATGGACATGTTTTCCATGCAGGGCTGAGTACCGGTTAAGAGTGGTGCTGCACCTCTCCGTGATAATCCTACGATGAAGTATATGTCGGAAACATCAATCTAAAGTTCTTGATCCCGTAGGATGAACTTCTCTTGATATTCATCCCATATACTGATAAGATATTGTAGCAATTCCGGTTGGGCTCGGAGACATGGTGTGAGGAAGAATTTTTTCAAACCACAATTCCTGAGGGCTTCCATAACTCCCTCATTTTCCATGGCTAATTCATCTTCCTCACTATGTTCCTGTTCTTTCCATTCAATGACCATTTTTCTCTGTTCTACCTGTAAACACACACATACAAGTGATATTAGTCAATATTTATCCTTGAATTTGTAAAAAATTGCGATATTTGATAAGTATTATTGCTTGAAATTGCGTTTCATCGTTGGTGTGACTGTTTCTTAAACAGTCGCGCCAATGGGCACGCCCTAATGTTAAAAATAGGGCGGTTGGCAAGACTCCGTGCCCGAAACCCGCGCCGACTGCGCAGCCCTAGATTTTACAATTTCTCCCCCCAAATTCAAAATTGACAAATGCAGGAAGAAAGGAATAGCTTAAAATGACAAGAGGGATCTCAGCTCTTACCTGGAGTTGACAGATTTGCGATTGATGTACTAGATTAGCCGCTATCGTTGCCGCAAGATTGCACAGTAAAATGGGTAAAAATTGCTCCACAAGAGGTAAAAAGTGAAAAGTAATTGTTTTTTACTATTTTTGGCATTTTATAACTTTTTACAACCCTAATTAGGTTTAAGGCATGTTTTTCAATTATTTTATGATATTATTTTCGAAAAATGGGTTTTAGACACGTCCCTTGTGCAGCAACAATTTTTTTTTGCAACAAGGATGAAATGACAAGTTATGTTTTATACTTTTTCGGACTCAGTAAAAACACGAAAAAGTCACTATTGGAGTCATCTTTCAGCTCTTTTCTGACTCTCTAAAATTGAAAATATTGCCGAGACGCTTGTCGTTTTGAACTTGTTAAATGGTTGAGAAATGATATCTACCCAGTATACGTTTACCCCTTTTTCGGGCTGGGATGGATTGTTTATGAAAAAGGAATACCTTAGCCTATTGCGACAAAGAGGTTATCTCAGACACATTTTTCTACCTTTTCGGATTTGTGAGACTAGCTACGAAAAGGGATTGTTGGATTTTTATTTTATGCCTTATTTTCAAACTCTCTAAACATGAAAAGATGTTGAGTTCTCCCTTTGTCAGACTCGTTAAACCTTGATGACATCGGACCTCGTCAACATGATGTTATTCGAGTTCCTCCTTCCCAGGGCCCGTAAAATGTATTAGGATGGATTTGTCCGAAGGAAAAACTTATAGTGCAAGCATATGTTATCCCCTTCAAGCTTGTTTTCAAAAATAATTGGGGTACTCGCCAGAAATGGTGGGGGAAAATGGAACCAGATTTTAGTTGTGTTGGCAGTATGTCGCTCTTGAACATGGCACTTGTCTGCATTCGTGTTGGGTTGGGGACATCTAATTTCGTCATTTTTTCCTCCATGGGTTTGGGTGATCTCTTTTGACCTCTCATTCACTCTTTGCCACATCATCATGAAATCATATCCTTTGATGTCAAATACTGCCAAATCCAGTGTCGTGCTGCTGATATGTTCAAGAGAAGTTCGCCTCTGCAGTTTTTTCAACCTCCCTCTGATTATCTGTTGGTCCTGATTTACAAACATCATATTCCTCTGTCTCGTGTCGATGATGTGGGAAACATTATGGCCCTCCTTCGACTAGGTCACTTCCTATCGTCTTCAGCTCATTATCCAGAAATCTTATCTAGAGACTCCCTTCCGATACCTTGGAGCCTGCATGCCTTAATGGCAAGTTCTTCGCATTCGACGCAAGTTCCACATCATTGGCCTTCGATCGATTGACTCAGTGGGTGTTCGATGCCAAATCACTGTTCACATTCCGTAGATTGTACCTTGTGTACCTTGAGAGCCATTGTCATTATTGGTGGTTTCTCTCGCGTCTGTTAACAACTTTCATCATTGGCTTGTAATCATACGATTTTATTGCATGTTCGACTTCAGCTCATACATTCGCATGCTATAAATTGTACTTGTTCGGGTCAAGATGGATCCCAAGACCCTGGATTTTGTATGATAAGATCCAGGCTGGGGGTTCATTGTGGATTATCATGACTTATTGCATGACTCTTTGATTGGATGGCTGCGACCATACCTGAGTCTATTTGTTGATCTTTACTACTGGATGGCTACGTCCATACCTAGATCTCAGTTTTTGTATACTATATTATGGATGGTTGTGCCCATGCCACATGTTCATGTATCAGAGATATCAGTTGTATTTGTAATTTCAGGTGTTCCGACAGCGGTGTTTCGTTTGAACGCGTTCTCATAAAGTATTTCGCCCCTCCCTCTCCCTCGGACCTCATGCTTTAGGGGGCATCTGTTACACGACATTTTGTCACTGTCCCTACAATCCCCAACTCGCACATTGGAGGGTCATTTCTGTGACCAATGCACAATGTCATGATTTTCAAATTACATCCTTGCATCCCTTTTGATGAAGGAACCATTCTTCTTGTTGGCATTTCCCTAAGCAGAGGTGTGAAAATCCTTATTTTTGCCTTAGCGCGAGTAGCCCTTTACCTCCTCACGCCGACCTGGGAATTTTACACTAAGCTCGCGCTACTTGGCGCTCTGTCCCAATGTGATGCCTGCGCCAATCTATTTATGAAATGTTTTTTAAAAATAGAGGCAGAGGTTCCATTCCAACCACCTAGGGGATGAGTCATTGGGAGTGGTTGAACTGAAACAACCACGGGCCTCCTCCTTTAGCTAGTAGTTTCCACCTCCCTTGGAACACTCCTAAAGGATAGGCCTCCCTTCCACATTTTTAGGGATCCCAACCTCCTCCTTTGACTCTATATAAACAAGCCTTCTCTCTTTATGAAAACTAACTGAACTAGCTATAGATGAAGTGCTGAACTTGAGAGACTAAGCTATAGTTGAATAACCGAGTTATTGAGAAGGTAGAACAAGGAGAAATCCATTGAGAGGTCCCTTATCTCGTCTGAATTCCCCGACGAGCTTTGAGACGTGCTTCACCAGAGCCCCGCTAGAGGAGACCGCAACGTCAGAGCATGGTTGTATCTCTTCTTTCTACCTTTTAATATAAGTGACTTTTGTCTGGTTCCCGTCTTGTGTTTTATCTTTATCGAATGCAATATGCTAGTCTTCTTCGACTGACTAGTAGATTTTGGATGAAATTAGTATGTGGGATATGGTTGTCGTTTTCTGATCTTTTTGCAGGTGTCCAAGTGCGATAAGCGAAGGGATTGTGACTTGCCGAATCGGGAGCGAGAAGTTCGCATCACCACTACGACTGCCAACAACAGCATTGGACCACATGTAGGCTATCTTATCGAGTCCTTTTTCATTCGAATATCTAGGAACCTACACCTTAGCATGATTCCTTGTTACTAGACCCACCCTAGGGCTAGAGGGATCATCTCTGTCCGCAGAGAGGATTTACCTACATAACAATAGTCATTTTGGCTGTGATCTATATAGAGAGGACCCTCTCCTTGCCTAGTAGGGCTAGCTACCTGGCTAAGCGTGGTTTGAGGTTACCTCGGAATTTCCTTCTTCAGCCTGAGGTTCAATCCAAGTGATAACATTTTGGCGACTCCACTGGGGAATAAAACTGAGATCAGATCATCCCCAGTAAGTGTTCATTGAAATTGTTACACTTGTGAATGATAAGTTTAGAGTTTATTCAAAGGTTGAATTGAAAAATTTGTAAAGTGAAAATTGGTTTTCAAAATTAGACATACTGGCTTCCCGAAGATACACTAGATCCAATCCTAATTTGAATCCTCCCACCATTTTTAGTGATCCTCAGAACATAGGAAGAAAGGCCAAAACTATTGTTGAGACATCTAGTTCAGCCAGAAATCAAACAGAGAAAAGTTCCATTCTCAGAGCTAATTCATTCCCTGGAAAGTTAGAAAACTTGCAAGATATTGAATTTGATATAAATTTTTAGCAAAGCTTATTTCAGAGAAAATATTTGAGTTGGATTGACGAAATAGTTGATGATTCATTTCCTTTCATAGTCCTATTGAAGATTTGTTTTCACATTTACAATTAGGGTCACAACTTTTACAAGTTCTTAAAGATATGCAAAACTATTCTTCGCAAGTAAATGCTTGGGTGATAAAAAGACCTCAGATCTTAGCTTCTTCTACCATCACTTCATCTACTATTCACACAACTCAATCAGTAACCAATCCTCCCTTTATTACATCAAGCATCCAAAACCTTGTTTCAAATCCTCCACCTCCAGTCATCATGGCTACAAGATATGCCCCCCTTGTTCTCCCTCGGAACCCTGGTGCTATGCCCCAAGATTACCAAACCAAAATCCATTTGTTTGACAATAATCAACCTCTGACAACCCAAAAGCACGTAGCTAAGATGAATGACTTCTTTGATCTTCATGAAATTGATATCGAGGATGTGAAGATGAGGCTATTTGCACATAGTTTGGAAGGGGAAGTAAGAAAATGGTTTAGAGCTCTACCAGCAGCCACTATTGACACTTCAGAAGTTTTGCATCGACAATTTGTAGAAATATGGGAAGAAAAGAAAAATCCCCTTCAAATTATGTCCGAATATGAGAACATCAAAAGAAATGTTGGTGAGACTGTGCAAGGTTATTGTGTGAGATTTAATGCAGTGTATAATGCTTTTCCTGCACATATCAAACCACCAGAAGATTTAGCCCTAGTCAAATTTCTGGATGGATTTGATACTGATATGGAATATCAGTTGCGTGAACGTGATCCTACAACTTTATCAGATATGCAAAATAACGATGTAAGTGTGGAAGCGAATTTTCTAGCCAAAAGAGCAAGGATGAGATTTGAAAAGAGAGTGACCATGAAGGAGGAGACATCTACTTCCGATGCTAATATGGATTCATTACTCTGAATTATGGAAAGAAGGGTTGACCGATTATCTATCTCAGATAGACCTGAACCACAGATCCGGGACCCAAATTTCAGAGGGCAGCGACAGCCTCAGTTTAGAATCAAGCAAAGACAACATAAAGCACCCGACCAAACAGTACAACAACAACAACAGATTTGGACCCTGTTGCAGTAGAATTATGTTCAAGGAGTGGAAGAGGAAGAAGATGAAGATCCGGTGGTTGAAACAAATCATTTATTTACAACAGATGGTCTGCTCATGTTTCTGACTGAAGGTGAAGAGTATACTGAAAATTTGGGTACTCCAAAATATGAGGACTATATCTTGGTGAATGATGATGATTTGGAAACTGAATCCGATGATTACCAGCATGGGTATATGAATGCTTTGAGTGCACAACAGAAACAATATTCTTTAAGGAGTAGAGATGTACTTGTTAATCCTATTCAGAAAAGAAAAGAGGTTCAGTCAAATAATGATCTTCCAAATAATCAAAGAAAGGGTAAAGAGCATGCAGATCAGAATTATAGCAACATCAACCAACCATCAACAAGCTCAGCTACTAAAGATAAAGATAATTAGAAAAAGGATAATGTAAAAAAGGATCAAAATGATAGAAGAGAAGTTGTCACCAAGGAGGTAGATAAAGTCACAACTTTTAATTTAGAAAATGAAATAGCTAAATTGAAAGTGTCCATTCCTTTGACATAATTAGTAAATAATAGTCATTATAAACATCAAGTGTTTAAAATGTTGCTAGTTGATCCTTTGTCCGATATAGTTAATGTTGAAGATGACCACCCTGAGCTCATTTTCGGTCCAGCTATAGATGGTCAGTTAGAAGAGAGTGAAGTTCCCCCCTTTTATTTAAGCCTTAGACTACATGAGTACATACTTCATAATGCTATTATTGATTATGGGGCTTCTCACAATTTAATGCCAAAGGCTATTATGGAGAAGATGGGCATGGATATCACCCGACTGTATCATGATTTGTATTCGTTTGATTCTGGTAGAGTTCGCTACATTGGTCTCATTAAAGATTTAGTGGTTTCCTTAGATCAAATCCCAGCCAAGAATGTTTTAATGGATGTGGTGGTGGCTGATATACCACCTCGATTCGGCATGCTACTGTCTAGATCATGGGGAGCCAAACTCAAATGTACTTTATAACTTGACTTCTCTTATGCTACTATTCCTGTTTTCGGGCAATTGAGGAAATTGTACCGGGAAAATAAAATGAAGTATATGATAACTAGTAAGGAGAAGCCCATAAATCATCCAATACAAGATGTACATATAGATCTAGAATCTTTTATTTTGTATAATGATGGTGATTTGAATGATATAAGTAATCAACTAGTAGTGGTAGAGGATGTACCAGAAGTTTCAAAGAGTTTTAGAGCAGTTCGTGATAAGGAAAAATAAATGGTGACTTCTTCCGAACAATCTTCAAAAGAACACAAAATCAGTACATATCAGAAAAATGGGGTGACCGACAAAAGTAAATCAGAACCAATAGTTAAGTTTCAGCATCTAGAAGACAAAGATGGACCTTGGAGCATGGATTTCGATGGTGCTTGGTAAGGAAGGTGCAGGTATTGGTATTTGGATTCGGAGTCCTATTGGTAAGTTAGGTGGAATTCCAAGTAATGTTATAGAATGCTCTTATAAGTTGGCTTTTGACTATTATAACAACAAAGCAAAGTATGAAGCATTGATCACAGGTCTCAAAATTTTGAAGAAACTTGGTGCAAAAAGAATTTATGTTTATGGTGATTCTGAGCTTGTCATAAAGCAGGTGAAAGGAGAATATCAAGCAAAGAATCCACGAATGAGAGCTTATAGGAATGCAGTCTTGGATATCTTAAAAATGTTTCCTGAATATACATTAACAACGGTACCAAGAAGTCAAAATATCATTGCAGATTTGCTTGCTACGGTAGTAAGTAATCTCAAAATTCCGATGAAATCAAGTAATAAATTTGAAATTCATGTCAAACATAGACCTAGTGTTCTTCATAACTTAAGGTATTGGCAAGTTTTTTGGGATGACAAAGAAATTAATAGCTTTTGCAGAATGAAGGAAAGTTCAAAGATGCTTTTATTGATGATGTTTGTGATTATGATGATCAAAACATAGAGGCCAATCAGATGAATGTTTTCCAGCTAAAAGATAATATTATTCCTAGAGGTCTCATACCTTTAGAAGAACTTTTTGATCAAGATGATGTGGCGAGAAAACCAACATTGACTCCTACAGAAAAGGGTTTGGAAGATGTAAATGTTGGAACATCAGATAAGCCCAAGATGGTTAAGCTGTCTAAGACATTATCTCCCAAGGCAAAAGATAAGTACATCAAATTGTTATATGAATTTTCTAATATTTTTGCATGGTATTATGCAGATTTGAAGGTCTACGACAAAAATATTATTCAATACACTATTCCCATCAAGCCGGATCAAAACCCTTTTAGAAAGAAGTTGAGAAGGATAAATCCAAGATTGTTGTCATCCATCGAGTAAGAGTTAAATCGATTGTATAAATCTGGTATCATTGTTCCAACTAGGTTTTCTGATTGGATTTCAAATTTGGTTCCAGTAAGGAAAAAGACCGGAGAGATAAGGTTGTGCATTGATTTTCGGAATTTGAATAAAGTGTATTTAAAGGATAATTACTCGCTTCCTAAGATGGACCATGTTCTGCAAAGGGTAGTTGGAGCATCACGAATGTCACTGCTTAATGGTTATTCAGGTTATAATCATATTTTGGTACATGAAGAAGACCAAGGTAAAACTGCTTTCACAACACCACGGGGCACCTTTCAGTATGTTAAAATGCCATTTAGACTCAAGAATGCAGGTGAAACTTTTCAACGGGCGATGGATATAGATTTTGCTAATGAAAAAGATGTTTTCTTAGTGGTGTATTTAGATGATTTGACAGTGTTTTATAGTTCTGATGATCAGCATTTATACCATCTGAGAATTTTTTTTCAGAAATGCAGGGAGTTCAGAATTTCTCTGAATCCGAAAAAGAGTCTTTTTACCATGGAGGAAAGCAAACTTCTCATTCATATAATTTCCAAAGATGGCATTCGCATTGATCCTTCCAGAGTAGAAGAAATTCAAAAAATATATTTTCCACGTAATAAAAAGGAGATACAAGCTTTCAATGGTAAGATGAATTTCTTACGCAGATTTGTTCCTAATTTGGCTGAGCATTTGCGTGAAATGACTAATATGTTGAAAAAGGACAGCAGTGTAAAATGGACCACTGATGCTATGAATTCTTTCAACTTGTTAAAGCTTACTTTAACTACAGCCCCTGTTTTGGTTAGTCCGGATTATACTAGTGATTTTATAATATTTTCATTTGCATCTAAGCACACCTTGGCTACGGTTTTGATGCAAAAGAAGGATCAAGTTGAAAAACGCATTGCTTTCTTTAGTCGAGCCATTAGATATGCTTCTCTTCACTATAATATTATTGAGAAGCAAGCTTTGACCTTAATCAAAGCCTTGAAGGATTTCTAGATCTATATTCTACATTCACACACTATAGCTTATGTTCCAAATGCAGCTGTAAAAGAAGTTCTCACATAGACCGATCTGGAAGGAAGGAGATGTAAATGGATAGCAGCAATGCTAGAGTATGATCTTGAGATCAAGCCCACCAAGCTGATCAAGGGACAAGGGTTAGCCAAACTCATGGTTGAATCTAATTTGCATGCTCTAGACATAAACCTTATTGTAGCAATGTCAGATGATGAAGAAGATGGCGCTCTAATACAAGTATCATAAATGTTTCTCACTTCACCATGGTATTCAGATATAGTGTATTTTATTTAGCATCTACATCCTCCCCCTGGAATGTCAAAAAGTAAGGGTAGGTATTTGAAATTAAAATATGCTAAATACTGCGTTCTAGGTAGCGCCCTTTATTGGAAAGATCCAGGAGGTGTTCTTTTAAATTGTCTGGTTGAAGATGAAGCTAAACAGGTAATGGATGACTTCCATAGGGGAGATTGTGGAGGCCAATTTTTTTGGAAAACAACAACTAATAAAGTGTTGAGAGCAAGGTATTATTGGCCGACACTATTCTCAGATTTGTACAAAATTGTCACAAACTGTCATGAATGTCAAGCTTTTCAGGGAAAAAGGAAACTCCTTCCTCTTCCGCTGAAGCCTATTGTAGTAAATGCTCCTTTTCAACGGTGGGGCCTTGATTTTATTGGGGAAATTCATCCCACATCATCAGCACAACATAGATGGATTCTAGCAGCCACCGACTACTTCACAAAGTGGATCGAGGCTATTCCTACAAGGCAAGCTACAAACACAGTAATTATTTAGTTTTTAGAATCCAAAAATTTGTCTTGTTTTGGTTGTCCTCATAATATTATTACAGCTAATGCAGCAGAATTCAAATCAAAGAAGATGTTGAGTTTTGTCACAAGTATAATATCAGGTTGATCCATTCCACCACATATTATCCGTAGGGCAATGGATTAGCTGAGTCCTCTAATAAATCCTTGGTTAATATCATTAAGAAAATGTTGGAAGAGAACAATAAAAATTGGCATAGGAAGATTACCAATGCTTTGTGGGCAAACCGAGTGAGAACCAAGAAATATATAGGTATGTCACCCTTTCAGTTGGTTTATGGTACATATACAATGTTTCCTACATCACTCACAGTCTCGGTTATGAGATTATTGCAGGAAGAAGGTAGTGAGGAAGATGATATTTAATGTCGATTCAATCAAATGATTCACCTTCAGCAAACAAGGGAGGAATTTTCTCAGACTACTTCTAAACTTAAGGAGAAAATAAAAAATATGTGTGATCGCAAAACCAAGGCAGATAAGTTTCAGCTGGAAGATGTAGTGCTGGGATGGGATGCAAGAAATGAAGGGAAAGGAAAGCACAAGAAGTTTGAAAAGCTATGGAAAAGACCCTACAAAATTTTAGCTTATCGAGGACAAAATGCCTATTTGCTGAAAGAGATGAATGGAAAAGAATGTTCAGGAGGACCGGTCAATGGTAGGCTCTTGAAATATTATTATTTCTGATGCAACTTCTGAAAGAATGTTCCACTTTCATGGTAAATACCAGTTTCTATTTTCTGCAAGGTTTGGAGTGGAAAATCATTTAGGCTTGGGGCCCGAAGTGAAGGTTACAAAGCTTGTTGATTTTCTGTTATTTTTTTAGAGTTAGTTTCAAAGTCAATTTTGAGTCAGTTTTGAGTTAGTTCCAAAGTCATTTTTTGAGTTAGTTCTCAATCACTTTGATTGGTTTTTGAGTTAGTCTTATAGTCTGCAGTCTTTTAAATTGTTTGACCGTATTGGCCCAAAGGTTAGGCACTTGGTCTACAGTGTTCTTGACACCTCCAAGGAGCTGCCATACCCAATAAGGCCAATGTTAGTGTCAGTATTTGCATACTTCCACCAGGGATCAAAACACATTTTGCATGTGCATATTAGGTGTCCCACTCTAAAAAAAATTTCAATCATTCCATTAGGTCATGATATAAAATTGTTCCATTGGTGGTTGTCCCTGTCATTAAAATTTATTCTCCCTCAGAATATCATATTGGCTGATTCATTCTCATGTCTCCCTTAGCATAACAACACCTATGGAAATTCTCTTTTCACCAGGAAGTCTTTTAAATCAAATCTCATTCATCAAAGTCAGGTCTAAAGCAGTCCCATTAGGTCATTAGGTTTTTTATATTTCTCAAGGTCACTCCTTCATTTTAGATGAGGTCGGAAAGTTTATGAGAGGGAATAAATAAGAAATTTTGTTTTCCTATGTAGAAGATCATCATGATGTAATTATCATACTTTCAAAGTTGTATTTTTTCAGTTTAATGACTTTCATATCAAAATGTCATTTTGATATAAAATTCAATATGTAATTTATTTATATTTTTCCGAATGTAATTTTATGTTCTCATATGTAATAAATTCATCCCAAGCTATCAAATGCAATAATTTCCGGCCTAATTGGAGCAAAGAAAGAGCCAAACTCCATGTCTTGATCAAACTGCAAAATGCCAAAAAACTCAGAAAGATAAAGAGTATCAGTGCCAAAGTCCAAAGGAAAAGTGGGTAATTCAAATTGAAAATTCAAAACCACTAAAGCTATAAAGCCATTCAAACACCTCAAAGAAAGTTATTTCCTTCATTCATCCATCATGAGCTTCCAACAAAGGAGAAATTTCAAGTTTTAAAGCATTTTGAGTCAAATTTCAGGGTCGTTGCACATTTACCCTTGGTCGCTATGCGTTTGTTGGGTATGTGTTATATTCTTTCCATGACTAGTCATGCGCGGGGGGGTATCCCCTGTATGTTGCGTTGGGCGCAATGTCGGGGGGGTCACAGGGGGGGAAGTAGCCCCCCTTGTCGGGGTCTGGGGTAGTGCCCCGGAAAAAAAAAAATTGGTCCTTATTTTCCAATGGGCGGATCCGCCCATGGTTTTGTGCATGGGTTTGCACATGGTTTTGGGGTACGATGGTTTTTGGCCCCTGGTATTTTGTAGATCTGGCCAAGGGAACTACGGTTATGTTCTAATCCAGGGTTAATGGATTGGGGTTTATGTATGCTTCGGCATGTATATATATGTTGTAACACTAAAAGGAATATAATGAAAAATCAAGTCGGTCGTCCGATTTGGGATCCAGGGAATATCTCTCGTGGTTATCTCGCTTTATGTTTTATGCCCTTGCTACTATTTATTTTCCGTCTTTTAAGATTCGTTTGCGTATAATTTATGCATGTGGTTAAAACCTACAGCGTTTGCACTCAGGCGTTGCGCATTTTCCCGAAAACTGCTAAACAATTAACACATGCACTGTGGGTTTACCCTTGGTCGCTGCGCGTTCCTCCAGGATGTTGGGCATTTGCTCAGGCAGGGTTTCAAAGGGTTTCACAACCTCCAGCAAGTTTCATTTTCTCACAAATTTCTTCAAAAGGCTTTAAAACAGTAATTGAACCCTAAGAAACCTCTCCTCTATTATATTTGGTGTTTTATAAGAAATTTGAAGTGCTTATTGGTATGAAACACTAGTTTGTATTTCCTTCCCATTTCCATGCATCATATCCATATTCATGTCCCTAAACACACATCAGTCATAAATATTTTTAAATCCTAGGGTTTTCATAGACCTAGGTTTTCATTTACAGTCAC
This sequence comes from Pinus albicaulis, assembly GCA_034641835.2. Taxonomy (NCBI): domain Eukaryota; kingdom Viridiplantae; phylum Streptophyta; class Pinopsida; order Pinales; family Pinaceae; genus Pinus; species Pinus albicaulis. Next base: position 299,354,977 of record CM076584.1, on the reverse strand, counting down.
TCCTTCCATTTTCCTAAGCTATCCATTTCATCTCTCACTCTCTTCGTCTCGTTCCATTTACCCTAGGGTTTTCAAGCCTTCAAATTCAAAATGTCTAAAGAGGAGGGCAAAAGTGTTGGTGAGGAAAAATCACCAAAGAAGAAATCACGTAATAAAGGAGGGAAAATATTCAAATATGAACCAACAACCACAAAAGAGCTCATGGCTTCTCCCCTCACTGTGTCATGTTTTAAACATGTTGGTTGTTTTGAGTTTTGTGAGAGGGTGCAAAGGGTCCAATATCACCCTATGTTGACAAGGTTGTTCATTACCAATCTTCATGATAGGAAGTTCACTCTTGCTAGGGTTACTTTTACCATGTCAACTAATGCCATTGCAGCTGCTACAGGGATCCCTAATGTGGGAGAGAAATGGTTTAAACAAGGAAACCTTGATCAGAGCTATTATGAACCATATCTTAAACCTAGATACAAGGATGATAAAAATATCATTTTCCCTTTCTCTCATCTCCTTGACCGATATGTCCCTATGATGAAAATAATCATGAAATACTTCAATTGTGAGGGGAGGTTTTCTCGACTCTATTCATATCATATCCGACTCCTAATGCACTTCACTAGAGTCAAAATGCTTCACATACCCTACTATCTCTCCCGAAACATTGACAAGATGGCATACATTGTACAAAAGAGGGATTATAATCATCAAATGCAGAGTCTTTTCCATTACTCCCTCATCAAGATGATAGTCATGCATCAACTTGAGAAAAATAACATTTAATGGGACACAGTCATAGCAAAATGAAGTTTTTACTGCCCCACCTAGTTAGCATGAGTAGAGTATCTCCTCATCATCTCATCCTCCCATGTCCACTCCTCCATTTCAGCCTGCTGCTCATACATCATCACCAAGTTAGATGCATTCACCTCATGTTGATCCTACTTCTTCACCTTTCCATAACCTTTCATCATCACATCATGATACTGAGTCATCAAGTAGTGAGGAGGACATTAAGGCAACTTGGCCTAATGTGAATGATGTTGAGCCATTTCCCAAGACCTATCAGAGAGGCTACATGCATGTGTTTGCTTCACTTGGAGTGAAAGGGGCCATGCCTTCTTCATCAACAAAACAGGTGGACAAAGACAAGGAAAAGGCTGAAGAGCCAATCATTGATGAACAAGAGGATAAACATGAAACAGAGCATGAGTTTCGCTGATTGACCTAGATGAGGGAGATGAGGGAAAAATCATCAATGCAACAATCAAAGGAAAATAAGCAGGGATTAGTGAACTTCAAGATAATCTTGACAGAGCAAAATATGTGATTGACTTTCTTGAGCAAGAAAATTAGCAGCTGAAGACCAAGTAGATCATCAGTGAGGTAAAGACCATCAAAGCACAAAGAGAGGCAGAAAAGGCTAAGGCCTTGCTGGAGGAGACCTTAGACAGACTTGGTGAGATTGATGATGAGGAGGATCAGCCTCCAAGATAGAGACCAAGGACTAGAGGGCTGAAAAGATCTCTAGCCCTTGAGAGACATAGAGAAGCTGAGTTGGTAGAGCAGCTCACACCAAGTGAGCTGCTTGCCCTAGAGATTAGGAAGGACAGGGAATCATGGCTTGATAGAGCCAATTTACATCTGGAGAGGTTGCTAGAGTAGACCAACAAGGACAATGACATTCAGAGGAAAATGGAAAAGCACTATGCCATGAGGAACAAAATTGCAAGGGCCAAGCTCAAAGGAGCCCATGCAAAAATTCAAACTTTGACCAAGAAAAAGGAGAAGCAGAGGTTGGATATACTTGCTGAGATGTCTATTCATGCCTCAAGCACTTGATAAGAAAGTAACCTCAACAATTTTGGCAAATTTTTGGCACACTTGGCACTTCAATTTATTTTTTGTTTTTTGAGTCTTTTTGGCACGCAGAAATTCTGCCAAACACGCAATGACCTGGACGTTGCGCTCTTTTTTGGAGCCTATAATTAACAAATGGCCACCACCATCATGTTCAGAATGATGAATACATCAACCCTAGCAAGTTTCAGAAAATTTGGAGGAGAACTGGTCCCTCAAAAGTGTAAAAAACTACCAAATTTTCATGTTTTTGCCTCCTTTTTTACTTGGTCGAGGCATGTTTACCAGTCACGGGAGATTGAATTTTTGATAGGTAAAATGAGCACCATTTTTGAAAATGAAGGTATATTTGGAAACTAGACTCAGAGCAATTTCCAATGAGCTATCATGGAGCTGATTTGGAAACCGGGAAGGCACTCAAAAGTTGCTTGCAAAAGAGGCTATTTTTCCAATTAGGGCACTGCACGTTTGCCAGGAAAACACATTTTTCACAATCGTCAGCAAATTTTTAAGTTTCACTCTAGTTTAAATTTTTACTTGGTAAAATGAAGAAATTAATAATGTAAATGGTCATGGTGAATGTAAATGTCATGTTTTGAATTTAATCTAAGGTAGATACATTAGGTGAGTCTTCTAGGGGTCAAATGAATTAGTTTCCTCTCTTTTAGAGGCAAATTGTTGGGTCTTCCTAGTCTTCATTTTCTTGTTTGGAAGTAGGTGAAAATGATTCCTATCTCATGGATTCAACTACTTGAGGCTAGGGGAGTGGTTTTGAGGTCTATATGATGTATTTTCTCAGTGATTGTAATGGTTGGACTCATTTGGAGGCTTGGCTTCTCAAGTGACACACTTTTGTATCAGTTTTGATCTGGATATTAACTAAACTTGCAGCTATTTTTATGGGATCCATGTGGTATGATGTTTAGTTTTAGTTTCTTCTTTGTGATCAGATGTTAGAATGTTTTGTTAAATTCATCCATCATTTCATTTCTATTAAGTGAATGTTTTCAAGTTAGATGAACAGAATCCATAATTTCTATGCCATGTTTTTGGTAAATATTCACAATTTGTAATTTCTTCAGTTTAGAAAGAAAACATGAATTCACCATGCTCTTTCTAGCTCCTCTCCTGTCTTAATCATCCCCCCATTAAAACCCTAAAGTTATAAAAATTGTACCTACCTTGCCCCATAGAACACCCTACAAATCTTGACGTAATTTCCTTGCCTTGAATGTTTGACTCCTCCTGATCCAGCAAAACCCTATACAATCAAAATCAAAACTCTAAGCTACTATACCTAGCCTAATATCTTATTTTCGCAGTCATTTTGGCTGTGATATATATGGAGAGAGCCCTCTCCTTGCCTAGTAGGGCTAGCTACTTTTCTAAGCGTGGTTTGAGGTTACCTCGGAATTGCCTTCTTCAGCCTGAGGTTCAATCCGAGTGATAACACCACCCACGAATCAAACATAAATTAAAAATATTTGATTGCATAATACATTGTTTAAGTTTTCCATTAGTGCATATTGTGCTAACAATTTGGACACTTACAAACATCAAATCATGATTGGCCTCAACATTGTAAGAAATATCCAATATCACTTAGATATATGTAAATATTCTATAAGGAATTGCTTCAACAATTCTAATCTCTATTTGGTGAAATCCATATGCACAAGTATTGGCTTCAAAGACACAAAAACCGTTAAACCTATGACAAATGACACATATTCTGCAAATTTGTAAAAATAAGTAAACAACATGGACCAACAAAATTCAACCCTAATTACTTATGTGCAATAGCCATGGGAGAGTGGTGCCTGTCACAAAATTTGTCATGCATATATTGCAACATTCATTTAGCTTCCATCAAATCTAAATAGCAAAGAAACACTCCATTAAAAAATATTTTGAGCAAATCATTGCAATAAGCACATACTCGATTAATATAATTTTTAATGCGTTCATCTCCTTAGTGGTTATGCCATTAAGAAACTAGCTAAATTTGAGATAAAATCCAATACCATTGTACCAAGGGTGTTGAGACAAGGATACATTTATTGATGGTTAAACATGCGCACTTTTTGATGTGGTCATAACATCAACTCCCATATTCATGTTGCATGATTACTACCCATTGACAACCTTCAAAGGCTTAATTTCCAAATCATAAACTTACATATCTTCCAACAAATTAGGCCATATTTCACTTGATGTAGGTTGGTTAAAGATAATATCAATAGGGGGTGATGGAACATAAGATACAACGTAGCTAGAATTATTATATATTTAGAAATGAACCACAAATTTCACTACTACAAAGGATTGCTTCTCAACCAAAGTGTACCTCAATCCAAATCCTTAGGCAATCTGCTCATGAAGGACAAGGGAAACTCTTCGTTCTCTTGGTCCTTTTGTGTAAGGATAGTAGAAAATGAAGTGTATAAATTATATAGAAGCTCTATACCACGTAGAAATTTAGAGAAATTCTATATCAATGGATTCAATATAATCTTGTGATGTACTAAAACAAGATACTGAATCCTTCTACAATATTTGTGAAATATAAAACATGATTTCTCAATCACATGCAAGTAAGAGAAAGAAGTAAATCAATCAGACAACACAAGATGTTCTTGGGGAAAGAAACTGCTCAAAACTCCACTATCATATATTGTACAAAGTCAAGGAATCATGAAACAATACAATGCTTTCTCACACTGAGAAAATCATGTACTCTCCTGACTGTCTCACTATGATCCTGCTCAAAATTAGCTTGTAATGCGCATGCAAAATTGACAAATACTTAGCCAATTCTTAGCCTCTGCTAAGCCCAGCCTTGCTCACGCAATCCCTAGGGAAATAAGCCCCTATTAAATAGGAAATTCAACCGTCCTTGATTGCGAAATCCATCATGGCCTTCTCATGAATTTATAATTGCACCCAAGAAATTTGCTAATAATACAACATATAGTTATTTTCCCTTTAACCTCTGTCTCAACTGGGTCTTCATCATAACTGATATGCATGCAACTATTAATAGTGAATCATCAGTTGTATGATTGATCACTATCGTGAATTAATTCTAATTTAATTCACTGGACCTCTCACTAATTCTTCATTCAGTTAGAACTAGTTAAATTGATTTTAACTCAATTAATTTGAGTTAACTGATTACACTCACACCACACTAGTGCTAAAACTGCAACTGGACCCCCAAAATATTAGGATCACTCTACATGCCTCATCTTAGACCCTCAACTCAAAATTCTTGAGCTAACTCAATATTCATGACTTAGTTAACTGATTACACTCACACCACACTAGTGCTAAAACTGCAACTGGACCCCCAAAATATTAGGATCACTCTACATGCCTCATCTTAGACCCTCAACTCAAAATTCTTGAGCTAACTCAATATTCATGACTTAGTTAACTGATACAAGTTGTTATGAGATGAAATTACAATTTATTGTCCAATTTATATAAGGGAAAAATAAATTAGACACACACATTTAGCACTAATGTGTAACTGAATTCCTCACTAATGTGTGATTGGAATCCCACACCAGTGTGTGTGCATTTTTTATCCTTTCTGGTTGCCAATTTCACTGTTTCTTGTTGTGAATTTCAACACTCCCTCTCAAAAAGAAAGGGAATTCAAACTATCTCAATTCGGTACTTTTGGAATGTTATGCATGCAACACTTCTCTAGTGTTGTTTGCACCTAAAACACCTAAAATTGAATAGCCTCCAAACAACTGAATCAGTATGATGCATATGTCATCAGAGTCTCTGACTGCTACTAGTTATTGCACTGTCTACTGAAATCTCTGTGCTATTGCTGACATCTGCATCCATGTCCTCTACACTGCTGCCAACTCTTATCTGCGCTCCAATATCCAACATCTGACACTCTGATTTCTGTCTTCCTGACATTTGACCGCATCAGTCTAATCGATACTTCCTGCTACAGTTGTACTGTGGGCTCCTTGTAGCCAGGTTCGAACCATGAGACACACCATCTCAATGGACCCTGCCCAAATTTCTTCTTGGGATTATATCTGCACATCGCCCAACCTCACACCTGGAGGTATAGATGCATGTACTGCCTCTTCCCATCTGGCTCGAATTTTCCCCCTCGCAGAGGTCTCTGCTTGAGTGGACTCTTCCACTCGGTCTCCTCTCTGCTTCTCCAATTATGGCTTCTCCACAACCTTTTGAAAATGCTTCTGAGGCTGCATGTTGAGAGATAATTGCTCCCTCTAAATCACCAAGTCATTATCCACTTCTTTTCTCCTCAAATATTTGCATGCATCCTCGACCTCAAGAAAATACATGTTCTTGACTCTTACATTGATTTGTTTCACTTGTCTCGTAGCTATGTGTTTAAGGAAAACTTTTCCTTTTCTAAACATCACATCATAACCACAGTCTTCTAATACCGCTACGGAGACAAGATTCTTCCTTAGGCCTGGAACATACAAAACATCTGCTAGTCTGAGAAGGGATCCATACTCCCTCTAAAATGTAACTGTACCTATGTTGGTCACATTATACCTCCCGTCATCTCCAAACTCTATGTTCTGCTGGAGGTCCTTCTCCTCCAAGTCACTGAAGAGATCTCTATTCCCTGTCATATGGAACGAGGCACCGCTGTCTAGATACCACATGCATCTGATTAAAGTGTTGGCCATGTATTAAATGAGAGTAAAATCAAGCTCGAACTATGAAGCCAACACTTCACCCACTGCAACTGCAGGCTCCTTCTTGCTTGCCTTCTTCTGTGGAAAATTCGAGGCAGAGTGCCCATGCTTGTGACCGTGAAAACACCTGATCTTGGAAAAGTCTCTATTTCCCTCTTCACCTTGGGAATTATTTCCCTTGGCTCTTTTTTTGACTAATACACAATATTCTTCTTTGTTGGTGTTGGAGGTCCCGTCTCTGGTGCTCCACCTTATCTCTTTTATTACCAAGTTGGACCACAAACACTCCCAGTCTAGTAACTTCTCCTTCCCATTCACAGAGTCCTAATAACTATGCCAGTTCTTCAGAAGGCCTAGAAGTGATAGACTCACCAAATCAACCTGGGCTACTGTCACACAAAAAATTCCAAGCTCATATCGACATTGAGTGAACTTCGCCAAGTGTGTTGGTACCTTCTCGCTCTCCTCCATCTTGATCTTTCTGAGCTTGCCATTCAACACCAACTTCATGTGGTCACTACTATTTTGAAGCAGATTTGTCAAGGCCTTCCACATAGCATATGGAGTCGCCTTCCCATGGAGACTCGAGACAATATGATCTCAAAATCCCTCTAACAGGATCCTTCTCACCTTTCCTACCTTCTTCTGCCATGCATCAAGAAGTTGGGCATCTGCTGCTGCGGGCTTGGGAATATAAGGTTCTATGAATTCCTTCAACCCGTTGTCCTCCAACACTGCCTCCATCCTATCCTTCCATGCAATATAATTCAAATTTCCCTCGAGTGCATATTCGAGTCTCAAGCCATTGAAAGACATCTTGATTTGTTTCCGGATTGTGAAGAATAAATCTGCAAATTTGAACCTGTTCAAGACAAGCACGATTTCTTCTCTTCTATTGTGATTCCTAATGCTCTAATACCATGTATAAATTCTATAGAAGCTCTATACCATGTAGAAATTTAGAGAATTTTATATCAATGGATTCAATTTGATCTTGTGATGTACTAAAACAAGATATTGAATCCTTATACAATATTTTTGGAATATAAAACACGACCGCACAATCACATGCAAGAAAGAGAAAGAAGTAAATCAATCACACAACACAAGATGTTCTTGGGGAAAGAAACCGCTCAAAACTCTGCTATCATATATTGTACAAAGTCAAAGAATCATGAAACAATATAATGCTTACTCACACTGAGAAAATCCTGCACTCTCCTGACTGTCTCACTCTGATCTTGCTCAAAACTGCCTTACAATGCTCAGGAAAAATTGACAAACACTTAGCCAATTCTCAGCCTCTGCTAAGAACATCCTTTCTCACACAATCCTTAGGGAAATAAGCCCTTATTAAATAGGAAATTTAGCCTTCCGTGATTGCATAATCCATCATGGCCTTCTCATGACTTTATAATTGCACTCGGGCAATTTTCTAATAATACAACTGATAGTTATGTTCCCTTTAACCTATGTCTCAACTGGGTATTTGATCCAGGTTGCTCGAGACACCCTTAGGAGACCAAGAGGGCCCAGAAATGGTCAAAAATAAAAGTAGTTGGAATGATTTCGAACCAGGACAAGATTGTAGTGCTCGTTTCCCCGATTCCAATGGTGCAAACGACACTCAAATCCGAGTCTGTATGAGAAATTTATTGCAGTTTGAAGTTTATACCAAACAACCAAAAACAAGTCAAAGTCAACATTTTGCCACGTGGCAGGCTATATGGATGACATGCAGTAGGCCTAGTGGGACCCACAAAGCTAATGTGGTAGCCCAGTCAACAAAATAGGTGGACCCACAAAAAGGTGATGTGGCAGCACCACAAGTTGACACATTGCAAGTAGGTGGTAGAGGTGGCATATGATGTGGACCAATGAGGGCTTGCCACATGGCCCAATCACATGGTGCCAAATGGCACCTCAAATTAGGCCCAAGTGGCCTTGGATGGTGCAACCTCCATTTTTTGTCTTATTCTAATGTTTTTTTGGAGTCATTACAATATGGACATACAAATTCCATATATTATATAGTTTGAAAAAACTATATTAAAACTAAAATTGGTCTTTAAAACAGTATTGGGAGTCATTGGGATTTGAACCCAAAACCTCCCAACAACAAGTATCTTAATATGATTATGCAAACCAATGTGCCAACCTCACACTTTATCTTACTCACCCTCACACTTTGTTATAAAATTCCATTCAAATGGTTCAAGGAAACCATGTAGAATGATGGAGAATACATGAGAGATGAGGGCATAGGGAGGCCAATGGAGCCGTGAGAAAAGTGGAGGCAGAATGTGTAGCAGCCCGGCACGTTCTTCAACGAATAATATTTTTTTATTGCAGGTGCAGAACCATGAGCGGCTAGAGGGGTGGAACCTTGCCTAGGGAATCTTGAGGGGCATCAAAAAGATTCCTTGAGGTCTCAAACTTGTCAGAGTCATAATTTGACAAATTTTATGTCAATTTTACACCTCTCGATGACAAGAATGAAATGGCGATGTCTGTTTTAGTAGAAAAGCTTCCCATTTAAGGCCATTTTCCAGATTGGAGTGACGGTGTCAGATTCCCAAGTGTGGATAGTTGATTTTATGCCTCTCGATGCCACAAATTCAATGGTGTAGCCATATTCAGCAACTGAGCATCCACTTCTTCAACCAACTTCAAGGGTTGATGTATATGCAATATTGATGTCATGTGCCTCTTTTATCATTTGTTGTGAGATGTAATATGTTATTTAGATCCTTGCTTGATGTATGTTGCGGGATCTATGTTTCGACTTCATGTGAGATGTATTCGCCATGGATTGTTATGATCCCTATGTAACCTTGTTGAAGGGATCCTCATCATCACCTTGTGTGAGATTATGTCATGTTGATAGGAGTCCTAGTGTGAGTGAGAGTTCCTTAGCGGAACGTCTCATGGAGAGACAAGGCACTCATGTTGAGGGCATATATCCTTGTATGAAAGAAAACCTATTCCATGTACATCAACAAAAATTCCAGCACTATATGAATTGGCCTACCCAATTTTGACACCGGCCCCGAAGACGTAGCCCACACTGGGTGAACTCCGTTATCAACATCTCGTGTTCTTAAATTGTTGATTGTTGTCTTGTTTCCTATTTCTTAAAGCATGCATACGTTTTCTTTTAATGCTCTTTTGAGTGAAATTCTAACCACATCACAGAAGTAAAAGATCATGGGTAAATCTGGTATCCGACAAACACAGATCAAGCGGTAAAAGAGCGGTCTTCATGCTGATGTGAATCACGAGCATGAACAATGATTGAATGTGCAACAATGGAGGATGAAAAAGACATGTACGAGGCCATGCTGAGGATGTCTAAAATGGTGGACATAATGTATGACGCTCATATACGAACAATTTTCACCGTCCCCGTAACCCCGTCTCGCACATTGGAGGGCTCATTTTAGACCGTGAGCAAAGGACATAACTTGGAAATACTTTCATGGCATTCCCCTCAACATGTACTTTCATCCTCAAGACATCTCTCACAAAACCCTAAAAACAATTCTTTGCATTGCATATAACAAGTTCAAGATCTACGCCAATGGCGAAAAGCCTTCAAAGAGGTCGCGCCAATTGGCGCTCTGTCCCAGAGTCACACTCGCGCCAGCCAATTTAGGGAGTGTTTTTTAAAAATAAATGGCGGAAGTTTCGTCCTAACTGATCCAGGAACTGATATCTATCTTAAGTTGGGAGGTTTGGCTACGGATTTCCATAGAGAGGAAGTGGTTTGTCACCTCTCATGGAAGCTTCCTTGATGATAGGGCCAATCCCATGATTATAGGGATCCCAACTCCCCTTCCTCCATCTATAAAAGCTTGCTCATCTCCTTTGCAAGCTAGTCTTCAAGTTCCCAAATTCCCAAGAGCCTTATGCTGCAAGAGCCTCCATAACTCCCTTAAGGCCAAATCCAAGCAAGGAAACTATTATTAAGATCCGAAGAGAGAGGTTTTTCCCATCCTTGATAGGCTTTTCGAGACGTGTTCTGTTGGCGACCCTCCGAAGGATAATTCAGCGTCAGAACTATGGTTGTATTCTTTCTTTGATTGATTAATAATAAACGACTATTGGTTATGGTTCCACTCTTGTTGTTGTTTATAATGATGAGTTATGTCCTTTCTGACTGACATATAGTTGCATCTACTGGGTTTTACGCTTGCGTTTGTTTTTTTTCTCGCATGTGCAGGTGTCCATCACGGAGATCGTGGGGATCGTGATCTGCCAGAGCTAAGGAACGGGAGTGCTACCTCTTCTACAAGCAACAATGTTGGACTCCAGGTAAGCCTTCATCGCTAGTTGGTTTATTTGCAATTAGGAACTTGCGCTATAGCGTGAATGATTGTTGCTAGACCCAGTCTGGGCTAGTAGGGATCGCCTCTGTCCGCAGAGGGGATTTACCTCCACAACAATTTGGTGACTCCGCTGGGGATCGTTAGCTTGTTGTTGTTCATTTTATGAGCTATAGACGGAGCCTGAAGTTGGCTAGATAGCCTTCGAAACGCTTTTGCTCTGCAATTGCGAAGTAGATCAAAGCTGCTTCAGTCAATCTCCGGTTTAGTTTGTAAACTGAACACTTGGATCACTGTCTTGTCTCTTCGGTTGATTCTTGATTCTACTTGCTTGATCAGCTCTTTTGGGCTGGTTCTTTCTGTGAATTTGGGTTTTTGAAAACTCCAAACGTCACTGGTCTGATCTTGGATTGCTTATTTTTTATTTTAGCATAGAAAACTTGACTGGCGCGTTTTTTAGCGTGACAGTCGCGCCAATTGGCGCTAGTTGTCAATGTATTACCCGCGCCAATTCTGATATGGCGCTAGTTGCAGCCTGACAGTCGCGCCAGTGCTGGGGACTGCTAGGGTTTGCTTGATTTTGAGCTTTCTGAGCCTGATCTCTGATTTTGGTTTCATTTTTTCGACTGCTTGAGTGTTTTGGAGCCTTGATTGACTAACTGTTACCTTTGTCCTTTGGTTGTTTGCCCATTTCCATCGATTTTGCATTCTAGCCCTTGGTCATCTAGGTGCTATGGTGTGTTGAGCCTCCCTTGGGAGTTTTTGGTTTCTATCGGTTCAGTCAACCTTGTGATTGCTTCCCTGCATTCGTTTGACAGTTGTTTATCGTTTTATTGCGCTATTTGGGTGATTGACTTCTCCTTCATTCGAATTCCGCTTTGTCTCGTTTTGGGCCTAGATTACACGGTTCATTGTGTCTTTGAGATTTTCTTGGTTTTGAGGGACTGTTGGTCGATTTGAGGTCTGATTGTGTTTGATATTGAGTGAAATTTGTTTGTTTTTGCTCTCTTATCATCATTTCTCGAATCGCCTTTGCATTAGTTTTCATTTTTTAGCGCGCTTTGCTCTGAAATATTGAAAAAAAAAAAATCTCTTTTACTTTTCATTAGTTAATGTGAATTAGATCTTTTCGGTGTTATTAGTGATTGGTAACCTTGAACGAAAAGCTTTTTAGTTTTCATTAGCTGCATTAGAGACATCATTGGTTGTTTTCTGTTCATTTCGTTATTGTGTGAAAATCTCTCAACTCTCTCATAAATAGCTTTCATCGAATGAAATGATATACTGTGGCATATAGAGTGCATTTAGGAGATTTTGAAACATTACATTCGCTAGGGCCTGAAAACTGAAACGTAATTGAAGATAAACTTTAAAATTTACTCAATTTACACTAAGGCAGCATTGAAATCTAACGAAACACATTTAGAGGTCTAGGCTAGAGACGTGTTCCGGCGTCTTTAAACCTAGTAGCTGTCGTTCGCCTCTTGGCTTTAGACAGCACTAGTACGGACTTGTGCTCCCCATACCGTCGAGTATATAAAGGGAGACCCCACTAGGTTTCTATCCTTTATCCATAGGAAGTCGAGTCTTCTGCCCTATACCCGTGATACACTGGACACAGCATTCAGGGAGATTTCTTGCACGTACGTTAAGTCCTTGGTTGATTTCTCTTTCATTTTGAAACCAAGGTGTATATTGCAGTTCACGGTTATTTGGTACACCCTTTGCCTAGTATTCCTGAGTAGTCATTTGATCTTTTCTGACTCTTTAAATTTGAAAGGATCACCAAGCGCTTGTCCTTTCACGCTTGCTTCAAAACTAAAAGAGATAGAGTCACCTTTTTATCCGTTTCTTGACTCTTAAAACATGAAACGGTGAAGTTTCCTATTTTTCAATGTGGTAAAAAATTAATTACTCGCAATCACACGCCCTGTTAGATTTTTCTTGTTGGCCGTTTGATTGTGTGTCTTGACTCTTTTTTAGCCTGTGTGTGTGTTTGATCTTTTCTCTTATCGTTACTACCACAGTGGCGGAACCCTCGGTTTCATCTACTGGTAGTCCTTATACGGACAATTCATCAGAGGCTTCACAATCCTCTGTTGAACCACAGCAGCCCATTGTTTCCAAGTTTCCTGACGGGGGACTGGTTCTTGCTGAACAACCCTTTGGGGGACCAGTTCAGTTCAATTGGCCCTTTTCCGACCCTTGGTCTGAATTAAGAGTAGGGGCAGAGTTCCTTTCTCTTACATTAGGTTCGCCTTTTATAGCTACTGTTTTTCCTCCTAGTCCTCGCTGTCTATTACGAGATCTAGCGGCAGGCTCAATCATGAGTGAATCTAGCGAGGAAATCCCCATGTCCGGTGAGGATTACCAGTTATTTCCTCAGAGATTATTTCCAGGAGACAACCCTGAACAAGCTGTTATGTCATCACCCAGTCCCTCATTACCAGCAGGGTATAGATCCTTGGGTCAGATTATCTCCGCTGCAGCCTCTATGGGGGTATCAGCTCCTTCTACGAGGCCGGTGGTTCCTTCATTAGGGATGTCTCCTCAGACTCCCGTCACCTCTGTACCCGTTCAGCCCATTGTCTGTGTGGCCGCGTCTGCACCTGCTGTTACGGCACCCTCCGCGAGGGCTGTGCCGCCTCCTGAATACGTCTACATAGCGACTACTATGCCGGAGAACATCTCTCCAAAGGAGTATTGGTTGTCCCTACAACAGCCGAACCCCGAGGTTGGACAAACCTCTCAAGACCCCAACCGCTCTTATTTTTCGCATTATGCACAGGATGGTACACCCGTGTATGCTTTTCCATATCAATACGATGAGCACGGGAACATGTTACGTTTACCCGCTCCAGAGGCTCACCTTCATGCTCAAGGTTTACCGTATGGCCAGGCTGGGCAGTATTACAACCCGCAAGGGCAACCTTTCCAAGGCCAACCTTCGAGCCAGCCTGGCTATCCTTATAACCCGCAGGGCCAGCCCATCCAAGGCTATCCTGCAGGCCAGCAAGGGCCATTGTACGGTCTGCAAGGACAGTATTATAACCCTTCCGGTCAACCTGTGAAGCCTCAGTCGGGGTACCAACCGGAGCCGGTATACGTTCCTGGGGGGCAAGTCCAACGTTCCCAACCCATGCAACCTCAGTATCCTATTAATCCAAACGTTTCACACCAGCCAGGACCATCTTATGGTCTTGCTACAGGTCAAACTGGTTACCAGCCACCACCTGGCTCTTTTCCTCCACCAGGCCAACCGGTCTATCCAGCACAACCTGGTGTTCCACCTCCAGGCCAACCGGTTCATCTGGTCCAACCTGGTGTCTCTCAACAGCCATGTCAACCTGCGCAACCAGCACAACCTGTTCACCCGGGTCAACCTGTTAACCCAGGGCAACCCGCTCAGCCAGGTCAGCCTGCTCAACCAGGCTAGCCTGCACATCCTATCAACCCTGCCCAGCAGCCGACTTATTCGATGCCGCAGCCAAATCAACCGCTACACCCAAATTATCAGGCTCCGCAGGGTTCCACCTATCAACGCCCCACTCAACCTCAAGGCGGCTACTATTCTCATGGTCAATACCGACCGAATTATAGCCAGCCCCAAGGTTCTAACTATTGTCCTCAACAGCCCGACTACACCTATACTCAGCAGCCAAATCCAAACGCTGCTTACACAGGGCCGACTCATAATCAGGGTCCATACTCTGGTTATCAACCCCCGTACGCTGGTTACGAGCAACCAAATCAGGCTGGTTATTCCACCTATGCCCCCTACGGTTAGAATCCTGCTGGACAAAACCCATGGGGGCAAGGATATTCCCAACCAGTGTGGAGTACAGGTACTGGTCCTTATCCAGGGCCAGGTATGTCGTCCAATCCGCCATTGCCGTTTCTGGCTACCTTGGAGTTACCAGATGTTTCGAAATTAACGAATGATCCAATTCTACACAATCCTTATTGGCCTCTGATTCCTACCAAGGTGCCCGGTGATTGCCCCAAGTTTGAGGGAAAAGCTGGAGAGGACCCCCAAGCTCATGTGATGACTTACCATCTTTGGTGTTCGTCCAACTCTTGGGTGGATGATTCAATCTGTCTGCGCCTCTTCCAGCGCACTTTGACTGGCGCTACTGCTAAGTGGTATATCGAATTATCCCGTGGCATCTTTCAAGATTTCAATACGTTAGCCATGGCTTTTCTGACTCATTTTCAGTTACCGGTTCGCTACGAAGCCGGGACGCATCTCTTGACTTCTTTGAAGCAGGACAAAGCCACCCACATTTCCGATCATATTCATGAGTGGCGACGTCGTCGTAGGCTGATCAAGTTTCATATACCTGATCAGATACTAACTCATTGGTTCACCACCTCCTTTGTTAACAAAATCGCCCAAGATATTGCTATGGGAGCGTGTGTGACTGAAGAACAAGCCATAGCGCGTGCCCAATATCTGGATCTGGTATACTCTCAGTCCGGCACGCTTTATGATATCTTGCCTGATGCTCCACGGTCTGGAACCTCTAAAGCTCCACCTACCCCGGCGGTGGATGGTGTTATTGGTTCCGTGTCTCAGAATTCGAAGAAATCTTCGAATGGGAAGCAGAAGTCTAACTCATCCAATAATTCTGCTCCTCCCACCCCTACCGATTCTGGAAAAACTGCGGAGGTTAATGATGTTCAGGCCAATCCTACGGAGAAAGCCTCCAAAGGAAAGAAGAAGGGCACAGGTAAATCCAAATCCGACGCCCCAAAGCCAGATTCCAAACCTCGGATTGAAGACGGTTCCCAACGCAAATCGAAGTACCCCTGCCTCATCTGTGAAGGAGATCATTATACTAAGGATTTTCCTCGACGATCTAAAGTTAGTCAACTTCTAAAAGGCTCCAAAGGGACTCTGGCAGTTCTTAAAGAACCGTTCCCGTCTCAGCAGACCCAGATGGTTGAACAACCTTCACCATCTGCACCATTTGGGTCCCAAGTCTTTATGATGAATGGCGCTGCACCTATTTCTATCGCCACGCGTTCGAAGGATTACAACGAATCACGTCAGGCACCGGGGAAGGCAGTTGCGGATGGTCCACCTCCCCCACCTGTCTCCGGTTCGTTGGAAATCGAGAAGCCTACTGCTGAACCCGTTGTGAGGCCACCTTCTAAAGGTGTTCTACGAAAGTCTTTCTACAATCCGAATGCTCGTGCCACTCAGCACTACAGTATTGTTGAGGATATGGCACATGCGCCCTCTGCCATGTCTGCTTTGGAAGTTCTTCAAATTTGTCCTTCACAACGGAAAGCTTTATTATCTGCAATCGGTGGAATCGATCCCGCCGATTCTAGTCTTCTCACCTTTGACTTAGAAAATTTCACCCCCCGACTTCCACATCAGATCGCTCTTGTTATTCAAGTCGGGATCAACGGTCTTAACATCCATAGGGCCGTTGTGGATGAAGGTGCTTCTACCTGCGTCATGTCATCTTCTTGCTGGAAGGCCATTGGCTCTCTAGCCCTTTCATCCTCTCCCAATGCCCTAGAGGCATTCGATGGTTGGGAATCCAAACCCCCGGGTGTTCTCGAGAGTCTAGCGATTACTTTACAGGGGAAGACTATCAACGTAGAAGTAGAAGTGGTTGATGCTAAGCTCAACTACAATATACTTCTTGGCCGCAACTGGACTCACGCCATGCTATGCATGCCATCCACCCTCTTTCGACTTATTAAGTTCCCTCACGAGGGAAAATAGTTACGGTGTATCAGTTGTCCTTCTTCACCTCCACCTCCGAGAACAACGTTCCATACGTGGATCAGATCCCGATTCCCCTTGACAGTGTAGGGCCCCGTCTCTTCAAAGACCCCATCCTCATGGGTATTTTTCCCACACCACCACCGCACACCGCTCAAGTTAACATGATCTCTAGGTCTGACGACCCATGGCTCATCCCTACACCTGAGCAGGAGACTAAGTTTGGAGAATCGATGCCCTTAACTCCAGTAGAGATTAGCTACTGTGAAATCGTCGCCGCATCCGATCCTCCCCCTCCTCAGCATGCTCCTTTGAGCATGGCTTTAGACATCTATTCTCAATCCCCCTGGCTCGGTCAGGCCGATTCGCCTGATCCTCTCAAAGAGATTTTTCCTTCTGATGAAGCCATTGTTGAAACAATGTCTCTTGAGGAGCTGCCTTGGAGCGATGGACATCATCGTTCCTCCTTTATGCCCTGCCTGGGGGCAATGTCAGATTGTCTAGAGCATTTTGCATCTCAGGTTCCCACTCCACCTCTCCAAACACCCATTTTGACGTACGAGGTTCTTTCGGAAGGAAACCTGAGTAATATCACTCAAACCATCCCTATCAACATCTCCGTTAAACCGGGGATCGTTGAGAATATACACGTGGGAGTGACTTGTTCTCCTGATGAGATTCAAGTCTATACTGATCTTTTTAAAGAATTCAGAGATGTGTTCACCTGGTCCTACGAGGAAATGCCGGGGATTGATCCCAGTATCGTAGTGCATGAGATTCCAACCTACCCTGGTGCGAAGCCCGTGCACCAACGCTTACGCCCCATGCATCCTTGGAAAGCCGCTGCAATTAAGGCAGAAGTTGAAAAACTTCTGAACGCGGGCTTTATTTATCCCATCCCCCTCACAGAATGGGTTTCCAACATTGTCCCTGTCGATAAAAAGCAGGGTACTATTAGGGTCTGTGTTGATTACCGCGACATCAACCGCGCCTGTCCAAAGGATAATTATCCCACTCCGTTCATAGACCAAATCATCGACGAATGTGCCAGAAGTGAGATTTATTCCTTGATGGACGGTTTCTCGGGGTATAATCAGATCAATATTTTACCTGAGGATCAACACAAGACTGCATTCATCTGTCCGTGGGGTACTTTCGCTTATAAAAAGCTCCTGTTCGGCTTGAAGAACGCTGGAGCCACTTTCCAGCGTGCGATGTCTTACGCTTTCCATGACATACGCCATATCGTTCAGCCTTATCTGGACGACTTGCCAGCTCACTCAGCTAGGCGAGAGGACCACCCTGAACACCTCCGCTAGATTTTCCTTCGCTGTAGGCGCTACAATATTAGGCTTAATCCTCATAAATGCGTCTTTTGCGTGGATTCTGGCCGTCTTTTGGGATTCATAGTCTCCAAAGACGGAATTCGCCTTGACCCTTTAAAGGTCGAGGCTATCATCAATCTCCCATCACCCTCCTCGTTATATCAGTTGCAGAGTCTGCAGGGAAAAGCTAACTTCCTTCGACGCTTTATCCCGAACTACGCAGAGGTGGCCAAAGGATTCACGCGTCTTCTAAAGCAGAATGTTCCCTTCCATTGGGACGACATTGCTCAAGAATCCTTTGAGAAGCTTAAGACATTACTGGTTAATGCTCCTTTGCTTCGTCCTCCTGATTATCACCGCGATTTCACTTTGTATCTCGCCGCCGCGTTTAGCACCATAGCTATGGTTCTGGTGCAGGATGACGATGATGGAAATGAACATGTCGTTTATTATCTGTCACGGAACCTTCTCGACACAGAAACACGTTATGCTCATGTCGAGAAGCTGGCGTTAGCCGCAGTACACGCCGTGCAGCGTTTTCGCCACTACATCCTGCTGCGTACGATAACAGTGGTTTCGGATTGCAACCCCATGACGTATATTCTTTCTCGACAATCACTGGGGGGCAAATACTCCAAATGGATTGTTATCCTACAGGAGTTTGACTTAGATTTCACTACTGCTAAGTCAACCAAATCACTAGTTTTCGCGGATCTTATATGCTCACTCCCAACAGACTCCACTCCTTCGCACTCCGAGGATCATATCCCAAACGAAACTCTTTTCCTTATCAGTACTCGCGACCCTTGGTACGGCGACATAATTGTGTATCTTCAGACCTCCACATTTCGGTCTGAGTTGACTAAAGATGCCCGACACCGGATTCGGCATCAGTCTCAACCCTACCGCATCGTAGGAGATACCTTATACCGCGTTGGAGTAGATTCAGTGCTCCGTCGGTGCCTAACCTAAGAAGAGGCTGAAAAGGTCCTAAATGACTGCCACAGTGGCGCCTGTGGCGGTCATATGTCCGGATATGCCACTGCCCAGAAAATTCTGCGTGCAGGATACTTCTAGCCGTCAATATTCAAAGACTGTATTGTCGCAGTCCGTAAATGTCACGCGTGCCAGGTCTTTCAGCGCAAGATGCGCGCGCCGCCTCTCCCTTTGTATCCTGTTATTACCGTCAGCCCTTTTGCGAAATGGGGCATAGATTTTATGACGTGTAACCCTCATTCGGCTAGGGGGCATGCGTATATAATTGTCGCCGTAGACTACTTTACGAAGTGGGCCGAAGCGATGCCTACACTAGCGGCCGACGGTAAGACAGCTGCCCAATTCATCTTCAACCACATCATTGCACGTTTCGAGGTCCCTCAGGCCATCGTTACCGACCATGGTACTCATTTCCGAGATTATATGATGGCCGAGCTGACTTCAAGATTGGGCTTACGCCACGATAGCTCAACGCCATATTACCCGCAGGCAAATGGCCAGGTTGAGGCTGTGAGCAAGGTTTTGGTCACTATGCTTCAACGAACAGTTGGTATTCATAAATCCAATTGGCACCTCCAACTGTTCACAGCTCTATGGGCCTACCGGACGTCTACAAAGAGTGCAACTGGATTCACACCATTTCAATTGATGTATGGTCTGGAAGCAACTCTTCCGGTTGAATGCGAGATTCCTTCTTTGAAATTAGCTGTGGAACTTCTACCCGACACTTCTGCTGAGGAAGAGCGTCTTTTGTATCTGGAACGGTTAGATGAAACCCGCCGTTTGGCTGCTTTAGTCATTGAAGCACAAAAGAAGCGGGTCAAAGCTCACTTTGATCAATCAGTTTCTCCACGTTCCTTTGTCGAAGGGGACCTCGTCCTCTTATACGATCAAGCGCATGACAAGCTTGGGGCCGGCAAGTTCCAACCTATGTGGCATGGGCCCTACATAGTAAAACGCGTTTTGAAGAATGGGGCTTATGAGCTTATAGATTATGAAGGAGTTCCGCTGGCGCAGCCCAGAAATGGGCTGTACCTGAAAAAATACTATGCTTGAAGTGATTTTTGGTGTGGTGTGTGTACATAGGTGTGTTATTTCATTTGTGTGCATGTGTGGTGTGGTGTGCGTTGTAAACATCTTTCTGCTGATCGGGTCTTCCTGATTGTGCAGATGTCCATCAATCCGTTTGTTGGTTTCGCGGATGGTGCCTCCCGCAGTACCAGGAATCTGTCTTCGGCGACCTGGGTAATCTACGATCCTGCTGGTGAGTTGGTCAACCTGCAAGGTGTGTGTCTGGGACGTACTACAAATAACATCGCGGAATATAGTGTTGTATTAGAATTATTAACCGAGGCTGTAAACCTTGGTATCCGTGAGTATACCACGTATATATCATGTATTTGAGACATCAGTTGTATTTCTTCGCGCAGGTTTTCCGACGGCGGAGTTTCCAGTTGGACACGTTCTCGTAAAGCATTTCACCCCTCTCTCTCTCGGGCCTCATGCTTTAGGGGGCATCTGTTACACAGTAATTTTTCACCGTCCCTGCAATCCCCGTCTCGCACATTGGAGGGCTCATTTTGTGACCTGTGAGCAGTGACATAACTTGAAAATACTTTCATGGCATTCCCCTGAACATGTACTTTCATCCCCCTGAAGACATCTCCTACTGAAAAACCCTAAAAACACCCCCTTTTGCATTGGTGCGGGCAGCCAATTCATCACCCGCGCCAATGGGGAAAATCCTGCAAAGAGGTCGCGCCAATTGGCGCTCTGTCCCAAAGTCGCACTCGCGCCAGCCAATTTAAGGCGTGTTTTTTAAAAATAAATGGCGGAAGTTTCGTCCTAACCAATTCCTGGACTGCTATCTATCTTGAGTTGGGAGGTTTGGCTACGGATTTCCATAGAGAGGAAGTGGTTTTCCACCTCTCATGGAAGCTTCCTTAATGATAGGGCCAATCCCATGATTATAGGGATCCCAACTCCCCTTCCTCCATCTATAAAAGTTTGCCCATCTCCATGGCAAGCTAGTCTTCAAGTTCCCAAATTCCTAAGAACCTTATGCTGCAAGAGCCTCCATAACTCCCTTAAGGCCAAATCCAAGCAAGGAGACTATTGTCAAGATCCGAGGAGAGAGAGTTTGTCCCATCCTTGACAGGTTTTTCGAGACGTGTTCTGTTGGCGACCCTCCGAAGGAGAATTCAGCGTCAGAACTATGGTTGTATTCTTCTTTTGATTGATTAATGATAAACGACTATTGGTTATGGTTCCACTCTTGTTGTTGTCTATAATGATGAGTTATGTCCTTTCTGACTGACATATAGTTGCATCTACTGGATTTTACGCTTGCGTTTGTTTTGTTTCTCGCATGTGCAGGTGTCCATCACGGAGATCGTGGGGATCGTGATCTGCCAGGGCTAAGGAACGGGAGCGCTACCTCTTCTACAGGCAACAGCGTTGGATTCCAGGTAAGCCTTCATCGCTGGTTGGTTTATTTGCAATTAGAACCCGCGCGAGATGCAGTGATTGTTGGCAGATCTCTATGTGGGCCAAGAGGGATCGCCCCGTCCGTATAGGGGATTTACCTCCACATTATGAGAATAGGTTCGGGATACACTAAAGGACAATGCTCAAAGGTGTCAGAAGCTTCCAATACATGGTTAAAACCATTGGGGAAAGAGAATGATGGGAACACTTCACCATCATCCCATGACAACGCACATTGCAGAGAAAGAGCCGAGGCAAGCTCTTATCATCATGATTGCACCAAAGACAAACAAGTAAGGTATAACAAGTGGCAGTATTCTAGTGTTCATTTTGATTACAAGCATGTCGCTAATAATGAACATAGATCATGGAATAAAAAAAATTGTAGTTTTTGTGTATTAAATAACCATGTATTTGCTGAGTGTTGGAAAATAATGGTAGCACAGAAGAGGATGAGGCATGAAAGGCCTTCTCCACACCAGGGAAAGAAGAAGGTAAAGTAGGTATGGAGGAAGAAGACTCATTGTAGTCATTGCGACAGAAGTGGCCATCAAGGAACCATGTGTTGGAGGCTCCATCTAGAGCAACATCTCAAGGACAAAGTATTTTTGCATGAGCCAGATGAAACAATTGTTAGACAAGAAAATTTTCCACAGGAAGATAACCCATTCACTTTGATAAGTGAGAGATGGTTTTTCTAGATGTGTTAGCTTGTTTTGGCCTTATTGTGTAAATCATGTGTTGCAATTTAAAATGTAAAAGTGATGATGTGTTTTCTATCACTTGTTAAGCGACAATGATGTTTTGGCCTTGTATCTGGGGCATTGATTTCCATTTTGATGTAAACGTGACCACAGAATGTGTGTTATAAACTCGTGGCAAGTATGGGATGCTTGGGATAGTTGGTCATTTAATTAAGTAGGTAATTTGTAAGAATATTGTACTACAGGTTTGCAGAGGATGTAGGTGTCAGCTCATCGCTTATGGCTCTGAAGAACAAAGGTAAATGAGAATGAAGGGTGACCTTTTAGGACACTTGTGGTGCAGACGAGGTACAAAGAAATTGCAGATTGTTTCCATGATTTTGGTCCAGAGGATTGATCCAGTTTGCTCCAGACACCCTTAGGAAACCAAGAGGGCCCATAAATGGGAAAAAATAAAAGTGGCCAAAATGCTTTTGAACTAGGACAATATTGTAGTGCTCGTCGTCTCGATTCCAATGGAGCGAACAACACTCAAATCCGAATATATATGAGAAAGTTATTGCAGTTTGAAGTTTGTACCAAACAATAAAAATACAAGTCAAAGTCAACATTTTGCCATGTGGAAGGCCGTATGGATGACATGTGGTAGGCCTAGTGGGACCCACAAAGTTAATGTGGCAGCCCAGTCAACAAAATAGGTGGACCCACAAAAACATGACGTGGCAGCACCACAATTCGACACATTGCAAGTAGGTGGTAGAGGTGGCATATGATGTGGACCAATGAGGGCTTGCCACATGGCCCAATCACATGGTGCCAAATGGCACCTCAAATTAGGCCCAAGTGGCCTTGGATGGTGCAACCTCCATTTTTTGTCTTATTCTCATGTCTTTGGGAGTCGTTACAATATGGACATACAAATTCCATATATTATATAGTTTGAAAAAACTATTTTAAAACTAAAATTGGGCTTTAAAAAAATATTGGCAGTCAATGGGATTTGAACACAAAACCTCCCAACAACAAGTATCTTAATATGATTATGCCAACCAATGTGCCAACCTCACAGTTTGTCTTATTCACCCTCACACTTTGTTATAAAATGTCATTCAAATGGTTCAAGGAAACTATGGAGAATGATGGAGAATACATGAGAGATGAGGGCATAGGGAGGCCATTGGAGCCGTGAGCAAAGCGAAGGCAGAACGTGGAGCAACCTGATGCATTCTTCAATGAATAATTTTTTTTTTTTTTTTTTTTTTTTTTTGCTGGTGCGGAACCATGAGCGGCTAGAGGGGTGGAACCTTGCCTAGGGAATCTTGAGGGGCATCAAAAATATTCATTAAGGTCCCAAACTTGTCAGAGTCAGAATTTGTCAAATGTTATGTCGATTTTAGACCTCTCGGCGATAGGAATCCAATGGCGATGTCTATTTTAGCAGCTACGCTTCCCATTTTTCAGCCATTTTCCATAATTGAGTGACGGTGTCAGATTCCCAAGTGTTGACAGTCGATTTTATGCCTCTCGACGCAATGAATTCGATGGTGCAGCCAGATTCAACAGCTGAACATCCACTTCTTTAAACAACTTCAGGGGTTGAGGTATATGCAGTATTAATGTCATGTGCATATTTTATCATTTTCTTTGAGATGTAATATGTTGTTTAGATCCTTGCTTGATGTATGTTGCAGGATCTATGTTTCTACTTCATGTGAGATGTATTCGCCATGGATTGTTATGATCCCTATATAACCTTATTGAAGGGATCCTCATCGTCACCTTGTGTGAGATTATTTCATGTTGATAGGAGGCCTAGTGTGAGTGAGAGTTCCTGTAGTGGAACATCTCGTGGAGAGACAAGCTACTCATGTTGAGGGCATATATCTTTGTATGGAATAAAACATAGTCCATGTACATCATCACCATTTTTAGCACTATATGAAGTGACTTGCCCCAATTTGACATCGGGCTCGGAGACATAGCCCACATTGGGTGAACTCCGTTATCAATGTCTCGTATTCTTATGTTGCTGATTGTTGTCTTGTTTCCTCTTTCTTAAAGCATGCATATGTGTTCTTTTAATGCTATTTTCAGTGCAATTCTGACCACATCACAAAAGTAAAATATCATGGGTACATTTGGTAGCTGACGGACCCGGATTATTATTCATCATAACTGGAATGCATGTAGCTATTAATAGCGAATCATTAGTTATCTGATTGATCACTACTTGTGAATTAATTCTAATTTAATTCACTAGACCTCTCACTAATTCTTCATTTAGCTAGAACTAGTTATACTGATTTTAACTCAATTAATTTGAGTTAACTGATTACACTCACACCACACTAGTGTTACCACTACAACTGGACCCCCAAAATATTAGGATCACTCTACATGCCTCATCTTAGACCCTCAACTCAAAATTCTTGAGCTAACTCAGTCTTCATGACTTAGTTAACTGATACAAGCTGTTATGAGATGAAATTAAAATTTACTATCCAATTTATTTAAGGGAAAAATAAATTAGGCACACACATTTATCACTAATGTGTAACTGAATTCCTCACCAATGTGTGAGTGGAATCCCATACCATTGGTGACTGGAATCCCACACCAGCGTGTGTGCATTTTTTGTCCTTTTCTGGTTGCCAATTTCACTATTCCTTGTTGCAAATTTCAACAAAGAGACTATGAAATCCTTTTCAACATCATGGATTATTAAAATGGGTGTAAAGGATATGGTGAAGTTGATATTCTTAAAAGGTTGTTGTTCTTCAACTTTCCACTCAAAATCTTTGCCTTTCTTGAGTAATTCGTAATGGGATTCAAATATATGCATAATCAAGAATGAATATTTTGACAAAATTAACTTTTCCAAGGAATTATTGTGCTCCCATTTTATTAGTTAGAGGCTTTAATTCATTTAATATTTGGTCTCTATTAAGTTCAATATCAAGTCCTTCCTTAGATTCTATATTCCCTAATAGTTTCATTTTTGTAACAAAAAAAAGTTTTCTTATGATTTAGGGATATTTTATGCATCCTATGTTGAATAAAGACTTCTCTAAGATTATCAAGATCAAATTTTCTTACCTTAAAATACACCCTCGCATCATCTTGATAAACAACTATAAATTTTCCTTTATAATTATAGAAAGCATGATTGTTATCCCTTTTAAAAGTGGCTTTTGTAGGTTTTTAACATGTATAGTTAATTGTTGCAAACATATTCCTACTAAAATAGTAAAGATGCAATTGCAAACACACACATTAACACAAAGATTTTACCCTAGAAAACCAAATAAGGAAAACCAGAAAGTTTTTTCAGTCTATTCTTTACAATATTATAATACAATATATATATCCCACGATATATATATATATATATATATATATATATATAGCCCATGATTTTGTAGTTTGGGTTAAGGAACTACCTTGTATTCTAATCCAAGGTAAATGGATTGGTGATATATAGTTTGGGTTAAGGAACTACCTTGTATTCTAATCCAAGGTAATATATCATGGGCTATATATATATATATATATATATATATATATATATATATATATATATATATATATATATATTTCCTTAACCCAAACTATATATCACCAATCCATTTACCTTGGATTAGAATACAAGGTAGTTCCTTAACCCAAACTACAATATATATATATATATATATCACCAATCCATTTACCTTGGATTAGAATACAAGGTAGTTTCTTAGCCCAAACTACAAAATCATGGGCTAAATTACCATGCAACACGAGACCACTAAAGCCAAAATCTGTTAAAAACATATGCAAAAAACCACCCAATTTTATTTTTTTTTTTGGTTGGGGGGCTACCCCTAAACCCCCACATAGGCGGGGTTTCTCCACCCTTGTGACGCCCCCAATATATTTGACACAACATACAACACATGGGGCTAGTTGTGCAAAGAATACAAGACATGCCCAATGATCTCCCACAGATTGTTCTCTACACACATGGGGTCGTAGGAGTACATGATCAACAATCAGGGGTAATAATTCTCGTTATTTCTCTACATCAAGAAAAAATCTTAGTGCTCATAGATTTTGTTAATAAATTTTCAAGATTCTTCAAAGTGCCCACCTTCACCGACAACACCTTCTTTTCTTCAATGATATTTCTCACAAAGTGATACTGGCATCAATATGCTTTGACTTACGATGATACATTGGTTTCTTTTCTAGGAGGATTTCACTTTGACTATCATGATATATCCTCACAACTCAATGTACGAAAAAAGTAGTTGTACACAATCTTTGTATCCATATTGTTTCCTTGCTTGCATGAGTGGTTAACATGTATGCAACTTTTGTAGTTGAGAATGCCACTACAAACTATCTCTTTCTCATCCAACTAATTTCTCTACTAAATATGTTAAACATATACCCACTTGTAGATCTTCTACAATCCATATCTGTAGTCTAGCCTACATCAACAAAGCTATGTATGCCCAATAATCTATCCAATCTTAGTATTCATTAGTTGCACAATACATAGCTCAATAGTGCCATCCAAATACCTTAAAACCCTTTTCACTATTGTCCAAATCTTCTTTCCTAGTTTTTACATATACCTACTCAATACTCCCACTGCATGTGAAATGTTTGGTATAGTATAGACCAGTGCATACATAAAAATTTCAACAACATCGACATATGGAACATGAGACATGTCCTTTTACTCTTCATGTGTCTTGGGATACTTATCTGTAGATAAATTTTCACTTACAGGAATAAGCACGTTTATCGGTTTGCATTCCTGCATATTAAACCCATGTAATATTGTCTCGACATACTTTCTCTGATTTAACCGAAGTTTCCTCTTTGCTGATGCAAGAGCATCCTACTTAATTGTCATTTTGTATTTGGGTGATTTAGGGGGTGATGTTTTTTTTAATTATTTTATAAATTATGCACATTTTAAATAAATTGAGAGGAAAATCTGAGTGTGAGGTTTATTGTAAATATTCTCTTAATAAATTGAGGATATGAGTGGAGTTGGGTTGGATAGATATTTTAGGGATTATGAACTCCTTAAATGGAACTTATTTGAGTCAAAGGAGGGATAAAGATATTTTAGGATTTGATTGAGTTATTTGTGGAGGAAATCATGGATTCAAATTAATCCACAATTATGTATAAATATGAGCTTTGTATGAGGATGGAAGATAGATAGGCATAGAGATGGAATAGGACAGAAAATAAAAAAAGACCGTAGAGTATGAATGGTGTGACAGTGAGATAAGTTGTAAGGGCGAGAGCCAAAGGCCACAAATGTAATATTTAGCCAAGAAGGGTTTGAATTTGTAATTTTCTTGTTATTATTATAAGCAAGTATTTTGTTTGTGTTCGAATCTCTCTTATTATATATTTTGTATTGAATCTAAGTAGTTTTTATGAATATTTTGATGAGGATTTCATGTTAAAGGGAACACACACTCTGTTGTGCACAAGTATCTGATTTGGGCAGAATTTCTGCATCATTTGGTATCAGAGCCCAACAATCTAATCATTAAGCCATGGACAGAAGCTGCTCCATTTTCAAATCTCAATGTCTAATTTGGAAGTACAATCAAGTGTAGTGTTTGTAATTATAAGCAAGATTGTTTTGGAAGTAAATGATGGGGTTGAGATTGGACAAGGATGTAGAGAGGCAGTGTGGAGCGTAGGTGAAAGCGATGTAGAGGGAATGGTAAAGTAATGCAAAGGAAGAGCGTGGGCGATGGTGTAAGCTTGATTGTGAACGCCGATTGAAATGATATAGGGTAAGTGAACTTGTATTGCAGAACCGGGTGATTTTATATTCTCATGTAAAAACGCCGCTGTAAAAGAATCGCACTATGAATATGTGTTGGTAATGATATAATGTTGATTAATAGACATTCAAAACTGCGCTAGCAGCACTGCAACGACATGCCCAATCGACATCCGTTCATGTATGCCAACACTATCCGTCTGATGAAAATTCGATTAATACCTATGCTAGCATTTGCATCTTCCTCATTGATTATGTGTTGGGTTGATAACAATAAACAAAAATTGGAGATATAGACCTCGGCATATATATATTGCGGCCTGTGCATTTTGTATTATTTCCAGGATTAAAATTGCGCATTCAAAGGAAGATAAAAAAATGTATAAATTCTTTACGGAAAAATTAGAGAGCATATAAACTCCATCCATTTGGAGAGTTCGGTTTTTTTGTATAATGCAATTTGTTGCTACTTTGAAAATTTAACCTATGCCTTGTTACCTGCATCAAATTTTTGGTATGAGGCGTTGTGGACCTGTTGCAATATTGGAGCTGTGAATTTGTGCCAGAGGAGCGATGTGGCAGGTGACAGAGGAGATTTCTGCCAGCTTGCGTGGAGGTCATGGAGGCTATGCCTGAGAGATGTTGCTCATTGGTGTGGCTGCTAGGATCGTGCTAGATTTTTGATTTGCGTTGATCATTGTGGAGAACCATGCCATATCAATTAGTGGAAACCACTGGAACCATCACTTTGCGCGAGAAGAGAATAGATACGTTGTCGAAACAATTCCACTATCAATAAAGGAAAAACTATGAGACCACCCTGGTTGTCACAAATCCTCTGCAAATTATAATGAGGGCATTGCTATGAATTCTAAGAAAAAATGAGCCAAATTCTACTAGGAATACAAGAGAGAGGGGTTAGAACATTTCACCCACAAGGAGACTCCAAAGTAAGTGCTCATTGAATGAATCAATATTCATTGATTAAAGGTATTTTTGAAATTTGGATGATTCAATTCCCCTTGCCATACTTGAGAAGTTAATTTTCTTGTAAATTTTATGAAAGAGTGAAATCAATCCAAAGTTTAAGGAATGGAATTGAAATCCATCTTAGAAATTGATGTGCAAATATGGTTCGAGCGTGGTTGTGGCATATTGTTTTTGAGGTTGTGATAACTGAGATCTACATGGAGGAGCAAGCCTGTAAAGGAGCATCTATGATTTCCATGAGTTAAAAATCATGATTGATCGTTGCTTGTAGTGCATGTGAAAGTGTTCACATTGTTCTGTTTAGAAGATAGTATGGTTTGTGTTTGTTGCTGCCAGAGAAATATGTTGATGCCACCATGTTAAAAGAAAGTTTTGGAAAATTCCTATAAAGGAATTGTTTTTGTGCACTGAAGAGAGACAATTTTGCATGAGAACCGTCACTGCAAAGAAGGAGCTGCATGGAAGTGCAGGAAAAATGTCTGCGCTAAGATGGTGAGCGTGTTGAAGAGGTTATGGTATATTTTTTTGTACAATGTCTGCGAATATTCACAGTGGCAATAATGACATAGAGGCATGAAATTCAGAGAGTTAAAATTGCAAAGAAAAGGTTTATTAAATAACCTTGAAGGGCACGTAAGGTATGAAAATTCATTTCCAAAAGGTATTTTAAATATTGAAAATTAAATTGTTTATTTTATTTTCATCATAAAATAAATCTTGGGAAAAATGGATTGCATTTCGATTTAAAGGCTTAAGTATCATGTGAGTAAAAGAAAGTGATAATGGGAGATGATATAATTAGTGACATATGGTATTATCATAAGAATGGAGTGTGAGAGAGAGTGAAGATTTTACATCATGAGAATGTACTAAGGGTGGATGTTCATTGGCATATTGTATAACTTGAATTAGAGTCAAAATATCCACTATTGTAATTATTAGGTTGAGCTTGGAAGTAAAATAAGATGTTAAGGTCAAATGAAGAAATTTGTATAGCTTGAGTCAAGTTAAACCATTGATTTATTGTACAAAAGGGTGCATTTTTCATCCAAGAAGAAGAGTTGATGTCAAGTATCGAGTCAAAGAGTCTTAAATCAAGTCAAAGGTTTGAATGTAATTGGGTGCATGATCGGCGAAGCTCGACAACCAAAGAGTTGGTCATTGTAACACAAGAATTATTGCAGTTGTTGTTTGCAGCACAAAGAAGCAAGAGAGTTTCCCAGAAGATGATTCCAAGACAGAGGTCAAGCACAGGAAGAGAGCTTATATTTTTGGATGGCAAGTATGAAGGCTTTCTGAAAAGGGGATTGAATGAAATCCATAAGTGAATAGATGAAGTTCACAAATAAGGAGAAGATGACTATCCATAAGTGAACAGATGAAGTTCGCAAAGAAGGAGAAGATGACTATTGATAGTCATTTCAGAGATTTTGAGAAATACCAGAACAAAAGAAAGAAGAAGGAAGATGCCAAGGAAAATGGCATATGGAAGCAATTGATTAATGAAGAATATGAGAGGGAGAAGGCTGAGATAGAAGTTCATCTTGAGTTATTGATGGAATTATTGCAGAAAAATATGAAATACCAGAGACATGGTTGGACCATGAGGAAGAAAGTGAAATGGCAGAGACTACAAGAAAAGAGGAATCAACAGGTAAATATGCAGTTAACAGAAGGGCTGAGAAATCTCGAGCAGATGATGAGTGTGGAATTAAGACATGAATAAATCAGAGGAGCTGAGTTAGAAATGGAAGTTTCCATTTGTGGACCAGAACAGGGTGAAATTATGGGTGAAGAGGTTAATGAGAAAGATCTCATGAACTATTGGAATAGTTCAGAACAATTTGAAGATATGTTGACAAGGGAAGAAGGCGAGGCTATGAAGCCTTGTATTTTTAAATCTCATAGTTTGTGTATGTTTGCAAGATGTGCAGAAGATGGTGGACAGTCTAGTGAAACTGTCACAAAGATGAATAAAGCTCTTGAGGTGAAGTATGATGGAGAATGCCTTTTAGAGGAGGAAGGTACTAATTTATTGCAACAGAAAGAATTCATAGATGAATTCCTGTTTGGTGTAAGACAGCCAGTTGAAGCTGTTATGGAGTAGAAGCATAAGGAAAATGTCGTAGTGAGATTCCATGGAGGTAAACAATTGAATATTTTTAATGAAATTGATGAAATAATTTTGCAATGTGATAATATAGAAAACAGGATAACTCGGGAGGATTGCCAGAAGAAGAATGAAACTAGGAATGATGGTTATGATGAAATGTTAGAAAGATTTCACATGGAAATAGAGTTCTTGGAAAGATGGCTCAAGGAACCTGAAGGAGAAGTGAAGCTTGCAGAACCTGATAAAGAAGAGATTATAGTGCATGATAAGGATGAAATGTATCTAAATTTTATAGAGTTAAGTGAATGCTTTGACTCTTCAAACAATAATGTGGCCGTAGGTACAGAAGACAACATTAATAAATATGATGTTGAAATCAGAGAAATTGAGCAGAAAGTATTTGAAGATGAGATGAAAGATCAAGAGCAACAAGAAAGTTATGTCCTTAGAGACATAAAGGAAACAACATTATTAATCCAGCAGGATAAAGATGAAAGCAACCAACAATTCAAAAGAGGATTTACTAAAATCCAGAAGGTTTATGATGGGAGATTGGTGCTTGGAGCATCAAAAGAGGCCGGAAGGTCTTGTATTTTTAAAACTAATAATTTGTTGATGAATGCAGGTACATCACCAGATGAGAAATTTGTTACTATAGGAGCAATCAATGACTATATTTGTGATCACAAAGAAGTTCTTGATTATTCTTCATTTCAGAAAGTTGAGTGTTCAACGCAATTGGAGATGGAAGCATCAGAAAAAGAGGAATTACTACGAGGAATTGGAAAAATTAATTGTTGTAGAGGCTGATGGAATCTGGTTGACAAAATGAGTGATGTTCGTGATGCTGATGTAAAGCCAGTTCAAAATTATTTCAAAGCTGGGAGACTAGAAGAATGGGTATCAACATTTTTACACAAGTCTTTATTTCTTGAAATAAAGATGATGTGGTATGGAAAAGCGGGAGTTGCATTCAATAGTGTTTTGAAAATATTATTCTAGGAATTTTGTGCAAAATTACAAAATGGAGTTGATACTTTAAAAGACTAGCGGAAAAATAGAGTTTGGAATCCTGGAGGTAACAAGTCATTGAGACTTGTGGCTGTCGCATTATTACAAAAAAGTGATAGACCTCATAGACAAGAGTCTATGGAAACTTTTTAACATGGGAAGTCTGATGCAGGAGCATCCTACTTAATTGTCATTTTGTATTTGGGTGATTTAGGGGGTGATGTTTTTTTTTTTTTTTTTTTTTTTAAATTATTTTATAAATTATGCACATTTTAAATAAATTGAGAGGAAAATCTAAGTGTGAGGTTTATTGTAAATATTCTCTTAATAAATTGAGGATATGAGTGGAGTTGGGTGGGATAGATATTTTAGGGATTATGAACTCCTTAAATGGAATTTAGTTGAGTCAAAGGAGGGATAAAGATATTTTAGGATTTGATTGAGTTATTTGTGGAGGAAAGCATGGATTCAAATTAATCCACAATTATGTATAAATATGAGCTTTGTATGAGGATGGAAGATAGATAGGCATAGAGATGGAATAGGACAGAAAAGAAAAAAAGAGCGTAGAGTAGGAATGGTGTGACAGTGAGATAAGTTGTAAAGGCGAGAGCCAGAGGCCACAAATGTAATATTTGGCCAAGAAGGGTTTGCATTTGTAATTTTCTTGTTATTATTATAAGCAAGTATTTTGTTTGTGTTTGGCTCTCTCTTCTTATATATTTTGTATTGAATCTAAGTATTTTTTATGAAGATTTTGATGAGGATTTCATGTTAAAGGGAACACACACTCTATTGTGCTTAAGTATCTGATTTGGGCAGAATTTCTACATCATTTGCCCGATCCCTTCTAATTTCCATGCCCAAATTGAAATTTTCAACATCAATATTATTCATGTAAAACTTAGAGTACAACTAAGTTTTCACTTCCTTAATGATTTCCCTAACATTTCCAATCAATGACATGTTGTTCACATACAAGACCAAAAAAATAAGATGATCACAAAATAATTTGAAATATAAATAGTGATTCACTTTACTCCTTGAAAATTCAAGTCCCAATATATAAGTTTCAAACTTTTGATATTGCATCCTTGGTGATTTCTTTAACCAATATAGATACTTTTTAGCTTATATATTAGCTCTTTCTTCCCCTTCACCTGAAAGCCTTATGGCTGCTTCATGAACATTTCTTCTTCTAGATCCCCATGTAGGAATTTTGTCTTCATGTCAATTTTTTCTACTTGAAAATAAAAAACAACAACAATAGATAAAAGAAATCTAATAGAATTTAACTTGGCAGTGTGAGAAGTTATCTTACCAAAGTCAATTCCCTCTACCCTGGAATAACCTTTTGCTACTAACTGAGCTTTGTATTTTCCCACTCTGAATTCTACATTCAACTTCTTCTTAAACACTCATTTTGTACCAATGGGATTTATTTTGGTCGAAAAATCCATTAGATCCCAAGCCTCATTCATGTCCAAGGATGTTATTTCTTCAACCATGGCCTTTTTCTAGAGTTTTCCGTCGTCTGGATCCATCGCCTCCCTAACATTCTAGGATCATTGTCACTAATAAAAAAAGAATTTTTTTAATATAAATTAGGTGGAATATACCACCTTATTTCCCAAAATGATCTCCTTAATACTGTAGTATGTAGTTCTTCTTCTTCTTCTTCTTCTTCTTTTGTAGAGTCTAATTCATTATCCTTCAATTCAAACTCTTATCTTTTCTAGTTCTTTCTCCCTTGGTAGGACTTCTTAGTTGACAACGTATTTGATTTTTATAAACACCACATCTCTATTATACACAACCTTTTTAGTTTTTGGGTTCCAAAGCTTACAAACCATCTTTTTATCGAATAAAGATATACCTTTTAGCTTTATTATCCAACTTACTCCTACTGTCCTTTGGAATGTCTACATAAGCATCACAACAAATTACCTTAAGATGTTTAAGATAGGGTTCCCTACTACTCCATACCTCATGTGGAGTCTTGTCATATAATGTTGATGAGGGTGATCTATTTACGAAGTAACGAGTAGGTTTTGTTGCCTCTACCCATAATTCTTGTCCTAACTTGGAACCACTAAGCATTAATGCTTTCTCCATCAATGTCCTATTCATCCTTTAGGCCACTCAATTATATTGAGGTATGTATGGAGTAGTATTCTACCTTTCCACACCACACTTCTTACAGAATTCTTTGAATTCATTCCCGCAAAATTATCCACCATTGTCTATCCTCAACACCTTAATTTTCTTCTCTGTCTGGTTTTCTACAAGAGCGATTAACTATTTGAATTTGTAAAAGACTTCAAATTTCTTCCTAAGGAAATAAATCCATGTATTCATGGAGAATTCATCTACAAATGAGATATATTACACAAATTTACCCAATGATGGAACTAACACAGGTCCAAACACATCATTGTGCACCAACTGCAATATTCTCTCTAACCTCGTAGAACTAGAGGAGAATTTACCCAATTCTTATTCCCATTAATAAATTTTCATATAAATAAAAATCTATATATAAATTAGACATACCTTCTACTATACCATTTCCATGTAGTACTCAAATGCCCTTCTCTCCTATAGAGTCATAGTATTTGATGCCACAACATAGTCTTTTCTCAAAAGGTTGTAGGAGTTTTTCCTTATTTTTCTATGCTCTTAGGAACAATGAAACTATTGTACCCATAAATAACATGGCTTCTTAATATCTTATTTAGAGTTCCAATCCAATCTCCCCTCAAAAATACCATTTCTCCTCGAACTGTCCTACATGTGTCCATTTCGAATGTTGTATTTTACGCCTGCATTACTCATATTTATCACAAAAATCAAATTTTTAACTAATACTAGGATGTGCAGAAAATTATGGAGTGTTCTAATCCTTCCATCCATGAGCCTCAAATTCACTTTTCCTCGTCCTATGATTTTCGATGTTGAGTCATCTCCTAAGAAAAATCACCATCATCATATTTTTCATACTCGCAAAACCACTCTATGTGAGGAATGATGTGAAAGGATGTGCATAAGTCGACAAACCATGCCTCATGATCTACATGTGTACTCAAATAAGACAAATACACATCCCCTCCTTCATATAAGAAGGTTTTTTCTTTCATAGAAGCAACAACATCATATAATTTTCCTTTCTAAACAATTTTGGATTTACAGTCGTTCTTGTAATGCCCTTCTTTTCCATATCTCCAACATACCTTTATGATTTTTCTTGGAGATTTAGATATTCCTCTATATTTAGATATATCACTCGAGGACTTAATTTTATTTATATTTAAGGAGTTTCCTCTTACGAACAAGGTATCTATGTTTTTACTTTCCATATTTTTTTGTCTCATTTCCTTGTCTAACAAGGATGAAACTATATCATTGAAACTTAAAGTAGTTGCATGACTTCCTATGGAAACAACAAAATTATCCCATGAGTTTAGAAAAGAACCCAAAAAATTGATACACTTATGTTCATTTGAAATTTGAATATCAATAGATAATAATTGTCTTACCATAATATTGAAGGTGTTTAGTTTCTCTATCATTGAGTCTCCATCCTTCATATTCAAGTTATACAACATTTTCATAAGGACAATTTGTTCACTATAGACTTATAATGATACAAAGTCCCTAAGTTGTTCCACAATTATTTTGATGTAGTTTATCCTAAAACATTTTGTAATACTAAATCCGAGAGACACAATCATATTATGCTATTTTCCTTTCTATCCAACTTGGTATGATCTTATGTCAACATCCATGTTGGTGTAGTACCCTAATCCACAACGATCCATTGATCTTTGTACACCAACAAATCTTCCATTTTGAGATTCGACAACTTAAAACTCTACCCATTGAATTTATTGATCTGTATCTTTGAACTACTTGCCATTTCCATTCACTACAAGAATCGATTTCACAAATCTCCCATTGTAGCAAAGTCTACCACAAACTCGAGCAAAACCCCTTAGCCACAAAAATGTCCCCTTAAATCCAAAACTGCACTGATACCAAATGTAGGTTTTAATCCTATACAATTATTGTTATAACTATATTCTTACTAAAATAGAAACATGCAATTGCAAAAACACACATCAACACAAATATTTTTCTTTGGAAACCCAAACCAGGAAAACTAGAAAGATTTTTAAGTATATTCCTTTACGATATTAGAATACAATATACATAGACTATATCATCCATAAACCACATATCCATTTCCCCTAGATTCAAATACAACTATAGTTCCTTAACCTGAACTACAAAACCATGGGCTAAACTACCATGCATCACAAAACCACTAAATGTAAAAATCGTCTACCAAAAACCACAAAATACAAACACAAAAACCCACCCAAAATATTGGTTTTGGGGCACTAACCTTGAACCCTTTCATAGGGGGGATTTACCCCCCTTTATGACCTCCTTGTTGCATCGAGTGAAATGTGCAACTCATGGGGATATTCATGCGAAGAATATAAGACATACCCAACAAATTTAGTATTCATTAAGCCAAAATATGTCCTCACATACGTAAACATTCTCCAAAATGTGGTGAAGGTTGTCATGTACCTTTCCCATTAAATAAGTAGGACATGGTTGTAACCTAAGAAGCCATCTACCATGGAAAACATGAATGACCCAATCACTCATTTTAGAAAATTTCATGTGAGGAAACATATAATTATCCTCAAGGGAGGCCCAATTCAACTTTGTAAAATTCATAGGTAAATGAGTCTATATATTCTTCTTACGAAGAGAAAAAATTTTCCACCCACATGGAATCTCTAATCAGTGTGGTGATTACATCAATCAACAACTTCTCTACTTCTTCTTTAATGAGTAGCTTAAGCTTAAGATTTATTGGCCTTTGTTTATGTCAAATGAGTTCACCTCTCGTGTAAGGGAATTGAATGTTGAGTTATATTTGTATTGTAATTTTTCAAATCATTGTACATTTAGTGAATGCATCTTCAAATTCTTTAAATAGATAAAAGTATGCCACCTTTTTTTCTCCAATGCAAGAGATACTCAAATTTATCTTCTTTAGATTTTCATCAATACTAATAATAACCACAATTATCTCTTGCACTTTCTTCATGGATGACTATCCTTAACATTTGGGCCCATTTCCAATTTATCATATTTTGCAAACAAAGATTCAACTAAAACTAGTCCTTGAGGAATGATGTTATGTTTCAGTTGCACGATTCCAAAGTCATAATATGATTTTTTATCAGTTCTATATTAACATATTGGTCTTCTTCATTAGTTTCTATCCTGAAATGAAACTCATCCATACCCATTAAAACTTAAATATGTCACCATGATTTTCAAAGACTTGTCAATTTTGGTCATGATATTGCGCCAAGGTCACCAAAATAACTGTACTTTATAAGGAGTTCCCTGATATAGTTGGGTGAGGATTAAAAAGGGACATAGAGACTACCAAAGAGTCATTGATGCAATTATCTTCCCTTGACACATGACCAATTGAAAGGATCAAAATTTTGCAATTTGTTTTGGTTAACATAATAAGATTTTATTACATGATTAATAATCAAATTTGAGTATCCAAACACTATGATATATTTTATATTCATCCCTTGATTTTGAATGAGGCTAAGTATCAAGGATCATAATGTTGTAGAGAAACATGTTTATAGATAGATAAGCCCTATCGCTAACCTTATTATAGTTAGCAACAAACTATAGGATATACCACTATAGATTTCCATGCAAACTATGCTAAGGAAGTGAGAAAGAAGATAACGTATTGTGAACATGAAGGTTGTCCAATCATATCCTTGGAGATGCTCTTGAGATCTAACTCCTTCACCTACTACCTACGCACAAGAATAACAACATATCTTCTTAAAATATTTTGGCACAATAAAATAAATTGCATATATAGATCTAATTTAATATCTCAAGTAATATTAGATCTACCAAATTCAAAACATAAACATCATATCATGATTGCAAAGTGTTTGGAGAGGGAAAAGAACACACAACTATATTGATTAAGTGAGTTACAATAAGTATAGTGAAGCTAGTCACATATTATGGCAAGAGGATGATAGACTCTCTCAACCAAGCTTTCAATCCAAACTTGTGTTGATGCCTAACACCCAATTCTATAGCAATATGATGACAAATGACTCTTCCTTTCTTTTCACCAACATGATGATGCTTAGACTCTTCAATGTGTGTCTTCATCCCCTACATTGGACTCTTATTATAGTAACTTAGAGGAGATTGGAGAAAGGTTCAGGGCACGTGAATTGAGTGAAGATAAGTCATGCACAAGTTCCATGCTCAATAGTGTATCGTCTTAGAGAAGTATTTTTTGTTGCAAAGAAACAAAAACAATGATGATAACCCCTTCAAGATATGGCTTGAAAAATATTAAGGGAGAAGAATGACCTCTCCACTTTTAGTCATGGGGACCTATGAAAAATTGTACCATGACTGCCAAATAGAAAAGGGATTGCTAACTAGAAACCCATGAAGAGGCACTATTTCACAAGTCACAATATGTAATAACGAGAAAGGCCAATGTCATAGCCTATCAAGATCAAACCTAAGGCATAAACTCAAGAAAAGTGATGGTTAATATTGTAAGATCTTATTACAGGGAAGAACCTATCTCCATATGCCAATTAAGATATGTACCCCATGGTTCAATGGATGTCACTATAGAAATCACCATTGAATCTTGTAAAATAATCCAAGAACTAGTCCTTGTGTTAATTTATGTAGTAAATTCTCATAAAAACAATATTAAAGCATGAATTAGAAGAAATTAAAGTATTTGATTTAATGTAGTTGTAAAAATAGTTGTTTGAACCACAAAAATGCCCCAAAGTAGTTTATTTATTGACACACAAGGCTCATTTTAGTATTTATTATGTGGAAATTATTATCTATGAGAAATTTTTTACCCCTCAAAACATCAAGTTTTCCTCAAAAAAATATACCATCTAACACATTATTTCTATTGAAGATGGGTGTGAGCTATCTACCATGCTACACTAGAAAGAAAGGTAACATGAGTGTTATAACCCTATTTTATACTCCACTATAGTGACAGAGACCCAAGTTCAACATACCTCAGTTGATGGTCAGAATGCATTCCCTTTCACCCTTGCTTCTACTTATATGGGTCTTACATGGGAGTTATTACATGTTAAACATGTGAAATTACATAATTGAGTAATTTCTCATAATTGTTTTGTCACAATTTCATAATAATGAAATAACCAACCTAGATCCATCTTAACTCTGGATCTACCAAGCACTAAGAGAGATAAAATATATTTTTAGTCTAAAAGAGGTTTGCACCTCAAGAGATTTGATCCCTCTCAGCACCTGGTAGATCCATAGTTAAGATGGATCTATGCTGCTTTAATTATTAATTATAATTATATATATAATTGGTAAGGAGAGTTGAGAGAGTGGGGCCGGGTTGCTAACCCTAGCCACCTTGACCCCATTTCGTGTCTCTCCTTTCCTCTGTTGTGTCTTCTAATCTTTTGGAGGTGCTTCTAGGTTTGCTACACCATATGCGTGATGTCGTCATGTTCTGCTGGTCTGGATACTGCCTGGTTCTCGGTGGAAGAATCAAGAGGGTGGATG
Source organism: Pinus albicaulis (assembly GCA_034641835.2). Classification (NCBI taxonomy): domain Eukaryota; kingdom Viridiplantae; phylum Streptophyta; class Pinopsida; order Pinales; family Pinaceae; genus Pinus; species Pinus albicaulis. Next base: position 299,315,264 of record CM076584.1, on the reverse strand, counting down.
GGCAGTCGCCCTCCTCTGATTCATCCTCAATTTCGTACCTTTTATCACAAGGGATTTTTTGTCGACTCTTGGAGAATTTTTCCATGGTGGGATTCAGTGCTTTTTGGGTGGCCTCTTCTTTCTTTGCAGAGCCTCCAGTTTTGGCGGCGCCTGTACGTTTCCGACTTGTCTTTTGCTGGGTTCTTCTCTCATGACCACTCCTCATCACTCTCATTGCTTCTCTATGGTGTCGACCAAAACCCTCTGCTAAGATTTGGATGCATTTTCGGCTATGGGATTACGACCCATCTTTTTCCTTGAGGCTAGTCTTTTAGGCCTATCTTCGGAGCTAGTCGGGCGACTTGTGCCCAATATTTATTTTCTTTTTATTTTTTTATTGCTTCCTCTAGACTAGTGATTTGGACGCCCATTTTTCTTTGCTTCTTTTCCACCTTCAGGGCTCTCGTCTGGTTTGTATCCTGACCCCCTACTCGCGATGGGTTGTTTAACAGTTTTTTTGGATGTAATGGCTGCATTATCATGGGTTTTTTTAGTGCGCCTAAGTGATTTTTTTAAGATATTTGTATTGATCATTTCTTAACTCAGGATTCCATACACACTATGTGTGTCTACATAATGTAATTTTTATTTTCATTAATAAAAATTACGGGCTTTTTCTATGGGAATATAGATATATATATTATTGTTTTTTATTGTATTTTATTTTTATTTTTATGCAATTTGACTGGGTCAAAATGTTTAACAACAACATCTCTACCATAATGGGCTAGAGAGAGCCTATTGGCAGAATAATAGTATTCACATTTTTTATTTTATTAAAACCTTCATTTAATTTCTATGTAATATCCAAAAAATATTTTTTAGTAGTAGAAGGATAGAAGGTTTAGATATATCTCAAAAGTGATTATGATCTTTTTACTTCTAGATTAGTTTAAAAGTGTTACAAAATTAAATTAAAATAAAATATTATAAAATATTTTGATTGTGAAAAGTATTATGGTTTTTTGGAATGTGGTATTGATAAGCCATGGTACTTATTTATAAGTTAATAATATCCATGGTAAAGTGGCGTGAATATCCATTGTTAATAATTTTGTGATATTTTGAGTTTATTGTAAGTATTATGTTTTTATGTGCTTATTAATTGAATTCAAATATTGTGATGGAACCATTATTTTTATTTTTATGGTAAAATGGATCTTAATTTATAACTACTATTTATATGTTATATATTTTAATGTGATACATATATTATGATTTTCTTTTATCTTAAAAATTGTTCGCAATTTTACTAATAAAATTAAAAGAAAATTTTCTTTTTTTTTCTTCTATATATAATTTTCCCAACATTTAAAAAATGTTTACATACAATCTTTATTGCATTACACCTAACAACTACACATCTCTCCCATATTGGGCTGTAAAGAGCCTATTGGCGCAATAACTATTTCATAATTGAGAAAAAAACTCAGAATTAAGAAAAAGGTTTTTAGAGTTTTCCATTCCCAAGGATATCAACTTGACTTGCTTGTGTATGAGTTGGCTAGGGGTTCATTATTGTAGAAGTCTCCTAACTTCTTAAGCCCTTAGGTGTCTAGATACAGTCTCCCAGAGGATAGAATGAGCTTATATAATATGACCCTATCAAGCGAGGAAGACTTAGATCCAGCTATATCCAGATCCAATTAGTCAAAATTAGTCGAAATTAGTCTAGGAGCTTTGTTATATTTCTATATGATGTGAGACTATCCATTTCCTAGGTAGTGATCAAGACTTGGAGGTCAAGAGGAGTGATCGATACTGAAATTATATTGCATTCATCTTGATTGTTTTAATAAACAAGAGTTGATGATTTAACTTCTATTATTTTGTTTTCATTTAATGTTTTATTAATGTAAATATGGTTTATATGTGCTAATATTCCCTCTACAGTCGGCAAGCTCTTCCTTTTTTGTCAGTGCTTGTGTGCAGGGATTTGGGTCAAAGTGGCTAGGAGCGATATCTTCGAGTGGAAGTAGGTTCTCCAGCCATAGCTTTAGATCCAATGGTCATCACCAACTTGTGAGGGTTTTAGGTATGCATTTTTTGGCCTTCTAATTGAAATATTGTACATATTTGATTGGATTTAGGGAGTTCTCACTTTCCTTCACACATTATGTGATGAATTTCTACACAAAATTCGTGGAGCAACATCTCCTTGTGTTAAGAATTGGTACAACCGAATTGGTCACTCCGTTGGGGAGTGTAACCCTAGTGTGTTGCCTCTCCTTATTTTCATTAGATCTTGGTTTTTAATCTATTGTTGAGTATTTCTCTTTTTATTTTGACCTTCTCTATGTCGGTTTCACACCAAATCCATAGTTTATCTCTCAGATATGAGATTTTCTTTTTTTTTGAAATATCGCTTTGGTATAAAGGAATAGCATAAAAGTGGATTACAGAGAGTATGATCAGTAAAATAATATTCTAAATACCATATGCTTTCAACTCAAACTCTTTCTTGTTGCAGTTTCTCTATGACTACCCGTATAGGGCGTACAAAAAAGGGGTTGTAGAATGCAAAAAACACTCCCTTTTCATGATTTTTTTTGGATTTTTTTTCTTGTCAACCCTAGGGAGTATATTATTTCAGAAGATACCATTAGGAATCTCTTTTTCAATGGCATTTTTTATGATTATTTTCATATTATAAAGAGAAAAAATAAAAACTAGTTTTTTTGAAGGTGCCTCTTGGAGGACGATTTTAGTGTGACCTCATTTGCATCATTTTGTCTAGAGCTTAGATCTATGTTGTATGACTATGGAATGGTTAGATATACCTTATATATAATCCAAAGATATTTTATTTTAAGATAATTTTATTTATTATAACTTTGCTTTGTGAAGTTTTTCAGAGGAGTTTTCTTTGAGATCTTAGTCTTATCTTCTAGATCTACTCTCTGTTGGTTGTCTTGATTTAGATCTACTTCATATATAGTTCATTTAGGTTGAATTTGAATGGAATATTTCTTGTTTTTAGTTTTCTTGTTTTTGTGAGGGTTTCATCTTCCCATTTCAATTGTTTCCATTAGCATTTTCTTTTGCTTTATGTTGTGGTAGTGAAATATTGTATCTGGGGGGGCTAATTGAGTATTTGTAATCTGATTGATTGTTTGAGTCATTTTTTTTTTTTTACTTTCAACCCTCTCAAGTATTTTCCTTTGATTAGGGTTTGTTTTTTTCCTTTTTAGATCATTGTAGGGGCACGATTTTAACTAGTTGCATTAAACTACATATCTGAACTTACTTTGCACTCCTATTTTTGTTTGTACATGTGAGATAAATTTCTTATTTTGTGATTCTTTTTAACAAAGACAAGTTTTGAGTTTTTGAGTGCTTGGTGCTCTCACTTTCGTTTTTGTTTGAGATATTCTCTTGTTGTTTTTGTCTTGGGTTACATTTTGGATCAAATATATTTATGAACTTAGTGAGTTTCAAGAGAGAATATTAAGAGTGTGTGAGGTTTCTTGTCATTTTTTGTGAAAAGGAAAAAGACTCCCTTCTATTATTTAGTTAGCTTTCATCAAAATAAAAAGTGAAACTTTGAATTTCATGTATCTTGCATTAATATTGGATCTTGAATCATTACATATCATCTCAGTTGCAAGCCATTACCCTTGAGCAAAACAACCACTAAATTAAACGCTTAATAAAATTTATTCAACAGTTTTTCTATTCAATGGTAGCACACCAATGTTAGCTTAGGGTTTAGGGACTTGTAATAAGTGGTGAGGTTAACTCTCCAAGGCTACCAAATGCAGTAAGATCATCTCCTAGACTGTGAAATTTTTTTTCTTCTTGATTCGCTCTCAAAGTAAGGGGAAAATCATGGCCACATCCATGGCCTCCAGAAAGGGCTCCTCCACGTAGCAAAGGAAAGTGGATAATGTTATGGAAGACTATAGGGACATCTTCACCTCACCCATAGGAGTACCTTTTCACTATCAAGTCAAGCATTCAATCAACCTAAATCATGGCACACCTCTACCTAATGGGACAATATACCATCACTCTCTTCTATAAAATGAGGAAATAAAGCCACAGTTCCAGGAGCTACTATAAAATGTGCATGTCTGACCAAGTTCCTCACCACGTGGGAGTCAAATCATACTCGTGAAAAAGAAGAATGGGACCTGCAGATTCCACATTGATTATTAGGTTCTAAACAAAATCACAATCAAGAATAGATACCCGATTCCACAGATTTACGAAATTCTTGAATGGTTCGAAGGGGCGAAGTACTTCAACAAAATTGACTTGAAATATAGCTATAATCGAGTTGCAATAAAACTCAAAGATGTGCGGAAGACTATTTTCAAGTCCAAGGAGGGTCTTTTTGAGTGGTTTTTCATGCCCTTTAATTTGACGAATTAACCTACAATTTTCATGAGGCTGATGTATGACATCCCGCGGCCCTTCACCAACTCATTTGTGGTTATATATTTGGATGATTTCCTCATATTCAATAAGATTTTGGTAGAGTGCTTGTAACATATTTTGTAGGTCCTTCATACTCTGCAATAACATAACTTATGTGTTAACTTGGAAAAATGATCCTTTGGCATGGACAAGGTCCAATATATAAATTACATTAAGGTGTGCATGTGGATCGAGTTAATATCCAAGTCATTCAGGATTATTCATCCTCAAAGACTCTACCATAGCTTCACAACTTATTGGGTCTTGCTAATTTATATCGAAGATTCATGTTGGGATTCGTTCATATCACATGATATTGAAGCCAAGTTACCAAGGTTAGAGCAAACCAATTTTTTTTTATCTGAGTCATAACAGAAGGAATTTGTTAAACTGAAACACAACCTTTTCTTTGCATTGTTCCTCACCTTACCAAAAGTGCAACAACCGTTTGATATTGAGATAGATTCCTCCAACTATGATAATGGTGCAATCCTCACTCAACAAGGGCATCCAGTAGCCTATCATAGTGAGACACTTTTTGATATTATCCGAAGATACCCACCTATAATAACGAGATGTATTCCATTGTACATGGATATTGGTAATGGAAACATTATATTATGGAGAAGGACACAATCATCCACACGAATCACCAACCTCTTCAATATACACAGACATAGGGGAAGTTATAAAACAATCACCACCAAAAATGGTCCACACATCTGCAGTAATTCCATTTGAACATTAAATACAAGGAAGATAACACTAATCACGTTGTAGACTGCCTCAGTCAGCCCCCGGTTGTGGCACTGGACACAATTCTCAAATCTTGTGGGCACGATACCTTGAGATGGTGCAACTATATGATACTGACTTGGAATTTTCTGCCACCTACAATATGTTGATGACGTGCTAGCCAGTTCCATACTTCCACCTTTAGGATGGAATGTTGTGCTACCTGAGACACCTTTGTGTTCCTTCAATTGAGCGTGCCAAGTTAATCTGGGAGGCACATTATAGTTGAGTAGTAGGACACTTTTGTGTGGATAAGGTAACGACATTATTGCAAAAGTATTTTTGTGTGCCGGAAATTTGATAGGATGTCTCAAGTCCTGCATTGTCTGTGTCATTGCCAAACCAACCACTAAGAAGCAAGGCATTGAAACCCCTCTCCCTACTTGTATCCAACCTTGGGAATCCATCTCCATGGAATATATGTCTGGCCTTCCTTCTACCAAGCATATTAATTACTGTGTATTTTGGTCATTGATATATTTTCGAAGATGACCATATTGGATGCCTACAAGAAGAGTATCACAACAGAAGCCATTGTCAAGCTCTTCTTCGAATGGGATCCCGTAGAATATCTTATCAGATCATGATAGTAGGTTCCTAAGCACATTATGGTTGATCCTCTGGTCATTGTTGGACACCAAGCTCGCTAAGTTAACTACCTTCCACTCCTAGACTATTGGCCAAACAAAGTTCGTTAACAAGATGATTGTGCACATATGAAATATGTAAACCTCCAAGAATCCATGAATATGGGATGAGAGTATCCACTATGTCCAACACAACTACAATAGAGCTCTCCATAGCTCAACTAGGCACAAACCCTTTCAAGTGGGCCTTAGATTTCAACCATTGTGTCCCATTGATGTTGCAATGCCCCTTGCAATTACATGTGTATAATTTGCACATGCTCAATTTGAAGCTGACAAAGCCACAAAGTTTATTGAATGAATTTAGCACATCTTGCAGCAAGTTCATGATATCCTACACAAGGCCAGTACTAAGAATAAAAAACGTCATGATCAACATCGAGTGCCACATAAGTTTCAAGTGGATGACAAGGTTTGTAGAAGGAACACCTTTTAGGGGCCCATTAGAATCTTCAACCACTCCACTATGGACCTTACACCATCAATAAGGTTGTATTTGATAACAATTTTCAGCTAGGTATCCCCCCATTCCTTGGTCTGCGCCCATTGTTCAATGTGGACCATCTTTGACCCTACTTTCCACCATTGTTGAACACATTAGAAATTTAAAAACAACTAACACCGATAAAGAACAACCCAGATTTCATTGAACAAGCCATGAATGATCATATCATTGACTCACATATTAAGAACACCCACCAATGGAGAATCCAACTGTATTGGTTTGCCAATGCAAGCTAGTTCATGAACCAAGGAAAGTGGATCAGTAGGGACCAAGTTCAACAAAAGTTTCATCATCTCACATTGCAGGAACTCAATGCAATGGTGACTATTTATTCCTAAGGGGAGAGGATTGATCCAGGTGGATATTGGTATCCACGCACCTATTCCAGTAGCTCACGTTATAATTTTCCTATTTTGGCAGTTTCAAGTCCTGAACTTCCAAAGCCATTTTTAGGCCCTAAATAACATTTTTTAGGGAAATTATCCAACATGACTCATTGAAAAATGTTGGTAGTTGAATTTTTTTCTCCTTATATACACCTTTCTAATGGGTTGTCGTGCGTGCCAAATGGATACTGTATGCCAAAGTTAAGACCATAGGAAGTTGACGTTCCAACTTATCCCATCGTGGCCCATAAGCCTTTGGCGCTTCATCTCCTAGGCTTAGGGTTCTAGATTTTTATGGATTATTATTATTTCTTCATGATAAATTTCATTTGAGCCTCATTGTAACAAAGTTCAAAAGGCGCGTAGTCGTCACATCTCTTCTTAGAGATAAGCTACCATCTTTCGAGCTAGTTTTCTTGCACTCAACATGTAAACAATTTCAACATTTATATTTATTAATTGAAGCTCAATTTCATCGTATCTTTTCATTTTAATTTTAAATATGTATTTCATTTCGTTCCCTTCTTAAATCTAGATCACCTACACAAAAATTATAGAATCCTATAGGAAATCGTGTAGGTTAACAAATATGAAATGATAAACAACAATATTCACTTGACTTGATTTCTTACTAAGAACATCGTAGTGTTCTTAGAAACACAATGAAACAAAAATCATTTTTCTCAAAATTCTACAATAATGCCTCAAAAGATATAGGATCCCCTATATCTGTAACGATTCTACAACAACATGAAATTTGGCACGAGTATCAACTCAACATGACAATACTCCACTCCAAGACACCAATAAACAAACTTAAACTAGGTACCGCCTTTTCTTTGTATCAAAATACCATTTATTTGTTTCACATTTAATCACCATTCTATGTTATGCAAGGTCAAGACATTTTCTAACCAAGGGTAAACACCTTAATACAATTAAAAAGGACCTCAACCAAAGAACATGTATGGTTCGCGTGACTTGACTCAAGAATTGCGTGGAGGTGAATTCAACTCACTTGGAAACTAAGTGGGGTGACTCCAACTCTTAATGATTACAAAACATTGATAGAACAAGTTAAGAAAATGTAACATGGGTCACATCAACTATAGGATGGTGTGTAATATAGTTATAGTCTGACCATTAGTCTCAAAGCACACATGGCCATGATTTACATCACTCATCACTAAGTGTTGAGTCAAAATTTATATCACTAACATTGATAATCAATGACCATCTATTATTATTTTATGAAAAAAAAAGTCAACTCAAGTAGATGCAGTGATAGGTTCACAACAACTTGTATTAGAGTATCCAATAATGTTTTCCATCTACAAGGAAATGGAGAAAAAATACAATATAATAAAGAATGGATAAACAATTCCATATGGGTCGAGATGCAACAACAAAAAAGCATGTTGTTACATTTTTAATCCTTCATAATCTTCCCAGTTCATTTTCATCCTTTGTTATAATTTTCTTTCATTTAAAAAAAAAAAAATCAGATAAAAACCTCTATAGCTAGACCACTGTTCACTCCCTTGGAATAATTTCATTCTCCAAACAATGTTATTATGAAGTTTTCACGTAAGAAGCCATCCATTATTTTCTATAATTATGATCCATAAAAAAATTACTACTTGCCTCAACCTACAGAAAACCATTCACAATGCCATTTTTTTCACTTTCTTGTAACAAAAAAAAACCCTACAAAATTTTAAGGATGGGGGCAAGGTTCAACATTAGAGATCCCACAGAACCCTCTAGGGTCTACCAAAATCCAAAGGTTGTTGAGATTTTCTAGAGATATAAATGGATAGAATATTTTAATAGATTAAGAGGCATTCATGATGAACTTGTTAGAGAATTTTCCTTAAATATTTGAAACATTAGAGGTCATCAATATGAAACATCAATACAATGAAAGGTCTGGAGATCACTGCAATGAGAGGTCTAGAGATGTATGTAGATGAAGAAATAATTAGCAGAGTGTTAATATTTCCCATAGGATTACGTTGGGATAAGGAAGACAAATAAGAAGATACCTATGCAAAGAAGAATCTCTTCCTTGATTATGAAGAACATATGGAGGATAAAAATGGAATCAAGAGGGAATGCCTCCCTACACCCTGGCCATAGAAATTTTTAAGTGTGAAATTTCACCCATGGGTGAAGTTAATGGGTTTTTTTTGGGTTGGGTAAATTTTCTATAGAGAGAGGTTTGACTATGTATCTCCCAATATTTATTTAAAAAAAAATATTTGTAAAACCCTTAGCCCATGGGTTTTTAAAAAGGGAGACTAGAAAATCCATTTACCTTACAAGTTTTGAACTAGATCCTCCATTCACCTTTTTTTTTTCCGAAGGAAAAATCACAACTTTCATTACTAAATTGAAATTTACATGTTGTAGATGCTTCTCGGGAAGCATATGTCAAAAGTGTGGCCAAGCCACAGTAAAAAATAAAAGAGTCTGTCACAAAATTGTAATCATCCGTCCCAAAATAAATACATGAAGATTAACCATTACATCATACTGATAAATACATATAGAATAGTCAGAAAGAAAATTTCATCCAATAATCAGGGAAAATATGTCCTAGTGCTGGTTGGTCATCATAAGGTTTGTGGAGATACTGATAGAACTGATGACAAATATGTTCATGTATCACCCAATGATCACTTGAATGGTGCACTGCCTCCTTGGAAAGTGAATAGGAAAGACGATTCCTCTCCCTGTAAATATGATGAAAAGAAATGATATCAAATTGAGATTTCAACAAAAGAGATCCTCCATCCACCATGTTTTTCTAGTAATGGAAATTATCGTGATATATTCCACCCAAATTTTATAGGAATGACTATTATTTCAAGGTATTTTTCCTTGTGTAATTCATGTTATGTTATGAAACCAACTCCAAAAATAGAAGAAAAGAGAGATCAATGCCTTGGAACTCAACCACTTCGAGGGGGAAACCTCCTTTACATTACATAAATGAACAATTATTGGATGATACAAATGAAAAAACCTCCTTCTATATATAGGAGTACATGGGGTAACAATATAATCCTGACTGACCTAACAATAATAATGTAAGGGCACAATAATAACAATATGGGGGTTATAGGGGTACAACAATAACAATAAGGGGGTTACACTAACAACCAATAAGGGACTACACTATTAATCTAGGGACCTAACATGCCCCTCTCCTTCAAAAAAGTGTTTTCCTTAACGCTTGAGTAGCTTTGGAAGCTTATGTATAAAATTCTCATCCTCCCATGTAGAATCTTCAGTGGGTAAGTTCTTCCACTTGACGAGATACTCTGAAATTGATCGATTTCGTAGTTGTCGAGTTCTTGTTTCCGTGACTGCTTCAGGTTCCAATATGATTTTTTCTTCCTCATCAAGTTCGGGCAATATTGTTTGAACTGGAAGTTTGTCACCTATAAACTTATTTAAGCATGAAACATGGAAAACTGGATTCACTCACGAAGAAGAAGGAAGCTCCAATTTGTATGCCATAGTACCAATCTTTTGCAACACCTTGTAAGGACCATAGTACTTTGGTGATAATTTATTATCCTTATTAGCGTGCTTGAGGGACATTTGTTTGTATGGTTGTAGCCGTAAAAATACCCAGTCTCCTACATCAAAAATTTTCTCATTGCAATGTTGATCTGCCTGTTGTTTCATTCGATTTTGTGCCAAATTTAGGTTATCCTTTAATATTTGGAGAACTTGTTGTTGATGCTCGATGTGATCTTCCACTGCTTGAACCTTAAAATTTTCTCTTAAAAATGATGTGATGGACGGTGGATGATATCCATAAAGTGCCATAAATGGGGTCATTTTTGCTACAGTATGGAAGTAACCAGCCAGAGGTAACCACTTGACCTATTGTGTTTGTTTATCAGATAAAAAACAATGAAGATATCCTTCCAAACACGTGTTCAATATCTCAGTTTGACCATCAGATTGAGGATGATAAGATGAGCTATGAGCTAGTTGAGTACCCAAACAAGAAAATAATTCCATCCAAAAATTTCTAGTAAAAATGGATCTCCGTCACTTATAATAATATTTGGGTTTCCATGTAGCTTTTGAATTGTTTCCATAAATACAGTAGAAACTGTACTTTCTATAAATGGATGAGTTAATGCACAAAATTGTGCATACTTGGTAAGTCTATCAACTAACACCATGATGACACTCTTTCTTTTGGACTTAGGTAAACCTGTGATAAAATCCATTGAAATCTCCTCCCAGTGTTGACTTCGAATGGATAAAGGCTGTAGAAGACCCGGGGTCTTAATTGTCTCAACTTTATTTTTCTAGCAAACCAAACATTCTGCCACAAAATTTTGAATATTAGATTTAAGGCCATCCCAAAAAAATTATTTCTTCACCCTGTGGTAAGCTTTTAAAAATCCCAAGTGTCCTTCGAAAGGAGAAGTGTGCAATTCCAAAAGAATATTTTGTTTTAGTTGGGAATTCTTACAAAGATATAAGCGATCTTTGTACCATAAGGAATCATTTTTCCAACTAAATGTATCAGATGTACTAGGATCTTGCTGTAAATTTTGAATGAGTGTCCACACTTCTTCGTCCTTCTTCCATTCATCCCTTGCTTTGGTTATCCAATATGGTTGGATAGTAGAAATGGCACAAAGCAATGCTTCCACCTCTTCATCCTTTCTTGAGAGTGCATCTTCCACAACATTTAGCTTCCCTTTTTTGTAGATGATTTGAAAATCATAACCGAATATCTTTGTGACCCATTTTTGCTGCTCTTCTAAAGATAGTATTTGTTCCAAAAAGTGTTTAAGACTATCATGATTAGTTTTAACCTTGAAGTGTCTTCCCATTAGGTAATTGTTGGGTGAAACTATCGTCGTCAAATAATTTCCCTAACATAAATTATCAATCCGAGGAATTCGTAGACTTACAAAGCACATGCACTGGAAATGCATGAATGAGGTTAAATTAGCCTAGTCTAATGTTTTCGTCTCTGATTCAAGATGCAGTAAACGAAGGAAGAGGCTCCTAACTTAGGAGAACCTGGTTTCCCTTCCCAAGATTACCATCCTCAAGAAGAGAGACTAAAGAGCAGCAATTTGTGATGTGTATAAAGTGAGAGAAAAGGATCCTAACTTAGGAGAACCTTGTCGTCCTTCCTCAACAATTCTACTCCAACAACATTACAACCGCATCATATCAAAGATTGGAAATGTGCAATTGTATAAGAGAAAAACAACATGTGAAGATTAACCTGTGTAAACATATATTAACAACGACGAAAAACACAATCTTATTACATCATGAAAGATTACAAAACCAAAACTTTATTCTAGACTCCAATTCTCCTCTCTATCATATCTATCATCATCTATATTCCATTATCAAAATGAAGAGAAAGCACTCTCTTTTATACATGAGTGCTTTGAAAACAAGATAAGAAACTCATAATTACAAATCCACTTTTCTCTCAACCAATATCCCTATAATTACAAAATATGATCCCTTCAAATCCTCACTCATCTCTCACAAATCTTGGATGAGATATGTTATCCAAATCTCCATGATATTCTCCTTGGAATAAGCTTGAACAATTATCCTTTGAATTATTGAAATGGTGGAGGAAATATTTGAGAAGCTTTTGAATAATCCTTCCAAATAATCCTACACATTACAAAGCTCATCCACATTTGAGATATTAATGAAATATGTTAATTTTCCAATAATTAATCATAAATTTTCTTGTAATATTAAAAATAAATAAATTGGAAAATAATGAGGTGAACCCATGGAAATGGTATGATGAATGCTTAAATGAGTTGATGGAATGTGAGGAATGGTGAGGATAAACATGATAAAAATGTGACAATTATGAGACTCAACATACCCCCCAACTGAACTTGTTGCATGTCCTCATGAAACCTTGCATGTATTAAAAACTTTTGGCTTTGCATGATTATGGTTTCTAACAATGTATCATTCCAGGATGTGAAATACATGTACTGCAACTGATATTTTCTATGGTTGGTTCTTGTGTTAACAACCATGAATATAAAAAATGTTGGTTCTTGTGTTAACAACATTCATTTTTTTTTAATTATTATATTTATTATTATAATACATGTACTGGAAATGATAAGTCATTAATATGCATAAGAAAACCTTTTCTCATATTTTTGAATCATGCCAAAATATATATCAATGTATGTGAATCAACTGCAACTGAGTGTAATGTTCCCACTTAGCCTTAGCTAAGAGGAACATTCAATTTTGTTTTAATTTTTGTTTCATGAATAAATGAATAAAGAAGGACATATAAAACTCCTAAAAAAAGTCTGAATAAATCAATGCCCATGTGAACAAAGACAAATCAGGGCCATGTAAATAATCACTTGCAGGTGTGAAAGAGGTTTGAGCTAAAGACTGGGTCAACCTTGACCAAATCAACAACGCTGTCTAGGTTCATTACATCTCCAAAAGGGACAACGCAGTTCTAGAAGGGAGCCTCTCATGTGAAAAGGGCTAACTCATCTAGGTGGTTTAGGGCTTGCAAAATCTTTCTCATCTTATAAAAGGAGAGGGAGGGCAGTAAGAGAAGGTTGTTGATTGATCATATTTCTGAGTATTTTTCTGCCTAGACAAATACCATTCTCTGCTGTTTAGTGGAGGGTTGTATCTAGAATTCCTATGCAGGGATTTCACCTCTTCCTTTGAGGATTCAAGGAGGAAAGTTTTCTGAATTGAACCACTATCAGGCTTGAGGCCAAGCTCCTTCTTACATTATAGCACTGCTCATCTTGAGGGCTAAGCTGTCCTGTGAGCTCCAACAAGTGGGAGACTCGATATGCAGAGATCTAGTGTATTTTTGGGAGCCTCTTCTCATGGAAGGTGTTCTTTAACCTCCTGAAAGAGTGTATCTACTTATTTTACTTCAGATCTACAATTTTACAGTATTTTTCTGTGTCATTTGAGCTACAACACTGTCCCATTTAGTAAACTGCGTTATTTTTGTATGAGGGTTTGCAGGGTGTCTTGCTCATAGTTTAGATCAGAGATCTCTTGTGATGGAATTTACCTCCCACTTGGTGATCCATGGATTAGCTTGCTGATCTATGTTCTGTTCAGATTTGACCCATTGTATTGAAATTTTATATTCATAAATTTACTGCAGCAGTTTCCAGATCTGCAACTTGTTTCTCATATCTACTCTTATTCATGCATGCTTTTGTCAAAATTGCAAGTGGATCTTGAACATAAAACTATATAGTTTCCAGATCTGATATAGATCTAATGTTTTATCCACTGATCTGTCCTAGATCTAAGTTGTAACTTCCATCTACTGAAGCTCCTTAAAAATAACGCTGTTGAAGCATTTCTGCAAATATACATGTGTTCCTACTCTCTTTTATGAAGATTTATTGCTGTATTGACTCATGCATTCTACTGTATAATGAAAGGGATTTATCATAATGCTTATTTGCTATTGTATAACTGAAATATAAGCCTCCTTGCTGATATCCTCTGAACATCTGCTAAAACTGCGCAATTCCTGAAGCAGTGCTTGCATTTTGTTGTAGCCTTCCTCTTTGGGTGCTTTTTAGCTAGTCAAATTTTTGGGAGATATGTTTAATGAGTCTAAACTGATTTTTTTTTAATGAAACTTCATATATAAGTCTCATAAAACATAAATAAGGGGAACCAAGTCCTGATCTGTGTTATTTTTGTACAGTTTTACTTATACAGTGTTTCTGTTGAGCACCTTGTTGAATTTCCTGAAAAAGGATCATTACACTAAGTGTAGTTTAGAAGAGTCATGTTGGTCGAGGATATACGAGGTGATGAATGGAATCAAATGGTAATTAATATTCCCCCCCAAACTGAATATGTGTTATGTTTACGAAAATGAGAGAGATAATGTAATATGGTGAGGGAATTTTCCAATTTCATTTATTTTCAACATGTAAGAAATTGTTTGATTAAAAATTAGAAAATAACATACTTCACTTACCCAAACAGTTGATGAACTATGCAATATAAATGTATCTACTACTGCTTCTAGATCAGGAAAATTTCATGCTGATTTGGATGAGAAAAAATGTTATGCTGCTTGATGAAGTGAAAGAATCTGAACTACTGCTGCTTGGTTGTATGAATTAGAAGATGAAGTCTGAAAGTGGAAATGTTGTACTTGCATATGGCTGAAGGAATGCTGTTGCAACTGCTGATGGAGTCATGAAAAATATATAGTCTTCTTCCACTACAAAACCTGATGGTACAATTCTAGTCATGCAAACGAATGTGTCGATGTCAAGCATGAAAAGAAGTCATTGGATTACCGACCATTAATGGATGTCATTAACTAATGCAAGGAAAAATCACCATTGATGTCAATGAGTGCAAAGGTACCCGAGTACATCTTGCGAAGTGTGAATAAATGATCTGATGTCGAGCCACTTGCAAGATCCAACGATCAAGGGGCATTGATGTATTCCCATGACTGTGGGTGAGAGAACTTGTCATTAGGGCATACAAGCCTCAAGGTACTAATGAGGACTCTAGTCTTTATCCTAGATAAGGTATTGAGGTCGATGGGTCGAGATCTTGTTGAAAGGTGGGCCTTAAGGAATCCCACATTAGTCAATGCGATTTTGTACAAAATGATTGGTAGGACTATAGATAAAAATGATTGCAATAGAAACAATTTTTTAGGAAAATGATAGCAAGTCTTTGTATTCATGGAAAAGGAGCTGATTGGTTTTATTCATGAGGAAAAAGATGAGCTAGAAATGATGAATGAATGTATGCGACTTTGAAAAGTATGTATGTGTGAAGTCATAATGAAGGCGGACTTCGATATTGATGACTGAAAAGCATAGAAGGAGAAGATTAATTGAGAATGTCATGGTGCAATGAATTTTTTCAAAAATGTCTGTATGAAAGACATGTGTGATGAAAAGCTTTAGCTCCTCCCAGATTTCAATTTGCATGTTTTATTATGATTTATGAAATTCACTTCTGCATGAAATTAGATCATCTTTGAACCTATGAAATCTTAGTACTAATCCTGCATGAAAATTGTGAGAGCTTCGAAAAACATATAATGCAGTAATTAGTATGAATGCTTCAAATTCAAACTGAAATACTTTTTTTTTACCTGCTGGTCATCGCGTGTCTCTAGACAATCATTTTCATTTAATATCTGTGACTTGAAAACCATTTTAGCAAGAAAATATAATTTTCATGAAGTGAAATTTCTATTTGCAATTTTTTTTTAAATATTAATATATAAATCCTAATATGAATCTCGAAGTTACACCAATAATGGATGATTCCCAAAGTTATGCATACTCGACTATATTCTTTGGATGCAACACGAAAATGAGGCTTCAATAACCTTCCCACATTCTCCATAAGGTGGCCAAATCTTGCATAAAATCTCGCTGTTAACCATGGATCCGCAATTGCAGAAGCGTGATGTATCGCAATCGAAATATACATGTCGATTGAGACCCATCTCTTCGCAATTTTTTTTTTAAGCCCGCTCTAGCAAGAAAAAAATAGGAGGATGACGAATTTTGGTTTTGAGTGAAAGATCCCGCATAGGGTTGAAGCCTACAAGAAAGGATTTCATTGGAGTCTGATCCAGACTACCTTTATCCCACCCCAACAAAACTTATTCCAGATATCCACAGCCTTCCACAACTTGTACACTTCACAAGCTGAAAATTAACGAGCTATATCTCAGGAGAGGCTCTATGCGGGGAAAATGAAAATAAATCAAAGTCATCTGAGGCAGAGGGTTGCTGTTCATGTAGTGCCAGTTCTGATTGCAAGAAAAATAAATGTGAATGCAAGGCTGCTGGTAGTTTATGTAGTCCAAGTGTGGATGCAAAAATAATAGGTGCTCAAACAGGGAAACCGTGGATATTGGAGCAGAGCCATTTGCAGTGATGTTGCAATTTGGCTTGAAGTGGAAGAAGCTGTGAAGACTCTCCAAATGTACAAGACATGAAGACAAAACCAAGACAAGGATGAGGGCAAGAGTGGCAATACTGATTCAGATGACTTGAATGAAATGGAAGTCAAAACTAAAGTAGCTGAACAACTGCTAGCTGTGCATGGGGAAACATTACTACAAAATGATTTGAAAGGAAATTTTTTGAGTCATGAAATGTTGGTTGGTTCAACTACAAGAGAGGAAGGTGAAGTGGAAGAACATAAAGGGCATCAACACAGACCCCTCACTGATATCGACAACACTACGATCACCTTTCATGATCAAGGTAATACTATGCCAACATGCATTATCTTTGAAGTCGTCAAATATCGTTGCCCCATAACCCACGTCATTACAAACAGGCACATTGTCTTAAGGAAGATATGAATTGCGGCATTTTTCGAAGGATTTGAGGCTCATTTTCCCTGCAAGCAAAACACAGTTATTTTTTTACTGTAAAAAGGGGATGGTAGCAGATGAGGGTTTTAATCTTCAATCATCAAACACAATGGTGATATATGAACCTGTACCCATGATAGCCATGACAACTAGGCACTTCTTCACGATAAACTATTCATATGGTATCACGAGCTGTAGACACTTCTTCATGACCTGCACACACTTCATACAAGCATCTGCATACGAGCTCAGGTTTGTCAAAAGACCTAAGACGTGCTTTCCATAAGCAATATATTCTATCGTTGTCAAATAAATCCTCTCTCCAAGTTCAGAAATAGCATAACTCTCTCCACCACTAATGACTACACAAAATTAGACAAGTGTAAGTTTGTTATGAAATGCGTGAGACTATGAAGGTGTTGGCCGGATAAATCATTCTTGCAGACAAGACCAATCTCCCTAGTGTCAGAAGACAATCTAGCAACAAACGAACAACTAAGTTTGTCTTTCTCTAAATATATTCGTTTTACAAAAAATGTTATGAAGGTGTCGATCCTACCTTAGATCCAAATGCTTATTTGCAGTCGTAGTGCTTCTGTCGCACCAAAATCCTTCCGTCGCAACAATAGATCTTTCGTTGCAACAAGAGTTCTTTCGTCACAACAATAATCCTTCCGTCGCAACAAGAATTCTTTCGTCGCAAGAAAGTGTCGTATTTCTTCGACTTGCAATCACAAACAAGAAAATATTAAATAGCACCTGTATAACCAATAATTATAAAACATACCTATCATAGTGATCAAGGAATCTATGAAATAAACGATCAAACGATAGCTTATTGAAATAAACAATCGAACGACAATTTATTGAGAAAAACAAAACTTGATTGTATTAATCTTAAAATAACAGAAGAACCTTACAACCTTAGCCTTGATGTTTGAAAGGCCTTCCCGGGGTCCGAAGCAAGAATCTCCTCTACTTTGATAAGTATTGCACTCTTCCTCCAGGAGCACAAAGAGGTATGTGATCTTTCCTCTCAAAAGCTCAGCAGAAAGAAGTCTAAATCTCAACAGCACTTCAGCTCAATCACACATAAAGCTTGAACTCCAATTCTCAATCTCCAAAAGCTTAACCCTTTGAGTCTACCCAATGCCTCCTTTTATAGAGCAGATGAGGAGGTTAGGATTCCACCTTTGTAGGGATAGATTCCTCCTTCAAAGGGATAAAATCCTCACATCAAGGGATTAGTTCCTTAAGGTGAGGGATACATGCACCTTATCAAAGCGTACTCATCCCCAAAAATTCTCATCTAGAACCTTCTAGAATTGACCTCAAACCACTTTTTTGAATTTACTTTCTCGCCTTTTTTACTTTGAGGAGGGTATGCAGGAATTGCAAAGGAAAAATGTGTTCTAGAACGCAGGTAAGCAGTGTATTATTGCCTGCGTACCCAAGCTAAGAACGCAGACATGCCTCATGTTACCTGCGTACCCAAAGTTTTAGAGATTTTTAGGGTTTTTCCTCCTGTTTTAGGGCTTGACATGAGGAGTAAAGGTTGTAACACTTGCAAAGGAGGTATGTATGAGTGTTAATGAGCTCATACAGTCAGCAAAATGTCAAGGTGACAATTTTTAGTGTAACAGATTGCCCCCTAAAGTACGAAGTCTGGAATAGATGAAGATGAAGTCTGTCATATATGAAGAGTGAAGTACTTTATCATTTCAAGGATCATCTTGTGGACACCCCGGTCAGAACCTGTAAAAACATTCAATGCAAAATATATATGTAATCATATCATCGTTGAGCTAGGCATTCCCATACTTAGATAAAAAACTAACTAATTCAAACTGTTCTGATACAGGAATGATTTTGAGTACATCACAATATAGACATGTATAGACACAGTATGGACATAGCCATCTATTTATAAATAGTCTGCTGCATAATGAATAAAAAAAATTCCTCGCAGCCTGGATGGTAGAAACTAGATCCAGGGTCTTGATTTCCGTTTCTCGAACCAGTACGATTCTATCCATGCGATTAAATGTGTTGAAGTCGAACATGGTAGAAACCACTTGATTACCAGTCAATGATGTAAACTGTTAACAAGTGTGAGAGTAACCACCAGTAATGTCAATGGCTCTCAAAGTACTCAGTACAATCCATGAAATGTGAATGAATGAGTTGAAGTCGAACATTGCACGGAATCATTCGATCGAAGGTCAATGATGCAACCTGTCATCGAAGGCGAGAAACCTGCCATTGAGGCATGCAGATTTCAAGGTATTGACGATTTCTGGATCAACTTCCTAGATAATGAGCTGTAGTCGATAGAACGTGATCTGTCATAGGCAAGCCCACAACACAAAATCATAGATCAAGTTTTGAATAAATATATTGGCAAGGACTGACTCAGGGATGGTCAAAATGGATGACAAATATTTCGCAAATGAATGGTTTATTTGAACTGTCCTCTTGAACACATAACGACACTGCAGATGGCTTGGTGACAATTGACCCAAAACTAACACCCAGAAACCGACTAAAGACTTTCAATATGGTTGGATTAACTGTTAGGAAAAATATTTCCCAACCCAGGTGATCAAAAAGTGTCGTGTTCAAGAGTGGTTAACGATTTTCCGAATAATCAAAATGTAACAAACAGGTTCATTTTTCTCTCTTTCCCCCCACCATTTCTGGCAAGTACCTCTTTATTTTTGACAAGCTTAAGGAGGATAACATTTTATTATTTATAAGCTCATCCTTCGGATGAGTCCAACTTAGTTTAAGATTCGAACCCTAAGAAGGAGTGGTTCGTTCCTGTTTAAAATTGAACAGGTCCTTTACTGTTAAGTTTTAACGAGTCTAGTATAGGAGAAACTCAGTGTTTTTCAATTTTAGGGAGTCAGAAGAAAATACTTAAGAAAACTCCATGGATGTAATTTTTTGTAAATTTAGTCTCTCGAGCCCGAAGAAGGATAAAATTATGCGGGAGAGAACTCTATTGGCCGTAATTAGTCAGCGTATACCTTTTTCGTAAATAGTCCATTTTAGTCCGTAAAAGGGGTAAACTTATACTGAAGGGACGACTGTTCATTTACTTTAACGAGTTCGAATAGTCAAGTACTCGACAATCTTTTCATTTTTAGAGAGTCTGAAAAGGGCTTAAAAGAGGACTCCAGGGTTTTGCTTTTTCGTAAGTTTTAACGAGTTCGAAAAAGGGATAAAAATGTACTCATGGTTTTTAATTTTTTGTAAGTTTTAACGAGTTCGAAAAAGGGATAAAAATATACTCTTGTGGTCGAATTTCAATTTAATTTACGAGCAGGAAAAGACGGAAAGAACTCGGCATTTTCATGTGTTTTACGAGAATGAAAGATAGCAAAATAATCTCAGGATTTTCATGAGTTTAACGAGTCTTGAAAATAACTGAAATTGACTCAAGATAGGTTTCATTTTTACAAAAGCTTGAAACAGAGAAAAACTATGCTTTAGAGTAGTTTCATTTTTACGCAAGCTTGAAACAAAGAGAAAACTATGCTTGATGCCCCCTAAGTGTAACTGCTAGAGCGCATGCCCCCCCAGCTTCATTTCATTCAACTAAGTACACAGATGGTAATTAATAGCTGGATGGAATGAAGGTTCATTACGAGATAATATGAAAGATCCGACCTAAAATTGTAAGAAAATTATGCAAAAAAATGAAATAACTAACCTACATATACGACTTAACATTTATGAGATCTAGTCAAAGACTCAACTCAATTAGGGGAGGATTCATTTCATTTTTTAACGAGCTTGACACAAGAAAAGAACTATGCTCATGGCAACGTGTTTCATTTTTTAATGAGGTTGACACAGTAAAAGGAACTTTCCTCTTCTACACTCTACAATCTACCTATATAACCTACTGATTCATTTTTTAATGAGGTTGACACAAGAAAAGAACTGTCCTCATAGCTGATTCATTTTTTAACGAGGTTGACTCAGTAACAGGAACTTTCCTCGGACCAACTGATTCATTTTTTAATGAGGTTGACACAGTAAAAGGAACTATCCTCGGACTAACTGATTCATTTTTTAATGAGGTTGACACAGTAAAAGGAACTATCCTCAGACTAACTGATTCATTTTTTAATGAGGTTGACACAGTAAAAGGAACTGTCCTCATACCTGATTCATTTTTTAACGAGGTTGACTCAGTAACAAGAACCATCCTCATACCTGATTCATTTTTTAACGAGGTTGACTCAGTAACAGGAACTATCCTCAGACCACTGATTCATTTTTTAACGAGGTTGAATCAGTAAAAGGAATTATCCTCGTACTCACTGATTCATTTTTTAACGAGGTTGACACAGTAAAAGGAACTATCCTCGGACACACTGATTCATTTTTTAACGAGGTTGACACAGTAAAAGGAATTATCCTTGGACACACTGATTCATTTTTTAACGAGGTTGACACAGTAAAAGGAACTATCCTCGGACGCACTGATTCATTTTTTAACGAGGTTGACACAGTAAAAGGAACTATCCTCGGTCCACTGATTCATTTTTTAACGAGGTTGACACAGTGAAAGGAACTATCCTCACAAACTACTTATTTCTAATCTATCTACATAACCTACTGATTATGGCTTCCAACTGGAAGAAATACATATGAATGGACACACCTCGATCATGGCTTCCAAGAGGTCTTCATCAGAAGGAAGAATAGTTCTCTGGAAGGAACACATGTCAAGGGAATCAAAAGGGATAAGAACATCGTGTTCAAATAATCCCATAGAGTTTTCCATGTCAATTACCAGATCTAAGTCAAAGGAAGACGAGAAAACAGTGAGAGGCTCACTTTCATCGGTAATTGAAAACATGGGACTAGTTGCCACATAATTAACCTGTGGCGGGGTAGATACCACTTTAGAATCATGAACATTTAGGGGTGTCAGATTATTGGTAGTCGAATCGAGACTAGGGAACGAAAGCTGGTCTACAGTCACAATATTTCCATTGTGAGGGAAAGACATCACACAAAAGAGTGTTGATACGACAGCTTTCATTGCATAAACATAGTCTCGCCCAAGGATTAAATTGAAATCCAAGGGACCTCGAACTACCATAAGATCAATACAGACAGTTTTACCTTCCAAAGTAATAGAGAACTTAGGAAGGATCCCTAAAGGTTCACTAATGGTTTTGTTAAAAGCTTTCAGATTCTGCGTAATAGGCACAAGCTGAGGGGAACCCAAAGCTTTCCAAGCAGTTGAGGATAAAATACTAACAGAAGCACCTTCATCTACCTGTGTGCGTTGTATGTCCCTACCACCCAACTTCAAAATGATTTGGAAAGGTATGGAGGAAGGAAGACGAGGTTCTGTCAGTGTATTCCAATCAAAGGAAAAGACCTCAGTACTTGGAGGGGGTTCTGTAGAAACAGGCAAAATGCCCCCTGGCGTAGAAGAATCTGATGTAACAAGAAGAACCTGAGCGCTATGAAGTTCACTCTCTACAGGGAGAATGGGATCGACCGAGTGTGAAATCGAATTGACCACTTGATCAACTAATGGATCATCAACCTGAGTGATATGAGTTTCACTCTCCAATGGAAGAGTGGGATCGATTATACTTGAAATTAGATCAATCACTCCGTCAGTTGACGGAAGGTTGGGAGAAATTTTACGGTAACCAATTGGAAATTCTTGCTGTGGAACAATAAGGTTTTCCAACAATTTTGAGGCTTCATCCATGTGAGGGAAAATGTGAATTTGATGAATCCCTTTGCATAACTTACAAGGAAACCTAAATTTACCCTTTTTCCCAGAAACCTGACTATCACTGGTTGATGGATCAACAGAAAGTTGATGAGATTTTTCTGACCATACTTCCAAGACCTTTGGAATACCGGGACAATTGATAAGGAAGTGGTCACCCTTACAAAGCCTGCAAGGGTATTTGGGTTTACGATGCATGTTGGAGGTTTCCTCAACACAACTAACACTTATAGCCATGGTTGGTTGGTT
This sequence comes from Pinus albicaulis, assembly GCA_034641835.2. NCBI lineage: Eukaryota > Viridiplantae > Streptophyta > Pinopsida > Pinales > Pinaceae > Pinus > Pinus albicaulis. The sequence goes on along the minus strand of CM076584.1, from coordinate 299,292,040 downwards.
GACTTCTTTCTTATCTTGCTTCTTCTTCTTCTTCTTCTTCTTCTTCTTCTTCACCACCTGGTTACTAGCGTTAAGGCTTTTACCAAGCGAAGAGGAAGAAATGGAGGAAGAAATATTAGGTGAAGAAGGTAAAGGGTCAACAAAAGTTTGGCAATGTTGAGATGGTGAACTCTGTTGAAGTGAAGCATCCGGTTGAGGTGGAACAATTGGAGTGTTCGGGGCCAACGAAGTTGAAAATAACCATATCAGGAAACCTATTGTAAATCCAGGTAATGACAAAGTAGCCATATAATGAGGACCAACATTTCCAAAGCAAGGAAAAGTACTAGGATTCTCGTTAAGAGGGGTTCCTTGGTTGGTAAATTCTGGAACAATTGCCATTGTATTCAACTTCAGTGAATTTTATTAACAATTTAAAACTAAAATTAAAAATTCACAATTCACACCTAAAAATTAAAATTCACAATTCACACCTATGGTCACTAAAAGTAAAAACAAACAAATTAACACGCGCTATCAAATCTAGGAGTCAAACCACAGACAAACAGTAACTTCCCGTACTAAAAACACTAGTTGGTGATGAAATCCAACATCGTAGAATTTAATACAGAAATGGCGGTTGGAACAGTTACCCTGACAACCTGCTTAATGAAACAGACTGGCACAAGTTTCTTCACAAAACCATCTCGAGTGAAGAGAACCCCCCAGAGAGTCCAAGTGAGTCTAGTCGATGTTTGCTCCAGGTACAGTGAGATCTTTCCTTCACCGTCACCTTAGGAAATAATCTTAAGTTTATGGACACTAAGGTTACCAACAGTAACAAATACAACTGGGGGAACAGTCTACGATCCGATTTCACGGGCAAGGGTAGAGTAGCAAGTTCAATCCCCTTGAAGGCTCCTCGACATGGTTAATCCGAGGTTTACCGACAAGTGACCCCAGGCTCCTCGACAATGGTTAATCTGAGGTTTACCGTTTGTAATACGCGCAAAATCTTCTTTCTTCCCCAATGAAACAGAATTGATTGTCTCAAAGGTTCGGACATGATCTCGTGTTTGACTTCGTTAAGAGAAGCTTCCCAGATTATACAAATTACAATTGGATTTATCTCCTACTGCAAGATTTGTCTACTTGTTTGTTTTTATTGCTTTGGAAAGTTAACTACAACCTATTCCAAAGCACTAATCCTGAGCTATATTGGTGGAAAGAGCCCTAAAAATGTAAAAATTACTAGATGAATTTTAATTAAGCGCTGTGTTATTTAAGCTGTTATTACTCAAAAGGGTAAATGGATATGAAACCAATGGTGTTATGACCCGACCCAAAATTTAATGCAATCGAATATGATAATGTAATCTTTTCAATTCGATGAATCCTAACTAAAGTAAGGAGAGAGTTTCCATGCACTTCCAACAATGCAAAAAATTGATCACTAAGAGAAAATATAACAAATTCTCTAATGCACTAATTTCATCAAGAAACACTAATGCAAATCAATCCAAAAACAATTTTTATTTTTTTGTTTTTAAAACAAGCATAAAAAAATCTAAATTCAAATCAAAGAAAAAATGATCTAAATCTACGATTGATTTTTCAGAATGTAAACTATGCAGTTGTAATCTATGCACAATTCATTCATATTCTGAAAATGAGAATTCTAATTATGCAAATGTGATCTATGCAAGAGAATTCTCAAACACAAGACGATTCTAATGTAATCTAAGAACCACTCAAGTGCAAGTCAAGAAAATCATGTGAGAGTTCCAAAGATCAAAAAACACTCAAAGGCGATTAACACTCATACACAATTTTGCCAAAACAAAAGCAAAAAGATGTAAAATTGTGAAAATACTGAGACAAACCTCCAAGTAATGACCAAAGGAAATCAAATTAAGAATTTCTCAAAAAAGAGACTCAAAACACCCAATTAACTTAATGAAGATTGATGAGATGAAAAATTGCTGAAAGAAATTCAGAAACAAGAGATTTTTGACAGAAAAATACAGATTTGGGTAGATGCTAAGAATCCTAAATTAAATCTAATCTAAACTGGAAAAAAGAAATCTAAAGTTTTTCAAAAAATTTAACAGGGTCCGCAGGCTTCCAGAAGTAACAGGTGCAGTCCCGCACTGTTTACTTAAGGAAAGTGCGAAACTGCCCGCACTGTGCAAAAGAACAAAGTGCGGTCCCTAGAAAATTTCAAGAAAAACATAAAAGATTTCAAAATTTTCAAAAACAGAGAAAACCTAAGCTACCCAGGCAGATATCCATCAATCAAAAACCAGGAAAAAACTTTTCCTCAAATCAAAATAAAAGAGAACCAAAAACAACAAGTTCTTTCCCCAGTGGAGTCGCCAATTTGTTGGCCGGATAAATCGTTCTTGCGGACAAGACCGATCTCCCTAGTGTCAGAAGACAATCTAGCAACAAACGAACAACTAAGTTTGTCTTTCTCTAAATATATTCATTTTACAAATAAATGCTATGAAGGTGTCAATCCTACCTTAGATCCAAATGCTTATTTGCGGTCGTAGTGCTTCCGTCGCACCAAAATCCTTCCGTCGCAACAAGAGATCTTTCGTCGCAACAAGAGTTCTTTCGTCGCAACAATAATCCTTCCGTCGCAACAAGAATTCTTTCGTCGCAAGAAAGTGTCGTATTTCGTCGACCTGCAATCAAAAACAAGAAAATATTAAATAGAACCTGTATAACAAATAATCATAAAACATACCTATCATAGTGATCAAGGAATCTATGAAATAAACGATCAAACGACAGCTTATTGAAATAAACAATCGAACGACAATTTATTGAGAAAAACAAAACTTGATTGTATTAATCTTAAAAATAACAGAAGAACCTTACAACCTTAGCCTTGATGTTCGAAAGGCCTTCCCGGGGTCCGAAGCAGGAATCTCCTCTACTTTGATAAGTCTTGCACTCTTCCTCCAGGAGCACAAAGAGGTATGTGATCTTTCCTCTCAAAAGCTCAGCAGAAAGAAGTCTAAATCTCAACAGCACTTCAGCTCAATCACACATAAATCTTGAACTCCAATTCTCAATCTCCAAAAGCTTAACCCTTTGAGTCTACCCAATGCCTCCTTTTATAGAGCAGATGAGGAGGTTAGGATTCCACCTTTGTAGGGATAGAATCCTCCTTCAAAGGGATAGACTCCTCACATCAAGGGATTAGTTCTTTAAGGTGAGGGATACATGCACCTTATCAAAGCGTACTCATCCCCAAAAATTCTCATCTAGAACCTTCTAGAATTGACCTCAAACCACTTTTTTGACTTTACTTTCTCACCTTTTTTACTTTGAGGAGGGTACGCAGGCATTGCAAAGGAAAAATGCGTTCTAGAACACAGGTAAGCAGTGTATTACATGCGTACCCAAGCTAAGAACGCAGGCAGGTCTCATGTTACCTGCGTACCCAAAGTTTCAGAGATTTTTAGGGTTTTTCCTCCTGTTTCAGGGCTTGACATGAGGAGTAAAGGTTGTAAGACTTGCAAAGGAGGTATGTATGAGTGCTAATGAGCTCATACAGTCAGAAAAATGTCAAGGTGACAATTTTTAGTGTAACAGAAGGAGGGAAGTTTGGTTGTTGCATCCAATTCGTGAGTTTGTTGTATCAAGCATCAATTTGTTGGAATCGATGGCAGGAAACTCGAAGTCAAACCTCGTGAGCACCGTTGATTTGGTAAACAATGAAATTGCCACCAAATATAACAGATTCATTTCTCTCTTTCTGATTCACCATTTAACAATAATAACATCTTAATATTGAAGCGGCACAAAAATGTTGGGTGAAACTATCGTCGTCAAATAATTTCCCTAACATAAATTATCAATCCGAGGAGTTCATAGACTTACGAAGCACATGCACTGGAAATGCAGGAATGAGGTTAAATTAGCCTAGTCTAATGCTTTCGTCTTGATTCAAGATGTAGTAAACGAAGGAAGAGGCTCCTAACTTAGGAGAACCTGGTCAAGAAGAGAGACTAAAGTGCAGCAGTTTGTGATGTGTAGAAAGCGAGAGAAGAGGCTCCTAACTTAGAAGAACCTTATCGTCCTTCCTCAACAATTATACTCCAACAACATTACCACCGCATCATATCAAATATTGGAAATGTTCAATCGTATAAGAGAAAAAAAACATGTGAAGAGTAGCCTGTGTTAACATATATTAACGACGAAGAAAAACACAATCTTATTACATCATGAAAGATTACAAAACCAAAACTTTATTCTAGACTCTAATTCTCCTCTCTATCATATCTATCATCATCTATATTCCATTATCAAAATGAAGGGAGAGCACTCTCTTTTATACATGAGTGCTTTGAAAACAAGATAAGAAACTCATAATTACAAATCCACTTTTCTCTCAACCAATATCCCTATAATTACAAAATATGATCCCTTCAAATCCTCACTCATCTCTCACAAATCTTGGATGAGATATGTTATCCAAATATCCATGATCTTCTCCTTGGAATAAGCTTGAACAATTATCCTTTGAATTCTTGAAATGGTGGAGGAAATATTTGAGAAGCTTTTAGAATAATCCTTCCAAATAATCCTACACTTTACAAAGCTCATCCACATTTGAGATATTAATTAAATATGTTAATTTTGCAATAATTAATCATAAATTCTCTTATAATATTAAAAATAAATAAATTGGAAAATAATGAGGTGAACCCATGGAAATGGTATGATGAATGGTTAAACGAGGTGATGAAATGTGAGGAATGACAAGGATAAACATGATAAAAATGTGACAATTACGAGACCCAACAGTAAGGTCGCCATTTCTTTAGTGCATGTAGTATTGCCAACATTACCTTCTCACAAATATATTTCTATAAATACTTTCCTTTGATTGGATGACTTTCAAAAGAAATGAGTTTTACTTCTTGCAATAAAACAACACCAATTCCATTTCCAGAGGCATCACATTCCACAATTAAGGTTTTGTGAAGTCTGGAATAGCTAAGATTGGTGCTAGGCACATTGCCTCTTTAAGATGTTCAAAGGCCTTATTTGCTTTAGGAGTCCATGAAAATGCATCTTTCTTTAATAATGTTGTTAGATGTTAGTAATGCTGTTAGATGTGCCACTATTCTCCCAGAATTCTTAACAAACTTGCGATAATACCTTGTTAACCCAAGAAATCCTCGCAATTGCTTTATGGTTATGGGGAGTTTCCATTCCTTAATGGATTTTAATTTTTTAGGGTATACCTTAACACCCTCATGAGATACAATATGACCCAGATATTACACCTCTTGTAATCCAAAGAAACATTTAAATGTTTTTGCATATAATTGTTTCTCCCCCAATAGTTTGAGCACCTTGTCAACATGTTCAACATGATCTTTCCAAGACCTGCTGTATATTAGTATATCATCTAAAAATAGTAACACAAATTTTCTAAGGAAGGGTTTGAAAATGGAATTCATCAACCCTTGAAATGTAGAAGGTGCATTGGTAAGGCAAAAAGGCATGACCAAAAATTCATAATGAGCCTCATGAGTTCGAAATACTATTTTCAGAATATCTTCAGCCTTCATTCTAATTTTATGATATCCTGAACGAAGATCCAATTTGGTAAAATAATTTTCTCCATGTAATTAATCCAATAATTCATCAATCATAGGAATTGGAAATTTATCTTTAATAGAGATCTTATTGAGCTCCCTATAATCCGGACACATGTGCCATGGTCCATCTTTCTTGTGCACCAATACTACTGGAGCAGAGAAATAAATTTGACTAGGTTGAATTATACCAACCTCTAACATTTTTGCAATCATATGTTTAATTTTTCTCTTTTGGACATAAGGACATCTATAAGGCCTGATGTTTGGAGGAAAAATTCCTAGAATCAAATGAATAGCATGATCATGATCATGAATAGGTGGGAGTCCTTTGGGAGTTTCAAACACCTTAGAATGATTGTCCAAGACTTTTTGGAGATATGAAGAAATAGATGATTTTGATGTTGGAACTTCTAGTGAGCATAATTTTGCAATTGCTCCTCATTTTTCTTTCTTCAGAAGCTTTGTCATGACATTAGAGCTTATTATCTTTCTTGGCTTCCCTGCAATACCCCGTAATTCGAATTCCTTTCCTTCTGAAAAAAATTCAAGAAAAGTTCTTGAAAATTAAAGGCTACCATCCCCAAATATTGTAACCATTGTACTCCTAGTACAACATCAACACCTCCCATTGGAATGGAAAGAATTGGACTATTCAATACATATTCCCCCATGGTTATCTTGATATTATGGAATTTTCCAGAGAAATTTATAGTTCCTCCATTTGCAACCATCACTTGACATTCTAGTGCTGGGTATAGGAAGCAATTCAATTCCTTGGCTACCTTACACTGAATAAAATTATGGGTAATACATGGATCAATCAACATTATTACATTTTTCTTCTTGATATGTCCTTCTATCTTGAGAGTTTGAGGAGTGGTAATGCCTACCAATTCATTACACGATATGGTTGGACTCATTTCTTCTTTCTCTAGGGTTGGTTCCTGGTGTATATCCTCTTCTTTTGAAGTTTCTTGTTCACTTTATTCCTCCTCTTCGCAATCTATTTAAAATAATTTCTTCTCACCACACTTATGACCTTTAGTGTATTTGTTATCACAACTATAGCAAAGCCCTTTTTCTCTTTTTTCTTCCAATTGTTGTGATGTCAAACTTGTAGGTTGTGGAAGTCTGGGAGTAGCAACACTTCCATTTTTATAGATGTGAGTGGTAGGCTTCCTTGTCACCATAATTTTACATTCAATTTTTGTTGCCAACCTGAATGCCTTCTCCAATGAATCAGGTTCCCAAACATGAAACTCATGTTGGATGTTATACTTTAAAGTCCCTATGAAGACATCAATCCTATGTTCCTCTGGAATATCAGTTACCATTATCTTCAATTTTTGGAAGTCCTCAATGTGCTCCACCACTGAACCCTTTTGTTTGAGATTTATCAATTGGCTAAAGAAGGTGTTGCTCTTTGTATCCTCATAATGTGCTATCATTTCCTCCGTAAAAATTGACCAAGTGAAAATAGTTTTACGGGAGTAAAGCCATCGATACCATACAAATGTATTTTTTTCTAAATATTAATTTGAAATGAGTACCTTTTGTGTGTTTTTCACATTATTGAGATCAAAATATTGCTCCATTTGTAGTATCCATATTACTGGATCCTTGCCACCAAACTTCCTCATATCGATCTTTGGAATATGGTGGGTCTTCCATCCAACATTCGAGTTTATGAAATCACGATTAACATTTATTTTGTTCTCATCATGAGTTTCCTCTACTATCTTTTCTCCATTAGGAATCATTTCTTGTATCAAATTTGTGAAACCTTCCTTCAAACCTTCCATGTCTTCTTTTAGATAATTCTTCATGTATTCCATGTTGTCTTACATTTTTTCTTCTATCTTAGCTTCCATGTCTTCCATACCATTATTCAAACCATCCATCACGCCTTTCTTCAAACCATCCATATTAGCTTCCATGCCCTTCTTCAAACCATCCATCTTAACTTCCACAATTTTCTTCAAAACTTCCATTTCATTTTTTGTTGCTCTTTGCGAGAGCGAAATTTGGTGCACTTGTTCTTATAATTTTGATATATCATGTTGCACTTCTTCATCTTCATGAGTCATAGTAGAGTATTCTAAGGGCTTAATTGGTGTTGAATTATTTTTAGGAGGCATTTAAAAACCCAATATTGATATCTATGCTTCAATATGCCCTTGGAATCACTTCAAACTGATTTTTCAAACAAGACTTATGCAATTTGAAAAAAAATACACACCTTTTTCTTGCTTTTTAGGAGCTCGATATTGAAACTGAATTCTCTGTGATTTCAGATCTTCAATATCTCAAATTTGGTCTTGTAGTAGCCCTCTGAATCTTCTTTTGAATGCCACAGGTATGCCCTTATTTGGATGCTTCAAGACAAAATTATGCCCAATCTATCACAATGAACTAATTATGGACTAGTTCAGTAGAGCGAACTTGTACAGCTTTCCACGTGTCACTGTTTCCTCCTTCAAATCTGAAATTGATAAAAAAAAAACTGCAATTCGTTTTCTTTCATCCACTTTTTACAGAATGCCAATCTGATTCTCAGAGAGAGAGTTATCACGATTTTTCCAAGGTCACCTCTTTTAGATGAAATTCGGGAGGCTGCAAATACCCTAATTCCACAGATCATATCTCTAAAAATATTGCGAACCAAGATCTGAAATTTTTACACAACGTTCCTCAGGATTTCGGCTCCGCATGTTAAAAATTTCAGATTTTGAACCTTCGTAGAAAAACATTTATTGCGAAAATTACAAAATGAATTGTTTGGAGGTGTGAAACCATAGAATCCAAAGCTTTGATACCAAATGTTATGAAACCAACTCCAAAAATAGAAGAAAAGAGAGATAAAACACCTTAGAATTTAGCCACTTCGATGGGAAAACCTCCTATACATTACATAAATGAACAATTATTGGATGATACAAATGAAAAAGGCTCCTTCTGTATGTAGGAGTCCATGGGGTCACAATATAATCCTAGCCGACCTAACAATAATAATGTATGGGCATAATAATAACAATATGGGGGTTACAAGGGTACATAAATAACAAGAAGGGGGTTTCACTAACAACAATAAAGGACTACACTAGTAATCTAGGGACCTAACATGTTCACTATATTCATGGAATTCATGTTCACATTATTCAAGTTTTCCATTCACCTTGATTTGTTGGAATGATTTTTTTTTGGTAATATTTAGCTCGTACTTCATGGAATTGGAGGGTTATTGTGAGAGAGATTTGATACCTACTTAAATGACCATGGAAATGGAGGTTGAGCCAAAAAAATGCATCAAATTTTTTATTCATCTTAGCTTACTCAACATTTATTGACCACATGATACAACTACCATAGACTCCTCAACCTTCCACTTTAATTTGGTAAGAACCCACGCCATAGTTTTTTGAATCTCCAAACGAATGGCCATAATGGGTCCTATAATGAATTGTTATATACATGAATTGAGACAATGAATGTAATTATTTTATCTCAACATAATTTATTTTTGTAATTACTTACTGCTTGGAGAGTATCTACAAATATATATAGAACTTTGTTTGTAGTCTTTGGCTACTAAAGTTATTATGATTAGGCTTTTCCTTTCTCTTAAATGTATAACTTAATCCATATTCTTCTTAGATATATTTATGAATTTATTTGGTTTAGTATATTTTTGGGACATTATTTGACTAGATCATTGCTTTAAAATTTAGGGCTAATTTGGATTAATTAATTGAATGATGTTATATTGTTCCTATGTCTAGATTAAATGTGTATAGTTCCTTAAAGATTCATTACAAGCTAGAAGCTATATTGAACCTGTAAATCCATATCAAGGGATGAAAAAACAAAATTCAAACAAACTCCATCCTTAAGTACTTTTTGTGAATCCATTACATTTTTTAAAGGTTTTTTCAAGGTGACACAACCATTCAACCTTTCATGTCTGACAAAGTTATCTCTAGGAAAATCTAGCGGAAATTCTTTCGTCTGGTTGAAATCTTAACCAAGATATCACATGTATATAAAAATGATCATGAAGGCACAAGATTGATCAATAAAAAAATGGCAGGAATATATGCTAAATATAAATGTATTCCTTTTTTATAAATCCAAATACTAATTCTATTGGGTCATCAATTTCTCATTCCTCTCGCCATTTAAAACAATTATTCTTGATCATCTCACTGCACACTATCACCCATTCATTGCCCTTTTTACCAGGTTTTTTCCCATGAATGTGTCGTAATGAACCTAAGAATGATATAGTAGTTAATTATTGCATTTTCCTTTCTTTTTAATAAATTTAAGAGGATTATCTTTGATTTTACTGATGATGGTTTTACCTAGTTCTTGTAACTCACATGCAGGTCTAGTATCTGGCCTTCGAGGTTGGAATATCTACGTAGCTCTCAGGAAAGTTTTGGAACATGGTTTTGTTCCTATCATTTTTTTATTTTTATTTTTGTTTTATTTTTTATTTTTTGATTTTAAATTTACATTGCACCTAGGTTTATTTTAGAAACCTCCAGGTCATGACCAACAATTGAGACAACTTATGCTAGAAAAAATCAAGTTACTAACTTCAGGCGCAATTTCCAGACAAAAGAATTAGAATTTGGAAAAAAAAAACATGGGTTTTGTTCATGACATCCCCAAATAGGTTAATCATGATAATTTCATAAAAAAATTGTGTGTATCAAGAGATACAAGTGATTATTTCAAGGGTATATTTCTAGCTGCATTGTTTGTCTAACTACGCCCCAAACTAAGCAACCAATTAAAAAAATTAACCAAATAAAGTTATTCTCTGTTTATTCCATGCAAAATAGATCCAATGTAATCATATATTTACCCAAGGATACACAAAATACATATTTTATAAATTGATCATCATTTGACAGGCCATATTTGGAGAAATTGTTTCCAATTTCCCCCTGATATTTCTTGTATAAATATATTGGAAAAAACCAAATTTATGGAATTCAAGAAGGGGAGGTTTTATCACCGTTGTATGTCTATAGGATGATCCCATGTGGTAACCACTAGGGATCAATATCCTCTATGCTTTTAATTTATGTAAGTTGTGGTTTCATTAATATAAGATTGTTGATGTTCAAGTTTTATCTATGGTATTAAATCATGGAGCAATTTAGTTTCTTTTAAGAGGAAATGTTGTTGGTTAGCAAGGGCCCACCAACCTAACACATTTCCCCTTTCATTCTTTCTTTATTTCATGCAGGTATGTTGTGTGGTTTGAGTCGTGTAAGATAAAATTTGTTTCTATAACTAGATCCATTTATTTTATAAACAAATTATTCATTGATGTGTGGGTACTTTGTATGTAAATAGATTTTCTTTGATCGAAATTAATTGATAACTTTTCATATGGTTTTTTTGGCCTAGATCTGATGCGTATAACATGTTTTCTCATATTTAACACAAGGTTTCTTGCGCAAGGTTTAATATTTGTCCTTTTATGCCAATTTAACTCGTGAAATGTGCATTCTATGAACATATCGTTAGGATATTCCGACACATAGGAAATAGTTAAGAATAACCTAGTCTAGTGTAGAGTTAGGTAAAGTGTGTTTCTTTACCATGTAAATTTGTAACTTATAATCTGACGGTCACGATTTGTAGTGATCCAACGGTTATCTCTCACCTCGGTATTAACGACACTTGAACCATGGCTTAACACCCGATTGGTCCATGATCTCTATTTAAAGAGCGTGGAGGGTCATTTTTCTGGTAACCATTTATGAGAGAAACATATGTAACTTTTATTTTTATATTAATAAATTTCCTGAAGTGGCTGCGTTGGCTCAGGCCGTAGACTGTTTCCCTCTTTGAGGGTTTTAACCGCGTGATTATACTAGTGTACTGATTTGTGATCTATTTGTGAGTGGTGACCTTTGGTTCTTGATCTACGAAATTTACCCTGTAAATTCCTACATGGTATCAGAGCTATTTTGAGGTTTGCATCCGTTGTTGATCAAAATTCGAAGTCAGTTTGACTGCATGCAAATGCCGTTTTGTAGATATAATATTTCTGAACATTTTTGGGCTTGGAGAACTGCTCTGTTGGTCTGGAGCGTCTGTTACAGTGACAAACGCCTTTCGTTTCATGTGAAAAGGTTTCCGGCTGCCCATGTTATGACAGTTTAGATTTGGAGGTATAAAGCATCTTTTTTGCTGTTATATTTGTTAATAATTCTGTTTAATTCGGTTCCCTTTTTTTTTTTTTTCAGTTTTTAGGTTTTATTTATTTTCTGGATCTGTACCCTCTTCTCTATGTATACTCTTTTCTGTGCGCTGTGTACGATCTCGGTAAATCAGAAACAAGAAAAAGTGATTTTTTTTTGCTACGTATACTCTTTCCCCGCATCTTTGTGTGATCTCGGGAAATCAGAAATAGTGAAAAAAATGATTATTGTTGGTAAGGCTAACCGAAAATCTAACATTCTGTCATAAGGCTTTTCATTTCATTTATTTTGGCTCAGTTTTTGTGTTTTTTGTGCAGGAAAAGGCACACACACCGAAGAGTAAAAAAGAAAAAAAAAGAAAAAAGAAAGCAACAAAAAGCCCCTTCCTCCTTTCAAACAATAATGTGATCCTTTTACTATCTCACTTGGTGAGGGGTTAGTTTATGAGAATAGAGGTCTTGGGGTTCAAATCTCTTTCTCAAGCTTCTTTTGTAAAAAAAATTTGTTCAAAGGGGCGGGTTTTTTTTTTTAAAAGCTGCACTCATTCCGTTCCCGTAACTATTCAGAATCTACAACTCATATTTTACAAAAGCCATAACTTCTTCATCCGGAAGACGTTTTTTCGAGCCTTTTTTTTAAACGACTTAATTTTTCGAGATCTTTCCATTGGAGCAGTTAGATTTAGTTTTTTTTAGCTTCAGGTTTTTAAAATAATGGAAAGTGCATGCCCGATTATTCTTAACAACACCAATTATTTCCAATGGCTACCTCACATGATAGATATAATTAGAAGTAAAGGGCTTTATAGAATAGCCACAGGGGTAGAAACTAAACCTTTTGATGATGATAAAGTCATTAAATGGGAAAATAAACAAGATCAAGCACAAGGGTTGATAGGAATTTCCATTGCTCAAGATCTTCGATTTCATATCCTTGACATTGACACCCCTCATGAAGCCTTGAATAAGCTAAATACTGTCTTTGGCATTCAAAATCAAATCAGGGCTCACCATCTTGAAAATGAGTTGCTTACTTTGGACCCTAATAATTTCTCCTCTATTGAAGACTTTTTGTCCAAATTCAAAATCCTTAGACTTCTTTTAGAATGTTGTAAGGTCAAAAAGGAAGATAGTAGCCTCATCTATTGCATTCTTGCTAAGCTTGGCCCTGCTTAATCTATATTTGTTTCCGCCTTCCATTCCACTAGAGAGGCCATCATTTCTTTAGGAACCACCTACAAGAATCCCTCTTTTGATTCCTTCTGTGATTCTTTGATAAGAGAACAAGAGAAACTCTGACACCTTGGTCTTATCACTTCTGGAAATGCTTCTAAGAAAGCCTTAGCAGCCCAACAACAATCATATCAAAAGAATCTCAAGAAGCAGTATACTAAAAAGTATGGTCCAAAACCAAACAAGGGTCCTAAGAAATTTCAGCCGCAAACTGAAAAAACAACTCACCAAAATGATAAGGCATATAAAAACAAAGGAAAGAAGACAAATAGACATTGAAACTTTTTCAATCATGATGGCCATATAGAGTCCAAATGTTTTAAGAAGATGGAAGCCTTAGAAGCAGCAATGAAGAAGCAGAACATCAATTTGGATCACTCTTCACCTTCATCTTCAAGAATGGCACTTTCTTCTTGTGGTTGTCAAGCATCAAGATCTGGTTATGCATTAAATGTATCTTCCTCTTCTCATTCTCATGAGTGGCTTATTGATTCTGCAGCTTCTTATCACATGGCCAAAAATTAAACCATGTTTTCTTCTTTAAATGATTGTAGCACCAAACATATTTATGTTGGTGATGATAGATCTCTTAGTGTTGTAGGATCTGGAATCATTCATCTCAATAATGGTCAGTTTAATGATCTACTATGTGTTCCTACCTTGTCATGCAACCTTCCCTCTGTTTATTAGATAACTCATTCAGGTGAAGGGAAAATAGTAGAATTCTCACCTCATGATGTTGTAATCAAGGACCTCAAAGATCCTAAACATATTTTAGCTACTAGCATTACTGATGATTCTACAAGGTTGTATAAGTTTGAAAAATTTGGGTCATCATGTCTTCCCTCCGTTTTTGTTGCTCATAATGATGAAGTAAGAAAACTTTGGCATGAGCGATTTGGTCACTTAAACTATCGCTCTCTTCAAAATTTAAGGAAAATATGGTGACGAGTCTTCCTATGGTATCTTGCCGAGATGGGGTTTGCTCCAGATGTGTACTCGTAAAACATCATCGGGATAGTTTTGACAAACGTGCCTCTCAGCACGCTTCAGCCCCTTTGCAGCTTGTGCACAGTGATTTATGTGGTCCACTTCCTGTTGTTTCTTTCTCTGGTTGCAAGTACTTCTTAACTTTCATTGATGATTTTTCTAGACGCACTTGGGTATACTTCTTAAAACTCAAGAGTGAAGTTTTTAACATGTTCACTAGGGGAATTTTGAGGTCTAAAATGGGCCTCCTAAGGAAAATGTACAATCAAAATTCACTTTATGAGAACCAATCACATTTTATGGGATGACATCATCCCTAATGGCCGATGTGGCATTGTTTGAATTAAAGGTACTTACTTGTCACATTCTCAATAGTGGATAAAAACTCATGGTTAACCATGGTAGTGCTCTAAGTACTTTTAAAGTCAAAGTAAAGTACTCATAATAAATGTCATTTCACACTTTTTGAATAAAAATATATTATTGTTATTTCATATTTCTTGAAAGAAACAATGCATATCCCTATACATTTATTATATTATTTTTATATAGTATATTAATTACATGTTAATACAATTTAAATAATATAAATTTTAATTAATAGCATATAATATAATTAAGAATTTATTAATTTATATTTATATTTTATTTTAAGTTATTTAAGTACAAAGGACAAATGCATTATTTGTTCAATGATAATGATTTTTTCTTGAAAAGCTCATTCTTATTTATAGTCACATCAATACAATTTTTTTATTAATTTTATTTTGGTACAACTTTTGAATTGAATTTAACTATGGTTACATGGATTATGGTGCAAAAATTGAATTGCAAATTCAAAAATATTATTTTATTGGTTTAGCTATTATTTTATTATTTCCTTAGGAGGTCTATTTTAGACTTCAAATTCTTAAGTTAAGATCAGACAATGGAGGAGAATATGTTAACAAAAAATTTATCAACTTCTACACTGAGCATGGCATTCAATTGCAACATACTGTTCCATATACTCCACAACAAAATGGTGTAGCTAAACGGAAGAATCGCACCTTAAAAGAAATGGCTAATTGTATGCTTCAATCTAAAGGACTTGGTCTCAATTTTTGGGCAGAAGCCATTAACTGTGCAAATTACATAGTAAATCGCACTCCTACTAAGGTTTTAAAGAATATAACTCCAGAAGAAGCTTGGGGCTCAATCAAACCAGATGTAAGTCACTGTCGTGTTTTTGGAAGTGATGGTTGGGCCCATATTCCAGATGCGAAACATAAAGCCTTAGAGCCTAAAAGTGAAAAATGCATTTTTGTTGGATATTCTGAAGATGTCAAAGGATATAGACTTATTCAACCAAAATCCAAAATATAATCACTAGAAGAGATGTAAAATTTGATGAAAATATATCGGCCTGCGAGCCTAGTTTGGCGAGTGTGCCACCTTTGGCCTGCGAGACTGATTCAACATATTTTCCACCTCCCTCTCTCTCTCTCTCTTTTATTTTTAATAGCATTCCTTCTAGTTCAGATGATGACTACGAGGATGACAATCCTCCTCCACCTCTTGAAATCTTTTCTTATACTCCACTGCTTCCAAGATGGGTCCACTCTACTCGAGATGCAGTAGGTTCTCTTGCAGGTGACCCTGTCGATCGACGACGTACACATTCTCAGTTCGAAAGAGCCTCTTCCTTATTGGCTCAAGTTCTAGAAAAACTTGATCCAGAAACCTTTGAGGAAGCCTCTGGTCATCCAGATTGGGATGAAGCTATGAATGAAGAGTATCGTTCCTTATTGGAAAACGATACTTGGGATCTTGTTCCTCTTCCAAAAGGAAAACTTTTCAGATGCAGATGGGTTTACAAAACCAAGTTTGGACCAGATGGAAATTTCCATGAATAAATCTACATGGAACAACCCCTTGGCTTTATCCAAAAAGACTCCAGCCTTGTTTGTCACCTTAGGAAGTCTCTCTATGGTCTCAAACAAGCTCCTCGGGCTTGGTATGCCAAAATGGATAGATTTCTATTAGATAATGGCTTTTCTAGGTGTCATTCCGACAACACTGTCTACACCAAGAAAGTGGGTAAGTCCTTCACCATCCTTGTTCTTTATGTTGATGATCTTATCCTTACTGGTAGTGATCCAAACCATATAAACCATGTGAAGTCTAGTCTCAAAAAGAAGTTTGAAATGACAGACTTAGGACACTTGCATTATTTCCTTGGTCTTCAAGTCTTGCAATCCAAGGAAGGCATTACCCTCTCTCAGTCCAAGTATGCCTGTGATCTTCTACACCACTTTCAAATGGAATATTGTAAGCCAGACCCTTCTCCCTTTCAGTCTGGAGTCAATCTTTCAGTCACTTGTACTACCCCTAACGTTGATGCTACCTTATATCGTCAACTTGTTGGTAAGCTTCTGTATCTAACCCATATCCGTTTTGACCTTTACTTTGTCGTTGGTCTTGTCGCTCGGTTTATGCACCAACCTCATGAAATTCATTGGAAAGAAGCTAAAAGAATACTTAGATATATTAGAGGTACAATTTAGTTTGGGATTCATTATAGCGCAAAAACATCTCCATTATTGATTGGTTTCACTGATTCTGATTGGGCTGGTGACCCTGATGACCGAAAATCGACTGAATGATATGTATTCACTCTCGGTTCAGGACCTATTGCTTGGTCTTTTAAGAAAAAAAGTTCCATCTCTCTTTCTTCAGCAGAAGCAGAGTATCGTGGTGCAGTTTAAGCCAACAAGGAAGCCATGTGGCTTCGTCAGATCCTGTTTTAATTTAGTCTCCATCAGTAGCATCCAACTACACTTTGGTGTGATAATTAGAGTGTCATTCAGCTATGTAAAGATCCAGTTCAACATCGGCATATGAAAAACATTGAACTCCACATACACTTCATCAGAAAGCTCATTCATGACTGTGTTCTTGAAGGGCAGTACTGTCCAACCAATGATCAAGTAGCCGATATCTTTACAAAGGTTCTCATAGAAGCCAAGTTTACCAAATTCAATCCATGCTTGGAGTTCAGGAAAGTTGTCATTAAGGGGGGATAGGATCTAATGCCTCCTTCCTTCTCCTATTGTGTCACTTTTGTAAGCCTTCAATCCTATCTAATGCAGGGGAATTAGGCCCAAGACAATATTTTGTATATAGATAGACATAGGGGGTCTTATATTTTTCTTGCTCATGTAATTATTGAATAAATTGAGTGATTTTAGTTAAATATAGAGAGAAAAATTTGTAACTTCCCTTGAATGATTCGTGGGCATATGAAGAGATTCAGTTTTAGTTCTTTAGGATTTAGGCTAAAGTTAGAAAATTGGGAATTTGAAGAGTTTTTGAGATGTTAGAGGAGTTGAGTCGATTCAGTGGTTTTTGTATAAAAATAAGCCTAAAAGGCATTATAGGAGACCTGCATAGAGAGATGCATAGAGCTGCATAGAGCTGTAGGGCTGGCAGAGTAGATTGTCAAAGGCCATTTGATTGAAGATCTGGCCAGTAATTTATTTCACTGTATAAATGAAGATTTGTTTCAGTATTTATGTGCATTTGCTGGTTCATTTCTGTGTGAAGAAGGCTTGAACCTTCGTAAGCTAAGTAGGAGTAGTCTCTGTAATTTGTATTAAGAACCTGCATGTATGTTATGTGGTGAGAACCAATATGATAAGACCTGTGTAAGAATCCAGTATATATGGTACGCGTGATAATGTTTGGACCTTTATAGTTCACTGTGAGAATGGGACTCTGAATCTGAGGAAGAGTCGATGTATGTTGGCGTTTTGTATTGAACTGGAAGCACCGAGGTGAGTGGTGATGGGGTTAGTTAACCTCTGTTTGAATTGTGGAAGCGATAGCTCGGATTTAATTAAACCTTGAGACCTTGCAAAGGAATGATGAACTAAGAGCGAGGGCGTATCACGTTATAACGCGGAGGAACCTTGTTGAAAGGAATGATGCGGAACCCCGAGAAAAAAGGGCGGAACCAAAAGAGTGAACAGTAATAGTGGTATTCGGGGATAGTTCATGGTTTTCACGGAAGTTCACAAGCGGTAAGTTGTTTTCATAAAATCAACGCGATATCCTTTCTGGACGACATGTGGCTTAGAGCGATTATTGAAAACCACTCTCATCACGTTTTTTTGAGCCTTTAAAGCTCGGATCGAAAAAATTTGCGATATCCATTTACGCCCGTTCGATCAACGGTTGGAGCACGATGAAACATAGGCCGTTGGATCCATTCGGGGCTTAATGCAGTGTAAGGGCGCTGGGCCTCAGTTGACTGGTGTCTTGAATAGTCAGAGTTCTATATGAGTTGGACGTTTGTATGAGAACTTATATATATTTTGGCGCTGAGTCTTTTTAGAAAGTCTGAAATGAAGTTGTATGCCGTGACTCCATAAGTTAAAAGTTATGAATTATCCGACTTTGATAAAGTGGGTTATTCATATGATGTAACCTGGATCTCAAAGGTTGATTTAGATAAAAAACACATCTAACGGTGGTGGACCCTGCATAAGGGGAATTGTAAATTGCGAGTCATTATAAGAATGTGCTTTGGCCTTATTATATGATGAAAGGCGCGAAAGAATAACAAACCTTGGATATGGGTTTTGATCGAGTTCAAATAAAAGGGTATGTTGTATGCAATTTGGGTTCCATAACCTTTGAAGAAAATCTTCCACCTTATTTATTCTAAGAGGTGTGGTTCCATAACCAAGGGAGGAATTTAAATTAATATCTCAATCTCAGATTGAGATATTAAAGCACACAGATTTATTTAAGTTGCCAGCTGAAGAAATTAGAACAGTGTGAGTTTGCCCAGATTGTGGATTGGTTGGGTAGTGGAATTTAAAGGCATTTATACACATCTTGAGAATGAAAATGTTAGAAAACAGGGACTGTGGGTTATACCTGGCACCAAAGTGGTATCAGAGCTAGAATAGCTCTTTGAAATATTGTTTTTGAAATGCACATGTATTGAAATAAGAAAGTTTGATGTTTAAATATGTTTAACAGAGAAATTGCAGATTTGATTGAGTATGCAGTAAAGGTTGATAACTCAAATTTGAAGAATCTGGAGTTGAAGGCAAAGAGTCTTGAAGATTGTAGCAGATAGAGATGCAGTGCAGGTGAAAGAAGAAGCAAGATCGTTCAAGGATCTTGGGAGATGAATTGATGAGCCTTATTTGACTCTGGTTTGAAGGATATTGTTTGCAGAATGCAAAGTGCAAGCAATTGAGCGAGAAATCTTAGCAAAAGTAGATCAAAAGCTTTGAGAGCAGTGATAGAAGAGTCCAGCAAGGGATTCTGAGTGAAGAAGAGTGTGGCAGAACCTAGAGGATTCCCAACTGAGGTTGGATGAAAGAAGGATAGATGTGTTCCTAAGAGAAGTTGCAGAGTGAAGCCTAAAGAGAGCAGAAGAGAGTGCTCATAAGGTTCCAGTAGAAGGGGACCAGTACTTGCCAAAAGCTGGATCCAGAGGAAGGGATTAGTGAGGTAAGTTGCAGCAAGAGAGCTTGCTGTTGCAGAGGCTTAGTGCAGCTTGTGAGTGAAGAACTCATGGAGGAGAAAATGGCTACTGACAGCCACAACAGAAATTGCAGAGGTTCTGAGAGAGGCCACAACAGAAGAGTGAGGGACGATGCCAAAGAAAATGGCATGCTAACTGATGAAGAATATTGAAAAGAGATAGCTGAGATAAGTAAGCAACTTTATGAACTGGAGAGGATGATAGAGGAAAACCAGAGAGTTGGTTGGCTCATGAAGAAGAAGGTAAAGTGGAAGAGGCCACAAAGGAATAAAGAGAAAATGAAAAATGCTCAGTTGAAGGAGAGATTAATCAAGATGATTGAGTATTTGGAGAAGGACTTGAAGACTGAAACTTCAAGTGAGACCAAGAGGTCAAATAGCCTTACATCTGACAATTTTTGTATGTTTGTAGGAAAAACATATGGAGAAGAACAAACTGCTGATGTTGTCACTGAGGAGGAAAATGGAACAGCCAGATGTTTTGGAGATGTCCATACACAGTTGGAGAAAGGTTCTGCTTTCCAACATATTGGAAGCAGAGGAGATTTAATTTGTGATGATGGCCAGAAGCTGGAATTTGGACAACTTGAAGAGGCTGAAGAGAACACCATTGAAGAATCTCTGAAGTGTATAGGAGACTTGGAACAACAAGAAGATTTGATGATTGAATCATCAAAGGAAACCATGAGGTCTTATGTTTTTACAACTGACAAGTTGTGTGTGAATGCAGGTATTGATGAAGACAGCTCATGTGATGAAGCTGTGTTAAATGAAGCTGACTATTGACAAGTAAGATATGATGAGTATATTTCTGATGAAGACCAGATTGAATTACTGCAGTAGAAGGAGTTCATAAATTCCTTGTTTTATAAAAGGGATTGCTTCAATGAGGACATGACAGTTGTGTTTGATGAATTTGTCATTAATGATGATAATGACATACTGATTTTGTTAAATGGCCAAGTGAAGAATGATGGACAAATGACTGAATTTATTTCAGAGATAGAAGATCAAAATTCTATTCTGATGAAGGCTGAAGAGATAGTGACAACAGGAGACTGGATTTGTGAATATTGTGAAAATGTTTCCTCAGATGAGATGCCAGGATTGTGGCATAAGCAGAGGACAAAAACACAAAGAGAAAGTGTTCTGATGGTAAAGGCAGGAGAAGAAGAACATGTTGAATTCAATTCACAACATGCTGATGATGTGGGACAAGTGCAAAATGAATGGCTGAATTGTTTGCAGAAAAAATGTAGAGAAGAGAATGAAATGGCTGAACAACAGTTTGGAGTGTTGCTGGAAGGAATGTTGGAGCAACAAATTGAAGTGTTGCCAGAGAAGGAAGAGACACAAATATTCTATGACTTTGATGGTTGTCTTATGATTGCAGGTACTGATGGAAGGACTAAGGGATGTTTAGTCTAGAAGAAAAAAAGAGATGATGACTGAAAATTTAAATACCAGTCTGAAGAACTGCTGAAATCATAGAGAGGAGAAATTGTCACATTTGACAATCAAGAAGAATCTTTTTGTAGCAGAAGAAAATAGGGTATGGATGATTGGGTGGCAGTAAGAAGAGCTACGGACACACCTGAAGTAAGCATGGCAGTAGGAAGAACTACAACAAGCACGAGATCACAGCAAGAGGAAGTAGAAGTTTAGCAATCAAGGAGGAACGGTATCTAGCAGTCAGAAGACATATTAGACAGAGAAATGGAATTTATAGGAACTTTGATGGTGAGAGTGTATGAGAAAAAGACAGCAGCAAGAAAACAAAGGAACAACAGCAGCAAGGGAAAGACAGTCACAAACTGTGAAAGCTTAGCAAGTGGAAAGAGACAGAACAAGATATGGAAGCCAGGAGGAATGCAAAAGAAGAACACTGCAACAGATGACCAGTTGCAGAACAAAGTGTGGGATCTAGGTAGACAAAGATGAAAGCACATGATCAGGAGATCATGAACCATTTTAACCTGGGGAGTTTGATGCAGGGGCATTAGGCCCAAGACAATATTTTGTATATAGATAAACATAGGGGGTCTTATATTTTTCTTGCTCATGTAATTATTGAATAAATTGAGTGATTTTAGTTAAATGTAGAGAGAAAAATTTGTAACTACCCTCGAATGATTCATGGGCATATGAAGAGATTTAGTTTCAGTTCTTTAGGATTTAGGCTAAAGTTAGAAAATTGGGAATTTGAAGAGTTTTTGAGCTGTTAGAGGAGTTGAGTCGATTCAGTGGTTTTTGTATAAAAATAAGCCTAAAAGGCATTATAAGAGACCTGCATAGAGAGCTTCATAGAGCTGCATAGAGCTGTAGGGCTAGCAAAGTAGATTGCCGAAGGCCATTTGATTGAAGATCTGGCCAGAAGTTGTAAGTTATTTCAATGTATAAATGAAGGTTTGTTTCAGTATTTATGTTCATTTGTTGGTTGATTTATGTGTGAAGAAGGCTTGAACCTTCATAAGCTGAGTAGGAGTAGTCTCTGTAATTTGTATTAAGAACTTGCATGTATGTTCTGTGGTGAGAACCATTATGATAAGACCTGTGTAAGAATCCAGTATATATGGTACGTGTGAGAATGTTTGGACCTTTACAGTTCACTGTGTGAATGGGACTTTGAATTTGAGGAAGAGTCGATGTATGTTGGCGTTTTGTATTGAACTGGAAGCACCAAGGTGAGTGGTGATGGGGTTAGTTAACCTCTGTTCGAATTGTGGAAGCGATAGCTCGGATTTAATTAAAACTTAAGACCTTGCAAAGGAATGATGAACTAAGAGCGAGGGCGTATCACGCTATAATGCGGAGGAACCTTGTTGAAAGGAATGATGCGAAATCCCGAGCCAAAAGGGCGGAACCAAAAGAGTGAATAGTAATAGCGGTATTCGGGGACAGTTCGTGGTTTTCATGCAAGTTCACAAGCGGTAAGTTGTTTTCATAAAATCAACGCGATATCCCTTTCCGGACGACACGTGGCTTAGATCAGTTATTGAAAACCACTCTCATCATGTTTTTTTGAGCCTTTAAAGCTCGGACCAAAACAATTTGCGATATCCATTTACGCCCGTTCGATCAATGGTTGGAGTGCGATGCAACATAGGCCGTCGGATCCATTCGGTGCTTAACGCAGTGTAAGGGCGCTGGGCCTCAGTTGACTGGTGTCTTGAATAGTCGGAGTTCTATATGAGTTGGACGTTTGTATGAGCACTTATATATATTTTGGCACTGGGTCTTTTTATAAAGTCTGAAATGAAGTTGTATGCCGTGACTCCATAAGTTAAAAGTTATGAATTATCCGACTTTGATAAAGTGGGTTATTCATATGATGTAACTTGGATCTCAAAGGTTGATTTAGATCAAAACCACATCTAACGGTGGTGGACCCTACATAAGGGGAATTGTAAATTGCGGGTCATTATAAGAATGTGCTTTGGCCTTATTATATGATGAAAGGCACGAAAGAATAACAAACCTTGGATATGGGTTTCGATCGGGTTCAAATAAAAGGGTATGTTGTATTCAATTTGGTTTCCATAACCTTTGAAGAAAAGCTTCCACCTTATTTATTCTAAGAGGAGGTGTGGTTCCATAACTAAGGGAGGAATTTAAATTAATATCTCAATCTCAGATTGAGATATTAAAGCACAAAGATTTATTTAAGTTGCCAGCTGAAGAAATTATAACAGTTTGAGTTTGCCTAGATTGTGGATTGGTTGGGCAGTGGAATTTAAAGGCATTTATACATAGCTTGAGAATGAAAATGTGAGAAAACAGGGACTGTGGGTTATACCCGGCACCACTATCCCAATTTGTTCTTAAGGGGGGATGTTAGGATATTTCATCACATAGGAAATAGGATCGTTTTGTGTCACCTTTGTAAATCCTTCAATCCTATCCCAAGTTGTTCTTAAGGGGGGATGTTAGGATATTTCAACACATAGGAAATAGTTAAGAATAACTTAGTTTAGTGTAGAGTTAGGTAAAGTGTGTTTCTTTACCATGTACATTTGTAACTTATAATCCGACGGTTATCTCTCACCTCGGTATTAACGACACTTGATCCGTGGCTTAACACCCAGTTGGTCCATGATATCTATTTAAAGAGCATGGAGGGTCATTTGTCCGGTAACCGTTTATGAGAGAAACATATGTAACTTTTCTTTTTATATTAATAAATTGCCTGAAGTGGCCGCCTTGGCTCAGGCCGTGTACTGTTTCCCTCTTTGAGGGTTTTAACCACGTGATTATACTAGTGTACTGATTTGTGATTTGTTTGTGAGCGGTGACCTTTGGTTCTTGATCTACGGAAATTACCCTGTAAATTCCTACACATATTATTATGTCATCGATTACAAAACTATATCAAGGATTCTTTATTTTATGGTGCATCCATATTAATATGCAAACAACTAAAAAAATAGAAGAAAATATGGATCAACGACTTGAGAAATAGCCTCTTCGAGGGGGAAACCTAATTTACATCACATAAATGAACAATTCTTGGATGATTCAAATGATAATACATCCGTGGTATGTATAGGAGTCTAAGTGGTCACAATATAATCAGAGCCTACATAAAAATAATAATGTAAGGGCACAAAAATACCAATAGTGGGCTTCTACGGGGCACAACAATAACAACATGGAGGATACATGGACACAAAAATAACAATAGGGGCTACACTAACAATAACAATAAGGGGCATGCACTAGTATTATAGGGACCTAACGTGCCCCTATCCTTCAAAAAAGTGTTGTCCTTAACTCTTGAGTAGTTCTAGGAGCTTCTGTATAAAATTATCATCCTCTCATGTGGAATATTTAGCAGGTAAGTTCTTCCACTTGATGAGATACTCTAAAATTAATCAATTCCGTAGCTGTCTGGTTCTTGTTTCCATAACTGCTTCATGCTAAAATATGATTTTTCCTTCTTAGTGAAGTTCTAACAATTCTATTTGTATTGGGAGCTTGTCATCCATAACCTTCTTTAAGTAGGAAACATGGAAAACTAGGTGTACTCAAGAAGATGCAAGCAACTCCAATTTTTATGCCACAGTACCAATAATTTGCAATACCTTGTAAGGACCATGTACTTGGGTGATAATTTATTATCCTTCTTAGCTTGATTGAGGGACATTTTTTTGTATGGTTGTATCCATAAAAATAGCTAGCCACTTACATCAAAAATTCTTTCATCGTGATGTTGATCTTCCTATTGTTCCATTCAATTATGTGCCAGAGTGAGGTTATCCTTTAAGAGTTGGAGAACTTGTTGTTGATGCTTGATGTGATCTTCCACTGCTTGAACCTTACAATTTAATCTTAAAGATGATGTGATGGATGGTGGATGATATCCATAAAGTGCCATAAATCGAATATTTTTTGCTGCAGTATGGAAGAGTTAACCACTTGACCCATTGTGTTTGTTTATCATATACA
The DNA here is from genome assembly GCA_034641835.2 of Pinus albicaulis. Classification (NCBI taxonomy): domain Eukaryota; kingdom Viridiplantae; phylum Streptophyta; class Pinopsida; order Pinales; family Pinaceae; genus Pinus; species Pinus albicaulis. Next base: position 299,267,005 of record CM076584.1, on the reverse strand, counting down.
AAGCAATGAAAATATCATTCCAAACAATTTTTCACTATCTCAATTTGCCAGTCAGATTGAGGATGATAAGATGAGCTATGAGATAATTGAGTACCAAGAAAAAATAATACATCCATCCAAAAATTTCCAGAAAAAATGGGATCTATGTCACTTACAATAATCTTTGGGTTTCCATGTAGGTTTTGAATTGTTTCCATAAATTTAGTAGCAACTATATTGGATTTATAAGGATGAGATAATGCACAAAAGTGTGTATATGTAGTAAGTCTATCAACTACTGCCATGATGACACTCTTTCCTCCAGACTTAGGTAAACCCATGATAAAATCCATTGATATCTCCTCCCAATGCTGACTTGGAATGGCTAAAGGTTGTAACAAACCTGAGGTCTTAATTGTCTCAACTTTATTTTGTTGGAAAACCAAACATTCTGCCACAAACTTCTAAATATCAGATTTAATGCCATCCCAAAAATATTCCTTCTTGACCCTGTGGTAAGCTTTTGAAAATCCCGAGTGCCCTCTTAAGGGGGAGGTGTGCAATTCCAAAATAATATTTTTCTTGAGTTGGAATTCTTACAAAGATATAAGCAATCTTTGTACGATAATGAATCATTTTTCCAGCTAAATGTATTAGATGTATTGGTATCTTTCTGTAACTTTTGAATGAGTGCCCACACCTCTTCGTCATTCTTCTAATCATCCCTTGCTTTGGTTATCCAATTAGGTTGGATAATACAAATGGCACAAAGCAATGATTCCCCATCCTCATCCTTTCTTGATAGTGCATCTACAACAACATTTTTCTTCCCTTTTTTGTAGATGATTTCAAAGTCATAACCCAACTTCTTTGTGACCCATTTTGCTGCTCTTCTGAAGATAATATATGTTCCAAAAAGTATTTAAGACTATCATTATGTGTTTTTACCTTGAAGTGTCTTCCCATTAGGTAAGGTCGTCATTTCTTTAGTGCATGTCGTATTTCCAACATTTATTTCTCATAAATATGTTTACGTAAATAATTTCCCTTGATTGGAAGAATTTCAAAAGGAATGGATCTTCCTTCTTGCATTAAAACAACACCAATTACCTTTCTAGAGGCATCACATTCCACAATAAAGGTTTTTGTGAAGTCTGGTGTAGCTAAGACCAGTTCTTGGCACATTGCCTCTTTAAGATGTTCAAAGGCCTTAGTTGATTTTGGAGTCCAAGTTGCTAGAGGTGTTGCGATTCTCCCATAATTCTTAACAAACTTGCAATAATACCCTATCAATCTAAGAAATCCTCGAAGATTATTTTATGGTTGTGGGGATTTTCCATTCCTTAATGGATTTAATTTGGTTAGGGTCTACCTTAACACCCTCATGAGATACAATATGACACAAGTATTCCACCTCATATACTCCAAAGAAAAATTTAGAGGTTTTTGGATATAATTGTTTCTCCTCCAATATTTTGAGCACCCTATCAACATGTTGAACATGGTCCTTCCAAGACATGTTGTAGATTATTATATCATAAAAAATTACTAATTTTTTTTTCTAAGGAAGGGTTTTAAAATCAAATTCATAAATCCTTGAAATGTGGAAGGTGCATTAGTAATTCCAAAAGTCATGATCAAAAATTCATAATGACCCTCATGAGTTTTGAATGTTGTTTTCAAAACCTCTTCAGTATTCACTCTAATTTGATGATATCCTGAATGAAGATCAAAATTGGTGAAGTAAATTGGTCCATGTAATCCAACAATTCATCAATGGCAGGAATGGGAAATTTATCTTTAATAGTGAACTTGTCGAGCTCCCTATATTCTGGATGCATACACCATGATCCATCCTTCTTGTGCACCAATACTACCGGAGTAGAGAAAGAACTTTGACTAGGTTGAATTATACCGACCCTAGAAAATTGGTAAACATATGTTCAATTTCACTCTTTTGGGCATAGGGATATATGTAAGGTCTAATGTTTGGAGGAACACCTCCTGGAATCAAATGAATAGCATGATCATGATAAAAAATAGGTAGAAAGCCTTTGGGAGTCTCAAATATCTTGGAATGATTATCCAATATTTTTTGGAGATTTGGAGAAATAGATGATTTCAATTTTTGAACCTCTAGTGAGCATAATTGTGCAATTACACCCCATTGTACTTTATTCATATTTTTTTTCATGCCATTAGATCTGATTATATTTATTGGTTTCCCTGCGATACCCCTTAATTCAACATACTTCCCAAACAAATTTCAAGAAAAGTTATTGAAAATTAAAAGCGTCCCCAAATATTGTAACCATTGGAATCCTAGTACAACATCAACACCACCCATTGGAATAGAAAGCATTGGATTGTTCAATACATATTCCCCCATGGTTAGCTTGATATTATGGCACTTTCCAGAGCAGTTTATAGTTCCTCAATTTGCAACCATCACTTGACACTCTAGTGCTGGATATAGGAAGCAATTTAATTCCTTGGCTATCTTACAATTGATAAAATTATGTGTACTACATGAATCAATCAACAATATTACATTTTTCTTCTTTATATATCCTTCTATCTTGAGAGTTTGAGGAGTGGCAATTCTTTCCAATGCATTACAAGATATGGTCAGATTCATTTATTCTTTCTTCAGGGTTGGTTTTTGTGTATATCATCCTCTTTTGATGTTTCTTGTTCCTTTTCTTGCTCCTCTTCACAATCTATGTAGAATAATTTATTCTCAACACATTTATGACCTTTAGTGTACTTGCTATCACAACTATAATAAAGCCCTTTTGATGTTTTTTACTCCAATTTTTGTGGTGTCAACCTCGTAGGTTGTGGAAGGATAGAAGCAACAACACTTCCATATTTATAGTTGTGAGTGGTATATTTCGTTGTTTCCATAATTTTGCTTTCAACTTTTCTTGCCACCCTGAATGCATTCTCCAATGAATTAGGTTCCCAAAGATGAAACTAATGTTGGTTGTTATCCTTTAAATTCCCTATGAAGAAATAAATCCTATGCTGCTATGGAATATCAGTTACCCTGCTATTCAATTTTTGGAAGTCCTCAATGTGCTCCTCCATTGAACCTTTTTGTTTGAGATTTATTAATTCTATAAAGAAGGTGTTTCTCTTTGTATCCTCATAATGTGCTACCATTTCCTTTGTAAAATTTGACCAAGTGACAAGTGTTTACGAGAACAAAACCATCAATACCATACAAACTAATTGGGTTCTAAATAAAAAGATGCAATGCTAACCTTTTGTGTGTGTTGCACATCATGGAGATCAAAATATTGCTCCCTCTGAATCCATGTTACTAGATCCTTGCCATCAAACTTCCTCATATCAATTTTTGGAATGTGGTGGGTCTTAAACCCAACATTGGAGTCTCTAACTCATAATTCATAATCCTTTTGTCCTCATCATGATTTTCATGGATTACCTTGTTACGATGATTTTCCTAAGGCCATATATTTGAGACTAAATTATGGAGCATGCAAAAACCCTAACTTATTCATAACATATATAATAAAATACAACGAACTAAGATATGAAATTTTACAGGAATTTCATCAATATTTTGATTCCACATGGTCACAATTTTAGCTTTTGAACCTTCGTATAAAAAAAATTATATCGAAAATTCAAAGATGGCCTGTTTGCAACATCAAAACCTTAGAATCCAAAGCTCTGATCCCAAATGTTATGCAACCAACTCACAAAATTAGAAGAAAATATAGATGAATAACTTGAGAAATATTATCTTCGATGGGGAAACCTCCTTTACATACATGAATGAAAAATGCTTGGATGATTCAAATGATAATACCTCCTTGGTATATATAGGAGTCTAAGGGGTCACAATATAATCAGAGCCTACATAACAATAATAGTGTAAGGGCATAATAATAACAATAGTTGGCTTCTATGGGGCACAATAATAATACTATGGGGGATACATGGGAACAAAAATAACAATAGGGGATTACACTGACAATAACAATAAGGGGGATACACTAGTATTATAGGGACCTAACACATATTCAAGAAAATCACTATGTTTTATACCTGAATAATATCACTCTGGATTCTTACTTGTTAGACCTCTTGTATCTCATATATGCATCGAATTAATAAGGACTGCGTGTTGATTATAGAATGTGAGTTTGATTAATTTCAAGATTTAAGATTATACAATGTTTTGTTTTGTTATCTTTGTTGAAGAATGATATATATGTTTTTCTTATTGAGCATTGATTAATGTGAAAAATTAATCATTATTACCAATGCTTTGAAACAGGGACTGGTTTTATAGTTATAGAGCTCACATTTGATTTTGTTAGAACTTTCATTTAAATCACATAATGAAGATATAAAAAATTTTCACCTCGCAGAAATTTAGGATTAATCTCTTTTTCTTCCACTGTGTGATTCACAACGTTGCATAATTGATAGAGGTTGTATTTTCCAATGCCTTGATTTCCTTTTATGCAAAGTAGTTTTGAATCCAAAACAAGTTCTTGAGCTTTGTGGTTGTCTAATACTTGAGGGAACATTTTTTTTCAATCGGTCTAGGAGGACCTAGTAGCAAGAACCCGATGGTCCCTTAGATAGGTTCCTTGATTGAGTTGCGTGGGTTTTTATTCCATTAAAGATATTCTAATTGCTTGAAGTCTCATGTATGATGTTGGATACTCGTCCTTGTGAGGACTCCGCAATATAAGCCCATGGTAATGTAAGATTTTGATGTTTTCCTTGTGTAATAATTTCTTTGGGCAGTGAGTTATCTCCCTAGTGTTTTCACTCTGCACAAACAGTGTAATGTATGAAAGTGTATGATCTAAAATTGACAATTTATTTTAAGTATTTGTTCCTATCAATAATCACACCCAAGATTTTGGCGTCGTTTTCAGGGAGGTGCTCGAGAGATAGAGAATTTGTGATCTAGTTCTTTTTATTGGATTCCCTAGCATTTAAGACTCAGAGGGAGAGGAGAGGAAATACGAGAGGTAGGAACATGAAAAGCTACCTCAGGTGAGCCCCACAATACTTTATAGTTTTGGTATTTTCATGTTTTCCTTTATTCCTACAAATGAGCTTTTTCTTGTCGAGCTTACTGGGTGTAGAGGCACAACTCAATTAAAGCTAGAAGTGCATAGCTTGGTTTGATATATTCTATGCAAAGTGTGTTTTATTTTAATATTGATTCATTGAAAGGATATGCTAACTCATGTAAACAAACAACTTGGTGACAACAAGGTCTTCGTAGCGTGAGAGTGTCCAAGTACATGAAAAATATTTTCTTGAATTTGTTTTCTTTCCAAACATTTCATTTATTTATTTAAAACACACACACACACACACACACACACATATTAAGGGTGTTGTAAGAACCCCACCTATACGTTAATCCATGTGCTGACAAGATATACTAGCTGGAAGAAGAAGGGTGTTGAAAAACTTGACAGGAAATTCTACTCCAAGAGATCTCTCAAATCTTGAGCAATGAATATTTGAAGAGCAAATCCTGAAAGCCATTAGGGACATAATTGAACCTTATGGAGGAAAATAAGGGTAGGGAATTCATGTGCAACATATAGAAGTAGATATAGAAGCTCATGAGCCATATCAAGAATAAAACCCAAGATCCTTCCTTGACCATCCTTTCCAATCTTCAAAAGAAACCAAAGAGTCACATAAAACAATAAATGGAAATCATATAATAGAGCCTGAAATCAAGGAGTTTATTGCCTACTTGTCATTATATCATTCATGAATTCAATATAATAATCGTCAATACTCGGAAGACCTACATGGCATGACAAAGGAGCACATGCCAATAGTATCTAATGGATCATAAAACCAAGAATATGTGGATCACATTGAAACCTGGCTCCAAAAAATCATCGACATCCAACATTCCTCCATAATTCGACAACTCTTGGCTCCATATCAATTAAAGTAGCTAGTCTCTCATACTGTGATATACCTTAAAGCGTACTTCTTAAATATGAGTATGGGCACATTTATTATCTTGTTATGAGTGTGGATTCATTGGAAATATTATTACACTTGAGAAGCTGATCTATTTTCAAGTAGTGTAGGAGAATAAATAGATAAATATTAAAGATAAACTAAGTCTAATTATGAAAACAAGAAAACTAGCACAGTTTGACAAGGAATTTTCTTGAAAACTAGGTTACTAGCAAGCATAGCCCTCAATAATCTATGCATTATGCTATTAATCCTCTACAAATTCTTCAAACAATTATATATTATAGTTTTATTTGATATGGGATGCATCAAGGCCCTCCTGCTAATGAGTCTTGACCCATCAACATAAACACATTATCTGGGTCCAAGGCTAGAGACTTTCAGTACCTTGAGGCATGCATTCATCAATGGTAGGTTCTCTCACTGAAAATAATGTGAATACATAAATTCCCCTTGATTATTATATCTACATGTAACTCAACCTCAATGCATTCATTAATCCCTAGAAATTTGTACTGAGGTGCATTGACACTCATTGACATCACTGGTGGGTTTTCTCAGATTGGTTAATGACATGCATTAATAGTTGATAATCCAATGATCTCTTTCCATGCTCAAATTGAACACAATCATTCACATGGCAGAGATTTGCGCCAAGGGTTTGAGATTTAGTGAATATTCTGTAAACTTTTCAGCAACAATTACAACCTTTTAGTTTGAAAATAATGGGGAAGATTGGGTTTTAAACCATCAAGGTAAAAACAAGTTCAACCTTCATTAGTCATCAACACCACACAATCAACATCAAAATTCAACATTAACTATGCATAAAAAATCTTCATAAATCATCAACATAATGCAATCATCACACTTCAACATCACCCTATTTTGGATCAGTATATTGGCACATTGATCTTGAACCCGATTTCATCTTTAACATGTTTGGTGACTTCAGGAGGTAAAACCTAAGGTAAATATCATCATGAAAATTTTTAATTTGTTACAAAGTTAGGGATTATGATAAAAAAAAACTACATAAGAATTCATTTTTTCTCATTTATTTTTCCACCATGATGGTCACGTGCCTACACTCATAACATCCCCTTAACCCATTCCCTGTCCATAATCCCGACACTTTACTAAGTTTTGTGATGGTATTCTTGCTCCTGTTACAAGTACTTGAGGCATTGGTTTAGATTGGCATCTCAATGGAGAAATTTAATGAAGGCTTTAGCTTTATAATAATTATATTACTCTTTTAGGTAAAACAAATACTACAACTCCCATAGGTGATTTATATAATTATCATAAGGTTCAAGAGAAGAAGCATGAAGATGTGAACCCTCTAGAACCATCCGAAGTAGTAAGTAATGTTGTCAAGAGTAAGATTTATGAGAAGTAGGTCCTGAAAGAAGTGGATGACTAGAAATATGCAACTTATCTTTCAACTACTATGGATCGAGTAGCCACTTTAGTTACTAAATGTTCAAGGGATAGAAATTACTCCATTTTTTTGTTTGTTGAAAATCAATGATCAGTGAATTGTTTCCCTAATTTTAGAAATAATGGATTTTCAACAGAGGGCCCGTTAATTTTTGAAACTAAGTTCAAATTCCACATTGGAAAGCTCAGATGATTAAGATAATAACTTGATTATATTCCTCTTTTCAAGAGGATCAAAATCGACCTATAGATCACCCCAATCGGTTAAGTAGAAGTTAAGTTATGAATTAATTTAATATTTTATGGGTTGGCCTAACCGCAAGTTGATCCAGTCAAAGCCCCAAGCGGTCACTCACAAAGTTATAAATAGAAGCGACATCAATTTAATTTGCACACATTTTCTCATGAGATCTTCTCCATGCTATTTTTGTTTTTGGTCGTATTTTTAGTTTCTTGGCTTGCACAGGTACATCAGGAGGAGCTCGCGTAGTGGCACGAAGTGGATTGGGATCAGATTTCAGATCTATGTCTATTGGGCCTAAGCCATAGGTAGGAAAGGCTTAGGTAGCAGCCTAGGTCATCAAAGCCATAGGAAGGGAGTTTTTTCCACATGGCCAAGGTATCAAAGCCTTTGGCACATTGTGTCAAGGATGCGACCTTATCTCAAAAGTCAGATTAGGCTGAGTTGAAGTAGAGCCGCGGGCATAGAGTGTTGTGGTAGAGGTTCAAAGCCTAAAAACCACAGGCTGAGCGTGTTAAGGCCACGACTCAGAGAGTCACTGGGCATATCTAATTTGTTTCATCTTTAGTTGATTGTGCAATGCTTCTAGACATCAGTCGTTCAGTAATAGTTGTGTTAGAGCGTCATTGATAGTCTCCTGGATTCAAATATAGGAATTCAAAGTTGAGATCACTTGGTGATATTTCATATCTGAGTTTTGGTATTATAGATCTAGTGATTTGTATATCAAATTTGTTGATCTATAGATCAGATCTGTTTTCTTTCGCTGCAGATGTCTCTTCAGTCCTCATTCAATATCAACCATATTCATCAGTTTTCTACAGCCAGTGTCAGTACATTTCAGTTCTCAAACTTAGTTTCCTTGATACAGAAGTATGGGTATGTTTTTAGTGCTTGTATGCTATTTTTTTTTCTACATTGTAAATATATGTACTCATGGATCATTGTACTCTTGTTTCTGAAACATTTAATGAAGATCTAAGAAGAATAATTTCAAAGGGTTTTCCCCATAGTGGGTTTTGCCCTGGTCTCAAACCAATCCTAGTGTCTCTTGTGTTCCTGCTTCTCTTCCTTTAAACTTTTATTTTCCGCTGCTTAGATGATGATGATGATGATGATGGTAATGTTCTTTCTGCATAGTTTCATTTTCTGATGGTTAATGATATAGATCTGTACACTGGAAAAATTATTTGGGGTGAATGCAACATGTTAATGAAGAAATGTAACTATCAAAGTAAAGAACAATTCCGTTTTATGAAAAATTAACATGGTATCAGAGCTGGTTGAAGAAAATCCATGAGGATCACCCCAAGGAAGCACTTCTATGGAAGCAAGCAGAGGATGATAGAGACCTAAAAGAAGCAAGCAAGCCCTAGGAAGTTAGTGGATAATGATCTTAGAGAAACCCTATTTTATGGTAAAATCTTGAGATTTGGTATATGAAACCATCACATGGTCTATGAGGAGATTCTCAAGTACTTGGGATCGATTTGACAGCTGACTTGGGTATTGATAAAGTTTCTGATTGAAGGCAACACTACTTTATGATCTGTGGCTGACTCTTGAAGGTTGGTTCAAGAGGAAGAGGATCATCTCTCATTGAAGATAAGTATTCCTTGATTTATAATCCTTACTCTTGTTTATGCCGATGGATCCAATTTCTATGATTATTGTTTCTAGTGATTACTTCCTACATGTATATTTGAGCACTTGGATATATATAACCTCCTTGATGAGATGTGACGAGTGGATCCCTATTGAGGATCTTTGGAAATGAAGGAAAGTTGGATAGATCTAGAAATGCAGCTAGATCTGGAAATGCAACTAGATCTAGAAAAGGAAATATTGCTAGATCTGGAAAAGGTAAAGAGGCACTTAAGCACTACAAGCTGCCTATGTGAAGATGCACATGTAATACCGCAAGGCATGCATGGTATATTATGTTAATGTTATGATTTAGCTACAACAATGGATGGTTATGTAAGCCCTACAGTATATTGAGAATATCTACTTCTTAGATGGCTTATGCATGCATATGAATGATCAGGATTTATTTTCCTCTGATACAATGTTGCACCTGGTATTGAATGGTTTGGTCATGATGATCTTCTTGATTCTATGAGAATACTTGATGTGATTTCCAATCATGGATATAGTAGCATAACTTAATGTGTGGCTAACATTTATTGATTTTATATCCTAATTTTTATTTTTAATGGATGGTACTGTTGATTCTTGATACACATAAGATCTATTGGATCTCTTATACAAGGTTACCTCATTTATATGGTAATGTGTGTGATAATAATGATGAAATCTCTTAGAAAAGAGTGATTGCACCTTGCTGGTTTATCGATTAATCTTACTTGATCCTATTGATTATATGCATGGTATTGGAAAACACGATGATAAAGGCATATCTATGAGATTGATGTTACACATTTTAGACTATCTGTGGTTATAGTATGTGGTGAAATTAAATACTCTAACTTTATGTATTTTTATTGGATCTTAAAGTTATGTTGTCACATCAGTCTTCCGCCCTAATCTTTCAAGTTCAGTGCTTGATGAAAGACTAATGACATGATATTGATGATCATGATAGATATGTGTTTATGATAGATATTCTATTGCTTGATCCCTGTAAAGACAGGTCGATGACGTGAATGAAGTGGATTCTCATTCAGAGGGAGAACCTCTCTCCTAAAAGATTCTTTTTCATGTTTCCAGTTTATGATCTATTGAAATATGATTTAAGTATCTGAAATTGTTGATATACAACAAAGGTCTAAGGCTCATTCACGAAAAGGAAGGCTCATAGATGTGACTATGCCCGAGAGACACATAATTAATTTTTTGTGTAATGAATTTGGTCTATACTCTGAATCCATGGATTTTTGATTTGTCTTTTCATTGTGAACTAATTTATGGAATTGTTGGAATTAAGCATGAAATCAAATGGTCACTTGGAAGCAGTTCTGCAGATGTATTGCAGATGCCAGTAAGATTTTTTGGCTGGGAAAGTTCGTATGTTTGAACGGAATTTGTGTGTGAAAGTGTCTGAGACATTAATATGGATATGCCATTGCTTTTTAGGTCTGTGCATCATGTTTGGCTGGTTGATATTGATAAACTGTGTTTGGTACTTTTGACATGATGCTTAATGATTGAGAAATGTCTGGATTTATAGATCTTACCATGATTGCACATTTGGATTTGACATGATTTGATCTGGTGATTGTTGAATTTCCTAGATGACTATGTTATGTGGGCATAGTGACCTTCAATGTCATATGTGAGTATACGATGTATGGTTTTGTATTAGCCTCCTTGTTCCTAGCACAATGGTTGTTGTGACTTAGTATGAACATGCATGACTTAACCGTGATGTGTATGCACTTACATCTAATGACGAATATGGCTTGTAATGACATGTTAAAATGAAAGACTTGAGAGATTGACATGAAATGAAGTCAAATTGATATGTGTGCTACCTATCTCTGGTTGAAAGGATTGATACTATGAAATCAATGTCTTTGATAATAGTTGTGACTGACTTCTAAACTTTGATGAGATGGTTTAGTTAACACCACATTGATTTGAGTAAGGTTGGATATGTTGGCATGATAAGGCCTTAGAGAGTGTTGCATGATACAAAATCCTTGATTCAGATTTTTTTATATGTGTCTGTTATCTGGTGAAGTAAGGATAATGAGTTTCAAGGTATGGTCTTGATATTGATTATGGCTGTGATTATACATATTGATAGTCTATCATTGACAGGTGAAGCGCCTTTGAAAAATATAAGTAAGAGGGAGATGGATTTTGAATATCGTAATGATGTATCATGGCATGATAAATTGATCTCTGGAATTTGGGAAATAAATTCCATATTGCAAGACTGTTGAGATGTCTTTGTGTAATGTAAATCCTTGTATATTTTGTAGAAATTATATGCACTACACATTCATATGTCCAAGATTCTCCTGATCACACACTATTTTAACTTCATGCACAATACAAAATCTATTCCGCCATTGATCATCACATGCGGAAATTAACACAATTGCAATGCACACATGAAACCATAAAAATTCACACACATTAACACAATTGTTTAACGGGAAAGCCTGAAGCTAAAAACCCCAAATATCTGTATATAATATATTTCATAGAGATCATGTAACAATCCTCATACAAATCTTATCACAAGCTCTCAGTACAATCCAATCGCTACACACTAAATAGGCCCGATCTTGCAAATCCATGCATCGATCTCTGCCACCTGCTAGCCTGCCTCTACTGCGCAATCCCTACTGAAGAATGGCTCTGAATGAACTCAAATTGGTCCAGCCTTGATCACGCAGTCCTTATAGGAATCTCCATCAATGTGTGGTGCAAAATCATGCAACACTATAGTCACAACTGATAGTCACACTTTCTCTTTCACCTACCTCTCCACTGGTCTCCACTGAAACTGTCCATGCACTGTAGTTAACTGATGTATTCTTCAGTTGATTAATGAGTTAATAATTAGTGAATTAATTATTAATTAATTCACACCACTCTCACTAGTGTATCAATCAGCTAGACTAGATACAACTAGCTCAACTGTGTCTAACTGAGTTAAACTGAACACAACTCCACCAACTACCTCAATAACTCCACCAAACTCTGTCACATGAGTTCTAACTGAAGTCTCCATGCAATAGCTCCACTTAACCCTCAGGAATAGCGTAATTCCTTCTGCCAGCTCCTGTGCCACATCTGTGCACTTAACTGAAGTGCTCCAAGAGAATAAGATAATGTTTATAGTCCAAATATTATTAAGAGCTAATAATATTCGACATATCTATTTTTAGACTGGCAATCTAAAAACAGATTCTGCCCAATATGTCTAAAAATAGAAGTCCATCTATTTTTCCAACTTGACCAACCATCCACAAATAGCATCTTGCAACTCATAGAATATGATCGACATGTTTAAAAATAAACATAATCTAAAAATAAACTTTGCGACAAAAATCACCTGTGTGGGCCCCACCTAGTTTAGGTCATCACTTTCCAACTAGGATCAGGAATGATGTTTCAAGATGCCTCCTTCACTGTTTCTTGTTGCAATCTTCAACATATTCTGATTTAAAGTTCAAATGTTGATTGAACGTGATATGGCATCTATTAGCTGGTTGAAGGATTGATGTTCCGTTTTGAACATTTGTCCGTATATGATGTGTATAGAACATGATTTAATTCATTATTGAGCTGCTTCACTCATAATTTCCACCAAACATATTTTATTTGTTATACTCTTCAAGGTTGAGATATTTCTCCCATGATATGTAGATGCATGAATGAACTAATGATGTTTTGGATTAGCATTGATGAGCACATTTGGATGCTTCCTTAATAAGAGATTTTCCATGATATCGTGGATGAGAGGTCCATAACACGACCGAGGTTGGGCACAATGCCACTACTAAGGATAGTTGTGAGGCATGATTTAGAAGCTCCTTATAGAGCTGATCAAGCATGATTTGTATAAGACATGGATACACTATGATGATAGAGAATCCCAAATACGCATAGTTGGGACTATGTTTTCTCCATTCATTGAGACAACACAATTGTTCGAGACAAGCTGAGGCTTGTGATTGACACCTCCGTGAGAGGGAGGATTATTATAGTATCCATGTAACCTATGTGAGAGGGAGTATGATTATAGTATCCATGCATGTTTGACACTTCCATGAGACGAGGATGGTTTTGGTATCTTGCTGCGATTTACATGATTATGTATGTTCTAACATAACACTTGATTTTATGTCCCGTAGGTAAAAGAATCAAAATATACTAGATGATAGCAGCACTGATCGAGGACACTGAGCCAAGTCTTCCTCTCTGTTTGAGCTCCCATAACGAGGAATCAATATAGAGGGCTCCTGAGGTTGAGGGAAATATGGACAATAGGGTGTATTCCATATCTGTCACCCATGGGATGTGTGTGATCCTTGTCCGTTTTGACAAGTTGAGTATCTCCTACACCTTTGGTCGTTTCAGAGTATACCTCAGTTGGCATCATACCCATGGGGTTTGCTGGGATTAGCCCTCCCCATTTGGCCAATGGGTTGAGGAGGCTTGGAGGTGTGTGATCCTTGCCTCTTAGTAAGTTGGGTATCTCATCCAAGCTAGATTATGATGTAGGTGTTCTACCACATGACTATTTAGGGTCATCAATGGGAAGATCAATAAGAAATATGATGGGTTGGGATAATTGACCTATCTGATTCCGAGTTGAGAGTGAGCTCCTCGATGTGACACGAGGGTCAAGATGATCTCCCCTACGTGGATGGGTATCATTTTTGCTAGATATGGGGTTGTAGAGTTATAGCCCCCCCATGATATTCCAGGAGATGCGCTCCCCGATGTGGTTACAAGTTAAGATGTGCTCCCTGTTGATATGCTCTCCAATGATGGTATTCCGAGTTCCCGATGGGAACGATTCCAGAATGAAAACCTGTTGAATGAAGGGTGGTAGCCCAAGCTCCCCTCCAGTGAAAAATTCTTCTTCTAGATCCGAGAATATTCAAAATATAAGCAAAAACAATCAAGAGATAAACGAAAATAAGCATGGAGAAGTAAATTGATGATTTGTAATGAGAAAGGTTCATAACATCATGGCTACATGACAAAGATGTTCAGTGACAACACGTGATGATACATAAATATTGGAATGGCATATTAATTAACGATCAGATATCAACAGATTGTGTTGAGCCATGATGACTCCATGATGCAGAGAACTACAAGCAGAGATTGAAAAATGGAATTCTTCCTAGTTGAGAGGGAGTGTTAATTTTTGCAACTAAAGTCCAATTCCACATTGGACATCTCAAATGATTAAGATAGTAACTTAATTATATTCTTCTTTTTGAGAGGATCAAATTGACCTATAGATCACCCTAATTGGTTAAGTAGAAGTTAAGTTATGAATTAATTTAATATTTTATGGGTTGGCCTAACTGCATGTTGATTCGGCCAAATCCCCAAGTGATCACTCACAAAGTTATAAATAGAAGAGACTTCAAGTTCATTTTCACACATTCGCTCATGAGATATTCTCCAAATTATTTTCATTTTTGTTTTATTTTCGGTTTCTTGGCTCGCACAAGTACATGGGAAGGAGACCTCGTAGTGGCACGCAATGGATTAGGATCAAATTTCAAATCTGGGTCTACTGGTCCTAAGCCGCGGGCATGAATGGCCTAGGTAGCAGCCAAGTTCAGTAAATCCGCGGGCAGAGAGTATTGTGCCCGTGGCCAAGGTTCCAAAGCTGCTGGCACAACATGTTAAGGGTGCGACCTTGTCTCAGAAGTCAAATTGGGTTGATCTAAAGCAGAATCACGGGCAAAAAGTGTTGTGGTAGTGGCTCAGAGCCCCAAAGCAGCGGGCTGAGCATGTTAAGGCCACGAATAAGAGAGTTACTTGGGAGATCTGATTTGGTTCATCTTCAATTGATTGTGCAACGATTCCAGGCAACATTCGTTCAGTCACAATTGCATCAAAGCATCATTGCTAATCTCCTAGATTCAGATCTAGGACTTCAGAGTTGAGATCACTTAGTGATCTTTCAGATCCAAGTTTTGGTATTATAGATATGTTGATCTATAGATAATATCTGTTTGTTTCTGCTACAGATATTTCTTCAGTCCTCATTCAATATTAGCCATTTTCATCAGTTTCGTACAAACAATGTCAGTACATTTCAGTTCTCAGACTCAGTTTCCTTCATGCAAAAGTATGGGTATAGTTTTAGTGCTTGTATGCTATTTTTTTCTGCATCATAAAGAAATGTACTCATGGATCATTTTACTCTTGTTGCTGACTCATTCAATGAATATATAATAAGAAGAATTTCCAAGGGTTTTTCCTATAGTGGGTTTTTCCCTGTTCTCGAACCAATCCTGGTGTCTCTATGTGTTCATATTTCTCTTCCTTTGATATTTTATTTTCCGTTGCTTAGATCATGATGATGATGATGATGGTATTGTTCTTTCCACATAGTTTCATTTTCTGATGTTTACTGATATAGATCTGTACATTGGAAAAATTATTTGGGGTGAATGCAACATGTTAATGAAGAAATGTAACTATCAAAGTAAAGAACAATGTTGCTTTGTGAAAAATTAATAGGGCCTACATCCTAGAATACAAGGGGCTTGGATCACTAAGGGATCTATTTCATGTCTTCTAAGACTCCCAACAAACAAAACTCAATGGAAAATCCATCAAGGAAGGATTTTATTAAACTGGTGCCAAATATATTGCATAGTCTAAGACATTGCAAGAGAGGCCTTGTACTGAATCATAACATGGGACTAATTAGAATTAGATGCATTCTACCAAAAATCCTAGAATGGTTCCTGTTTCCAAGCTTAAGTGGTTTATTGGAAATTGGTTCGTTCATACAAGAAGAAAAATTTGGATGTTCCAAAATCAAATGACTAGGATGATGTCAATTCTAGATTGAGTGTCTTGTATGTTAAAGTCAACATGGATGGGGCTCCTTATAGGTGGAAAATAGACTTGAAATTATACAATTGTTACCTTGAATTATCATTTTCATTAGAGAATATGTTCAACTACTTTACTATCGGCCAATTTGGATCTCATGGAGTACCATGTAGGGATGGTTTAAGTGAGAGAAAATCGATATATCTCCTACATGGTTAAAAATGTTTTCTTACGTATGAGGATAAGGATGAAAATTGGATTCTTTTTGGATACATTCCATGGGATATGTTCACTTGTTCATGCAAAATTTTACCTATCATGAAGGGTTTTGAAGCAATTTTCCTAGATCCATAGGCCATGGAGAAATTTAAAAACAATAACTGAATGTGGAGCATTACCTACTACCAAATCATTTTGGGGGTTGACATAGGTCCCGATTGGAGATAATTTGAAGCAAATCATATTTCTAATGAGACTAATGATAATGATGTATTTTCTAGAAGACATGGTCCTATTAATTTAAGGATGGAATCTAAAAGGAATTTATAGCAAGAACCATGGTAATTTCCAAAACAAATTCCTACTGCTAAATAAGCACAACTATTCAATGATGATTAGACTAGTGAAAACACTCTAATATATTCAAAGGAAATCACAACTTCATATTTATTTGAGTAACTATTTATTGTAGCTTTGAATTCCTGATTTATAATTTCATAACCTGCACCTGAAACGATAAGGGACATTCTATCGACATGGTTTACAGAGTGCAAGGAATATGTTATCTCTACATGTTTCAAATGCATGGGTACATAAACACTTGATGATATTTTCCAAGTTTATAAAACAATGAAATGATTGGCCACCTTGAAACAAGGGGTGATTTCCCAATGGAAGATTATTGAATATGGAAGCCCCTTTCCAGTGGTTTTTCTACCTCTAGATGAAAACCCCTCAATTAGATCACTCATCAACGTCGTTGAACAAAACAAGAAATGGATCAACAATCAACTAAAACAGGTTGGAGTATTGATATTTATGGGATTTCCACTAAAAAGTGCACTCGATTTCAATTCAATTGTTTAAGCATTTGATTGGGAAAAACATCCATATCTAGGATTAGCTTCAAGGAAGAGGTTGAAGTGAGGGTTTAAACTACAAACAAAGCTCCTCTAAATCAAGCCACCGAATTCAATCATGAGATGGCTATGTTTCTTGAGTTCACTATTTTTTTTTTTGGAAATGGGACCTATTGTTTCTATAAAGCCTATTAATGGAGATGTATATAGTAGGAAATCATGTTTCAATGCTTCAACACTTCCAGGCATAGTCCCAACAAAATTCAGTGAAGAAGTCTAATAGCAAAGTGGGCAATCTAGGTGCAGAAAAAATTTCAGTATAGAACATGTATCCAACTTCATTTCAGGCATGTATTTTTTTTGCATTGTGGCATAAAAAGATTAGTGGTAGTCCGAAATATTCAAAAAGCACGTCTAAAGAAAGAAATAAAAAATATATTATGACAAATATCATGTAGTTATACTACACCTCATGCACACATGCATTCATAGTTGTAATTGTATCAATTATTTAACACTTTCATGGTAAGTTCAAGGAAGATTTTGGATTCTCACACTAAGAAAGAAGATGGGAATTCCTCTGCAAAGTTTCAAAGATGGTTTAAAGGAGTTTATGAAAGCATATACCTTTTTACTCATTCATACTTGTCAACACATTAGTTTAGTAAATATATGTATCCCTACAAGAGAATATGAAGCTGGTTCGATTATTTATTTGGAATCATTAGGTCTTCATAATATTGGCATGGTTATGTTGGCATTAAATGGGAAATTTTTTGGAAAAGTGTTGTCATTGATATCAAAGGAGTAGTAATTTATGACACAAAATGTCAATCTTAGGGGGGGCTTACTAGACAGTGCCATGGCTATCATTAATGTCAAACAATCACTGATATGTGTATGATATTTACAAATATTTGCAAAGTCATGTGGCAGTTATAGGTTGACGATGAAGGTTACAATGGATTGTATTCAAAGGAATTTTTTTATAGTAAACTTTCTCTAATACATCTACAAAGTGCATAGTCATATAGTACTCCAAGAGATATTTCCAACGATATATGTCAACTTGAAAATCTCTTAAGGGATCAAAAGTTATAACAATTTGAAAGTTTTCAAGGTTCCAAGGCCTCGAGATTCCATATGTAGACAAAAAGAACAAGATGAAACATTTATTTTTTGTTACTAGACAAATTGTCATTCGCACTACGATGTTTTCCCCATTAAAATGTTGTATTGGTTATGTTGGTGTAGTGTGGTTGATGGAGCAGGGGGACAGAGAATTATCTGTTGGTAAACATGGAGATTCACAATCCCCATCTTGAAGGTTATGCTAAGTGATTCAATGGACACAAGGTATCCCATAACTGGATGAATGAATGAGTTGGTGGATGAGGTGGCACAAAATTGGTAATGACTCAACACTCGGGACAACATGGAAAAATGCTAGGATGATAGGTGGTAATATTGGTAACATGAGTATATGTGGCCCAATGAATAGAAACCACATGGCAGTGACATAGTAGGGTTAATGACATGGCACTTCGATAGAGTGGTGCACGGTAGGAAAAAATGACCCTTTTGGGGCCCAAGTGGTTCGAATCTTGGTGGCACGTGGCACAAATTAGAATTTGTTGCGTGGCAATGATGATGTCAACAAAGATGTGGAAGACAGGTGGCATAACATGACATATGATAGCTAAGGTGGTAGGTGATGTGACATGTTTTTGAGGTTTGTGCTAGGGGTTCATGTTGGTGAAAAATTTCCCATGCTATGGAGTTTCGGTGTTTTGGTGATAAAATGACATGAACCCATGATAGAAAGATCCTAAGGGACAAAAATATTACCACCAATGGTTGTAAAAATTCACATCCCATTGGGATCATGGGGATCTCGATTTTGAGCAGGGCATAATTGACGAGAGTCGTGAGACAAGAGAATTTCCAAGCACCATCGTTTGACTAAAAATTTGTGCCCTAAATCACTTTGGCTTACAAAGGGATAAGTGATGGGTGCAGAGTGAAATAATACCAAGGCCACACTCCTCAGGCATATTACATCAAGAAGTAAGGGCGTAAGATCTTAGCATGGGCATGAACACATTATCTTGAGAAAGAGCGCAATGACACAATAAAGAATGTGTTTGATCTAATGGTGAGCAAGAAATGATCCAATGGTTTAGATTTATCAAAGGACATCCGCGAGATATGTGCCAAGGGTTCATTTAAAATACTTTTCCCATCATTTTTTTTTTGCATCCAAGAGAAAATGTTAAAGTGCTTTGGGACCAAAACAACGTTCAACATTGTTTGGTTGAGTGTGCCAAAGTTAGAGACACAACTGTGTCTGGCGAAAACATGGCCAAACACCAAATGCACAGTAGAATTGAAATGTAATGTGGCACATTGTTTGTGAGTGTTTGGTGAAAGGTCTAAAAGTTAGAGGGTTGTGCCAGTTTTGGTGAACGTATACCCAAGTCATAAATCTCCAACTTACAGCATTGAGAAAGTCCTGGTTCATGCAAGTGATAAGAATATGGGCAAGCAACGCTGTAGGATAAGTAGAGTAGTGAGACTAGTGGCGAGAGCAGTAGTATTGTTGTGTGGATTAATCCGTCTTGTGGACAAGACCGATCTCCCTAGTACTAAAATTATCTAGCAACAAACAACCAAAAAGCTCTATAGAGGTGTAAAAGACTTACCGTATGTCCAACGCTTGTTTGAAGTCGTTGTTGTCCCTCGTGCACTTGAAGGAGTAATCTTCGTAAACCTGTAGTCACAAACAAGCAAAATATTAAATAGCACATGTATAGACATCATCATAAACCATGCTTATCATAGTGATAAAGGAATCTATGAAATAAACCATTAACTGACAGCTTATTGAGAAAAATGAGTATATTTGTATTAATTTCAAAAGAAAGAAAACCTTAGAACCTAAGCCTTGATGTTGCACAAGCCTTCCCGGGGTCCGAAGCAGGAGTCTCCTCTACTTTGATAAGCTATGCACTCCTCTAACCAAGATGAATAGAGGTATGTAATCTCTCCTCACAAAAGTCTTAGTTAACCGAGTCTGAATCTCAACAGCACTTAACCTCAAATATTCTAAATCTTGAACTCCCTTCGAGGCTACCCAATGCCTCTTTTTATATTGAAAAGGAGGAGGTTTCAGTTCCAACTATGAAGGGATAGAATCCTCCTTCAAAGGGATAAGCTCCTCACATCAAGGGGTTAGCTCCATAAGGTAAGGGATACATGAAACTCATAAGAGCGGTTTTGCCACCGCAAAATCTTTTCTAGAAGCTTCCAAAATTTACTAAAAGTGAGATTTTCTGAGTTTACTTGCGCCTTTTTAATCTTTACAGGGGTCCACACCCATAACACAGAGAAAGTGTGTTCAGGTACGCAGAAGACATGAACATTAGGTGTGGGACCGCAAGAAAGATATAGAGAAAGTGCGACACCAAAGTTTAGGAGATTTCTAGGAACTTTTCTCTGATTTTCAAGGCTTGACCTGAGGAACTAATATGTTAGACTTGAAAAGGGGGAAAGTATGAGTAATAATGAGCCCATACACATAGTAGAATGTTAGGATGAAAATTTTCAGTGTAACAGATTGCCCCCTAAAGTACAAAGTCTGGAATAGATGAAGCTGAAGTCTATCATATATGAAGAGTGCAGTACTTTATCATTTCAAGGATCATCCTGTGGACACCCCAGTCAGAACCTGTAAAAAAATTCAATGCAAAATATATATATCGTCGTTGAGATAGGCATTCCCATTCTCAGATCAAAACTAACTAGAAACTGATTCAAAATGTTCTGATATAGGAATGATTTTGATTACATCACAGCATAGACATGTGTAGACACAGTATGGACACAACCATCTATTTATGAATGGTCTACTGTATAAATGATAAAAAAATTCCTCGCAGCCTAGATGGTAGAAACTAGATCCAGGGTCTTGATTTCCGCATCTCGAACTAGTACGATTCTATCCATGCGAATGAATGTGTCAAAGTCGAACATGGTAGAAACCACTTGATTACCAGTCAATGATGTAAACTGTTAACAAGTGTGAGAGTAACCACCAGTAATGTCAATGGATCTCAAAGTACTCAGTACAATCCATGAAATGTGAATGAATGAGCTGAAGTCGAACATGTCACGAAATCATTCGATCAAAGGTCAATGATGCAACCTGTCGTCGAAGGCGAGAAACTTGCCATTGAGGCATGCAGATTTCAAGGTACTAACGATTTCTGGATCAACTTCCTAGATAATGAGTTGTTTTCGATAGAAAGTGATCCGTTGTAGGCAAGCCCATAACACGAAATCATAGATCAAGTTTTGAAAATATATTGGCAAGCACTGCCTCAGGGATGGTCAAAATGAATGATAGATATTTTGCAGATGAATGGTTTATTTAAACTGTCCTCTTGAACACATAACGACACTGCAGATGGCTTGGTGACAATTAACCCAAAGCTAATACCCAGAAACTGGCTGAAGATTTTCAATGTGGTTTGATTAACTGTTAGGTAAAAGATTTCCCAACCCAGGTGAACAAAAAATGTCACGTTCAAGAGTGGTTAACTGGATTTTCGAAAAATCAAAATACAACAAACATGTCCATTCTTCTCTCTCTTCCCCCACCATTGCTGGCAAGTACCTCTTTATTTTTGACAAGCTTGAGGAGGATAAAATTTTCTTGTTTATAAGCTCATCCTTTGGATGAGTCCAACTTAGTTTAAGATTCAAACCCTAAGAAGGAGTGGTTCGTTCCTGTTTAAAATTGAACAGGTCCTTTACTGTTAAGTTTTAACAAGTCCAGTATAGGAGAAACTCGGTGTTTTTCAATTTTAGGGAGTTAGAAGAAAAAAACTTAAGAAATCTCCATGGGTGTACTTTTTCGTAAATTTAGTCTCTCGAGCCCGAAAAAGGATAAAATAATGCAGGAGAGAACTCTATTGACCATAATTAGTCAACGTATACCTTTTTCGTAAATAGTCCATTTCAGTCCGGAAAAGGGGTAAACTTATACTGAAGGGACGATCATTCATTTAATTTAACGAGTTCGAATAATCAAGTACTCGGCAATCTTTTCATGTTTAGAGAGTCTGAAAAGTGTAGAAATTTGCTGAATAATGATTAATTATTCACCGAGACTATCCTGATCACATACAATTCGAATTTATATGCAACACATAATCTCTTCCACTCAGATCATCAAACATGCGGAAATAAAATCAAGCGATAACACATCAAATCATCATACACATTAACACAGTATGTATGGGGAAAGCTTATAGCTAAAAACCCCGCAGCGATTGTGTATATTATAATGGAGAAATCATGTAACAAACTCAATACAATACTCCTCACAAGTACTCAGTACTATCTCATGAAGTTACACACAATCTAGCTCAGTTTTGAACAGGTTATTGGTTCAAAACTCACCGCCAATTGCCTTGCCTCTATTGCGCAATCCAGGCCTGTCTATATAGAGATCCAAGGTTCGAATCTCCTTGGCTTGAATGCGCAATTTTCATGGACAAATCCTCCAAGTGTGGTGCAAATCTCATGCACAACTGATGTTGCCACTGATAGCTAACTCCACCCTTTCATCTACCTCTTTCACTGGTCTCCACTGAACTGATCATGCACTGTAGTGAACTGATGTGTTCTTGATTTGAATAATGAGTTACTAATTAATGAATTAAATAATATTTAATTCACTCCACTCATAACTAATTGATTAGCTAGTTAAACTAATCTCAACTAGTTCAACTAAAATAAACATAACACAACTCCACTAGCTGTCTCATTAACTCCACCAAACTTCTGCCACTGAAGTCCTAACTGAAGTCAACCATGCATGATGCCATAAAACCCTTGGGAATCACATGATTCCTCTGTCAGATGCATGAGCCACTTCTGTAGCTCGAACTGAAGTGATCCAAGAGAGTAAACTAAAGTTTATAGTCCAAATATTATTAAGGGTAAATAATATTTGACTTCCCTATTTTTAGGAGAGGCAGTCTAAAAATAGACTTCGACCTCTTCGACCTAAAAAATAGAGTCCCATCTATTTTTACCAACATTACCAATGCTCCAAGAATCTCAAACTGGAATCCCCGAACCATGCTCCATATGTCTAAAAATAGACATAGTCTAAAAATAGACTTTGCGCCAGAATTCGCCTGCGGGCCCACTTAGTGAAGGCGACTTCATTTCACTAAGCTCCATCATCTTGCTGCATTTTCAAAAAAAAGGGCTTAAAAGAGGACTCCAAGTTTTCTCTTTTTCGTAATTTTTTTTGAAAGAGTCTGAAAAAGTGATAAAAGTATGCTCTTTGTTGAAAAACGATCAATTCTCCTGAAAAATCCAATTTCTGCACAAAAACTTGAAACATTACACATACCCGTTTAAGATAAGTAAAAATCCTTTCAAAAATACCCTTTTTAAAGTGAAAAATAAACAAATAACAAATTTATCTATTCGAAAAAACTTATAAAAAGGACTTTTTCAACTTCATTTTTACCGTTCAAGTTCAGAGTGAAAAGTAAAAGCTTTTGGGTAAAAAATTTCCTGTGAAGATTCTGGAAAATCCGTCTGATGAAAACGAGAACCGTCAGTCCCAGGTAATCCACGACCTCCTAATATTGTATTTCATCCATTTGCATTTCATTTTTAGGCTCTAGATTTTATTTTTAAGGGAAAAATATGGTTTAAGAAATCACCCATGGAGGTCCGCAGGTGAAACACATGGGCCCTGCGGACCCCGAATTTTTCCTATGTAGAAAAAATTCGTGGGTCCGCACTTGTCTCACAGCACGCGTGCATTCCTACGCTCTATGTGCGAAGAAAAAGTGCGGTCCCCGTGTGTTTAAATTTTAAAACCAAATTTCTCATTTTCCGCCCAAAAATTTTCAAATTAGATTGTTCTAACATATCTTTTTATGCATTGTAGGATTAACAAGATGCTGATTTGGAGAGAACATGAGCATGAGGACGTGGATGAAACCGCAATGCTCCATTTTCCCACAATGCAAGCATTAATAGCATGCAGTTTATATAAATTCTTGGTCATTTAGGGCATGAGGGCACATGTAGACCTCCAAACATGGATGGTAAACAGGTGGAACGTACATGACCAGTGTTTCATTATTGGCAGCCACCAACTCGAAATTGAGTTGGAGGATATTTATTTTCTGACTGGTTTGTCCAAGAGGGGTGAACAACTTTCCTTGTTTGGGACTAGGCTAGGTGGCCAGACTGTCGCTAATCTTCGACAAGAATTCTGTAATGATCAGGCAGACCCCAGGGACAAACGGATTGACATAAAAACTATCATCCGTCCCAAGCTGAAATTTATTGCGTTTACTGTTACCAGACTGTGTGGGAGTGCAGCACTACATGTGGCTACCGGTTCCCAGATGCGCATTGCTGTGGACTATTTTCGAGGCACCATTTTCAACTGGTGCGAAGATGTGTTGGCCAATGTAAAAGGCCAACTAACTAGAGCGAAAAATGGCAAACTAAATAACTTTGGATATGGATCCATCGTAGTCACCTTTGCTCTAGAGAGGATCCCCATGTTAGCTCCGTAGAGTATTCCTGTTGATGCCGGTCGACCTCGAGAACCTAGGATGGTTCGTTGGGTTGCATTGATGGCCCGTCACGGTATTGAGGGCGCTGAGATTGTTCGATTTCCTCCTTCATATTTTCGTTGGCTGGAATGCCAACTTTTTGTTATAGAGGATTTTCCATACATCGGGATAGATTTTTTCGGTGACCGAGAGATGACTCTCCCAGTAAGGGAATAGTGGGATGAATTAGGTAAAATCATTTTCAACAATTTCTAATTCTAATTTTTTGTTTTTTAATTGTCTTGAAATTAATAACCAAAATTTTTGAATGCAGATGTGGGCCCACGGCGACCAACCCATCTCCAACCTTATGAAAGAAGAAAACCAGTTGCAGCCGCACCAGCCCCAGTAGGCTAATCAGCAGAGATCCTGTCTGATTTAGAGAATCACCTAGAACGTCTGAATCTAGATATTCCAGAGATGAACATAGATGAGATTCCACTTAGATTGCAGAGATTCGTGATTGGTGTTCCAGGACCTTTTAGGAGGTTCCTATGTAGGGTGGCCCGGGCAGTGGCCTCTTATCGTGATCACCATCAGTGATGGGATGATCGTGTCGTAGACTCATACTTTTGACCTTTTGTATTACTATTTTTTCCGATATTTTTGCCGATCATAAGGTGTTTCCCACCTATGATCGAAGGCGATGTATATTTTTTGAAAACACTTTTATACTATGATATATCACTATTTTACCGGCTATCTGTGTACATGTTATGAATGTTGTTTGATTTACTGTTTTGATTATTGCAAATGTCGATTTATCATACTAGAAGCAACTGCATCTGCTAATGTATTTAAATGTCTTGGAATATGTTGATATTCAATGTAATCAAATTCACGTTCCAAGAGACGAACTCTTAAAAATAACCGTAATAACACTGGATTTCTAATGGCACAAACCCTGTTGAGTTGTAATACAACAAGTTTAGAATCCAACCTAACAATCAAACTGCGAATTCCAAAAGATATGGATTCAGATAATAACTCAATCACTGTACTATACTCTGCAATGTTATTTGTTGTTTGACCAAGGCTTACCCCATGCATGGATACTAACTTGTCAAAAGGTGAATAAATTACCCAAGCTGCGGAAGAAATGTTCTGTGTACTACGACAAGCACCATCAGCAAAACCAACGTAGGTTTGAAGAGACGTTGACATCTGCAATATCAAGAGTAAAACTCAGATAAGCAGGAATAGTGACAAAACACACTTCTAAACTAGGCACACTTTTCTAATTTAAAACACACAAGCTGAAAAGAAATCTAATCTAATTAAATATCCACACTATGTTTAAGCATAATATCGCTTCAGATAAAGCCCATTTCTGGGTTTATCTAAAGGGACACCGTCAAAATCTATTAGCTCATAGACCCCTTTTGCCAGCTTTTGCTTATCATTGAAAGGACCATGCCACATAGGCACGAATTTCCCAGCTCCTAGCTTATCGTTGGCTTGATCATAAACTAAGACTTGGTCTCCTTCTGAAAACTTTCGAGGGGTAACACTTCTATCATACTGAGCTTTTATCCGTTTGACATGAGCCTCGTTTGCTATTGCATCATTTCGTTGATTCTCATCTAGCTGAGCCAAGTACAAAAACCGTTTCTCCTCTTCAGACGTAGCTGGAAGTAATTCTATGGCTAATTTCAAAGACGGAATTTCGCACTCAATTGGTAACATAGCCTCCAAACCGTAAACCAATTGAAAGGGAGTGAAACCAGTTGATGTTTTTATCGAGGTTCGATATGCCCAAAGTGCTAAAAATAACATGGAATGCCAATTCGTCTTGTGAATACCAATAATTTGTCTAATGATAATGACTAAAACTTTATTGATAGCTTTAACTAGACCATTAGCTTGCAGATAATACAGAGTGGAACTATCATGGCGCAGGCCAAGTTGATCTGTCAATTGTGTCATCATGATATTCCGAAAGTGACTTCCATGATCTATAATAATGGCTTGAGGAACACCAAACCTAGCAATTATGTGATTGAATACGAAAGTTGCAGCAGTCTTGCCGTCAGCCGAAAATGTAGGCATCGCCTCGGCCCACTTAGTAAAATAATCTACTGCTAAGATAATATACGCATGCCCCTCAGCCGAGTAAGGGTTACATGTATTAAAGTCAATACCCCATTTTGCGAAAGGACCGACAAAAATTATAGGGTGAAGAGGAGCGGGTGGTGCACGCATCTTACGATCAAAAAGTTGACAATTGTGGCATTTCCGGACTGCATAAATACAATCTTTGAATAACGACGGCCAGAAATAACCAGCGCACAATATATTTTGAGCTGTGGCATACCCAGACATATGAACGCCACATGCCCCAGAATGGCAGTCATTTAAAACCTTCTCAGCTTCTTCATGAGTAAGACAACGTCGGAAAACAGAATCCGCACCACGACGATAGAGTGTATCAGCAATAATATTGTATTGTTGGGATTGGAAGCGTATTTTCCATCGCTGAGATCGTGAGATTTCAGGCCGAAAAGATTGGGTTTGGAGATAGACGATAATATCTCCATACCATGAATCGAGTGCACTGATAAGAAACAAAGATTTGTCCGCAATGGGCTCTTCTGCCATAGTTTCAGTATCAGTAGAGGGGAAATCACATATCAATTCTGTGAAAACCAAAGATTTCTTTGCCTTGGATTTTTCAAACTCCAAGTCAAATTCCTGCAGGATAACTATCCATTTGGAATACTTGCCCCCTAGCAATTGTTTGGTCAAAATGTACATCATAGGGTTACAGTCAGAAATTACTGTGGTTTTGCGTAACAAGATGTAGTGTCTAAATCTTTGAACAGCTTGAACTGCTGCCAAGGCCAATTTCTCCACATGTGTGTATTTAATCTCAGTCGGATGTAGATTTCAACTAAGATAGTAAATCACATGTTCAGTTTTAGATTCGTCTTCCTGAACTAAAACCATCCCAATTGTGGAATGAGAGGTGGCGAGGTACAAAATGTAGTCCTGGTTGTAGTTGGGAGGATGCAATAACGGTGCATGGGTCAATGCGTGTTTAAGTGCATCAAAATATCGATCAGCGATATCATCCCAAAAGAATGGAATGTTCTGTTTCAGCAATCGGGTAAAACCCTTTGTAAGCTCGGCGTAGTTAGGAATGAATAGACGTAAAAAGTTTGCTTTCCCCTGCAAACTTTGGAGTTGGCGCAGAGTCGAAGGAGGAGGTAAATTGACAATAGCTTCAACCTTCAACGGATCAACGCGAATGCCTGCTTTTGAAATAAAAAATCCCAGTAAGCGACCCGATTCTACACTGAAAACACATTTGTGTGGATTCAGCCTAATTCGATAATTCCTACATCTCATAAAGATAGCTCATAAATGAGTGAGATGGTCGGCCCTACGCGATGAATGAGTAGGTAAATCATCGAGATAAGGCTGCACAATGTGCTTAATGTCATGAAATGTGTAAGACATAGACCTTTGAAAAGTTGCCCTAGCGTTCTTTAATCCAAAAGGTAGTTTGCAATAAGCAAATGTTCCCCATGGACAAATGAAAGCCGTTTTTGGCTGATCAGCAGGGAGTATGTTTATTTGATTGTAACTGGAAAAACCATCCATAAAGGAAAACATTTCACTGCCGGCACAATCATCAATTATTTGATCGATACAGGGGGTTGGATAATTTTCTTTGGGACAAGCTCGATTAATATCCCTATAATAGATACATACTCATATTGTTCCTTGTTTTTTAGTAACAGGAACAATATTCGATACCCACTCCATTAAAGGAATTGGATAAATAAAACCTACGCGAAGTAATTTTTCAACTTCGGCTTTGATAGCAGCAGATTTTCTAGGATGTATTTGACGTAAACGTTGATGAACATGTTTGACATCTGGGTAAGTCTTGATTTCATGTACAACAATTGATGGATCAATTCCTGGAATTTCTTCATAGGACCAAGCAAACACATCACAGAATTCTTGAAATAGGGCTTTATAAGTTTCAATTTCATCTTATGTACAACAAGCACCTATATGAATGTTTTCAATTATTCCTGGCTTTACTGAAATTTCAATTGGAATCGTTCGAGAGATATTTTCCAAATTTAACTCAGAATTAGGATTTTGAAATGGATTCTGTGGTTCTTTGACATATTCAGCAGTAAAAATAGAATCGAAATCATCTTCAAAATGATCCAGCTCAGGTAAAAACAAAGATCGATGATGTATATCTTCCCATGGTAAATCTTCAACAGACAAAAGTTCACGAATCTACTCATCAGTATGAACAAGATCAGGAAATGTCGTTGTGGCTGAACTAGATGTAGAAAGTGATTCCTCATGGATCCCATTCATTGGATCAATTTCGGTTGAAGAGGGGTCAGAAAGTGACTGTACAACCTAATACAAAATTTCAAATGGACTCAAAGGCATCATGCCATCAAATGAATCTAACTCAGAGTCGGAAAGTATGACCCAAGGATCATCAAACATAACAGTGTCTGACGAAACACGAGGAGGTGTAGTTGATGTGTTTGCACTAGAAGATTCTGCTTCTTTACCATCAACAGGATTCTTAGTACCATAATCTTGTGATCACGTCGCAATCAGTACATGAGACATCATTAGAATAGGTTCTTCTGAGGTATTCGAGGTAGAACCAACCATTTTACTATCTTGAGTTGGAAAAGGATCCTTCAAGACAACAGGTTGTTGTGAACCTTTAACGAATTTTGCAACCTTTGCTCGGCATTCCTTAGTAAAATGATCCTCGTCACAAATGTAACAAGGATAGCGAGGTTTGCGTTTTTCGTCATTGGATTCATTTTTATCAGTTTTCTCTTTTGAATTCTTTTTGTTTTTATTCTTCCCTTTCTTTTTACCACCAGATTTAGATTTGGTCGTAGATGTCTCTACGACATGAATGTCAGTATAATTTTTGGGGGAAGATTCTCCTTTCAGGGAATCAGGTAAGTTATAATAGGAGAAGAATTCTTTGAAGATTTCTTCTTTCTTTTTGTATTTACTGTACCAATCATACCATCAACGGCATGAGACCCTGAAGGAGCTGCAGCTATTTGACCTTGTTTTGGAAGATCGGGGATTTTTTCATGTAAAGTTCCTGAATGCGTATAAACGAGGTCAAGATACTGAGCTTGAGAAATTACTTGCTCCTTAGTAACAACACCAGCCTTAGCTACATCTTCAGTGATCTTGGGTAATAGTGATTTGACAAACCATTCCGCCAAAATTTGATCCGGAATATAAACTTTCACCAAACGCCTTCTACGTCGCCATTCATGAATATGATCAGAAATATACGTGGACGTGGATTATTTCAGTGAATTTAATAGTTCCGTGCCATTGTCGTATCTGAAAGGCAACTGAAAATGAGTCAAGAAGGAAGTTGCTAACTGACTGAAATTATTAAACGAGCCTCGTGGTAACTCAATGTACCATTTGGCGACAAGACCAATAAGAGTTCTTTGGAAAAGACGTAAGCGAATTGAATCATCAATTATTGAATTAGACGCACACCAGAGGTGATAAGTAATCACGTGATTTGATGGATCCTCTCCTGACTTACCTTCGAATTTCGGTATATCACTGGGCAACTTATGTGGCATTGGCGACCAGTACGGATAATAGAAAATTGGATCATTCGTAAGGCGCATCAAATCAGGTAAATCCAAAGTTGCAATAAATGGTAATTAACGGTTAGGGTCACGAAAACCTTGAGTAGCCAAAGCAGTTCCAGGAGGCGGATACCCAGGATAACTGGGAATCAGATTTGCATTAGGAATTGTGTAACCTCCCGGATAACCAAGATTAACCAGACCAAACTGGGGTTGTTGAGGCTGCTGATAAGTATATCTAGGGTACGGTTGATACTGATAACTTGGATTTTGTGAAAAGGGACCGAATTGAGGCTGTCCCTGGTATGTGGTGATAATGGTATCAAGAATCACAATTCCTTTGGCCTTCTCTTAAATCCTATTGAATGCTACAATAGAAATTTTGGGCACAAGGGAACACAATGCAAATATGGAAAAACAAGGCATCCTTGTAGAGAATGCAACAAAAATAATTAGTTGAACCATTGAATATAACAAGAAATAAAATGGTAGAGGAAGACGAGTTCACTTTCAATTCTCAGTGTAAAGACAACATGCTGAAATGTGAAAGGAATCAACAAAGAGATGATTTTACTCTCAAGAAAAATTATGATAAAACTAAGAGGTATGATCCTATTATTCTCATTATGAACTCCTTTAAAATTATTAGTTGTAATATGTAAGTGTTATATTCCATTTTTTCACATCTCGTCAATAGGCCTCCTAATGGGATCAACCAACATCCTTTTCCCCCTTGTCATCATCATTGCAAAAATCCCTAAGCATGCCTCTTTCATTCCTCAGAGTTTCTATCTAAAACTGCATCATCTGAGCCACTTTTACAACCAACGATCCTTGGCCTCTTATTGAACCTCATTCCTACAAGTTGCTCCATTGTGACCTGCATTGATCACCTACAGGTTTCTCCCCTTTGCACCCGTGTTGGTTCTAGAAATTCGGGAAAAAGAGAGAGAATACCGAAGCCTCCATCTCTATAATCTTCTAGGATATGTTGTAACCATTTGCCTCAGATAAAACATTAAGATCCTATCCTAACCAACCTTGGAGTTTCCATCCCTTATCCTTAGATCTCATCCTCCCATCAAGAGTGGACCTCAATCCCTACATTGGTAAAAGGATAATAGCTCCCAACTTACCCCACTCATCTATATAGTTACAACCTTCCATATGCAAGAGGTTGGATTTTGGAGAGTCATTCTACCCTTATGCTGCTATTGTGAGATACATAATTTCATGCATTTAGGGTGATTGGAGGTGCACTTTGTGACAAGGAAAGGGAAAGTCAACTTGGAGGAGCTCTTCTACAAGATCAACACCTATTTTTTGTTGTAACTAACTCCAGTTCTATTAATACAAATAGTTCTATGTTTTTCTTAATATGCTGTTGTTATTTCATGTATTTCAATACAATGTTTATCTATTGAATAAAGTGATTAGATGATGCTACATAGATACCGTAGTTTCTTGGATTGTGTTGTCTAAATGTGCATGTTCTAATTTTGGCAATAAGAGCTAGGATTGGAGTAGTCAAGCTAAAAAAGGAGTGAAGCATGCAACAGATTCTAGGCATTAGGGAGAATTTGAGGTCTAAAATGGGCCTCCTAAGGAAAATGTACAATAAAAATTCACTTTATGAGAATCAATCACATTTTAGGGGATGACATCATCCCTAATGGTTGAGGTGGCATTTCTTGAGTTAAAGGAACTTACTTGTCACATTCTCAATGATGAATAAAAACTCATGGTTAACCATGGTAGTGCTCTAAGTACTTTTAAAGTCAAAGTAAAGTACTCATAATAAATGTCATTTCACACTTTTTGAATAAAAATATATTATTGTAATTTCATATTTCTTGAAAGAAACAATGCATATCCATATACATTTATTATATTATATTATATTATTTTTATATAGTATATTAATTACATGTTATTATAAAATTTAAATAATATAAAATTTAATTAATAGCATATAATATAATTAATAATTTATAAATTTATATTTATATTTTATTTTAATTTATTTAAGTAGAGAGGAAAAATGCATTAGTTGTTCAATGATAATGAATTTTTCTTGAAAATATCATTCTTATTTATAGTCACATCAATACAATTTTTTTATTAAAATTATTTTGGTACAACTTTTGAATTGAATTTAACTATGGTTACATTGATTGTGGTGCAAAAAGTGAATTGAAAATTCATAAATATTATTTTATTGGTTTAGCTATTATTTATTATTTCCTTAGGAGGCCCATTTTAGACCTCAAAATTCCCCTAATGTAGGCTTCATCCTGTCATTTATTTACTTTTAGGAAAACATTGGGTTCCTTGTCTCTCTGCTGTTCTAGATTAGACCACCAGACATAGGGGAGATGCTTCTTTCCGCAGTCGTAAATCCTGCATAACAAATTGGCGACTCCATTGGGGAAAAGTGTATTCCCTTGGTGGTTTCTTTGTCCATTGTGTTTGTTTACCTCTTTGATATACCTTTTCTGCTTTAACCAACCAAGAACAAACCTAGGAAGTGACAATGAGTCTCATTTACAATTTTTGTGTCAGAATACTCCATCCCTAGATTAATTCACCCCCTATTCCTCTGACAGAGCATTGCACCCAACCTGGGCTCTATATGTACTTGCATTGCAAGGCATTGGTGCCTCTTCTGCACCTGCATTTGCCACTATTCTTGCATGAATTTGAATTTTCCTTTATTTTATCTTTGATCAACCTGCTTCCAACTGCCTTTACTTTAGTCTTGAGTGTCTTGTGGTCCCTGTGAAGCCTCGATTTGGTTTTCATTTGTGTTTTATTGCCTTTGATAAGGATTTCTTAATATTTTCCTTTTTTCTCATCATTAGGTTGCTTGCAAATTGATTTTGTTTGATCATTGGTTGCTTGGATGAATTGTTGTTCTAGTCATCGTTATGAAAATCTGGTTTGAATCAGTGATTAAACTTTGCATATTATTTTTCATCTGAAAATTAAGTGGAATCGAAAAGAAAAATCTTATGCAATGCATCTATGGTTTTGTGTGTGAAAATTGGAATTCCATAGTGTGAAATTACATTTTTTTTTCTTTCGTTTTTGCAAAAAAACTCTCCCCTCAATCACCGGGGGGGGGTTCTGAATTGTGTATGAGTGTTAATCACCTTTGAGTGTCATCTCTTTTGATTTTTGGATTTTTTACCCAATTTCAGTTTGAGTCCTCTGTTCATGAAATCTCATATTATGTTTGATTTAATTGGAATCCTCTTGTGTTTGTTTTGAAGAAATCTCTTGCATATATCACACTTTCATAGTTAGAATTATCATTTTCCTAGAAGGAAAGGAAATCATGCATAGATTACATTTGCTTAATTTTTAGGGGAATTGTGCATAGAGTACATTGCATGGTTTGGCATTTTTTAATTCTTTGAATTGAATTGGAATAGTGAAATTGAAAGATCTAGGAAGTAAGCTCTTGTTTGTTTCATATTTGATTTTTGCATCATTGTTTTCACCTCTTCCCTACACTAGATAAATTTCATCGAAAATGAAAAGAGTTATTTTTGTCATGTTAGTTGCATCATAGGCGTGTTCAGATGACATACAATTTTGAGCCTTGAAACTGAAATCTAATTCAAGTTAAACTCTAAAATTCACTTCAATTAACCTAATGAGCATTTTAAACTCAACGAAACACATATAGGTCAAGGATAGAGATGTGTTCCTGCATCTTTAAATGCAGGAGTTGTCTTTATTTACAGCGTTTCATTCCAAGGGTGATATCTTGTTCTACATACGTAAGTGTATCAGATCATTCTCCACATACCTTCGGGCATATTAGATGGCACTCCACACATGATATATATATAGGAACACTCTCATCAAACAATTATGCATTAGACATCGCTACTATGGATTGCACTCCCACGTACCGTCAAGTATATTTTGGGAGTCCCCTGTAGGTTTCTATCCTTTCCATAGATAACCGAGTCAGCCAACTTGTATACCCTGATACACCGAACACAAAATTTAGAGAGATTTTTCACACGTACATTAAGTCTCTGGTTCACCAAGGTGTATATTGCAGTTCACAGTTGCTTGGTAAACCTTTATGCCAAGATTTACCTCTCTAATTTGTTTCTGTTGTTAATTTATAAAATCAATTAATTGACCGTGGAACAAAATCCTCCCCGTGGAAAAAATCCTTAGTGGATCTTAGGTTTAGGCTAATGGAAAGAGTTCCCGAGTCTGCCAATCAAGCAAACCCTTTGATGGGAATCCTGGTCCCTTTTCCTCATTTTGGAAATATTGGTGCTCCTTAAATGGCAATGTTTCCCCTTCCTATATTTACCATTGGTTTTCCAATTTGGTTGTTTTCGACCCCTATGGTTCTGAATGTCCAAAATTCTCTTCAATTCCTCCACCTGAACAGTAACAACCTCATGTTGATCCTAAATTTGAACCTTTTCCTTCTTCACCCGTTGTTTCTTCATCCCTTTTTTACTCCTCACTTGGTGAAAGTCTTGATTCTAGCAACCAAGAAGGTAAGAAGAAGAAGAAAAGGATGAAGAAGAAGAAGCCAAATAAGCACGGGGGAAACCAAGGAACCATTGCTACCGATGAAACTAGTATGGATAAATCTTCCAATTAGCCCCATAAATTTAAATTCTCTTGCAAGTTATGTAAGGGTAACCACCTTATTATATATTGTAATGGTATTCCCAAGATATTAGAAGTGTGGTCTAAAAGCTCACATTAGTCTTTATCATCAACCTCTAGAGATCATGCTAGTGATAAACCATCCACTAGTGATAGTAAGGTCCATGGGAAAAAGGGTAAAGTCAAATTTCCATGTAAGTTATGTGAAGGGAATCATCATATTCATCTTCTTCCTTATCTGGATGAAGCCTTAAAAGTGTTGGAAAACCTTACAACTTCTCAGCCACAAATTCCAACTGGTTACCAGAAGCTATTTCCCAATCCTCCACTAGTTAATGAAGTGATTGATCAGAATCCATCTCCAATCAATCCCACTATCTCTAAATGTAAATCCCATGAGTTTTTTCTCGACCAAACATAGGTTGAAAAAATGGTTGACTTAATTTTACCTTCAGTTGATCTTTCCTTTCCCGAAGAGAGTGAAGTTCAAAATGCTCAGGTTCTTCATGTTTCTTTAGATTCCAATGAACTAGGGGGAAATCATATCGTTCCAATGATACAGGGAGGAAATATGTTGAGATTCAACAAGAAATTTGATCCTAGTGAAAATTAAGCACCTACACTCGGTGGGGCCTCAAGCTATTTTTGGGTGTATGTCTATTTATAGATGTATGGTGCATGTCTATTTATAGATGCATGACTATATTTATTATCCCTTAATTTAGATGGACAATAAAATGTAATCTTTTCTCAATGTGGACTTGGAAATAGTTAAATGAAGTGGAAAATAATTTAGCTAAGTGAATTTCAATTTAAGTGGTTGGTTGGTGGGACATGCAGGTTGATTTTAGCTCTAACTGAGTGATTCGAGTTGTAACAGAGTTGGAAGTGCAGTGGTGCATGAGTTGTGCGAGTTGTAAGTAGTTTAACTCAGTTAAGTGAGTTAAACTCAATTGTGCTAGTTGTAACTAAAGATACACTAGTGAGAGATCAAGTGAATTAATTATTAATTAATTCATAATCAGTGGTATCCCATGCAATTGAAGATTTACTATTATTAACTGCATGCATGTCAGATCCAATGGAGACCCAGTTGAGTTCTAGGCGAAAGGGAAGTAAGCTATCAGTTGTGACATTATCTTCTTGCACACAAGCAAGCACACACACATTGGATGTGCCCATGAGGATTGCACAGTCAAGGCAGGAAAGAAGGCATCATTTCAGGGATTTCTTTCAGCAGGGATTGCACAGTGGAGGCAGGCTGTCTGGAGATAGTAAATTGAGCAAGTGATTTGCCAATTTTTTGTATAACAGTGTGAGACAATTAGCTGATGTACTGAGAGCTCTTATGATTGGATTTTTGTATGTAATTGTTTCATGATCCATGATATAATATACAATAGACGATAGTGGGGCTTTTATCTGTAAGCTTTCCCTGGAAAATTGTCTGTGTTGTGTGTGATTGATCTTTCTTCATGATATTGTAATTGGCGATTGTGTTTTTAATTCTGCAAAGATTTGTAGAAGAGATTCAGTATTTAACATTAGCATATTGTTAAATTGGGTGAATCCAAGATATACATGCATATTGTATAATTTATACATGGTATCGGAGCATAGGGAATTGTAGAAGTGAAGCAAGAGGTGAGTTTGTTGGTGGATAGAATTCGAATTTGCAGGAAGAATTTCTTGGTGCTACTACTGATTCAAGATTGAAATGGATTTCAATGGCTTGAGGTTAGAGAATGAAATCGAGGGAATCTCGAACTACATTTCTTGGAAGGACATGATGGAGGTGGTACTCGAAGACAATGGCTTGAAGGAATTCATTAAAAAAGATGTTCTTAAGCCAGATGCTACCAATCTTGATGCATGGAGAAAGAAAGTGGTAAAGGCGAGGAGGATCCTGTTGGAGGGAGTATGAGGCCACATTGTCTCAAGCCTCCATGGTAAAGCCACACCATATTCTATGTCGAAGGCTTTGATTGATATATTCCAAAGTAACATCGACCATAGGAAATTGGCGCTCAAAGTTAAACTCAGGAAGATCAAGATGGAAAAGGACGACACCATTCTAAAGTATCTCACAAAGTTTTCCCAATGTCGGGATGAACTGGGGAGTGTGGGAATAACATTTGTTGATGATGATTTGGTGAGTTTGGCTCTCCTAGGAATTCTTAAGAGTTGGCACAGTTATGAAGACTCTGTCAACGGACGGGAAAAATTGCCGGATTGGGAACGACTGTGGTCGGATCTGGTGCAGGAGGAGTTCAGGCGGAACACCAGAGATGGATCTTCATCAAAGCATGACGATGAAGAGGATTATTATTTGGCTGCCAAGGTGAAGAAGGGGAAGGGGAAGAAATTCCATTCTAAATTCGAGTCTAAAGGCAAGAAGCAGGACATGTCCAAGGTGAAGTGTTTTCATTGTCACGAACATGGGCATTTTGCTACTAACTATACGCAAAATAAGAAGAACAAGAAGGTTGCTGGAGCTACAGCTGGTGAGGCCCTTGACTTGCAATTTGAGCTTGAATTCTCCTTGATTGCATGCATGGTTTCAAGTGCATTGGGATTGGTGTGGTATTTGGATAATGGCACTTCCTTTCACATGACGGGAGATAAGGAAATTTTCAATGACTTGGAGAAGAAAGATCTCCAGATGCATATCGAGATGGGCAACAATGGATGGTACAGTTCTATCAGGATTGGAACCATTACCTTTTATAGGGAGTCAGCTAAACCATTTCTATTAAAAGATGCAATGCATGTATCAGGTCTGAAGAGAAATTTGGTCTCAGTCACAATGTTGGAGGACAGAGGCTATGAAGTTGTTTTTAGTGATGGAAAAACTTTCCTGCGACATAAAAAAATGGATCAAGCCAAGAGGATAGGGATTCAAGTTAAGAATGTCTACAAGCTAGAGTTAGGTGGCTGCGCTTCTATGGTGGGAAAGGTAGAGAAAATTCTGAGCTGGGACAAGGGCGAATTATGGCACAGGCGATTGGGCCATCTTCATCATGGAGCCTTGAAAGTCATGCAATAAAAATCTTCTGGACTTCCAATGGGAACACTTGCTCAGTTAGATCAGTGCAAGGGTTGCAAAAGGGGAAGAATGTAAATTCGAACTTTCATGAGAAGGAGAACCATGCTTCAGGGATCCTTGAGAGAGTTCACACATACGTGTGTGGACCGTTCTCAGTTTCTTCAACATCAAAACATAAGTACTATGTAATATTTGTTGATGAATTTTCTCGTAAATGCTAGATCTTCTTCATGCAGAATAAGTATCAAACATTCTCTAAGTTCTATGAGTTTAAAGCATTGGTGGAGAAAGAGTTGGGGAAGCAAGTGAAGGCTCTTAGGAGTGATAATGGTGGATAATACATCTCTAATGAATTCAAGAACTTCTGTAGCAAAGAAGGAATTCGAAGATAACTCATAGCACCTCTTAGTCCACAACAAAATGGGGTTGCGAAGAGGAAGAACAGAACGATTGTGGTTGCAGCATGAGCGATGTTGCATGATCAGGGCCTACCAATGCATTTGTGGGAGGAAGCATGCAACGCTGCAATTTATGTGCAAAACCGTTGTCCTCATAGAGTACTTGGCATGAGTACACCTGAAGAAGCTTTCACTGGTAAGAAACTGGATGTTTCACACTTTAATATTTTTGGCTCATCTATTTATGCGCATGTGACCAAGTACGCCAGGAAGAAGCTGGAGCCGACTGCTAAAGTTGGGATTTTTGTGG
Organism: Pinus albicaulis; assembly: GCA_034641835.2. Taxonomy (NCBI): domain Eukaryota; kingdom Viridiplantae; phylum Streptophyta; class Pinopsida; order Pinales; family Pinaceae; genus Pinus; species Pinus albicaulis. The sequence goes on along the minus strand of CM076584.1, from coordinate 299,228,069 downwards.
GGTACACAAAAACACCCCATAATTATCATGTGTATTTTTCAAACATCAAAATGACTGTTGTGCGACAAGATATAAAATTCGATGAGGGGAAATCCATGCAGTTGTCACTTGGGAGGGAGATGGAATTGCATGTGGAGGAGGAACTATTGGTTCCCAAAGATGAGTCTCTAAATGTTGATCAACGACAAGAGGAGGTTCATGGAGTCAAGGAAGCCACTCATGTAGAGCCATCCATTAGAAATGGTATAAAGCGCACCACGGAAGCTGATAGGCTGAGACTTGATGCTGTAGAGAATGTAGGAGCCCCTACTCCACAACACAGATAGAGACAGTCTCCTCACCGATTTACTGGATACATGGCTCTCATGAGTAAATGTATTGTGACTTAACCATATTCCTTTTGAGGAAGAAGTGCAACAACCTACTTGGGTTGAGGAAATGGTGGAGGAGTATGAATCCATTGTCAAAAACAATTCCTGGGAAATTGTTCCAAGACTGGTTGATAAATCAGTGGTAGGTTCGAGATGGATCTACAAGGTAAAGCAAGCTATTGATGGGAGTGTGGAGAAATACAAGGCCATTTTTGTGGCCCAGGGCTTCTCACAGATCAAGGGGATAGATTATGATGAGACCTTTGCCCTGTCGTAAGGTACTCTTCCATAAGGACCATCCTTGCATTCACAGCGTAGATGGGCTGGTGTTGAAGAGGTAAATCCCCTCTGCGGACAGAAGCGATCCCTAATAGCCCAGATCGGGTCTAGCAACAATCGTCACATGCTATAGTGCAGGTTCCTAATTGCAAATAAACCAACTAGCGATGAAGGCTTACCTGGAATCCAATGCTGTCGCTTGTAGAGAAAGTAGCTCTCCCGTTCCTTACTACGGCGAGATCACGATCCTCACGATCTGCGCGGTCGGACACTGCACATGCAAGCAACGCAAGCGTAAGGTCGATATATGCAACTATGTGTCGGTCGAAGACATAACTCATTACCATAATCATCGACAAGAGGAACCATAACCAATAGTCGCTTATCATTAATCAATCAAAAGGAGGATACAACTTTAGCTACGACGCAGCACTCTCCTTCGGCGGGTCGTCAGCACAACATGTCTCGAAAAAGCCTGTCAGGGATGGGACAAGCCTCTCTCTCCAGATACTTGGCAATAGTCTCCTTGCTTGGATTAGGCCTTAGGGAATCAAGAAGGCTTTTGCAGCATGAAAGCTCTTGGGAACTTAGAAATTCTGCCACTCTTTGGAACTAGCTTGCAAATGGAAATGGGCAAGCTTTTATAGAAGGAGGAAGGGGAGTTTGGATCCGTATAATTATGGGATTGGCCCTATCATCAAGGAAGCTTCCATGACGAATTGTGAAACCACTTCCTCTGTAGAGATCGGAGCCAAACCTCCCAACTCAAATTAGATACCAGTTTATGAATTGGTTAGGACGAAACTTCTGCCATTTATTTTTAAAAAACACTCCTTAAAATGGCTGGCGCGAGTGTGACTCTGAGACAGAGCGCCAATTGGCGCGCCCTATATGAAGGATTTCCCCCATTGGTGCGGGTACTGAACTGGCTTTCCGCGCCAATGCAAAAAGGGGTGTTTTTAGGGTTTTTCACAAAGAGTTGTCTTCAGGGCAATGAAAGCTCATGTTCAGAGGGGTGTCATGAAAGTGGTTTCAAGTCATGTCACTGCTCACAGGTCACGGAATGAGCCCTCCAATTGTGCGGGATGGGGAATTACAGGGACGGTGAAAAATTGCTGTGTAACAGATGCCCCCTAAAGCATGAGGCCCGAAAGAGAGAGAGGGGTGAAATGATTTACGAGAACGTGTCCAACTAAAAACACCGCTGTCGAAAAACCCGCGTAGAGAAATACAACTGATATCTCAGATACATGATATATATGTGGTATGGGCGTATCCATCCATAACATAGTATGCAATAATCCAGATCCAAGGTATGGACGCAGCCATCCAGTGAGGATCAATAAATATACTCAGGTATGGTCGCAACCATCCAATCAGTGAGTCATGTAACTAATCATAAGAATCCACAAAATCGTAGACTGGATTATAAAAAACAGGAATCCAGGGTCTTGCACCCCATCTCGACCTGAACAAAGTACAAGTTCAAGCATGCTAATATGTGAGCTGAAGTCGAACATGCAAGAACATCACCTGATTACCAGCCAATGATGAAAGCTGTTAACAGACGCGAGAGGTACCACCAATAATGAAAATGGTCCTCAAGGTACTTAGGTACAATCCATGGCGTGTGAATCAATGAGTTGGCGTCGAACACTCGTAGAATCACTCGATCGAAGGCCAATGATGAAAACCTCACGTCAAATGCGAAGAACCTGCCATTGAGGCATGCAGGCTCCAAGGTACCAGAAGGGAGTCTCTAGATCAGCTTCCTGGATAATGAGCTGAAGTCGATAGGAAGTGACCTTGGTCAAAGGTGGGCCATAGTGTTTCCCACATCATCGACATGAGACAGAGGAACATAATGTCTTTGTGAATCAAGATCAGATGAGAATTAGAGGAAGTTTGAAATCTGCAGAGGTCAACTTCTCTTGAACATATCGGTGGCACAACAGTGGATTTGGTAGTATTTGACATCAAAAGATCAAGGGTCATGATGACAAGGCAAAGATCAGATGAGAGGTCAAAAGGGATCACCCAAACCCACGCAGGCATGTGAAAACGAGATGAGATGTCCCCAACCCGACACGAATTTAGACAAGTGCCATTTTTAAGAGCGACATACTGCCGACATGACAATGATGTTGGCTCCATTGTCCCCACCATTTCTGGTGAGTACCTCTTTATTTTTACACAATCTTGAAGAGGGTACCATGCTCAGATAAGCCCGTCCTAGTGGTTAATTTAACGAGCTCTGTGAAGGAGGAACTCGTATACCGTCATTACGACTATACCGTCATTAAGACTGGATCCGATGTCATCAGGGTTTAACGAGTCTGACAAAGGGAGAACTCGACGTCTTTTCATATTTAGAGAGTTTGAAAAGACAACGGAAAAGTAAACTCAAATGGTCCCTTTTCGTAAATAGTTCCTCAGACTCGAAAAGGTAGAAAACTATGTCTGAGAAAACCTCCTGGTCGCGATAGGCTAGGGTATTCCTTTTTTGTAGATAATCTATCCCAGACCAAAAAAGGGGTAAACGTATACTGGGTAGATGTCATTTCGTGGCCACTTTAACGAGATCGAAATGACAAGGGCCTCGAAAATCTTTTCATGTTTAGAGAGTCAGAAAAAAGCTGAAAGATGACTCCAAAATTGACTTTTTTGTGCATTTACCGAGCCCGAAAAAGTATAAAATACAACTCGTGTCACCGTTTAAGTTGCGTAAAAACTTGTTGCTGCACATAAAGGCAAGTGTAAAATCCATTTTTGACAAAATATATTAAAATATTAATAAAAAATTACTTTTAAAACCTAATTAGATTTCAAAAAGTTATAAATAAGTCTCAAATGGTAAAAACGAAATTACTTTTACTATTTACCTCATTGGAGAGCAACAGTGGTCCATTTGTGTGCAAACTTCTGACGGCGACTGCGACTGATCCACGCTATCATTCAGATTCCTATTTGTTCCAGGTAAGGGGTGCTTCCTTGAACTCCATTTTGATCCATTTTTAAGAGATTTCCATTACGGATTAGACTTCTGTGGAAATTTTTTAAAATTTTAGGGCTCCGCCCATTGGCGCGGGTATCGGGCACGGACCCGCACCAACGGCCTTTTGCTTACAAAGGGGCCGCGCCAACAGGCGCGACTGTTAGGGAAACAGTCGCGCCAACGGCGGAACTCAATTTTCCGCTTCAAATTTTTGAATTGCGAACGATCCAAATGACATTTAAAGCATAACAGAGATCTAATCGAGGCTTTTTGATCATGTTGATGCAAGTTACTCAGGCATAATGGTTATCGAATGGAAGGAGAGGGAGAATGGGGAAGAGGATGAACTGGCTATGGAGAATGAAGCTTGTATGAATGCATTAAAGAACTGTGGACTCAAAAATTTCTTCCTGACGCCCTGCTTACGAGCTCAACCGAAGCTACTACAATACTTGGTCAGTATATGGGATGAAAATGAAGAAGTGTTTAAGCTTCGGGACCAAGTGTTGGAAATCGAGGTTTCCGACATATATTTCATAACCAGACTGTCGCGTAGAGGTCCGGTGCCCATCTTGATAGGCAGCAGACCTTCTGGTGAAAATATGGAACAAGTAATGGCGAGGGTGTGCCCAAGGGCATGGACCGGATCAGGAAGCGAGAAGGTGGACATTCACACTGTCGAGGATCTAGCACTCAGAGTAGTGCTACACACCATTACATGAGCTGCGGGATCACAAGCTCCACATGAGGCAACAAAAGCCCAACTCATACTAGCTTCTGAGTGTATGAGTCCTACATTGTTTGATTGGGCTACAATGGTGACAACCAATATCAAGAGGCAGCCGACGAGATGCAAGCAAGTAAAACTAAAGCAGTTTGGATATGGTTCCATTTTGGTGTCGTTCATCCTGGAACGACTACCTATCTTCCAGGGCAAAGGAGCCATAGTTGCTGAGCCAATACCACGAGAGCCGAGGATGGCTCGTTGGGCAACACTTATGCCCAGGTTAGGAGGAGGCCAACAGATGTCTTGGAAGCCTGAGTTTTTTGGATGGTTACGGTGTCAGTTGATCATGGTCGAGGACTGGCCCTACGCTAGGACCGATTTCATCGGAGATCTTGATCTTCCGCTCCCGGAGGGGGAGGATTGGGATGAGGAGTTGGGTATGATACTCTTTTTTTTTTTTTATGTTTTATGATTTTTTGGTGACACATGTCCGTTCTAACAACAATTTTATATGTATGCAGATGTCGGCCCAGAGCGACCTGCCGGTATGTCTCCTATTGCATGGAGAACTCAGCCCGCAGCTGATCCTCAGGCAGAGGGTGCTGAGGGAGGAGAGTTGATCCAGAACCTTGAGGGGATCGCCCGGGGGATTCCAGACTACGCTCGGCTGGCAGATGTCCCGATGGCGTATTAGAGACATACGGTGGGAGTGCCTAGTCACCTCCACCGACTTTTGAGACGCTTAGTGCGCGCAGTAGCATGTTACCACAAGCACCATGCGGATTAGACACCTAGGGCTTATTTCATGCATGTATTTTGAGAGACATGTCGTCTCCGGATGTATTAAGACGAACATGTATTTATTTTTTGATTTTATGTGATGCACACTATGTAAAAATTTCGACACATATATATATATATATACATACCTATTTCTGGATGGATCTTTTTACATGTGATGATGTTTTGTTTATAAATTGCGCAAATGTCTATCTAGAACCAAATTAGCTACTACATCTGTTAATGTATTCATATGTCTAGGTATGTGTTGATATGTAATATAGTCAAAATTTCTTACTGAATAATGTCCGTTAAGTTGTAATACTATAAGTTGTGAGTCTAGATACACAAGTAATTCACGAATTCCAAGGTCCACAACCTCAATTAGTAATTCCAATACAACACTATATTCCGCGATATTATTTGTAGCAGGACCCAGACACACACCTTGCAGGTCAACCAACTCACCAGCAGGATCATAGATTACCCAGGCTACCGAAGACAGATTCCTGGTACTGCGAGAGGCACCATCTGCGAAACCCACAAATAGAGTAATGGACATCTGCACAATTAGGAAGACTCGATCAACAGAAAGACGCTTACATGCACACCACACCATACATGCACACAAATGAATATACACACCTATGTACACACACCACACCAAAAATGACTTCAAGCGCAGTATTTCTTAAGGTACAACCCATTTCTAGGCTGCGCTAACGAAACTCCTTCATAATCAATGAGCTCATAAGCCCCATTTTTCAATACTCGTTTCACAATGTAGAGCCCATGCCACATGGGTTGGAGCTTTCCTGCCCCGAGTTTATTGTGCGCTTGGTCGTATAGGAGGACAAGGTCCCCTTCGACAAAGGAACGTGGAGAGACTGATTGATCAAAGTGCGCTTTGACCCGCTTTTTCTGTGCCTCAATGACTAAGGCAGCCAAGCGGCGGGTTTCATCCAACCGTTCCAAATACAAGAGACGCTCTTCTTCAGGAGAAGTGTCGGGTAAAAGTTCCACAACCAACTTTAAGGAAGGAATTTCACACTCAACTGGAAGAGTTGCTTCCAGACCATACACCAATTACAATGGTGTGAATCCGGTCGCACTCTTTGCTGACGTCCGGTATGCCCATAGAGCTGAGAACAATTGGAGGGGCCAATTGGACTTATGAATTCCAACTGTTCGTTGAAGCATTGTGACCAAAACCTTGTTCATAGCCTCAACCTGGCCATTTTCCTGGGGGTAATATGGCGTTGATCTATCGTGTCATAAGCCCAATCTTGATGTCAGCTCGGCCATCATGTAATCTTGAAAGTGAGTACCATGATCGGTAACAATGGCTTGAGGGACCCCGAAACGTGCAATAATGTGGTTGAAGATAAACTGAGCAACTGTCTTACCATCGGCGGCTAGTGTAGGCATCGCTTCGGCCCACTTAGTAAAGTAGTCGACATCGATGATTATATACGCATGCCCCCCGACCGAATGAGGGTTACACGTCATGAAATATACACCCCATTTTGCGAAAGGGCCGATAGTAATGACAGGGTGCAGAGGGAGAGGTGGCGCACACATCTTGCGCTGAAAAACATGGCACGAATGACATTTGCGGACTGTGACAATACAATCTTTAAAGATTGACGGCTAGAAGTAACCCGCACGCAGAATCTTTTGGGCGGTGGCATATCCAGACATGTGACCACCACAGGCGCCACTGTGACAGTCATTTAAGACTTGTTTAGCCTCTTCCAGTGTCAAGCACCGACGGAGCACTGAATCTACTCCAACCAGGTATAATGTATCTCCTACAATGCGGTAGGGTTGAGACTGATGCCAAATCCGACGTCAGGCATCTTTGGTCAACTCAGACCGGAACGTTGATGTTTGAAGATACATAATAATATCGCCATACCATGGGTCATGGGTGCTGATAAGGAAGAGGGTTTCGTACGGGATATGATATTCAGAGTGAGAGGGTGTGGAGTCTATTGGGAGGGAGCAAATGAGATCCACAAAAACTAGTGATTTGGTCGACTTAGCAGTGGTAAACTCTAAGTTGAACTCCTGAAGGATAACGATCCATTTGGAGTATTTTCCCCCCAGTAATTGTCGAGATAGAATATATGTCATGGGGTTGCAATACGAAATCACGGTTACAGAACGGAGCAGGATGTAGTGGCGAAAACACTGTACAACTTGTACAGTTGCTAAAGCTAGCTTCTCGATGTGAGCGTAACGCGTTTCTGTGTCGAGAAGATTTCGTGATAGATAGTAAACAACGTGTTCGTTGCCATTATCGTCATCCTACACCAGAACCATAGCTATGGTGCTAAAGGCGGCGGCCAAGTATAGAGTGAAATCACGGTGATAGTTTGGAGGTCGAAGCAACGGAGCATTAACAAGTAACGTCTTAAGCTTCTCAAAGGATTGTTGAGCAATGTCATCCAAATGAAAGGGAACTTTCTGCTTTAAAATATGTGTGAATCCTTTGGCCACTTCCGCATAGTTCGTTATAAAGCGTCGTAGGAAGTTAGATTTTCCCTGCAGACTCTGAAATTGATGTAACGAAGATGGTGATGGGAGATTGACAATGGCCTCGACCTTTAGGGGGTCGAGGTGAATCCCATCCTTGGAGACTATGAACCCCAAAAGACGGCCATAATCCACGCAAAAGACGCATTTATGAGGGTTGAGCCGGATATTATAGCATCAACAGCGAAGGAAAATCTGGCGGAGGTGTTCGGGATGGTCCTCCCGCTGAGCTGAGTGAGCTAGCAGGTCGTCCAGATACGGCTGAACGATATGGCGTATGTCATGGAATGCGTAAGACATAGCACGCTAGAAAGTAGCTCCATCATTCTTCAAGCTGAATGGGAGCTTTTTATAAGCAAAAGTACCCCATGGATAGATGAATGCAGTCTTGTGTTGATCAGCAGGTAGAATATTTATCTGATTATACCCGGAAAATCCGTCCATTAGGGAATAAATCTCACTCCCGGCACATTCATCAATGATTTGATCTATGAAGGGAGTAGGATAGTTGTCCTTAGGACAGGCGCGATTAATATCATGATAATCAACGCAGACCCTTATAGTACCCCGTTTCTTATCTACAGGGACAATATTTGAAATCCATTCTATGAAGGGAATTGGGTAAATGAAGCCCGCGTTTAGAAGTTTTTCAACTTCTGCTTTAATGGTAGCCACTTTGCGAGGATGCACCGAGCGTAGGCATTGGTGCACGGGTTTCACACCAGGATAGGTAGGAATCTCGTGGAATACTATGCTGGGATCAATCCCGGGCATTTCCTCATAGGACCAAGTGAGCGCGTCTATGAATTCTTGAAAAATATCAGTATAAACTCGTATCTCATCAGGAGAACAAGTTACTCCCACGTGTATGTTCTCAACTATCCCCGGTTTAACGGAGATGTCGATCAGAATAGTTTGAGTGATGTTGCTCAGGTTTTCCTCTGAAAGGACCTCATGAGTCAATATGGGCATCTGGAGAGGTGGAGTGGGAACCTGAGATGCAAAATGCTCTAGACTATCTGACATTTCCCCCAAGCTAGGCATAAAGGAGGAACGATGATGCGTATCGCTCCAAGGCAGCTCCTCAAGAGACATGGTTTCAAAAATGGCTTCGTCAGAAGGAAAAGTCTCTTTAAGAGGATCAGGCGAGTCGGCCTCGTCGAGCCAGGGGGATTGAAAGTAGAAATCTAAAGCCATGCTCGAAGGAGCATGCTGAGGAGGGGGAGGATCGGATGCGGCGACGATTTCACAGTAATTAATCTCTACTGGAGTTAAGGGCATTGATTCTCCAAAATAAAACACTTGCTCAGGCGAAGGGATGAGCCATGGGTCATCAGACCTAGAGATCATATTAACTTGAGCCATGTGTGGTGGCGGTGCGGGAAAAATACCCATGAGGATGGGGTCTTTGAAGAGACCGGGTCCTATACTGTCAGGGGGATTTGGGATCTGATCCACGTAAGGAACGTTTTTCTCGGAGGTGGAGGTGAAGAAAGACAACTGATCCACCGTAACGATTTTGCCCTCGTGAGGGAACTTAAGAAGTCAAAAGAGGGTGGATGGCATGCATAACATGGCGTGAGTCCAACTGCGGCCGAGAAGTATATTGTAGTTAAGCTTGGCGTCAACCACTTTTAATTCTACGTTGACTATCTTCCCCTGTAAGGTAATCGGTAAACTCTCGAGAACACCCAGGGGTTTCGATTCCCGACCATCGAATGCCTCTAAGGCATTGGGAGATGATGAAAGGGCTGGAGAGCCAATGGCCTTCCAGCAGGCGGATGACATGACACAGGTAGAAGCACCTTCATCTACGATGGCCCTATGGATGTTAAGACCGTTGATCCCGACTTGAATAACAAGAGCGATTTGATGTGGAAGTCGGGGGGTGAAATTTTCTAAGTCGAAGGTGAGAAGGTTAGAATCAGTGGGATCGATCCCACCGATTGCAGATAATAAAGATTTCCGTTGTGACGGGAAAATTTGAAGAACTTCCAATGCAGACATAGCAGAAGGCGCCTGTGCCAAATCCTCAACAATAGTGTAGTGCTGAGCGGCACGGGAATTTGGGTTGTAGGAAGATCTTCGTAGAACACCTTTAGAAGGCGGCCTCACAACAGGTTCAGCAGTAGGCTTCTCAATTTCCAATGGACCAGAGACAGGTGGGGGAGGTGGGCCATCCACAACTTCCTTCCCAGCTGCCTGGCGTGATCCAGTATAATCCTTCGAACGCGTAGCAATGAAGATAGGTGCAACACCATTCATCATAAAGACCTGGGACCCAAATGGTGCAAATGGCGATGGTTGTTCAACCATATGGGTCTGCTGAGATGGGAACGGTTCTTTAAGAACTGTCGGAGTCCCTTTGGAGCCTTTGAGAAGTTGACTAACTTCGGATCGTCGGGGACAATCCTTGGTATAGTGATCTCCTTCACAAATAAGGCAGGGGTACTTCGGTTTACGTTGAGAACCATCCTCAGTCTGAGGTTTGGAAGACTCTGGCTTCGGAGCATCGGATTTGGATTTACCTTTGCCCTTCTTTTTCCCTTTGGAGGTCTTTTCTGTGGGATTGGCCTGAATGACATTGATCTCCGCAGTTTTGCCAGAATCTGGAGGGGTGGGAGAAGCAGAATTGTTGGAAGAATTGGACTTCTGCTTCCCATTCGAAGGTTTTTGAGAATTCTGAGATACAGAACCAATAACACCATCCACTGCAGGGGTAGGTGGAGCTTTAGAGGTTCTTGGGCGTGGAGCATCAGTCAAAATATCATAAATCATGTCGGACTAAGAGTATACCAGATCAAGATACTGAGCACGTGCTATGGCTTGTTCTTCAGTCACACATGCCCCCATAGCAATATCTTGAGCGATTTTGTTAACGAAGGATGTGGTGAACCAATGAGTTAGTAGCTGATCATGTATATCAAACTTGATCAGTCTACGATGACGTCGCCACTCATGGATGTGATCCGAGATGTGGGTGGCTTTATCCTGCTTCAACGAAGTCAGGAGATGCGTCCCGACTTCATAGCGAACCGGTAACTGAAAGTGAGTTAGAAAAGCCATGGCTAATGTATTGAAATCTTGAAAGATGCCACGGGGTAATTCGATATACCACTTGGCAGCAACGCTAGTAAGAGTACGCTGGAAGAGACGTAGACGAATCGAATCGTCCACCCAAGAGTTGGACGAACACCAAAGATGGTAAGTCATGACGTGAGCTTGGGGGTCCTCTCCAGATTTACCCTCAAATTTTGGGCAATCGCCGGGCACCTTGGTCGGAACCAGAGGCCAATAAGGATTGTGCAGAATCGGATCATTAGTTAATTTTGAAACATCTGGTAATTCCAAGGTAGCCAAGAACGACAATTGCGGATTGAACGGGATGCCTAGCCCTCGATAAGGACCAGTAACTATACTCCACGCTGGTTGAGAATATCCCTGCCCCCATGGGTTCTGTTCAGCAGGATTTTGACCGGAGGGGGTATAGGGCGTATAACCAGTCTGATTTGGTTGCTGGTAACCAGCATACGGGGCTTGATAATCGGAGTATGGAACTTGATTATATGTCGGCCTCGTATGAGCAGTATGTGGATTTGGCTGCTAAGCATAGGTGTAGCCGGGTTGTTGAGAGTAATATTTAGAACCTTGGGGCTGGCTATAATTCGGTCGGTATTGACCATGAGAATAGTAACCGCCTTGAGGTTGAGAGGGCTGCTGATAGGTGGGACCCTGCTGAGCCTGATAATTAGGGTGTAGCGGTTGATTTAGCTGCGGCATTGAATAAGTTGGCTGTTGGGCAGGGTTGATAGGATGTACAGGCTGGCTTGTTTGGATAGGCTGACTTGGCTGAACGGGCTGCCCTGGTTGAACAAGTTTACCCGGATAAACAGGTTGTGTCGGTTGTGCAGGTTGACCTAGCTGTTGAGAAGCACCAGGTTGTGCCGGATGGGCCGGTTGGCCTAATGGAGGAACACCAGGTTGTGCCAGATTGGCCGGTTAGCTTGGTGGCGGAATGGAGCCAGGTGGTGGCTGATAACTGGTTTGACTTGCAACAGGACCATAAGATGGTCCTGGCTGATGTGCAACATTGGGGCCAAGAGGATACTGAGGTTGCATGGGTTGAGAAGGTTGGACTTGCCCCCTAGGCCCGTATACCAGCCCGGATTGGTACCCCGGGTGACCTGTGAGTCCTTGAGGTTGCCCAGGTGGGATTCCAGGGAGAGGCTGCACGAGTTGACCTGAAGGGTTGTAATACTATCCTTGCGGACCGTATAATGGCCCTTGCTGGCCTGGAGGGTAGCCCTGTATGGGCTGTCCCTGCGGGTCATAAGGATAGCCAAGTTGGCCCGAAGGTTGGCCTTGAAAAGGTTGTCCTTGTAGGTTATAAGGTTGTCCAGCCTGGTTATACGGTAAACCCTGAGCATGAAGTTGAGCCTCATGAGCGGGTAAACGTAAAGGGTTCCCATGCTCATCGTACTGATATGGAAAGACGTACACGGGTGTACCATCCTGTGCATAATGCGAAAAATACGAGCGGTTGGGATCTTGAGAGGATTGTCCGACCTCGGGGTTCAATTTTTGTAAGGAAAATCGATACTCCTCTGGAGAGATGTTCTCCGGCATAGCAGATGCTATATAGATGTCTTCGGGAAGCGATGTGGTCCTTACGGACTGAGTGGTAATAGTAGGTGTAGATGCAGCCACACAGACAGTGGGCCTGACAGGTATAGAAGTGACCTGAGGGGATGACGTGACAGGTGTCCGTGGAGACATCCCCAATGAAGGAACAACCGGCCTCGTAGAAGGAGTTGATACCCCCATAGAGGCAGCGGTGGCAATAATCTGACCCAAGGATCTATACCCTGTTGGTAATGAGGGACCGGGTGATGACATAACAGATGGTTCAGGGTTGTCTTCTGGGAATAACTGTCGAGGGAATAACTGGTAATCTTCACCAGACGTGGGGATTTCCTCGCTAGGAGAATCACTCAAATTTAAACCTGTCGCTAGATCTCATAACAGACGGCGAGGACTAGGAGGAATGACAGCAGCTATAAAAGGCGAACCCGATGTAAGAGGAGGGGAATATTCCCCTACTCCAAATCCAGACCAAGGGTCGGAAAAGGGTCAATTGAACTCAACTGGTCCTCCAAAGGGAAGCTCAGATAGAACTGGTCCCCCGTCAGGAAACTCGGAAACGATGGGCTGCTGAGGTTCAGCAGAGGATTGAGAAGCCTCTGATGAATCATCCGTATATGGACTACCAGTAGATGAAACGGAAGCTTCCGCCACTGTGACAACAATGACAAAAAGATCAAGCACAACACACACGAGCTGAAAAAGAGTCAAGACACACAATCAAACGGCCAACAAGCAAAATCTAACAGGGCGTGTGATCGCGGGTGATTTATTTTACCACATTGAAACTTAGAAACTTCACCGTTTCATGTTTTAAGAGTCGAGAAATGGATAAAAGGTGACTCTATCTCTTTCAGTTTTGAAGCAAGCGTGAAAGGACAAGCGCTTGGTGATCCTTTCAAATTTAAAGAGTTAGAAAAGATCAAATGACTACTCAGGAATACTAGGCAAAGGGTGTACCAAATAACCGTGAACTGCAATATACACCTTGGTTTCAAAATGAAAGAGAAATCAACCAAGGACTTAACGTACGTGCAGGCAATCTCCCCGAATGCTGTGTCCGGTGTATCACGGGTATAGGGCGGCAGACTCAGCTTCCTATGGATAAATGATAAAAACCTAGTGGGGTCTCCCTTTATATACTCGACGGTACGGGGAGCACAAGTCCGTACTAGTGCTGTCTAAAGCCAAGAGGCGAACGACAGCTACTAGGTTTAAAGACGCCGGAACACATCTCTAGCCTAGACCTCTAAATGTTGCGGTAATGTTTCAATGCTGCCTTAGTGTAAATTGAATAAATTTTAATGTTTATCTTCAATTACGTTTCAGTTTTCAGGCCCTAGCGAGTGTTATGTCTCGAAATCTCCTAAATGCACACTATATGCCACGGTATATCATTTCATTCGATGAAAGCTAATTACAAGAGAGTTAAGAGCTTTTCATACAATAATAAAATGATCAGAGAACAACCAGCAAAGTCTCTAATGCAGCTAATGGAAACCAAAAGCTTTTCTCTCAAAGTCACTAATCACTAATAACACCGAAAAGATTTTGATTTGCACTAACTAATCGAAAGAAAAAGAGATTTTTTGTATTTTCAATGTTTAATAGCAAAGTGCACTAACAAAATGAAAACTAATGAAAAGAGCAATTTGAGAAGTGATGAGGAAAGAGCAAAACAAACAAATTTCACTCAATGCAAACACACAATCAGATCACCAAATTGACAAAAAAGTCCCTCAAAACCAAGAGAATCCCAAAGACTCAAACAGACCATGTAATCTAGGTCCAAAGCGAGACAAAGCGAAACTCGAATGAAGAAGAGAACAATCACCCAAATAACGCAATAAAATGATAAAACAACCGCTAAACGAATGTAGGGGAGCAATCAAAAGGTTGACTGAACAAATAGAAACCAAAAACTCCCAAGGGAGGCTCGACACACAAGAGCACCTAGATGCCCCAGGGCTAGAATGTGAAATCGATGGAAACGGGCAAACAACCAAAGGACGAAGGTCACAGCCAGTTAAACAAGGCTTTAGAACACTCAAACAGTCGAAAAAACAAGACCAAACACACTGATCAAGCTCAGGAAGCTCAGAACAGAGAAAACCCTAGTACCTCACAGGATTCGCGCGACTGTGAGGTTGAAACTAGTGCCAGAAACGAATTGGCGCGGGTAATACACTAGCAACCTGCGCCAATGGGCGCGACTGTCAGGCTATAAAGCGCGCCAGTCGAGTTTTCCATGGAAAAATAAAAATAGGCAACCCAACAAGCAGACCAGTGATGATCAAACTGACCCAAAGCCAAAATAACAAAAAGAGCCAGCCAAAAGAGCTGATCAAGCAAACAGAATTGAGAAACAACCGAAAAGACAAGAAAATACTCCAAGTGTTCAGTTCATAAACTAAACCGGAGATTGACTGAAGCAGCTTTGATCTACTTCGCTAATGCAGAGCAATAGCGTTTCGAAGGCTATCTGGCTAACTTCAGGCTTCGTCTGTAGCTTACAAAGCAGAACAACAACAAGCTAGACAATCCCCAACAGAGTCGCCAATTTTTTGAAGAGGTAAATCCCCTCTGTGGACAGAGGCGATCCCTACTAGCCCAGACCGGGTCTAGCAACAATCGTCACACGCTATAGTGCAGGTTCCTAATTGCAAATAAACCAACTAGCGATGAAGGCTTACCTGGAATCCAACGCTATCACTTGTAGAGAAAGTAGCACTCCCATTCCTTAGCTCTGGCAGATCACGATCCTCACGATCTCCGTGACCGGACACCTGCACATGCAAGAAACACAACAAACGCAAGCGTAAAATCCAGTATATGCAACTATATGTCAGTCAGAGAAGACATAACTCATTATCATAATCAACAACAAGAGTGGAACCATAACCAATAGTCACTTATCATTAATCAATCAAAGGAGGATACAACCTGGCTCTGACGCTGAATTCTCCTTCGGAGGGTCGCCAGCAGAACACGTCTCGAAAAATCCTGTCGGGGATGGGACAAGCCTCTCTCTTCGGATGTCTCAACAATAATCTCCTTGCTTGGATTTGGCCTTAAGGGAATGAATCAAGGCTCTTGCAACATAAGGCTCTGATGGCTCTTTGGAACTAGCTTGCAAAGGAGATGAGCAAGTTTTTATAGATGGAGGAAGGGGAGTTGGGATCCCTATGATCATGGGATTGGCCCTATCCTCAAGGAAGCTTCCATGAGAGGTGGAAAACCACTTCCTCTACATGGAGATCCGGAGCCAAACCTCCCAACTCAAATTAGATACCAGTTTATGAATTGGTTAGGACGAAACTTCTGCCATTTATTTTTAAAAAACACTCCTTAAAATGGCTGGCGCGAGTGTGACTCTGAGACAGAGCGCCAATTGGCGCGCCCTATATGAAGGATTTCCCCCATTGGCGCGGGTACTGAACTGGCTTCCCGCGCCAATGCAAAAAGGGGTGTTTTTAGGGTTTTTCACAAAGAGTTGTCTTCAGGGCAAGGAAAGGTCATGTTCAGAGGGGTGTCATGAAAGTGGTTTCAAGTCATGTCACTGCTCACAGGTCACGGAATGAGCCCTCCAATTGTGCGTGATGGGGAATTGCAGGGACAGTGACAAATTGCTGTGTAACAGCTGCTGCATTCATCAGATGGATGTGAAAACTACGTTTCTCAATGGGATCATTGAGGAAGAGGTGTACATAGAGTAGCTTGAAGGTTTGAATATCTTCAACAGTGAGTCACATGTGTGCTGACTCAAAAGAGCATTGTATGGGTTGAAGCAAGCACCCCGTGCTTGGTACACTCAGATAGACAGCTATTTCACTGGACTAGGCTTCACCAAAAGTGAAGCAGATGCAAACCTATACCAAACTGTGGTGGAGGGTAAGCTTTTAATCATTTTTCTTTATGTTGATGATTTAATATTGACTGGTGATGACAAACTGACACACTCATGCAAGGAGGATCTTGCAAGGGAGTTCGAAATGAAGGATATGGGCCTCCTTAATTATTTCTTTGGATTGGAAATATGGTAGTGAGATGGTGAAATTTTTTCGTCTCAAGGAAAGTATGCAAAGGAGATACTAGGTAAGTTTCACATGGAGGGCTACAAACCCATGGATACTCCTCTTCTAGGAAACTGGAGGAAAGAGGATACTACTTCTGGAGAGGTAGTGGATGCCACTGTTTATCGACAGTTAGTGGGTTCACTAATGTATCTAGTGAACATGAGACCATACATTTTCTATGCGGTTAACCAGCTGAGTCAAGCTATGGTAAACCTACCAAGTTCTTTTGGAAGGTGAGGAAGCATGTCCTGAGATACCTGAGGGGCACATCAGAGTATGGTCTATGGTATAGACAGACAGATGGAGTGAAGTTTCATGGGTTCACGGATGCAGATTGGGTCGGAAGTCAAACAGATAGAAACAACACATTAGTATGGATCTTTAGCATTAGATTTACAGCTGTTTCTTGGTACAACAGGAAGCAGAGATCCGTGGCACTCAATTCAGCGGAAGCAGAATACATGGCAGTGAGTCAAGCTACATGTGAGGCTCTCTGGATGAGAAAGATCTTGGTTGGTTTGTTATTTTCTCATATGGATCCGACAATGATTCATTGTGATAATCAGAGTTGCATTAAGCTCTCGATTAATCATGTGTTTTGTGATAAATCCAAGCATATGGATTTTCGATACCATCATCTTAGAGATTGTGTGCAGAGGAGAATTATGTTGCTTTAGTACATTCCCACGGAAGATCAGGATGCATATATTCTGACGAAGGCACTCACCAGGAGCAAATTTGAATACCATTGAGACAGGATCGGGGTGAAGGATAATCCCTTTATTTTTGAGAGGGAGTGTTGAGATTCAACAAGAAATTTGATCCTAGTGAAAATTAAGCACCTCAGGCTATTTTGGGTGTATGTCTATTTATAGATGTATGGTGCATGTCTATTTATAGATGCATGCCTATCTTTATTATCCCTTAATTTAGATGGACAATAAACTGTAATATTTTCTCAATGTGGACTTGGAAATAGTTAACTTAAGTGGAAAATAAATTAGCTAAGTGAATTTCAAGTTAAGTGGTTGGTTGGTGGGACATGCAGGTTGAATTTAGTTGTAACCGAGTGATTTTAGTTGTAACAGAGTTGGAAATGCAGTGGTGCATGAGTTGTGCAAGTTGTATGTAGTTTAACTCAGTTAAGTGAGTTAAACTCAATTGTGCTAGTTGTAACTGAAGATGCACTAGTGAGAGATCAAGTGAATTAATTATTAATTAATTCACAATTAATGGTCTCACATGAAACTAAATATTTACTATTATTAACTACATGCATGTTAGATCCAGTGGAGACCTAGTTGAGTTCTAGGTGAAAGGGAAGTAAACTATCAATTGTGACATTTTACGCTTGCACACAAGAAATTACACACACATTGGATGTGCCCATGAGGATTGCGTAGTCAATTCAGACAAGAACGCATCATTTCAGGGATTGCGCAGTGGAGGCGGGCTGTCTGGAGATAGTAAATTGAGCAAGTGATTTGCCATTTTTTCTGTATGACAATGTGACACAATTAGCTAATTTACTGAGAGCTCTTTTGATTGGAGTTTTGTATGTAATTGTTTCATGATCCATGATATAATATACAATAGAAGATAGTGGGGTTTTTAGCTGTAAGATTTCCCTAGAAAATTATCTGTGTTGTGTGTGATTGATATTTCTTCATGATATTGTAATTGGCGATTGTGTTTTTAATTCCGAAAATATTTGTAGAAGCAATTTAGTATTTAACATTAGCATATTTTTAGATCGGGTGAATCCAAGATATACATGCATATTGTATAATTTCTACAAAATCCTCCCGTACTATGGCACAATGGAATAGTTCTCCTATTCCCATGGTGCAAGGGGGAAGTTCTACCATTCCCATGACACCCCTCCAAGTAGTATGGTCATTTCCTTTGATTGGAGTCGACTTGCAGGATATTTTATTCCTCCTTACGTGCCCTTCCACATCATAGTATAGGCTTATAATATGTCTGTACCTGGCACAGTTTTAGACAAAGGTGTGTCTGTTAGTATTCTATCCTCAATTTCTTGGCATACTTTAGGTTCTCCACAGCTTGTGCTCGTTACCCATAATATTTTGGCTTTTAATAGAGGAACCAATCAACCATTAGGGATCCTTCCTCAATTTCCTATTACTTTGGGAGGGAATACTTTAATTTACTCCTTGGGTTTCACTATGTTTATCTCATGGGAGCTCTTGTCTCTTCTCTATTTCGTGTGATTTGTTTTCTGCATGAAGGAAGAATCGTGAATATTGAAAAAATTTCATTCATTGGTCCTAATTTGACTCCTAATCAGCCAAATTGATTAAATGGTCCTTATATTCAATTGGTATATTCCTATCCACATATCAATTATGTGGCAATTTTTTCCATGCCCGCATCTACTGATGATCTAGTTGGTGATATAGTGCATCATGTACTGGGGCATTGGAGCCTCATATTTCCATTAGATTGCTTGATATGTATCCCTTCCAAAGCATTGTTTTCCCATCTGATGAGAAACTCTTGGAAGCCATGGCCTCTTATGGGCCATGATCAAGGTTTTTGGAGCAGAGTTCCTTGTCTTGTGTCAAGCTCCTTAAAAAATGAAACAAGGTTCCCAGAGAAAAGTTCCTTTTCTTATGTCAAGATCCTTAAAAAAAGAAACAAGGTTTTCTGAGCACAATTCCTTTTCTTGTGTCAAGATTGTTAAAAAATGAAACAAGGTCCTTTGACAATAGTTCTTTACTTTTTCAAGCTCGTTAAAAAAAAACAGATCCCCTTCCAATTCGAGTCTTTGATTAGATCTTGTAAATTACCAATCGTGTATTCCACTTGATCTCGTAAATGAACCTTCATTCCATCCCTCATGATTTCCATTTTCATCAACCTGTTTCTATGAGAAGAGCCTTGATTTTCTCATTCCATCATCACCATCTACTTGGTCGATGATACAATTTCTCTTGGTTTCTTTACCCTTGCTTGGAGAACCATTGCGATGAGTGGTATTATTAGCCAAACTCTTGACCTCTATGTGTTTTCAGAAGTTCCATCATGATCAGAACCAATTGATACCATTTATACCACTCATTCCTCTAGGATGAGTCCTCTTGCAACTCCTTTCAGACTCCCAAAATATGAAAATATGGTCGAGCACTTGCCTTTTTGAATTAGTTCAAGTAAATGAAAAGACGCATAATCAGTATAAGTTTAACCCTTTTTCAGGCCGAGTGGACTATTTAAAAAAAAATGAATACCTTATTCAAACATGGCTGAGAGGTTCTCTTGAGTATTTTTTTTCTACCTTTACAAACTCGAGAGAATATCTACGAAAAGGGACATCTGGAGTTTTCTTTTTCACTTGTTTTTTTCAAACTGTCTAAACATGAAAAGATGTCGAGTTTTACCTTCGTTGGACTCGTTAAAACATCAAAAAATGATGGACTTTTCGAACCACTCGTTCTCAGGTTTTTGTTAAATATATTCAGAGGGTTTCATCCAAAGGATAAACTTACATATCAAGCATATGTTATCCTCCTCAAGCTTATTAAAAAATAAAGAGGTATTGACCAGCATGGTTGGGGAAATTGGGAAAACATGGTACTCCATTTGCTAATGACAGTGAGTCACTCTTGAACACGATACTCTTCCACTTCATCTCCGTGGATGTTGGGTTTGGTAATCTACTTGTCTTTTGATTCATCATACCTTTTCAGAGCCTCCATTTCGGTTTTGGGTCAATGCTGCCAATTCCATTCAGTGTCGTCGGTGTGTTCAAAATAATCGTTCAGTTGAGATCTGTTACAATATTCTTAAGTCTTCATTCCATATTTTCCTGTCCTAATCTAATTCTATATCATCATCATTCTGTCTCAATCATGATACCCATTTCGTGTCGTTAATGGGGTATAAATCAAGGCCCTCCTGCGACGGGTCGCTTCTTGTCGACATGAGCACATTATCAAGGAAGTTGACTTAGAAAAAACCCTTTGGTACCTTGGTGCCTACATACATCAATGGAAAGTTTCCTTGCTCTCAGTGAAAGGTTTACATCATTGGCCTTCAACCAAAATATTTTGTGTGGTGTTCGACATCAACTCATTTACTCACACCATACGGATTGTATTGTAGTACCTTGAGAACCATTAACATCATCGGTGGTTTCTCTCGTGTCCATTAACGACTTATATCATCGGCTGGTAATCAGATGGTGTCTACCATGTTCTACCTTAGCTCATTGATTCACATGGTTAGAATCGTCAATTGGTTGGTCGTGTGAAAGAGATAGAAGACCCAAGATTTAGTTTCATCCATCTGGGCTGTGATTTTAGGAGTTGTACATATATCACAATGTATTATGGAAATGCTCATACAGATAGTCATCCAGTCATGGGTCCACCAATTTTCATCTATGGACGCGTGTTTTGATAATTTTACATATGATGTTAGCTTATGTGTTGGGTATGGGTATTCCTCCCTCAACAAAAATGTCATGATATAAATGTATTGTAACACATGAAACTCGCCGGTTGTTCTTGATCTTGACTAGTCACAAGGTAAAGAACTTCAGTCATCAGTCATCATTTATGAATTTTCACTTTAGGGGGGAATCTGTTATAGGCCATTTTGTCACATCTGGTCAATAGGCCTCCTAATGGGATCAATAAAAATCCATTTCCCCCTTTTCATCATCATTTCACAAAGGCCTAAGCATGCCTCTTTTATTCCTCGTAGTTCCTTCCTGAAACTGCATCATCTGAGACATTTTTAGAACCAATGATCCCCAACCTCTTGTTGGATTGTGTTCACCTATAGGTTGCTCCATTGTGGCCTGCGTTGATCACCTATAGGTTTCTCCCCTTTTCACTTGTGTTGGTTATAAATTTTTTGGAAAAAGATAGAGAATCCTGAAGCCTCCATTTCTAGAAGCTTCTAGGATCTGTTGTAACCATTTACCTCAGATAAAAAATTCAGATTCTATCCTAACCTACCTTGGAGTTTCCATCCCTTATCCTTAGATATCATCCTCCCATCAAGTGTGGGTCTCAATCGCTAGATTGGTAAAAGGACAAGAACTCCCAACTTACCCTACTCCTTTATATATTTACAACCTTCCGTATGCAAGAGGTTGGATTTTGGAGAGTGATTCTACCCTTATGTTGTTGTTGTGAGATACATCATTTCATGAATTTAGGGTGATTGGAGGTGCACGTTGTGACAAGAAAAGGATAAGTCAACTTGGAGGATCTCTTCTACAAGATCAATACCTATTTTTGGTTGTATCTCACTCCAGTTCTTTTAATGTAGAGATTTCTCTGTTTTCCTATATATGATGTTGTTATTTCATGTATTTCAATACCATGTTGATCTATTGAATAAAGTGATTAGATGATGCTGCATATATCCCATAGTTTCTTGTCTTGTGTTGTATAACTGTGCAAGTTCTAATTTTGGCAATCAGAGCTAGGATTGGAGAATTCAATTTAAAAAAGGATCGAATCATGTGATGGATTCTAGGTAGGCTTCATCCCGTCATCTATTTACTTTAAGGAAAACATTGGGTTCCTTATCTCTCCATTGTTTTAGGTTAGACCACCAGACCTAGGGGATATACTTTTGTCCACAATCATAAATCCCACATAACAGTAAGCTTAAAGAAAGAAAAATAAGAAACATCCCAATTGATTCTCCCTTTTAGATAAAGAAAAAAGGTACTAAGAATATTTGGAGGAAGAAAGAGGAAAAATACAAGAAATGAGATATGGCCCCTGTGTGTTGAGGTAAAGAATGACCAATTGCATAAAGACCAAGGAGGCTTAGGTCATATGGAAAAAGAGTGTAGGAGTGAGTTGCTCAGTTCCTTGAGGGAATCAAATCAAAAGGAAGATTTTAATAAGGAGAGGTTGAACAAGAAATTAGTGGGAAATGGTCTTATTAGGACTTATCCTACCAAAGTATGGAAGAGAAAGAAAAATATACTCAGGGGGGTAGATAATTGTTTTCTCTTCATTAAGAGGAAGAGTATGGATTAAAGTTCAGCCAAAAGTGTCAGATACAAGCAATGAGAAGAGATTTACAAAGTTGTGCATCTAAATGATCAAGGAGAAAGAAAAAATAAAACCAACATGGTCCATGTTAATTTTCAGAATGTTTTATGCTGAATCAATTACTTTAGCTCAATTCAATACTTTCAATTAGAAATATTTAAAATTAATCTTTCCAATCATCAATAGTAATTGAATATATAACAATAAATTCAATGACAAAGGAGACAATCAACACATCAACAAGAGACACCATATTTGGTCAAAAACCAAGGAAAAACCCCACTAGGGGGAAAACCCCATGAAAAATATTATTCTATTAGATTGTCATAAAATTTTCACCAGAGAGTACAATGATCAAAATACAATATCATCCAATAACCCAATAAAATTCATAAATATGTTTCCAGCATAAAGGATATCTGAGAAAACATTTCTTTTTTGTAGTCAACTGTAGTCAATGGTCAAATATTAGTTAAAATTCTCCGTCGCATGGATGAGGAGTTATGCATGTGACTAAAGACTGCTAGTTTCTCCCTTGAGCCTGTGATTCCCGTGACTGTGGTAAAAATTTTCCCGTGGCAAGCCAACGAATGTAACCCAAAACCCTAAAACAGATGCAAGCCTTGGACCCGATAATTTTGGACCTTTGTGAACTTATTTTATCATCCTAGCCTCAGACCTGTGTGAACCAATCAATGAAGAAGATAAGAAGAATATTGTTGGTGATGTCCAAATGAGCTTGAGGTCACTTGTATTTATAGGCTCCCAAGGGTGACCAATTTCCTGTTAGGGTTGACCTGATCATATGTGCATATGTGGGCCTTTCTCCATAAATTCACTTTACCTTATCCGATTTGATTGCTTCAATAGTCAAAATTGGTCCTCTCGAAAAAAGGAATCTGGTCCTATGGTTGGAATTGTCACCAAGTTGTGAAAATTAACACTTCCTCTCAGCTAGGGAGAAATTCCAAATGTATCTTGCCATGTATGTCATGTCTCCATATCATGTCCCATCTCTGCTCAACTCTATTTGCTGAAACATTCTCGAATATCAAGAAGAATAATTTGGGAGCATTAGATTCCACCCTCTATAAGGTCAAAGAGAACATATCAATAAGAAAATAATATCATGGAGCACATCTCAACCTAAATCTACGTCAAGGAGCACATCTCAACCTAAAATCTCATGGGGGAGCTAAACATCTACAACCCCATATAGAGAAATAGGTGATATAGGGGAGCACATAAAAACCCATCCTATTGCCCACTAATATTCCCAACGATGACCCTCAAGAGTCATATGGTAGTAAACCTACAACATAATCAACTTGGGTTTAATAACCCCAAGTACACTCTCAACTCGTTGTCCAAATGGGGAGCAATAATCCCAACAAGCCTAGCTTGTGGGTATGATGCCAATTGGTGTATACTCTGAAAAGACAAAGATAGGGGAGAAAAATCTCCAAACCTATGGGTAAGATATAGGGGAGAAACATCTATGACCCTATTTTCCAGATATCCCTCAACCCTAGGAGCCCTCTATCTCAATTCCTCACCTTGGGGGCTGAGACAGGGGGGAAGAGTTGGATCAATGTTCTCGATCAGTAATGCCCCTTATTAAAAGGGGTCACATTTGTCAATACAAGCTACTCTATGAAGACCAATAACTTCCCTTTCAGTAAATCCTTAGTAATAATATCTACAATCTTCTCATCTACTCATATATGATGGAGTCTAATGACTCCTCTTTGCACCATGTATCGAATGTAATGATATCAAATCTCAATGTCGTTGGACTTGTCATGAAATAAAATATTCTCTACTAGACAGATACCACTTTTTGTCACAAAATATCACTGTAGTTTCTAGAACCTTCTCTAATAGTTCTCCAAAGAGATTCCTCAACCAAACTGCTTCATAATTATCCATGCTAGCTGCAATATATTCTGCCTCGTTGATACTCAATGCCACATACTTCTGCTTCCTTATCTTCCAATTTATCATGGAAGATCCAAGACTAAAACAACATCCAAATGTACTCTTCTTGTCGATAAAATTTCCTTCCCAGTCTGCATCAGTATATCCTTGAAGTCGAATTTATCCAGTAGTATATCTCAAACCAAGGGTGATCGTTCCATGTAAATATATCAAAATGTGTTTGGCAGTGACCTAATGTGCATGGAGAGGATTGGTCATGAATTTTTTCAACTATTTCACTGCATAGCATACGTATGGACGATTGTTCACTAGGAACATCAGATCTCCAATCAATTGTCTATACCTGGATGGATTCGCTAAATCAGGTCGTGCGACTTCTCCACAAAACTTCTTGAAGTTAATTTCCATCGGTGTAGGTAAGGACTTACATTCTGTCATTCCAAATATCTCCAAAAACTTCACAACATATTTTCCTTGTGAAAGGAAAATATCACCAAGACTTTTCCACACCTCAAGGCCCTTCATCTCGAATTCATAGGTTAGCTCCCTCTTACACTCGATAATCAAGGGCTCACTACCTCTCAAGAATAGGTCATCAACATATAAAACAAAAATCAATGACATACCTTGGGACTACCTTGAAGTCGAGGTTGGGATCAAACATTACTTCTTGTAAATCCCAACTTCACCAATTAGCTATTTATGTGTGCTTACCATGCTTTAGGAGCTTGCTTCAAACCATACGATTCCTTCTTCAATCTACAAACATGTTTCTTTCAGTCCTTTATTTCAAATTATTTTGGGTTCTCAATGTATACTTCTTCCTATAAAATACCATGAATGCACTTTGTCTTCACGTCCATCTGATGAAGAGTCCATCCTTGACTTGCGGCAAGGGAAACTATTGAACGAATGGTTTTATATCGTGCCACAGGTGCGAATATACTGTCATAATATTCTCCATCTTTTTGGGAGAATCCTCAAGCCATGAACGTTGATTTGTATTTCTCAATGCTACCATCAACTCCATGCTTGATATTGAATAACCATTTTGAAGTCACCACATATTTCCCCTTTGGTCTATGCACAACATCCCATACATCATTCTCATGATCGATTCATATTCTTTGGGCATAACATCTTTCCAAACTTGTTCTTTTATGACTTCTTTGAATGTGGAATATTCTTCTTGAATCATAATGCTCATGGCTGCAACATATCCCTGATACTTGCATGGCTTCTTCCTCTCTCTAAATAATATTTGAATAAGAGCTCGTATATCATCATCCTACAATGCGTCTCAAAGCCAAATTGGCCTCTTTATAGTGGGAGGATCATGTGGAGGAGGATATAAGGGATCCATGGGCTCCATGGGATCATCAATAATATATATATTAGATCCAAGCACGGAAGGACCATCTAAAATATCAATATCACAATTCTTCTTCTCAGGTAGAGGAGCTAGAGGAAGGTCCCTTGCTTTTCCAAGGGAAACATCTTCATCGAATGTTACATCCCTTTTAATTTCAACCTTCCTTTGACCATGAATATATATTCTAAATGCCTTAGAATTTTCACAATATCCAAAAAAATTACCTTTTCTTCCTGCTGCTTCCAACTTGTTTCTTTTGTCCTTCGACACATCAAAGTATAAGGGGAACCCAAATATACAGAGATGGATAACATCTAACTTAACGTCTGTAAACACTTCTCCCCAAAGGAAATTCGGTAACTTTTGATCATGGAGCATGGCACAAGCAACTTCTATAATAGACATGTTCTTCGTTACAACTACTCCATTTTGTTCGAGAGTATAGAGCATAATTGTCCCCTTCTTGATACCTTCCTTCTTATAAAAATCAATGAACTCATTTGAAGTGTACTCTCCACCATTGTCAAACCTGAATATCTTGATTTTATTCCTGGTTTGATTTTCGCTCAAAGATTTGAATTCCTTACATAGTTCGAAGGCTTCATCCTTGTGCTTCAAATAATATATCCACATATTTATTGAAAATTCATCCGAGATGAAGGTGATGTAATAAAAATTTCCACCAAGAGAATGTATGGGCATCAGACCACCCAAGTGAGAATGAATGAGATGAAGGATGTCATTTTTCTTTTTCTCGCTAGAGGGGAATGGTCCCCTTTTCTTCTTCCCACTGGCACATCCTGTACATACTCCATCATGTTGGGATGGAACATAGGGAATGCTAGATACCAATTTATTCAATTTCAGAAGAGCATTAGAATGTAAGTGGGCCAATATTCGGTTCCATAGTTCTCTTAGGAGATTTGAATCATGGACCAATGCTAGGAGAACTCTTTTGGTAACCCTCTATATTCCTTCAAATCTTGATCCCAATGTAAATGCATCTCTCATAGGTGATCTAACATTCCAAGTTATAAAATTTCCCTTGATGAAGGAAACCCTCATCCCTTTGCCTTCTAAAGCAGATATTGATGCCAAATTATTCTTCAATCCTAGCACATACGTCACATCATGGATCACAACATATTCCCCAGACTCCAAATGAAATTTGACGGACCCAAAGCCTTTCGCAGGATGAGTGGATTTGTCTCCAAGAATATTTTTCAAATTTGATTCCCTCTCTACCAAATTATAGAGAACTTCTTTATATCAAAAGAAATCATGAGTGGCCCCACTATCAACCAAACAACTATCCCACAAATCCGGAGGAGAGGAACTAGTAAGAGAAGAAATGAGAATGTATTCAGATTGTTTGCCAACATTACTTTCTTACTTGGAGTATCTTAACTTATTTTAAGGACAACGATCTTCTTCATGGTCACTTGGAGCATCTCTTCTTCTTCTTTCACCTCTTCCATTTTTATCATTTCTTTGGTCATCTCCTCTTCTTAGATCATCAAACCTATTGTTTTTTCTTCTAGTGTTGTAGCTTGGACCATTGTTCTTCTCGGGGAAATCTTGAGAATAATGACCCATTCTTATGAAAATTGTAGAATTCAATGTGAGGTAATGTTCTATCATTCCTTCTCTTTGTATCTCATGGTGGAGGTTTTATTGAATTTGATGGACCTCCTTTTCCTTTTCTTCTTATTTTTTTATGTGACAAATGTAGCAGGCTCTCCCTCTTCATGTTTTTAAATCCTTCCTCTCAATATCATCCTTGATTCTTATTGAGTGAGCTTTCCAACAAGTTCATCAAATGATTGGATAAAATTGTTTTTTATTATGGTAGTCATGAGGGTTTCCCAAACAGAAGGATACTTTTTAGAGTTACGATCACCAATTACCTGTCAGGAACAATTTATCCAACTCTTTGAAATTGATATTTAAGGCAATATATCCTCATGATGTAGGATTTCACAAAATATACCTTGTTCATCTTCATTTCGTTGAGTTGATCTTTCAAAGAGATAATTTCATTCAAATTTTTGACTTCATACATGCTAGCTATCTTATCATACATATCTTCAGACCTTCTCAAATTTCCAACATACGCAGGTAGATTATCTTGTAAAACATAAGCTATAATTGGATTTGATTTTAATTCACCTTTCTTGTGCTTTTTCTTGATAATAGTGGAAGCATTCTCCGAAGGCTTAGGTACCTTTCCTTGAATGTAATCTAAAACATCATTGTTATCAACTATGATCTCCAACCTGACTTTCCATGTAGCAAAATTAGACGAGTCACCCAACTTTTAATTTTCCTTGAAGAAGGAAGACCTCTTGACTTGAATAGGTTAGCTTCAACTTTTCCAAAGATGATTACTTCAATGTTTGTCTCCTTTTGGGCTTGTCCTTCACCTTAGCTGTGATACCATGTTAATTTTCATATTTTTTTTTATGCTGAATCAATTAATTTAGCCCAATTCAATACTTTCAATTAGAAATATTTTCAATTAATATTTCCAGTAATAAATTGTAATTTAATATAGAACAATAAATGCCATGAAAAAGGAGACAATCAACACATTAACAAGAGACACCAAATTTGGTCAAAAACCAGGGAAAAACCCCACTAGGGGGAAAACCCTTTGAAAAATGTTCACGAGAGAGTACAATGAGCCCAATACAATATCATCCAATAACCCAATAATATTAAGAAATATGTTTACATCATCAAGGTATATGAGAGACAACTTTTCATGTCTGCGGTCAATTGCAGTCAATGGTAAAAAATCATTAAAACTTCCTGGTCGCATGGATGAGGAGTTGTGTGTGCGACTGAAGACTTCCAGTCACTCCCTTGAGCACGCTATTCCTGCGATTGTGGTTAAATTTGTCACGTGGCAAGCCAATGACTGTAACCCAAAATCCTAAAATAGATGCGAGCCTCAGACCTTGTAATTTCAGACATTTGCAAACTTTATTTTTCATCCCAACCTCAGACTTGTGCGAACCAATCAATTAAGAAGAGAAGAAGAAGATGCTTGGTGATTTCCAAATGAGCTTGAGGTCACTCGTATTTATAGGCTTCCAAGGGTGACCAATTTCCTGTTAGGGCTGACCTGATCATATGTGCATATGTCGGATTTTCTTCATAAATTAAGTTTCCCTTATCCTATTTGAGTGCTTCAATAGTCAAAATTGGTCCTCTTGAAAAGAGTAATCTAGTCCCATGGTTGGAATTTGTCACCAAGCTTCCAAAATTAATAGTATAAGGGGTATAATTTACGCATGAGCATATCAAGACACACAAATAAAGTGAGATGCAGTAGAAGAGTGGAGTGATATGAGGCCTAAAGTTAATAATAAACCCAAAAGATTAGTTATCTTGAAAAATAAAGGAGGAATATGGTTGAATATTAAAGAGAAAGTGAGTGGATAGGCTTAGGGGAAGCAACAATTTTAAAATAAGAAAAGATCATCTTTTGGTTTTAGGAAGAGTTTATTGCTCAAGCAAGGTGGAAATGAAAGGTCTACATATCTTAGATTATCTACTCTTATTTAATTTAAGTAATAGATACGATTAATCCTTGTAATCATGAGCATGATTAAACAATTGGTTTTTCTCTACATGTTCCCTTGTTATCAGTTGGTATCTCTATGTCGATTGATATTCTTTGGTTCAGTTGGAACAACATTTTGTGTCTTGAACAACTCCTAAAAGGAAGCACAATAAATGATGAGAAAGTAAGTTGCAGGAGAAGAACGATGAAATAAAAATATTTTCTCAATCTTGGGAAGCTAGTCCAATGCATCGTTGGTGGGAAAACAAGAAACCACTCAATAATTTGATTTATATGAAACAACCAATCTCATTGTGTGTCAGTAACAATCACCATTTGGAGTGGCACATTCTCAAGAGGAACATAGATAATGGTATTATTGCAAGGAAGAGTGAGCACAAAATTTGTATTATCAACGTTTAATATATCTCCTCAAGAGGGGTATTGGTAGCAACCTAGAAGTTATCCCTTAACATTGATGCCAAAAATGGAAGTTTGTCCTCCTTAGATAAATAAAAATAAAATCTAATATCAAGAGTTTTGTTTACTAATGATTGTTTTTCAAGTGAATTTGGTCAAGATTACAAATCATTATGTAGTAATGGTTCTCAAACTTCTGTGGTTGTCTTTATTTGCAGAATCTGGATTATCCACAGTATCATAAAACAATTGTCGACGTTTCGAATCCCAATGGGGATCCATCTTCAGGACGAGAAATGAATGAAGAATGAAATAAGGTCGCAAGAGGTCAAGGTATAAATGGTGAAGGCTAATGATGATGAGAGGAGCCGACAATAAATTATGTTAATATATTTAAAATAAATTTTATTTTATTATTGTAAAATTTTTAAGCTTTTTATTTTAAATTGGATGGCAACATTATGTAGTAGCTGAAATTGGATGGCATAATTCTAGTGCCTCACCATAGAGATGTGGTTGGATATATATATATATATATATATATATATATATATATATATATATATATATATATATATATATATATATATATATATATATATACATATACATATATATATATATATATATATATATATATATATATATCATCTATATATATATATGAGAGATACCAAACTATCGAGGAGAGAGAGATAAGTTTTAGGGGAGAGTGAGAAAAATAGGTGCCTGTGTATGTGACCATCCTGGAGAGAGAGGGATATTTCTTTTCAATTAAGTTTCAAGGAGAGTGACATCACAACTTGTGCTTTTCTTTTGGAGATTTCAATTAATGCCAAAAAGGGGAGGCATTGTTAAAAATTGTTGTGCTGGCATTGATGTCAACCTCAGTGATTATAAACATAGGATGAGATGATTTTCTCAGGGGAGATTGTTGGCATGGTTATTTTGGCATTAAATGGAAGTCTATTGGGAAAATTTTTGTCATTGATGTTAAAGGAGTAGTCATTTATGACAAGCAACATGAAGATCAATGGGAGATTGTTGGAGAGTGTCATGGAAATCACTGATGTCAAACAATGAATGATGGGTGTTTGATGTTTGCATATGTTTACAAAGTATTTTGGTGGCTATAGGTTGATGATGAAGGTTCTAATGGAATATATTCAGAGGAATTTTTTTTGTAGGATAATTTCTTAAATGTATTTTAAAAGTGCATAGTTGGATAGTTCTTGAAGAGACCTTTCCAATGGTACCTAGTAGCTTGAAAATATCCCAAGGGATGAAAAGTTATAGCAGTTTGAAATTTGGAAAGGTTCTAGTGCCTCAAGGTTCCATATGCAGACAAAAGGCATGAGACAAAACATATCCCCGTTTGCTGTTGGAAAAATTGCCATTTGCGTCAATATGTTTTCCCCATTAAAATTTTATATTGTTTATGTTGTCACAATGTGGTTGACGAAACTAGGAGATCAAGAATTCTCTATTGGAAGACGTGAAGATTCACATTCCCCATAGCAGAGGTTTTTCCTAGTGATTCAATAGACAAGGGGCACCCTGTGATTGGAGGAATAAATATGCTAGAAGATGACGTGGCACGCAGTTGATAATGACTCAACACTCCGAAAAACTTGGAACAATGTTAGGATGACAAATGGGATTAGGTGGTACAATGTTGGAGTATATGTGGCCCAATGAAGAGACAACACATGGTAGTGATGTGGTAGGGTCGATGATGTGGAAATCCGACAAAGTGGCATGTGGTAGATAAAAATGGTCCTTTTTGGGGCCAAGTGGACCAAATTTGGGTGACACATGACACCACTTAGAAATGGCCACGTGGTAGTGATGATGTCAAAAAAGACATGGTAGACAAGTGGCACGACGTGCAATACAGAAACTAAGGTGGCAGGTGATGTGACATGTTTTCAATATTCATGTTGGGGGGTCATATTAATGAACAATTAACTTTTTTATGTAGTTTCATTGTTTTATTTTTGTAATGGCACAAAATCACGGTAGATAGATCTCAGGAGATGGAAATATATTTGCCAACAGATGTAAAAATTCAAGCTTATCACAGATGCCTGAGGATGACGAGGCCCTCGAGTTGGAGTAGGGCATAGTTGATAGGATCTGGGAAAGAAGAGAATTTCCCAACATCGTTGTTTGACAGGGAATTCGTACCCTAGATCACTTTGGCTTACAAAGGGAAAAGCGATGGGCACAAAGCATAATAATACCAAGGTCACAACCCTTGGGAATATAACACCAAGATGTAAGGGTGTGGGATCTTAGCACAAGAAACAACACGGTAGCTTGGGTAAGAGTGCAATAGCACATGTGACAACATGGTTGATCCAATGGCGTGCGAGAAAATATCCAATGGTACATATTTTTCAAAGGCCATCCTTCATATTTTTCCTTCACTTATTTTGTTTGATTTTAGATTTGTTTTCTGTTTTCATTTTTCAGTTTTTAGATATCTTATACTAGCATACTGAGCAGTTCAATATTGAACACTCAATTGATGCATTGCCTGAATGAGAAAATGAAGTTTCAAATTATAGTCATGAACATCAAAAGCTATTACTCTTCCAATTATAATTAATGCTAATTTCTTATCACTTGATCCTTTCCTCTCAAAAGTAGTGCCAACAAGAGACTGTATCTTCACAATTTTACCAACTATCCAATTCAATTAATGATCTTCTAATGAATGTATCTGACTTCCATCCATATTTCATTGACCCATTTGAAAGATACTTGGAATGTTTTCCTACACAAAATATTGTTAATAATTTAACATATGTATATAAGACTTACAATTTTTTGTAGGCCATTGTATCTAAAAATAAATTTCCACAATCTGGCTTGTTATATTCTCTTTTGAACCTCTTCCAATCATTAATGGAAATCCATCCAAATTTCTATGATCCAAACGAAATTCAGCTGAAAGGGACATTTTTAGAGAAGGTGATTGTAAATAAGTTTTTTTTTGTAAATATGTTAGCAATTAGTGTACATACTATATTCAAATTTATTTTTTCTCGTTTAACTATATTCTCGTTATTAATGTTTCACGTATACATACATGTAAGAGTTAGAATGAGAGAATGGTTACATTAGAAGTACAACTATACCTAGTCATGTTTCCTTTCATTTAAATAGAATTAGGAATAAATTAATTTAGTTTAAGTTCATTTTCTATTTACATTTATTTCATTATTGCAGATTTTTAATAGACAAGAAATGAATCCAAGTTTGTCTTGTCATCCCCTTTCATTTTCTTGAAAAGTGGCTTAGAACATATCAAAGTTCATATATAGTTAGATCATACACACTTGTGAAGCGCTTGATTGTCTTGTTTTTGCAAAAATTCATCACATTGTTAAAAAATGTTTTTTTTTTTGTAATAAAATCATATATGAAAACATTCCAAGGAATTGCTATGGCTTGGTAATTTTCGATTCACAAGTATCTATAAAGGCTCGTTTTCACCACTTTTGTAATCTAATGTAAATTTGAAGTGAATGCAATTTTAAAATTTCATTAATTAGAATTTTAGATTGAATAAGTAGATGATGTTGAACATATGCAAATTTTGAGAAATGAATGGGGGAACTTGAAGATTCATGACGTAAAATTACAGTCAATATTCTTTGAGGTATGTATTAACAGGTTCATCTTCATCTATTGCTAGTTATTTTTTTCATAATTTACTTCTTATTTTTGTTTTTTTTCTTTTCCACGTCTTCATTGGATTAATTTTGGAAACTTGATATAAGTGAGCAGCCAAGCCTTTCTAATGTGCAAAATGTCTAGGGAATTATTTGTTGTTTCATTAGAATTTGGGTATTCTTTAGGTTTTCCTCTATTCATATTTGCCTTCCCTCACACATTTATCAATATGAGTCAATAATCATATTATCCCTCTCATCGATGCAGCTGGAATTAAATGCTTAGACTCTTTAATGCTTAGATTTGCTACAAACAAAGGAAAATTTGCACAGAATTCTTGTAGTAAATGATCTTATCCATGATTTTATCTCTACATATTCCAAATTTTACGTTTTCCAGATTCATTTGAACCTTTTCACTGCACTCATCCACTTTAGTCACTTTCCTTTCTTGTATAATAACTCAGATCCTATAATTGGTAAATTTTGGAATCTTGATCCTTTGCTTTTCATTCTTCAAATATATTACCCTTCAAACTTTCGAACCTTATGGCTTATCATATTCTTTGGTTTATATTATATCGGAAGCATTTCAATTTTTTTTTTGAGATTTACCTCTTCAAGATACACATGGCCTTTCCCTCCACTATCATGTCCATCGCACTTAACGAAGGAAAACACCCCTATTTCAGCGTCTTCACTAGAATCTTGTGATCTCAAAGTTTTGTAAGCTGATTTGAGTTTAATAATGGTTTTTGAGCTCTTTGATACCTGATTTATTCTCATATTCATCAAATCTCAGACTCCTTTCCTTGGAAGCCTATTTTTTCAGACAAATGTAAGTTCTCTTCAAATCAATTTCACAAAAAATCAAGTTATTTTCTTATCAGAATGAAAGTTATTGGAGCTATTTTAGAAGACTCTTACGAAATTGTTGACCCCTGATATTTGAACGCTCATTGTACTGAAAAGATAATATTTCCTCATAGAATTATCTATCGGGCACGTTTTACATCATAAGTTATATTATGAAAATTTACGAAATACTTTGTTCTCAGGTTTTTCTTCCCAATGCCTTCCTTTTAATATTCAAGATTTCTACCTATTGGGACTTCTTATATTAGAAGAAAAATTCAATTAAAATTTCGAAAAATAATTCTGTCGAAGACCATTTATGAAGCAAAACCTTTGTTTATCGAAGTTTTTGTCCATCAAGAATTTTTTGGGAAATCTTACCTTTGGCACATCATTTATCAACGTCTTCCATATCGGGACCTCTTTTAAAAATTGTTACGAGATGTTATCTTGCCTAAATTTCTTAGTTTCTCGATAAAATTTTTATTTTATATTTAAATATTTTGATCAGAGCTTACGAGAAATGAAATTCCGAATTTTTTTTTATATAATAAAATATTAATATTAGAACTTTTGTACCTCGTAGTATTTTTATCGGGCCTCCCTATTTCGGGACATTGGAATATCGTAACTTTATTTTGAATCCATTTCTGATATTTCCACTCCAAAATCCAACGTGGCAAGACTCTCATGATCTAAAATATTTTCACTTAAAGTAATAAAAGATAGGTTTAGGTTCTTGAAATATCGAATAAATGAAAAAGGTTGACAAGGCAAAGAAAAAGTAACTAGCTGCTAAGCGAATTCAGAATATGCAAAAGTAATAGATCATGGTTAATTCATGTTTGATTTCTATTATAATTGAATTCTTGATATATCACTCTATACTTATCAATAAAAATTTCAAGCCCTCTTCATATACATATATGCATTACATTCTTGGGTCTTGATTTTGATTTTTGTGATTTTTGGTGTAAATTTGAAATTTGAAATATAAAGAGAACATGTCACTACAAGCACATTATCATTTTAATTTCTGATTGGATTTAGTCTACTTCCGATTCCTTGAACATGAATCATTTCTTTCTTCTAAGTACTACTTGCTTTAATTTTGATTGAATAAATTATGATTTTGCGCCAATTAAAACTACATTGAAAGCAACTTATTTATATTTTTAATTCTAATAAAAAAAGAAGTTATCTTTTGTTGGGGAAAATGATGTCTCTGAGGTAAAATTAAACTAAATTCTCCAATGGTAAGCTTCATATGCCCATTTTCATCCTGTTTATTTTCTTTATTTTTATTTTCAATTTTGTTTTAGTTTTTGTTGATATTTATTTCTATTGTGCAGGTCTCCCATAATTATTTTGCACTTCTACCAAATCATATTTAGATCTCATTCTCTTTGTTGTTTGCCTCTGAATTTTGGAATAAGAATTACAATGTTTATCGAATCAACTAAATTTGGGAGTCCCTGAACTTTTTACTTGTTTCTTAAGCAGTGCTTTTATCAGAATATTGGTTAAGATGCTTTTATGCAGGATTTTCTTTGAAACAAGAAAATTTGCAGCAGCCATAGACTTCTTATTTAGCTTATTATATCTCATGACTGCTATTCACCCTTTAATTTAAGAAGCCTAATCACTTATAACTCCTCATGATAAAATTTACTAGATTTTCAAAAAAATATGAACGTTCACATATGGTTTTCTTCTTTTATTCGTTTGTTGAGACATTTGATATTTAATCTTGTTGGAGTTGGTTCTATCAATTTGATATTTTTATTTTAGCTTTCGCTTTCTTCATTTTTCTATTTTTAGAGTTTGCTGATTTCTTTTTCTACTTTAGCTTGGAGTTCTTTTCCTTTGTCTTTCGATTTTGGTTTGATAGTGGTGACTCCACCATGATTTATGTGGAATACCTTTTCCTCACCCAAAAATGGTTGGCATACATGAGAAATATTTACTCTGTCTATTTCAGTGAATTTAATTTATCATTAAAGGTATATCTTTATGGAACCATAAAAACCTTTTGCTTTAAAACATTTTCATAGAGGAATACACATTCTTTATAAGTGATATCGTTCACCTTTTCAAGGAAATATTTGACCTGAGTTCAACTTAATGGATCCCTCCCATACTTCCATTTTATAAAAGCCTCTGATTAATAGTCGTAGGGAAAGATATGAAGGAAAAACTACGAAAGTGTTATATCCATTAACATAAGTCTCTATTACCATCCCACCTATTTCACTCAGGTACATCATAAACTAAAAGCTCACAAATGCACTTATCAAAAGGGTGATTAAAAGAGGAAGCATGAGAAATACAAGTAAACTCGTCGGGGCTATGGACGCTTTCTGACAGCAGGGCCATGCTTGTATGTAATAAAGGATACTTCATCGGGGAACTGTTTAGGCTCGCAGGTAGTGAAGTGATGTCAAAGACTATTCATAACAATGGATATATGCTTTATCAAAAGCTCCTATCTGTACCTTATTCTATTTCTCATACGTGGTAATTTTAATATAATTTTTACCCAAAATTTTGGATTCATGATTTTACTCAAGTTTGTTTTGAGTACTTATATTTTCAAACTCATATTGACTAATCTATTTATGTGGGACCCATGAAGTTTTTTTATTGTTTGATGATTCAATGGACTCCATTATTTTTAAACATTTAGGTAAATCAAAGTACATTATCTTTAACCAGAGAAAACTGGTTCTTCCTAGTGTGTCGCTAGTGTTGTAGTGAAACTTCAACACCTTCTTTTTTGACTTATTTCAAATAGTGGGGACCATTTCCTTAAATTTTTGGCTAAACCACCTTTAATGATCTTCATTTGTTTAAGTGTTCTACAATTTCTCTAATTTTTTATTTTTACCGGATATCTATTTTGATTGCTTCATTGAGTTCTAATTTTCTATAGCTTCCCATAGGTACTTGTTTCATCTCATTTGGTTACATGGTTTGCAAATAGTACTCATCCGAAGTTTGATAATATTTTTTTGTTTTTGTTTTTGTAATTTTAGCAGTGCCTTTCTATTTTCTATTAATAACAAATCAACAAGTTACTACATATCAAAGCTTGATAGCCTCAACATGCCTGAAGGAAACCAGGTATGTTGGCCACATTAAAGAGTTATAAGCCATCCAATATTGGAAAATTTTAAACCTTCTACTATCAGCTATGTATAGTTTACTATCTCTAACATATTCTAACTACAAATAGTAAATTATATCCGCAAAATACATAAAAAAACCAAAGGAAATATTGTGTCAATCATACGAAGATTCAATTGGTGTCAGATCCTTTATGATTGAGCCGGGCATGTCCACTTGATGCATGGTTTGCAGCTAATGATCTATGCAGCCAAGACGAATAGTCCCATGTTGCTGAGACACACAGATTTCTTGTATCTCTCTTTTTATGTCTTTCAAAACATAAGCGACTTTTGGGTCTCCTCCAATTTCCTATATACTCATGAGTGCCTTGGCCAGGACGCATTTAAGGTCCAGTATGTGTTAATAGACTGCTGAAATAGAGACAATCTACCTCTTGTGTTGTTAGGGTATTTAAGAAAATCCATTGCTTCCTCCTGGATTTCTCTTTCCTCTTTGGTGTTACAGTCTCTCTCCCATCTAGCGATAAGATTCCGAAACTACAGCGAAGTACCATCAGAATAGGAATCAAAGAGGTTTTCCATGACCTCTTTGTTGATGTCCGGATATGAACAAAATTCAACCCTTTAGTCCACATAAATCATCAACCCGGGACGTTAGTTATTTCAAGACTAACTGAAAGGTATATGCAAATACAAGCACATGGTCTGCTGTGAATCACAGGTTTAATCTATAACACACAAGTCATTGTAACAACGATGAAATAAACTGCAGAAGTAAAAGGCATCTACAAAAATTAAACGTGACTGTAACCACAATAAAGAATCACACTAAAATACAACTCTGCAAGGAAAGAAAATAAAACGCAACACCTGTTCAGAAGAGTGGGCCCAACTCTCTGATCAAGGCTGCGGTGAGCTCACAAATTACAGGAGAAAAAACAAGCTGTTGTGCATTCAATTAGTGATAAAAGAATTTCATTACAAAGTTTGTATGTCCAAGGGCTTAACCCCGATTCACAGCTTGCAGGCTTCTTTATACAATTATCCTAACATCCCCGATCCCTCTCAACAACTTCATTGTTACAAAAATACATTTTGTTACAATGGCAACCAGATTTCCCAGCAAGAAACTGTAAAAAGGACTAAGATAGCGTTGATGCATCCATGGCTATCACACTGTAACAAAAAATAGGGAAGATGCTAGAGATGATGGGTTGTGCCTTGACTCGCGGTTGCAACTCTCCTGTTTTAGCCAGATCTAAAGGAATATCGGAGTTAATATGTACAAAGTTAAAACCTCCATGAAAAATACATCATTAATCAAATATCCCATGAGAGATAGGAAGAAGGGTTTTACCTCATGCGTTTTAAGAAAAATAATGGTAGAAAGAGATAGAAAAATAGGGTAAAATGGGAGAGGAAAGTATCCAAATCCGATACCCAACATCTCCCCCCAACTGATCTATCTGCATGTCTTGATGCAGCTCGTCGTCTCCTCGGGTCCGGGTTGGACCGACTGTGATCGGCATGAAGATGTGTGAGATCATATTCTACAACCATTTCTGTTCCTGGTGGCTTATATCCTTCTGTCAAAACATCATCCTTCAACTAGTCTGGGTCAATGTTATATGCAAGAGTATACTGCTCAGATGGAAACCACAGGAGGGGAAATTGAAACCTTAATCCCATCCATCTGACCCCATAGGTATGAATGCATGCCACGTAATGTGGCATTCTCTCTAAAGCACGTGCAAATTTAGGTGCTCCAAATGGTTCTCTTTCTCTGACGGTTGAGGAGGAAATCATCCATCTCTTCTGAAAACTATCCAGTGCTTCCTTGTGAAACATTGTAATCTGGCCGACACATAGGTCAGCACACCATTTCGGGGTTTCCAACATGTGTTCGTTACGGCCCTCAATATTTAAAAATGTAATGCTTGTTATAAATGTTTGAGGACTGACCATGCTCTCTTCTCATCATTAACGGCTTGCTGGCTTGATTTTCTTCAAATGTATACCAGGCCTTTCTCTATTTAATCTGATTGATGGTATAGGAGGTTAAAGCCCTTAAATGGATGTCCCCCACGAATGGAATAGGGTTAAATGACTGATCATGCTTTAAATAATACTCATGCATATAGAGCTCGCACATTAAGTGCCGTGCAATAATGTCATGAATTTTTAAAATACAGAGAAATTGAATGGGGTCCTCAATTTCGTACCAAATCTCCTTATATATACTTTCGAAACAAAAGAAAATAAATTTTTCATGAAGGAATAAGGCATAGCTATGTGTGGGAGGTCTGCAGGCCATTACCTGTTGTGCAAGGGAGAACATTTTCTCCTTATCTGTCTTCAACAGCTGAACTTGTTCTTCCAATTCCTCTATTTTGGCCTTCTATTTAGCCTGCTTCAGCCACGCCTTATATAACTGATCCATGTACCCTCTGATGAATCTGGCGGCCTGTTCCCGAACCCTAGCTGTTTCCTTCTTATGGTCGCTCGCTGCAGGCTGCCATTTCTGAATTTCAGCGGCCAATAAAAATTCTTGACCTTCAAACAACTCTTCGATCGAGCCAGTCTGGGTATCTGCCGTGGAGAATTAAATATTTGGCTTTATTGCCCTCCATTTATAGATTTTTACCTTTCTTTTCAAATGTGAAACTTGCTTCTTCAAATCTCAAACCTCCCTTTTTAGTCTCATGGTTTCACTGAACTGCAACTGATACTTCTGCTTGAGAGGTATCCTTCTTTTCTCATACTGTTCAATCCATTCCTGTTTAACAATGAATTCTATTTCTGGGCCTATGACAGGTTCAAAAGGCAGCGGGATGTTGCCGACATTTTCTCTGGATTCTCTTGTCAAGCCCTTCTGGCTGGCTTCCCTACCTCCAGGGGCTCCTTTTTATGTTTCCACCAGGAACTTTAGCTTTCTGGTCGGTAACTTCATTGGTCCTCCCGTGTTCCGAAGTTTCCACAGGAACGCTGTCTTCCTTGCAAGCCTCTAAGTGTTCCAGTTTGGTGGTGACTAGGCCAATCTTGGTCGTGTCAACAAATTTTAGTATTGGGGGAACAAATACTTCTTCTATTAACCGTTTGGGCGAGCAAAATACCCTCGCCCCTCTAGGCATCAGGGACTGGAATGAATAATGGGGAACAGACTCATCATCTTCATTTCTGGTTTAAACCGAGACTTCATGCATGGATACTTCAACCGAGGTTGATACTGGTTCTTGTGGAACATTATCGACCTCCTGGCTCATTCCTTCTTTACCTCCCTGTTCCTTGTGAATCACCCTTGTTTTCATAATTGATATCGGTTCTTGAAGTCCAATGTCGATTCCACAGGCTAAATTTTCTTGTTCTAGCCGAATTGAGGGTGGTTCTTGTGCAATACCCCTTCCTGTATCAGTATTCATATTTATATGGGCAGGTGATGCTGTTTTTTGCAAAACAACATCACTTGACATTTCTTTATCCAGAATTTCACTCCTCTACTCCTTATTAACAAAAGTCGAAAACTGTATAATAGTAACGACTTCCTGCACAATGTCCATAATTTCCTTCTCTATGGGTTCTCCAAGCAAGGCTGGTTCTTGTGTGGCAGCCTCGCCCATGTCACCCCTTACCTCCTCCATTCTTATTTCTCCTTCTGCAGGTCTTTCAAGCGAGGCTAGTTCTTGTGTGGCAACCTCGACCATGTCACCGATTACCTCCTCCATTCTCGTTTCTTCAGGTCCCTCTTGATCAACCATCATCTCTTCTTCCTCGAGTTCCTCCTGATCAGTTTCCATTTCCATTTCCTTGGGTTCCTCTTGATCAATTTCTTTTGAATGTTCTTCTTCTATCTGACCAGCCAAAGAGACTGGTTCTTCTTCTGCCTGACCAGCCAGAGAGGCTGGTTCTTCTTATCTAGTAGTAATCATGGCTGCTACCTCTTCTTCTGAGGACCCACAAAATTCCTCCCAAGATACCTGAAGCCTGTTTATTGCGTGCATGACCAATAATCGCACCAGACCGTGATTGGAGAGTACTTTCGGCATTTGGCACGAACGCCGAGCAACTTGTGCCATATGCTGCAGTTGTTTCAAGAGAAATAAGGGCATGTTCAGGGCATGCTTCGGATTCTGTGGAAATCGGAGGTGCGTTAGAATTTTAAAGTGATATTTGAACATAGTCAAGGCCCGATCCTCATAGGTAATGTATTTTATTACTAAGACTGCAACTTCATTCCAAGGATACGGTACCGTTCGACGCTCGTATCCTCTACCCATTTGAACGACACTTTCTCCTGCCTATAAGAACAATTCGGGGAATTCTGGAAGAGAAAATTTCCGAGAAAACCATTGTTTCCCCTACTACCTCAGTCCGCTAACCTCTATGATTGCCTCTTCTATAACAGGAACTTCCAGACCCCTAATCCGTGAATAATTTTCCTCTAAATTGAGTACGAATTCCATTGTGATATCTCCATCAAATCCCTGCAATCTATCAAATTAGGTATCCCACCCTGCGTCAACAAAGACTTGTTAAACCTCTAGATTGCTGCGAACTGAAACTATGTTTTTAGGATCATGCCGCACAGCCAGCCCACCCATACTGTGGAGACTTGTAGTAGCACTTCCTGTAATAACAGATCGTTGAGCAAGGTGGTGGGTATCGAATTCAGAGGAACAACATAGTGAAAATGGAAAGGTGGTAACGGTAAATATGACTGGTAACTCTTGAAAGCCAAGAAAAATCATAAATAAATATGGTAAGTGTGGTAAAATAAAAATAATAATTGTTCGTATAGGGTGGAAAAGACATTTGACGGATCCCAATACGATTTAAATGATGATACCACATATTGATGGGAATCGTAAGGTGTACCATGAGCGGGTTTTTGTACTTAATTTATGAGGTAATTATTACGTCATCCTTGTTATGACGGCATCCCCCCCAACTTAAATTTTTTCCATCCGCGGCATTAAAATCTCCGCATGGGATATTTAATTAAATCAGTAAAAGTCACGTGGAGGCGTACCTGACGGCCTACCTCGACAATGTGACGGTGGTGGGATGACAGCATAGTAATGACGTGGATGGTGTAACAGCAGCGGTGTAATAGCATCAGAGTAAAAACATTGGTGTAACAACATCAGTGTAGCAGCTTCGGTGTAGTAGCATCGGTGTAGCAGCAGCAGTGTAGCAGCAATGGTGTAGCACCATTAGTGTAGCAGCATCGGTGTAACATCACCAGTGTAATAGCATCGGAGTAAAAACATTGGTGTAACAGCACCGGTGTAACAACATCGGAGTAACAACATTGGTGTAACAACACTGGTGTAACAACATCGGAGTAACGACATTGGTGTAACAACACCAGTGTAACAATATCGGTGTAACACCATTAGAGTAACAGCAACACGAGTAGCAACATCCGAAGTAACATCACTGTGAGTAGCAGCGACTGAGTAATAACACCATGAGTAGCAGCAACCGAGTAACAACACCATGAGTAGTAGCAACAGAGTAACAACACCATGAGTAGTAGCAACCGAGTAATAGCACCATGAGTAGCAGCAACTGAGTAACAACACCATGAGTAGTAGCAACTGGTGCTTTGAAAAGTCTTTCTATGCTTTTTACTCCTTAGTAGTAGCTCCTGCAAAAAGACAAGAAAATAAAACATAATTCCTTTTTTTTTACATCAAGGGTGCAGAGGAAGGATTATCTGTGTTGCTGACCTTCAAATCAGATTTCTCATAGAGTTGTTTAATAAAAGCATCCTTAGAGGCCAGGCGGTGGTATAGTGTCAGGCGATGTCCATTAACTATAAATGAAGCGTGTAATTCATCAATTGTGACTAGCCTGATTGTTCCATTATCAAATACAACGTCCACCTCATAAGGTCCCATCCAACGAGTGCAAAGCTTCCCCTTAAAATCCTTAAAAAGGGAGTCATAAAGCAGTGCCCAATCTCCACTTTGAAACACCTTATTTTTAATAAACTTATCGTGCCATTTCATTCTCTACTGCTGGATAGCAGTAGTTTGTTGGACAACCATTGAACGAATTTCATCAAGTTCATTAAGCTGAGCCAATCGGTGTTTCTGAGCATATGATAGAACTAACCCAACTTCCAGCGCTGTTCTGAGTGTACTTATTTCAAATTCTATTGGAAACAATGGGGATTTTCCATACACCATCTCAAATGGTGAAAATCCGGTTGTGTTCCACCATGTTGTTCTGTACGCCCAAAGAGATTCTAGGAGTTTCTGAGCCCAATCCCGACGATGGTATGCCACAATTTTTGTCAAAATGTTTTCCAAAGTCTTGTTTGTGCTTTCCACTTGTCCATTTGCCTGGGGATGGTATGGGGATGTTACTTTGTGCTTGACCCCATATTTTTTCATGAGCTTTGCTATCTTGTGTGATGTGAATTGTGCTCCTCCATCTAATACAATCTCTCTTGGAGTACCGTAACGAGCAAAAATTTCCTCAAATAGAAAGTATGAGACTACCGGCTCTATTGCTTTTGCAACGGATTTGGCTTCCACCCACTTAGTCACGTAATCAATATAGACCTAGATGTGGACCTTCTGCTGGGAGGGTGGGTTAAAGGGTCCAACGAAGTCAATAGCCCATTTCTCAAAAGGCTCGAGGACTACTTGTGCCTGCAAAGGCATTTCATCAGCTTTACTGGGCTACCCCATACATTGGCAACTATCACACCTCCTAACATAATTTTGAGCATCACGAAAAATGGAAGGCTAGTAATATCCCATTTTTAGCACCTTATAGCTTGTTCTTTTGTCTGCGAAATTCCCTCCACAAGGGCCATCACGGGCAACTTTCAATACCTCATAAATATCCTCTTCAAACACACAATGCCAGATTTTCTTATTTTCTCGTGTATGAAAAAGGCACCCTGCCATCCAAGAATATCAGGCACTATGATGAATAATCTTTCATTGTTCCCTGTATGACAAATGAGGAGGCACTTTCCCTGTAGAAAGATAGTTAGC
Organism: Pinus albicaulis; assembly: GCA_034641835.2. Lineage (NCBI taxonomy): Eukaryota > Viridiplantae > Streptophyta > Pinopsida > Pinales > Pinaceae > Pinus > Pinus albicaulis. Next base: position 299,183,650 of record CM076584.1, on the reverse strand, counting down.
AATATCTGCATACCACGGAGGTTTAGTAGATATTGCAAAAGGATGTTCATTGGGAAAAATGTCTTCTATAGGTGCGCTTTCATCACTGTTATTCATTCTAGATATGAAATCAGCTACTACATTATCTTTTCCTGGCTTATCTACTATTGTAATATCAAATTCTTGAAGCAAACGTAGCCATCTCGTAATACGGTTAGGAGTAATAGGTATATTCATCAAATACCTGATTGTTGCATGATCAGTATGGATAACAGTAGAATACCTGGTGATGTAGTGCCGGAACTTATTGACAACATAAATGACAGCTAATAATTCTTTTTCTGTCACCGTATAGTTTAATTCAACAGGTATTAAATTCTTGCTGACATAATAAATTTCATGCGGTGTTTTTTCTACATGTTTTCCTAGAACAACCCCTACTTTTGTCTGAGAAGCATCCGTATGTATGTGAAATGGTAATGCCCAATCAGGGCCTCGGAGGATTGGGGCCGTGCACACTAGCCCCTTAATTTTTGTGAAAGATGTCTTACAGTCTTCAGTCCACAATAATTTTTCATCTTTTGTCAACAATTGAAATAGTGGGTCTGCTATTTTAACAAAATTTTCTATAAAGTGCCTATAATAACCAGCACAACCAATAAAGCTACGTACCTGTGTGGGTGTTTTGGGTATCAGGAAATGTAATATTACCTCTACTTTGGCCGGATCAACTTGAATTCCAGCAATTGAGAGCAAATGTCCCAATACTACCTCTTCTTCCCTCATCATATGGCATTTAACTGTACTCAAAGATACATGGTTCTGTTTACATATCTTGAGTACTTTTTCTAAATTTTCCAATCCTTCCTCAAACGAATTTCCATAAGGAGTAAAATCATCCATATAAATTTCAACACTATCATTGACTAAATCAGAAAAAATTCCCAAGATTACCCTCTAGAAGGTAGTAGGAGCATTACACAGGACAAATGGGAGGACCCTGTATGCAAAGGTTCCCCAAGGACATGTGAAATCTGTTTTATCCTGGTCTTCCGGGGCTATCTGAATCTAGTTATAACCACTGAATCCATCTAGGAAGGAAAAAAAATTCTTCCCAGCTAAGGTGTCCAAGACTTGGTCAATGAATGGCAAAGGAAAATGGTATTTTTGAGTTGCCTTATTTAGTTCCCTGTAATCTATGCAGATCTTCCATTTACCATTCTTTTTAGAAACGATAACTAGCGGGGATACCCATTGGCTATCTGAGATGGGATAAATGAACCCTACATCCAACAATTTTTGTAATTCTTCTTTAACAAAGTTTCTAAGAGCATGATTCATTCTCCATTGAGGCTGTCTTACAGGGTAGCAATATTCATTAATAAAAATATGATGAGTGCATAGGCTACCAAGGATACCCTTCATGTCGGTATAATCCCAGGAAAAATCTTCCTGATTGTCTTGAAGGACTTTGAAAAGTTGTTTGGTCTGAGATTCAGATAGGTTCGGGTTGACATTAAGTGTTTTCCCTGGTTCAATCTCCTTTGGAGTACTATTGTGAGATGAGGTTACAGGGATGTCTTCAATGTCATCCTCTGGTTCAATGTTTTCCTGTGTCTTACAGCTCATGACAGATTCTAGAATATGTCGAGTTGAATCAGAGACATAACTGGAATCATTGATGAAAGCGTTAATTGCGTCATCTTCAGTTTTTGTTTTAAATTGAAGGGCCTGTACAATAGTAAGAACTGGTCTAACATCTTCATTTTCAGATTCAGGCTCTTCTACAGGTAGAGGTTTTTGATAGGGTAATGATTTTTTAGATGGGCTAGGTTCCGCAGGAGGATAAAGCTTGAGATTTTTTGTAACTATCCCATTTGATATGATCATATGCCCAGATCGACATCCTATGTAGGCATCTGCAGTTGCCAGCCAGGGTCTTCCTAGGATCAATGGGTGACCACCTACTGAAGATCGAGTCTGCAATATAAGGAGGTCCACAGGGTAGTGCCATGAGTCTACTGAAATGATCACGTCTTCAAATTTCCCTATTGGTTTAATTGTGGATCTATTTGCAATTTCCAGGATAGTAGGGGTTGGTTTAATGTTTGCAAGTCCTAATGTGTTCATTGTTTCAGTAGTAATAATGTTAATGGCTGCTCTCAAATCCGCTAGCATGTTTGGGATTTCCACCCCATTAATCTGTACTGTCAGAATCGGGTTCCCCGGATCTTCACATTTTACAGGCTTGATTTTTTCTAACATGATAACAGATAGTATGCCCACCACATGAATTTTCAATGGATCCTTAGGTTTCCTCCCTGGTTTCTTTGAGCAGTATTCTTTCAAAGTTTTTGCGTATATAGGTACATCCATCATAGCTTATAGCAAGGGTATCTTAACAAAGAGATTCTGAAATTCCCCTAGGAAGTCAAATTCTTCTTGAGGGTTTGGTTTGCTCAAGGCCAATATTTCAGGATATGGAGGGGAAGTTAAATGACCTTGGTTAGAGACAGCTTGGGAAGGTGTCTGATTGATTATGTTTTCTTCTGAATTCTCCCTAACTGTTTCTTGTTCTGGTTCTGTATCTCCACCATCAAATTGCTCTGTGATAATGGGCGAAGTAGGTGCATTTACTATCCGGCCAGACCGCAAATTTATTTCATTGAGCCCCGCGGTAGAAACCCTGTAAGATGGCAAGTTCAGGTGTTTGTTCGCTGGACCCCTTTGTTATTCGGGTTTGGGTTAGGCTGGATAGGAAGCTGAGGTTTAATGGCTAGGTTTTCTGGGGGTACATTAGAAGGTAACTGAAGTTGGAGTTGAGGAATAGGCTGAGGAAATTGCCTAGTGGAAGGGGTCCACGCTAGGTCTGATTCCATGAAGGATTCAGACTGGCTTGAGGAACCCATTGTTGCCAAGGGGGATACTGATATTGAGGCCACATGGCTGAAAATGGTGCAGATTGGGGGCCCATGATAAAATTGTTAAAGTACTGGGATGGGTCCTGAAACATACTTGGATTCATCGCCGGTGGCTGAGGTTGCCATGGCTTCCTCTGCCCCATAAAGTACAGCTGCTCCACCGTGCTTTCTTCACTTGCTCCTTGAAAAACTGCTTTCAGCCTGGGCAAGGAAGGACATGCACTGGTCATGTGATTTTGTTCGCAGATCGCACAAGCTTCCATCGTGTTCAGCTGGCACTCCTTCAAAGGGTGTTTTTTTCTGCACAAAGGGCAGAATATGGCCATGGTTTTTTCCAACGCCATCTGCTTCTGTTTTTCCTGTAGCGTGTCCATTTGGGCCGATAGCATGCTTAGAATATTGGTCCTTAGATTGTCTAGTAGATTTCCAATCTCTACCTTTGTGACCCCTCCACCGAAAATATTTGATGACCAAATCCCCTGTCCACTTCTTGCAGCCCCCCGTGAAAACTTAATGCAGTAATCACAGATAGTTTCGAAGTTTTCCTTTGAAATATCACCTTTTCCCACTATATTCAGAAGTTGCGGAGAGTCTTACCTGAGTGCTTCGAGAAGAATGATCTTTAAAATGTCCTTATCTAGGTCACTGTGTCTAGACCTTTGCAATATGTATTTAAATCGCTCTACACAGTCCTCCATATTTTTATCCTCTTTCTGTGCAAATCTAAAAATCTATTCTTTAATGTCATGGGACTTACAATAATCTTGGTACTTCTCCAAGAAAGCTTCTTTCATTGCTTCCCATGAGGTAAACGCACTCCCTCCTAGACCCATAAATCACCTCAAGGCTGTTCCTTTTAGGGTAGCAGGAAATATCTTTAATTTCTGGGCGTCTGTGATATAGTCATATCCGCGGCAAACAATATCAAACTCAAAAAGGAAGGTATCAGGGTCTTCCGAAGAGAGCCCATGAAAACTAGGCAAGGTTGTCAAAGGTATGGGTCTCATTGGTGCATCACCTGTAACATTTCCTATAGGAAAATCAATGGAGGAACTTACAGGTGCCATAAATACTTTCCAATACTCTCTTGGAATTTTGATTAGTTTCGTGGCCGGTTCCTGGAGTGATTCAACCGAAGAAGGTCACACCGCACTCCCTTGGTCCCTTGGTGACTCAAAGTCCTTCAAAAATTCCTTTACAGGATCAGAATCACTTAATTCAACAACGAGAATTTTTACAGTGTTGCCTTGGTCTCTTGGGGATGAAAACCCTTTTTGAGGTTCTTCTTCCCAGTTAGAGTTGCTCAATTCTTCTTATCCCTTCCTTGCCACTTCTTCCCCTTCTGTTGCTGATAAGGATATCTCCTCCACTAATACCCTATTTATTGAATCTTCTGCTGTAGAAAGAACACCTTCTGGTACAGTGGGTGGCACTAGTTGCTCCACAGACTTCCATTCGGACTTCGTTTGAACCCTAACCCTAATAGCAACACGGGATGATGCCTCAGATCTAGATTTTTCAATAATTTCTTGAATGTACGTCTTCCTTCCCAGATCCTTCCCTTTCTTTGGGGTCCTTCCTATGCCCCTCTAATTCAGATCTTTGTTCATAAAAATTGTGAAGGGGGTTCATCAAAGAAAATCAGTCAATCGCTCAGGACCCAAAGTAGGACATATAACTTCCTCCCTAGGATGAGAGAAAAGATTCACGAGAAACAAGACAAAAAAAAGAGAAAAACCAAATTTCAGGACCTGAAGTAGAGTAATAGCATACTCTCCCCAGGACGAGAAATTGGACCCTAGAAGAAAACAACAAAACATAAAAACAAAAATACTGGACTATGCCCACGACTTAGGGCAAGGTTTTACAAAAGACCTTCCCCAAGACAAGGGATTAATTTTTTTATTTTTTTTTACAGAAAACCAAATAAAAAGAAACAGGGAAGAAAGAAAGAAAAAAGAAAACATAAAGCACTTATGCTCAGGACTTGAAGCTGGGCAATAAATTCCACCTCAAGACGAGAGATCGACCCTAAGATCTGTTGCAGATCCTGTTCTTGCACCTGTTATCCTTCCCTGGAAATGACGCCAAAATTTTGATGTCCGGATATGAAAAAAATTCAACCCTTTCTTCCACATAAATTATCAACCTGGGACGTTAGTTATTTCAAGACTAACGAAAAGGTATATGCAGATACAAGCACATGGTCTACTGTGAATCACATGTTTAATCTATAACACACAAGTCATTGTAATAACGATGAAATAAATTGCAAAAGTAAAAGGCATATGCAACAATTAAACGTGACTGTAACCACAATAAAGAATCACACTAAAACACAACTCTGCAAGGAAAGAAAAGAAAATGCAACACCTGATCAAAAGAGTGGGCCCAACTCTCTGATCAAGGCTGCGGTGAGCTCACAAATTACAAGAGAAACAACAAGCTACTGTGCATTCAATTAGTGATAAAATAAATTCATTACAAAGTTTGTATGTCCAAGGGCTTAACCCTGATTCACAACCCGTAGGCTTCTTTATACAATTATCCTGAAAACCCTGATCCCTCTCAACAACTTCATTGTTACAAAAATACATTTTGTCACAACGGAAACCACATTGCCCAACAAGAAACTATAAAAAAGCCTAAGATAGCGTTGATACATCCATGGCTGTCACGTTGTAACAGCAAATAGGGAAGACGCTGGAGATGATGGATTGTGCCTTGACTCGCGGCCGCTACGCTCCTATTTTAGCCAGATCTGAAGAAATATCAGAGTTAATATGTAGAAAGGTAAAAACTCCATGACAAATACATAATTAATCAAATATCCCATGAGAGATAGGAAGAATGGTTTTACCTCATGCGTTTTAAGAATAATAATGGTAGAAAGAGATAGAAAAACAGGGTAAAATGGGAGAGGAAAGTATACAAATCCGGTACCCAACACTCTTTGACTGATTTTCTTCCTCTCTTACCAGGCCCCACAATAGACTTGGTTTATTTCTGTTTCCCCTTATCCTTGGCCTCTTTCTTGGTCATTTTTATTTTAACCATATTTGTATGCAAAATTACCAACCACTATGACCACTGACAGTGCCATAGCAATTCCTTGGCCAGTGGTTGAACAACACCTGTAGATAATTTATAAAGGCCAATGTATCACAATAGAAAGTTAATAACTGTTTTATGCAAGAAACAATGAAAAGGACCCACACTACTGGGCATTACATCCTGTCAATCAATAAAGTAATAGCCGCCCACGTTCTCCCTTCTGAGGGTGGTGGAATTGTAAGCATTATTCTGATAAGGATGGAAGTGCATGGCGAGACATTGACCCTTGAACTCCAATAGACAAAGAGGAAACTTGAAAAACCCCAACACCTAGAGATTATAAACCCACAAACAATGAGGACAAGATTTTTACCCAGTCAGCCAGATGCCCCTATAAACCTCCCTACAATCTCTATAATCAGATTTTGAACTATTAAGAAAATACTGAAACCTTAGGACAAAGAGATTCACCCACAGCCCCAACAGAGAACTGACCACATGACAAAATAATTGAGGGATAACGGGTCTAGAGACAGAATTGTGACAAGCACTAATAGCAGGGTAGTCGTTTTTAGCCATGCATTGTAACTCATAGTTCTGTGACTATAAGGCCTGCACCCTATCATTACATACAATGTTTGGGGTATAATAAGACTGAAGACCACAGTGGTAGTGAAATTGAAGTGATGGATTAACAGCAGGCCCTTGAGCCAAGAACTGTATAAACAATATACAAATGACTTAAATAGAGAGGTGGAAAAGAAAATAAACCTAAATCCCCTTGAGTCAAGGCTATACAGACATAATAACCACAATTTGAGAAATAATTGTAAACATAATTTGAAAAATTATTGTAGCATTGAGTGCCATGCAAGCCCACAGAGGTTTGATAACCTCCATCGAAAACCAGACAATGAATTGTAGAATTCCAATTGAACAATAATGGAAACATCTCATCACAGACAATTGTTGTGTAACAGATCGAAAGAGTGATTAAGCAGACCTCGACCTACATAGTAAGGAGATATACCATGTACTAGGTGTCTAGATGAGGGCGCAAAGCTCCAACCTTCTTCTGCATTGCACCTGCACCTCCTTCTTTAGAATTCAGCCGAAAAAACGATGACTCCCTTCCTTATCGTTGATTTCATAAACCCCTTCACGCGCCGATGTTGTTTCCCAAACTTCTCTGACAGGGTTAGTTGGCCTCCACCATAATCATCGGTAGTCATTATAACATGCCTGTGATGGTACTGCCCCTCCGGATATCTGTTGTCTTTATCCTCAAATGACCTTGTGGTTCACACCATCGTGCGCCACCTCATGTCTCCCTTCTTCCGCGTGGCATCCCGATCGGGGATCTCGAGAGCTGTACATGTCTCTATCAAGGATTTTCTAGAGAGGTTGTAGTTCTGCATCTCGAACCATGTCTGCCTGGTTAATATCTAGATGTTGTCTCACATGATTACATCCCAAATTTGCTAGGTCGTCGGTTGCCTCGTTCCCTACTCTTCGAACATGCGATGGGATGAGGTAACCTATATCATGGATGATCAAACTGATTTGATGGATTAGGCATGCCATCTTCTAGCTTTGACTTATTTTCTCCCATGGAATCCCCTATTGCAACTTATGTAAAACCCCCGTTACCATAGCTGAATCCCCTTTTACTATGATTCAGTGGTATCTTTCCCTTACTGCTATTAGCAACCCTTGTTTGGCTTCCATTAATTTCGCTTCATTGTTAGTGGCAAACCCTAGTTCCATCATGTATACTCTGCAAATTAAGCCCTGCGAATTCCGGAATATACCGCCTACTCCAGCCTAGCCTGGGTTGCCTTTAGAGGCCCCATCATAGTTGAGTTTCAGAAACCCTTCCTGAGGCGTCTAAAACTTGTCCTATGGGTTTCGCCTTAGTCGTTTCTTTTTCCACAAGGTCTAAGTCAACATTTGAGGTTTTAGGTTGAGCATGGTAAGGATGCAAGCCTCATTTTCGCTTGTTTTCCAGTGTTCTTCATCCCATTTCTCAGCTAGGATGGTCTTTTTACTGCTTGGGTTAACAAATGTATAAAATGTATATCATTTTAATTTTTGTAAAAAAAATTAGTAATTCATTGTAAATATTAATTTCTAGTTAATTTTCATTAATTATTTCATTTTTCACTAATGGTCCTACAAAATTTCCGCAGTCAAATTGTAGAACAATTAAAATTGTGTGTTTTCGGATCTTCGATAATTTATTTCAATTCCTAATTTTAAAAGAAATTACGAGACCTGAAATCTCAAAATTTTAAAGTAGTTATTGTTCATTTTGTCAAATTTTTAATTACCAAGTGACTATAGTTTAATGGAAGAATCCCACTCCAAATGGGCCCCACTTCACCTCACCTCCTCTCTTTAGTTAAAAAACCTGATATAAAAAACACCGATAACAAAATCTCCATAAAAATATCTCCCATATAAAAATCCCAATAAATAAAAATTCTAATAAAAATCTGCGATATACATATCTCCGATATTTAAAAAAAAATTCTAATATAATTTATTTATTTATTTTTTTTATTTTTTTTTAAATTCCGATATCAAAATATCAAATATCGACTTTTTTTTGGTTCATTTAAAAAAACCTTATGATATCGGAAAAATTCTGATATCCGATAAAATAAGCAATGAATATTTAAATTTTATCAGTGGTCTGACCTCCTCCCGTGTGCCTCCGTCACATTGTGTGGCCCTCCTTCAATCCATATTAAAAGGTCCTCCTCCTTTGAATATTCGATACACCATGAATCTAAAGCCACTCTAGAATTCATATTCGATCCATTAATGAATCCAAAGCCAAGTGTAACCATTTTTGGTTTGAGACTTATAATACGATAGTTTGGATTAAATAATATATTTTAATTATAATTTTAATTAATTTTATTTTTTTAATTAAAATTTATTTTAATGGTATATAATTAATTTTAGTTAATTTAATTTAATTTTTTAATTATAATTAAATTAATATTAATTAAGAAATAACTGTGATTTTAATTAGAATTAGGATTTTTATTTATTTATTTATTTATTTTTAATTAGTTAAAAAAATTTCCAAAATTATGCGAGTTCATTTAATTATTTCTTTTGCTTGCATTTTAGGATTAATTTGCATCTTGCATTCTAGAACTCCTCTTATAAAAAAAAACAAACTTTAGTTGTGACTTGGCTGAGCCCAGATCACATTTTTCCCTGATTAGCAAGAAGAGTTGATCTGATGCCTCTTCTCTATTGGTAGGTGAATAAGCCGGTAGAGGTAGGGGGAGGGTATTTGGACCCAATAAAACCAGTCAGAACCACAATTTCAATGGAAAATGAACTACTTTAAGTTCTCGACCAGGTGGTCTCCCTTAAAATGTTGAGGCAGAGAATTTCGAGTCTTCAACATTTTTGACGCTGGAAGGAGGGCCTAACGACTTGTGTTTTGGAATTTTTGTATTTTAAAGTTTTTAAATCATGACTCCTTTGAAACTTCCAATTTGGAGTTGTATCTCTGGACGTGCAGCTTCCAATACTCCACTAGAAATAGTAAGACACTTGACAAAGGTAAATTTTAATTGTAAGAAAAATGTTTATGCATTTGATCATGCGTTGCAGTTTATTCAAAATTTTTCAAATTATACTTTTCATGATATTGATGAAGGTATTCTATGCAGGATTTTTACTCTTACAATCTCAAGAAAAACCAAAAGCTAGTGTCAATCTCTTCTCGTTTCCTCTATTCACAGTTGGGATCAATTTATTAGAATGTTCCCTTGTCAATTTGATGATTATGATTATGAACATGTATGCGATGAATTTGAAGATTTACGAAGGTTTGAAAATGTGCCTATCTTAGATTTACTGTTAGGTTTCAATTTATTTTCTTGAGATTCAAAGCTGTAGATGAACCTTCAGAAATTTAATTGATCGATTGGTTTGAATATATTTGTCCTCTCCCTCCCATTTCAAATCTGTATGTAACAATTGCAAGATTTGATGACTCTCCTTCAACTTCTAGTAATATTATCAAAAATTCTGATATAGAAGTGCATATTCACCAAGATGAAGTTACCACAACCATGTTTGATAAATTATTAAATATAGTACACACCTCTTACAATATTAATGATAATCATGCTAATGAATAATTATCACCAAGCTTGTAAGAATTTGATAATCAACCGCAAGAACATAATAACAATAATCTTGAAGAACCACCTATAACTAATTCTGAAAATCACTATGAATTGAATTCAGAAAATCAGTTAATAAATCAACAAGTACATGCAAAAATTAAAGTTTCCTATAATATGTGATCTGCTATAGAAATTTATGAATTTGATCATGTTGATCAAATGACAAACTCAAGTCATCCAGAGAACATTCTTCAAGAAAACATTAATAGACAAATGAATGATCATAAATCTGAAATTTGCAATGGAGAAAATGTACAAGAGTCTGTAAATAGAGATATTTTTAGATTCATCTCTTTAGACTCACATTTCTCTCTTTATCTTGATATTTTTGCTGATTGTGATTTATCTCCTCTTTGCATTAATATTGTTTTCGAAAACAGAGAGGTTGATATAAATCATTTTCCAATTATTTTTTATCAAGATAAATAATTATTCATTGATCGTTCTTCTAATATTAATGAAAATGTGACTAATATTGTTTCTTGTCTTGATACATTATATGGAAGTGAAGAAAATTTTAATGAATGTCATGAAGTCATTTACGATGATTCCTCTCACATTGAGGATGTTGATTTATCTTCTTATACATTAAATCTTCATGACCAAAGTCTAGTCATATGTGAGAATGAATAAAACTTAAATTATGAAATTGATGCAATTAATTCTCATTTTCAAACAATTAATCATACTCATGATTTCAACATTCAAGAACCCATTCCAATCTATAATTTTTATCATGATCAAGCTCTCATTCCTATTCATAGTCCCCGATCTTCTCTCTAATTCATAAGTTGGTGTTGGAAATCATTCTAATTTTATTATTTTGGCCAATTCTTGTGAAGAGAAAATTACTTCAAGTCAATCCCAATTGTGCTGTAACAATATTTGTAATACTATTGTAAATAGTGACTTGATTTTGTTATTTTTCCTTCACTTATTTTGTTTGATTTCAGATTTGTTTTTTGTTTTCAGTTTTCAGTTTTTAGATATCTTATGCTAGCATATTAAGCAGTTCAATATTGAACACTCAATTGATGCATTTCCTGAACGGGAAAATGAATTTTCAAATTATAATCATGAACATCAAAATCTTTTACTCTTCTGATTCCAATTGATGTTCATTTCTTATCACTTGATCCTTTCCTCTCAAAAGCAGTGCCAACAAGAGAGTGTATCTTCACAATATGACCAACTATCTAATTCAATTAATGATCTTCCGATGAATTATCTAACTTCCATCCATATTTCATTGACCCATTTGAAAGATACTTGGAAAGTTTTCCTACACATAAGATTTTTAATAATTTAACATATGTACATTAGACATACAATTTTTTGCATACCATTGTATCTAAAAATGCATTTCGACAATCTCGCTTGTTATATTCTCTTTTGAACCTTTTCCAATCATTAATGGAAATTCATCCAAATTTCTATGATCCAATTGAAATTCAGCTAGAAGGGACATTTTTAGAGAAGGTGATTATATATAAGTTTATTTTTATAAATATGTTAACAAGTAGTGTACGTACTATATTCAAATTTATTTTTTCTCATTTAACTATATTCTTATTACTAATTTTTGACCTGTACATACATGCAGGAGTTAGAATGAGAGAATGATTAAATTGGAAGTACGACTATACCTAGTCATGTTTCCTTTTATTTAGTTATAATTTGAAATAGATTAATTTATTTTAAGTTCCTTCTTTGTTTACATTTATTTCATTATTGCATATTTTTAATAAGCAAGTAATGAATCCAAGTTTTTCTTGGCATCCCCTTTCATTTTCTAGAAAAGTGGTTTAGAACATATCAAAGTTCTTATATAGTGATCATGTACTTCGAGATGGAATAAAGAATTACATTTAAAATTGCATCCTAACCATGAAACTTAAAATGCATGAAATAAGAAGAGAGAAGCACATAAAATTATGCAAAGAAGAAAAGAACTTAATAATGGAGTTCGTCAAGGAGGGACTACATCTTCGGACCCTGCTCAATCAGTGGGAAGTCCCTCTTTCATTAAGTGGAAAATAAAATGAAAGCACAAGCATCAATGTAAAATTACACCCTTATACCTCCAATCTGCAAAATAGATGAAAAATGGAGACCTCTGTTGCATAAACAAATAACACCATTAGAATCCTGTTGCCGAGAGGTGTAGAATCCATATAAATTTTTTCCAATTTGGACATGGGGAAAATTTGACCCCTTTGAAAGTTGAGCTCAAATCATGGTTCCACCTGCCCCTGAAAAGGCTCAGGGTTCCGTTGCCTGCCTCTTTCTTCATGCCGCTCTTGGTCTGCCTGGGCGCATTAGTGAAAGACTGGTTTTTATACAAGAAGGCCGAGCGGACTTAACAAAGGAAGCCGCTGGCATGTTGGTTTAGATCCGGTTTTGGGTGGAGGAGGTCGGGCAGTTGAACCCCGCCCCTCCAAAAATGGCGCATTTGTTTTTTTAAAAACCCAACATGTATTTATGTTTTGGGGGGTCAGACCCGCATCGGGAGGCTGTGGGGTTGATAGCCCGCGCCCCTCCCAAAATGGGCACTACGGCTGCGGTAGGTTGGGGCGGCGAGGTCATGGTCGTCGACCCCACCTAAATATAATACATTTTTGTTTATTCTTTAGGATAGGGGTGGGGGTCATGGCCCACCCCTATTTTTTATGTTTTTTTGATTTATTTAACAATAAGAGGACAATTTTAAACTTATCTATTTTTTATTGAAGGAGTCAAATTAACGATCCTACAAATTTGCCCAGAATCCGGCCAGAGTTGGCCGGAATCCGGTGGCCGGATTTCTGTGGATTTGTTGCCTCCTTAAGCTGCCAAGACATCTATTCAACCTACCAACTTTGACTAGCTCTAACTTTCACATACGAACTTGGTTTGACGAACCATTCACACCGTTGCAATCAGGTCGATGAGATCTTCAACTTGACACTGAGTTTGCGACATTTCTAACACTTTGAATTTTGAGCCTTTTGTACTTGTCACTGATGTGTGTAGATCTACTTGGATCAATACACACTTGTGAAGTGCTTGATTGTTTTGTTTTTGCAAAACTTCATCACATTGTTAAAAAAATGTTTTTTGTAATAAAATCATATATGAAAAAATTCCAAGGAATTTCTATGGCTTGGAAATTTTTGATTTTCAAGTATTTCTAAAGGCTCGTTTTACCACTTTTGTCATCCGATTTAAATTTAAAGTGAATTCAATTTAAATTTTCACTACTTAGCATTTTAGATTGAATAAGTAGATGATGTTGAACATATGCGATTTTGAGAAATGCATGGGAGAACTTGAAGATTCACGAGGTAAACTTACAGTAAATATTCTTCCAGGTATGTATTAACAGGGTCATCTTCATCTATTGCTAGTTTTTTTTTCTTTTTTTTCATAATTTAATTTTTATTTATGTTTTTCTTTTCTTTTCCAGGTCTTCAATGGATTTATTTTGGAAACTTGAGATAAGCGAGCAACCAACCATTTCTAATCTGCAACATGTCCAGGAAAATATTTCTTGTTTCATTAAAATTTGGATATTCTTTAGTTTTGCCTCTATTTATAATTTCCTTCCCTCACACATTTATTAATATGAAACAATAATCATATTATGCCTCTCATCGGTGCAACTGAAATTAAATGCTTAAACTCTTTATTGCTTATATTTTCTACAATCAAAGGAAAATTTGCACAAAAATCTTGTTGCAAATGATCTTATTCATGATTTTATTTTTGAATATTTCAAATTTTACGTTTTCTAGATTCAGTTGAACCTTTGCACTGCATTCATCCACTTTAGTCTCTTTCATTTCTTCTATAATAACTCAAAACCTATAATTGTTAAATTTTGGAATCTTGATCCTCTGCTTTTCATTTTTTCGAGATGATCCCCTTTGAACTTTTGAACCTTATGGCTTATCATATTCCTGGGTCTGTATTATATCAAAAGCATTTTAAAACAAATTCCAAGATTTACCTCTCCGAGATCCACATGGCCTTTCCCTCCACTATCATGTCCATCACACTTAACGAAGGAAAACACCCCTATTTCACCGTCTTCACTAGAACCTTGTGATCTCAAAGTTTTGAAAGCTAATTTGAGTTTCATAATGGTTTTCGAGCTGTCTGATACCTAATTTATTCTCATATTCATCAAATCTTAGACTCCTTTCCTCAGAAGCCTACTTTTTTCAGACAAATGTAAGTGCTTTTCAAATTAATTTCACAAAAATTCAAGTTATTTTCTTATCAGAACGAAAGTTATTGGAGCTATTTTAGAAAACTCTTACGAAGTTGTTGACTCCCAATATCGGAACGCCCGATGTACTGAAAAGACAATATTTCCTCATAGAATTCTCTATCGGGCCTGTTTGACATCATAAGTTTCCCAATGCATTCCTTTAAATACTCAAGAATTATACATATTGGGACTTCTTATATTAGAAGCGAAATTTAATTAAAATTCCGAAAAAGAATTCTACCAAAGACCATTTATGAAGCAAAAAATTTGTTGTCCATCATTTTTTTTGGGGAAATTTTACCTTTGGCACATCATTTATCAACGTCTTCCATATCAAGACCTCTTTTAAAAATTGTTACGAGATGTTATCTTGCATAAATTTCTTAGTTTCAAGATAAACATTTTCTTTTATATTTAAATATTTCTATCAGAGCTTACGAGAAATGAACTTCCAAAAAAAATAAAATTATAAAATAAAATATTAATATTAGAACTTTTGTACCTCGTAGTATTTTTATTGGGCCTCCCTATTTCGGGACATTGGAATATCAAAACTTTATTTCAAATCGATTTTCGATATTTCCACTCCGATATCCAATGTGGCAAGACTCTCCTGATCTGAAATCTTTTCACTTAAATTAATATAAGATAGGTTTAGGATCTTGACATATCGAAGAAATGAAGAAGGTTGAAAAGGCAAAGAAAAAGGAACTCTTAAGCAACTAGATCCTAAGCAAATTCAGAATATGCAAATGTAATGGATCATGGTTAATTCATGTTTGATTTCTCTATTTGAACTTTTGATATATCACTCTATACTTATGAAAAATTTCAAGACCTGTTCATATACATATATGCATTACATTCTTGAGTCTTGATTTTTATTTTTGTGATTTTTGGAGTAAATTTGAAATTTGAAATATAAAGAGAACAATTGTCGCTGCAAGCACATTATGATTCTAATTTCTGACTGGATTTAGTTCACTTCCAATTCTTTGAACATGAATCATTGGTTTCTTCTAAATACTGCTTGCTTTAATTTTGATTGAATAAATTATGATTTGGGCCAATGAAAACTACATTGAAAGAAAATTATTTATGTTTTTAATTCTAATAAAAAAAAAAGTTATCTTTTGTTGGGGAAAATGATGTCTCTGAGGTAAAATTAAACTAAATTATCCAATGGTAAGCTTCATTTTCCCATTTTCATCTTTATTTTCTTCATTTTTATTTTCAACTTTGTTTTAGTTTTTGTTGATATTTATATCTATTGTGTAGGTCTCCCATAATTATTTTTCACTTCGACCAACTTAGATTTGGAGCTCATTGTCTTTGTCGTTTGCCTATGAATTTTGGAATAGCAGTTACAATGTTTATCAGATAAGATAAATTGGGGAGTCCCTGAACTTTTTACTTGTTTCTTAAGCAATGATTTTATCATAATATTGGTTAAAATGCTTTTATGCAGGGTTTGCTTTGAAACAAGAAAATTTGCAGCAACCAGAGACTTC
This sequence comes from Pinus albicaulis, assembly GCA_034641835.2. Taxonomy (NCBI): domain Eukaryota; kingdom Viridiplantae; phylum Streptophyta; class Pinopsida; order Pinales; family Pinaceae; genus Pinus; species Pinus albicaulis. The sequence goes on along the minus strand of CM076584.1, from coordinate 299,167,716 downwards.
TCATTTAGCTTATTATATCTCATGACCACTATTCACCTTTTAATTTCAGAAGCCTAATCGCTTATAACTCCTCAGGATAAAATTTACTAGATTCTCAACAAAAGATGAACCTTCACATATAGTTTTCTTCTTTTATTCGTTTGTTCAGACATTTTATTGTTAATCTTGTTGGAGTTGGTTCTCTTTGAGATTTTTCTTTTACCTTTCGCTTTCTTCATTTTTACATTTTTAGAGTTTGTTGATTTCTTTTTCTACTTTAGCCTGGAGTTCTTTTCCTTTTTCTTTAAGTTTTGGTTTGATTGTGGTGACTCCACCTGATTTATTTGGAAGGCTTTTTCCTCATCGAACAATGGTTGGCATACATGAGAATTCTTTACTCTGTTTATTTTAATGAATTTCATTTATCATTAAAGGTATATATTTATGGAACCATAAAGCCTTCTTGATTTAAAACATTTTCATGGAGGAATACACATCTTTTATAACTGATATGGTTCACCTTTTCAAGGAAATAATTGACTTGATTTAAACTTAATGGATCCCTCCCATCCCTTCACTTATAAAAGCCTCTGATTTATAGTTGCAGGGAAAGATATGAAGTCAATACTATGGAAGTGTTATATCCATTAACATAAGTCTCTATTACCATCCCACCTCTTCCACTCAGGTACATCATAAACTAAAAGCTCACAAATGCGCTTATCAAAAGGGTGATTAAAAGAGGAAGCATGAGAAATACAAGTAAACCTGTTGGGGCTATGGACGCTTGCCGACACGGGGACAATGTTTGTATGGCATAAAAGATAAATTCGTTGGGATACTGTTTAGGCTCACTAGTAGCGAAGCAATGTTAGAGACTATTCATAACAATGTATATATGCTTTATCAAAAACTCCTATCTGTAGCTTCTTCTATTTCTCATACAAGGTAATTTTAAAATAATTTTTTCCCAAAATTTTGGATTCATGATTTTCACTCAAGTTTGCTTTATATTACTTAATCTATTTATGTGGGACCCATGAAAATGTTTTATTCTTTGATAATTCAATGAAATCTATTATTTTTAAATCTTTGGGTAAATTAAAGTACATTATCTTTAACTAGATATTACTGGTTATTCTCATTGTGTCGCGAGTGTTGTAGTGAAAACTCAACACCCCATTTTTACTTATTTATTTCAAATAATGGGGACCCTTTCCTTAAATTTTTTGCTAAACCACCTTTTATGATCTGTATTTGGTTAAGTGTCCTACAATTTTGCCAATTTTTCATTTTTTCTGGATTTCTATTTTGATTGTTTCATTGAGTTTGACTTTTAGCTAGCTTTCCATCGGTCTTTGTTTCATCTCATTTGGTTACATGGTTTGCAAATTGTACTCATCCGAAGTTTGATAATTTTTACTATGTGGGTTCAAAAATGTACAAAATGTATATTATTTTTATTTTTGTAAATAAAATTAGTAATTCATTGTAAATATTAATTCCTCGTTAATTTTTACTAATTGTTTCATTTTTCGCTAATGGTCCTACAAAATTGTCGCATCCAAATTGTAGAACAATTAAAATTATGTTTTTCTAGGTCTTCAGTTATTTATTCCAATTCTTAATTTTAAAAGAAATTACGAGACTTGAAATGTCAAAATTGTAAAGTAGATGTAGTTAATTTTGTCGGATTTTTAATTACTAAGTTGCTATAGTTGAATGAAGGAATCCCACTCCAAGTAGGCCCCACTTCACTTCACCTCCTCTCTTCAATAAAAAACCTGATATAAAAAGCCCCGATGAAAAAATCTCGATAAACATATCTCCAATATAAAAATCCCGATAAATAAAAGTTGCGATATAAATATCTTCGATATTTCAAAAAAATCCTGATATAAAAATTTTCCAATATTTAAAAATTCTGATATCGAAATATCAAACATCGATTTTTTCATTTAATTCATTTTAAAAACTTACGATATTGTAAAAATCCCAAAATTTGCTAAAATATACCATAGATATTTTTATCTACATTATGAATCACAAACATCTTAGATCAAACCTATGATGAATATTTGAATTTTATTGAAAGTATTACCTCCTCTTGTGCACCTCTATCACATTAAGTAGCCCTCCTTCGCTCCATATTAAAAGGCGCTCCTCCTTTGACTATTCAATCAACCATGGATCTAAAGCCCATTTGAAATTCATATTTGATCCATTAATGAATCCAAAGCCACGTGTAACCATTTTTTGTTTCACTCCATGTTGAAAGGCCCTCTGACTATTCAATCCACCATGGATCTAAAGCCCCTTTGAAATCATATTCGATCCATTAATGAATCCAAAGCCATGTGTAACCATTTTTAGTTTGAGATTTATAATATGATATTTTGGATTAAATAATACATTTTAATTTTTATTTTTTTTCCCTGAATGTGACTATTCTATTATTGTACAAAAATGAATTACAAGGAGGCCAAGGCCTCAGCTGATCTTGCCCATAGTATTGGCATTATTACACTGCATACTAGATGTATAAAGTTTTCTAGACATGCCACTCCAACAGAAACCATCCTGCTGACAATCAAAAACATGCTGCCCACGCAGGGGAAACCGACCTTGGAACATTGACAGTTTATCAAAAACCAGAAGTGAAGAACAGGTAAGCATGAAGAGCTTAAGTGTTTTCCCAACCAAAAACACAAAAACATGCCACCCACGCAAGTGAAACCGGCCTAGAAGCATAGACAAATTATCAAAAAAACTGAAGCAAAGAGAAAGTAAACATGATGAGCTTAGGAGTGTACCCATCCAAAAACCTGTGAAGAAAGAGATTGCGAATTCTGACCAGATTAAGAATCATGAGAGAATGAGGGAGGTTCCTCAACGACACGACAACCATAGGCATATGGGTCATCTTCCTCCTCCTGCTTGTCATCTTTGATGCTTTGGAAACCTTGCTTGATGTCGCTCGGATTGACTTCAAGTCCAGTGTCCTGAGTAGCACTACAACTAGGAGCTTTTCTTTTCAGGCAACCGCTTGTAGGAGAGAAAAGCTGGTCCTCGGCCCTATGCTCCACTCTAGCACTAGGAGGCACCGCTTCTGAGTCAAGGGGCTCCTCCTTGAGCTCAATTGTAATGGTAGCAGTGATTGTGGGCCGGTTCAACAAGCAGGGAAAGCGAATATGGGCGGTGTGAAGGTGCCCAGGGACGATGCTTGGAGAGACAGGGAATTGGGGCGAGCCCAAATCAAATTGAGAAAGCCCACGCCCAGGACTGCGGCCGCTCCTGGTATCAAGATAATGACTTGAGAAGTTATTCGAAGAGGGAGACGAAGAGCCGGAAGTAGAAGTGGAGGGCTAGCGGGGAAGACGATCGTGGCTGGTGCCTCACCGACAACGTATACGCTGTCATAGTTGAGGCATTGTTCTCAGAGCAGGGTGACGGGAGCGGCCAGCAGAATGAAGAGGGACAGAGGTAAGGGGAGGGAAATCTCTTTGAGCAGGGGAAAACACAATGGGTGGCCTGAGCCCCAGATGGCAGAGTGTGCTCTGTGAGAAGTGAAAACCAGGGGCAAGATCAATGCAACAAACAATGGAGCAACGACGCCCAGTGTTGGTTCTAGAGCTATGCTCTGCGGCAACAGGGGATCAAAAATAACACAGAGGAGGCAGAACATGAATGAAGCTTCCAGAGGAAGCCATTCTCAAAATGGGCGGGCACGGATTTGGGCTTCTGTGCTGCATTAATGCGACAGAGCAAATGACGGTGGAGGAGTTAATGAAGACAGAGACATGAGTTAAGGTGGCAAAGTAATGAGCCCACGCGCCAACCCACATCCTCCGCCACATCTCATGACAGCTAAGCACCCGCATCCGGGGACATTTTAATTTTAATTATATTATATTTTAATTTTAATTATAATATAATATAATTATAATTATAATATATTATAATTTTAAATAATTTTATTTTTTAATTAAAATGTATTTCAATTATATATAATTAGTTTGCGCTGTAGTTTAATTTGATTATTTTTTTCTTTGAAAATCATAGAAATTTCGGTAAGATTTTAAGAAAATCTAGCAATTTTTTTTGTAAATCCAGGTTATAGCTATCAAATTTCAATATTTTGGGTGACTTAAAGGTTTTTGATGGTGCCGAATCCATTTCCATCATAAAATACTTGATTCAAATACTGCTACTCGAAGATTTTTTAAATTTGTTTTTGCTCAGATTCCAGCCACTTTTGGTCCTCTGGGTAATTTTCTACTTCTATAGACAACTCCATTAGTTTGTAGTTAAATTAATTTAATTTTGTATTTATAATTAAATTAATATTAATGAAGAAATAACTGTTAATTTAATTAGAATTAAATTTTTTAATTAAAATTTCTTCTTTTTAGCTTAGACAACAATTTTTTCAGAATTCTGGCAGTTTTGACTCCTCATCTTTGGAAGCACATAAGTTGAGTTTTACTTGGCCAAATGAGGCTCATGATGGCTCGTTAGATACATAAAATCATGGAGAATATTTCTGAAGTGGTTTCATGACCATATTCAGCCATTTAATGAGTCTAAAATTTAACAGAAAATTAAGTTCCGAATTTGTAAACAAATTAATTTTCTGAGTTTAATTTTTGCATTTTCATTTGCTCATGGCCTCTATTGTACTCAAATCCATTCGACTATGTTATATTTGACAAACAAGATATTTAAAAGGATCAATGGAATGCTCCAAATTCCTTTTATTTATTTATTTGAGTTTTGATTGGAGAAATTCTGTTTTTGAGATTTGGTATTTTTTATTTTATTTTAATTTAATTTTGATTGGTTTTGGCAGGAGAATAGTTGAGAATATGAGGATGATAAGATTTCAATCAATGGAATTTCTCCAGCAAGAGAAGATTTTTTTTTTTTTAACCAATGAAAATTGTTAGAGTAGAATTATTCTTCAACAACTCTCCTATTTGGAATTAATTTTTGTAATTATAAATAGTAGTTTGTAGAATGGAGAAAGAGTTTATCTATTGTGCAATTTTGTAATTCTTAAAGCATTACTGTAATAGGGGTTTCAAGTTGTAGGTAGAGAGGATCAATATCAGATCTAGGAATTATTGGGATTTGTCTTTTTCCATTCTGAACTATGTATGAAAGGCAAAGTTTGCACTATTGCAACTCTTTCTTTTAGTGGCAAAGTTTATGCTTTGAGAAATATTGTTGGAGATCAATTCAAGGAACATATCAAGAGACTAGGTTTAAATCAATTTGTATTTTAAATACTATTACTTTTAATGCAAATTTCTTCTTTTTAATGACAAATTTGTGTAAAATGTCTTTCATGTTGAGCACTATTGTTTAATGTGAAGATTAAGGTCTTTTTGAATTAGCTATCTAGTTCATTAGCATCATATATTTGTTTTTAATTTCCTATTTTTCTCTTATGCTTAAATCATATTTCTGAGTAATTATTTACTCAGAAATATGTCATCTAATTCTAATTTAATTTTCATTGGAAATATGTGAACTACATCCCAATGTTATTGGTTCATCATTCATGGTGAATAGATCTACGAACAACATGTTTGGTAATTATAGTATTAGTTAACTGAACTATTTCACTATCTATATATTCATCTTAAGAAAGACATGTTAAAATCCCAAAAATTTAATTACTTTGCTCTCGGTTGGGTTAGATCTACATCTTCTTGATCTGAAATGTGAGAAATTCTTATTTCTAATACAGAGATGGACTGTAGGGGCATTTGCAGGATATGTTACCATTCAAAGAAAGGATGAGATCCCGAAGCTTTCTGGCCCTTTACAGACTCTGCCTAAAGAAATAATAGAAGTAATCACTAATGATCTGGAAATGAAACTACTTGTTTTCTGGTGCAAGGTATTCATTATCCATTAAATTATGTGTGCAAACTGTTTAACATGTTTTGCAATTGGAACAAAGTGACTTTGATGAGTTTATGAGTCTTTTTGTATGTAGGAGGCTTATTTCTTTTTACTGTTTAACATATTTAACTATGAAAATAAGTATCAAATAAATCACAAAATATAACTCAGCATATGATAAGGCAGTTCACCCCTCCTGGGCTACATCTGCCGAGTCCAAGGCCCCCAAATGGGCATGTCCTTGCTCTTATTATGCTCAAAAAATGGTTATACAATGTGTAGAAAGCCTAAACAGGCGAAAATAGCTACAGAAATAAGTTCAGAGTGCAGAAAATGGTAAGAAATGACTATAGTTTCACCTCCAATGGATAATTATAATCCAATATAGCTCTCCAATCCCCAAGCCCTGGTGGCTCTTCAAGCTCTCTCGCTGATAAAACACCTGAAGAAATGCTCTAATGACTTTGAAACCTTCTCCAGTGGCTCTAGAATGCTCCAAATTACCCAAAATAGACTCTTGGCTCACCTCAAATGGTTAACCATAGCTCAACACAACTTCAAACCCAAATGGCCCTTATGGCTCAAAAAGATTCTCTGAAGCTAAACAGGCTGAAAATAAGCTCCAATGGCTCTAAAACCTGTCTCAATGGCTTCAAAATGCTGAGAAGACCCAAAAAAAAAAAAAAATTCACTCAGAAAGGATCTCCCATGTGAAAGATATGGCCCAAACAATATTTTGCCCAATGTTAAGCAAAAATCCCACAAAAGGTGGGCCAACTTTAGTTAACTGGAGTCGAATGTGGAGGTATCTCCTGATTTCGTGGCGCACTGCCAAAATTAGTGGAACCACTAACTATCACATTAAATTTTACCTGGACGTGTTCACATGCTATGAGTCCGGCGGTTAGGGCAGAGTTAACCGCAGCATTAAATTCTGAACGTGGCCATATGTCAATTCCGTTAACGGTTAAGTTAAACCGTAATAAACTCCGCAGCTGTTTGAAGCCCCCGGTTTTTGGGTGGTAAGGTCATATTGAATGGGGGCTAGCACTAAGGGCTAGCCCCTTTAAACCTTCGCGTGAACAATTGCACGTGACCTTTAACATTTTTCCACATGAATTAAACTTTGATCTTTTGGGTTTTAAATAATTTGTATTATTTAATGTGTGGAATTAAAAGTTATATATATATATATATATATATATATATATATATATATATATATATATATATATATATAGATATATATATATATATATATATATATATATATATATATATATATATATATATATATATATGATTTTTTAAACAAAACATATATATATATATATATATATATATATATAATTTAATTTATTAATTAAACCTTAATTAAAACAAAATATTTTTCCAACACATAAATTTATGAATTCCCATTCAACATTAGAGGTTATTGGCAGTTTCACTTCAGCATTCAAAGTGCAATAACTTCTTCATACGATAACGGATTTTAGTGTCATTTGCGGCGCCGGGATCTCATCGATGAGCACTATCCGGTCGCTCAGGTTTCAACCAATTTTGAGAAATTCCAATTTTGAGCATTTTTACAACTTAGAACATGATCACCTGATCACACCTCCCAAATGGGAAGCTTTTGGACCCACAAAAGCTCACTAAAATGATGAACTGAACTGTAGTACAGAAAATGAGAGAAGAAACATCCTCTTCTCTTTAGCCCTTCAAAAATTCGCTTTGCATAGCAAATTAAATTGAACCCAAACTAGAAAGAAATTCACTCTTCCCTTCACTAATGCTGATCCTCCTGTCAAGAGCTACTTTTCTTGCACTCACTCAGCAAATTACTGGTGAGAAAATTTCAGAAGTAATTTGACCATCATGCCCTAAATGGACTACAAGCTTCTTGGAAAAATTTCCCTGACTTGCCAACTGAAATACATTCATACAAAATCTAAAATTTGCATGTACAAAATGAAGATGACTTACTACATTAGGAATTTAATCCACTTCCTACCAAGCCAACTCCATGGCGTATTTTGCTACAACCGCAATTCTTCATGTGAATCTTCCATTTCCACATCGATAATGGACTCCATAGATCCACTTGCGCCAAACTGTTTGTCCCTTAGCTGCATATGCTTTGGACGATGGGTTGGAAGCAAGGTCCAACAATGAGAGACATCATGTCACTTCATTTGACAAAATGTGCAACTGTTAAGCACTTTCTGAGAAATCTTTCTTTCCCTTTTCTGCTTCCTGTGTGCTTTATTTTTCAACCAGCATCTTGAAGCAACATGGTTAACTCCACCACAAAATGTGCAAAAAAAAATTCTTTCATTTGAACAAGAAAAATGATCATTCTTCGCTGAAACATAATCAAATTGATCATGTGAAGATTATACCTCTTTTGTGGCATGGAATGTCCATCCTTTTTGTCTTTGAAAGATGATGAACTAGTAGAGGAAACAACTCTCCTTTTCAGACTTTCATCAATGTTCTTGTCTTGAAAATTGCTTACATTTGCATGCTCGCCATAAGTGACATGTTTACCTACTACTTGCTGTAATGATGGCTTCAAACAAGGGTAATCATCCGTAAAAAAATTTTGACATATATGCATAGAAGAACTTGGAATAAAGGTTCTCTTTAAATTTGCATTACATGCATTCAAGGATTTGAATTCTTTGCCATAAAACAACACATAACCAAGACCAACATTCTTGGGTCGCTCCACAATTGAAATAGGGTCAACCATGCCTTGTGCATGCTTTCCCAAACCTTTGCCTTCTTGATAGCCCATCTTAAACATTAATTTGGACCCTATTCCCCTTGTATGTTTTTCAAAATAACCAACACACTTTTCAATGGAGGAAATTGAAGACAAGTTGGAATGGTTTACCTCTTCCTCACGCTTGTTCTTGGACAAAGATTCTTGAGCTTGAAGGAGTTGTTTTTCCATGTCATGCAACCTTTGGAGAATTGCTTCCTTCTCTTCCTGCATGGCTAACAATTGTGCATGAAGCTTAACACATTCTCTTTGATCCTCAATGAGAATCTGCACCATGTCCTTCACCTTAATGAATTCATTCTTCATGTCATCATTGAAGAGTCTCGTGAAGGAGGAAAGTTCACTTGTGGAAGAAGTTGACATTATGTAAATGGTCAAAAACAAAAGGAACTTCCAAATAAGTTCTCAAAGCTTTCCAAACAATGACAAGCTTTTTAACCAAATGTCAGTAAAGACCCCTTATTATTCAAGCAGCCATAAAACACAAACTATTGGAGATTGTTTTCCAAAGATAATCTTGAGGTACTTTGGGATAAGGAAATAGCCTACAATTTTTTTTTCCTTTCCAAGACTTAGCTATCAACGGCTATCTTTTCAACTCAAGAAAACTCATACAAGCAACCACTTTGCAACCAATAAAACAATCAATCTTTTACACTGTTTTAACACCTTTTGCACAAAAGCAAATCCTCAACATAAGCACAACCAAGCTTAACCAAAGCTTTGATACCAATCTGATCTGAAATGTGAGAACTTCTTATATATAATACAGAGACGGACTGTAGGGGAATTTACATGATATGTTACTTTTCAAAGAAAGGATGAGATCTCGAAGCTTTCTGGCCCTTTACAGACTCTACCTAAAGAAATAATAGAAGTAATCACTAATTATCTGGAAATGAAACTACTTGTTTGCTGGTGCAAGGTATTAATTATCCATTAAATTATGTGTGCAAACTGTTTAACATGTTTTGCAATTGGAACAAAGTGACTTTGATGAGTTTATGAGTCTTTTTGTATGTAGGAGGCTTATTTATTTTTACTGTTTAACATATTTAAAAATAAGTAGAAAATAAATCACAGAATATAACTCAGCATATGATAAGGCAGTTCACCCCTCCTCGGCTACATCTGCCGGGTCCAAGGCCCCCAAATGGGCATGTACTTGCTCTTATTATGCTCATAAAATGGTTATACAATGTGTTGAAAGCCTAAACAGGTGAAAATATCTGTAGAAATGAGTTCAGAGTGCAGAATACAGTAAGAAATGACTATAGTTTCACCTCCAATGGATGATTATAATCCAATACAACTCTCCAATCCCCAAACCCTGGTGGCTCTTCAAGCTCTCTTGCTGATAAAACACCTGAAGAAATGCTCTAATGGCTCTACAACCTACTCCAGTGGCTCTGGAATGCTCCAAATTACCCAAAATAGACTCTTGGTTCACCTCAAATGGTTAACCATAGCTCAGCACAACTTCAAACCCAAAATGGACCTAATGGCTCAAAAAGCTTCTCCGAAGTTAAATAGGCTGAAGATCAGCTCCAATGGCTCTGAAACCTATCTCAATGGCTTCAAAATGCTGAGAAGACCCAAAAAAAAAAAAAAAATTCGCTCAGAAAGGATCTCCCATGTGAAAGATATGGCCCAAAAAGTATTTTGCCCAATGTTAGGAAAAAATCCCACAAAAGGTGGGCCAACTTTAGTTAACTGGAGTCAAATGTGGAGGTATCTCCTGATTTGGTGGCGCGCTGCCAAAATTAGTGGAACCACTAACTGTCACATTAAATGTTACCTGGACGTGTTCACATGCTATGAGTCCGACGGTTAGGGCAGAGTTAACCGCGACATTAAATTTTGAACGTGGCCACATGTCAATTTTGTTAACGGTTAAGTTAAACCGTAATAAACTCCGCAACTATTTGAAGCCCCCAGTTTTTGGGCGGTAAGGTCATATTGAATGGGGGCTAGCACTAAGGGCTAGCCCCTTTAAACCTCCGCGTGAACAATTGCACGTGACCTTTAACATTTTTCCACATGAATTAAACTTTGATCTTTTGGGTTTTAAATATTAATAATTAACTATATATATATATATATATATATATATATATAATATGATTTTTTAAAACCATACAAAACATTAATATATATAATTTAATTTATTAATTAAACCTTATTTAAAATAAAATAATTTTCCAACACATAAATTTATGAATTTCCATTCAACATTGGAGGCTATTAGCAGTTTCACTTCAGCATTCAAAGTGCAATAACTTCTTCATACGGTAACTGATTTGAGTTTCATTCATAGCATTGGGATCGCATCGAAGAGCACTATCCGGTCGCTCAGGTTTCAACCAGTTTTGAGCAATTTCAATTTTGAGCATTTTTACAACTTAGAGCATGATCACCTGATCACACCTCCCAAATGGGAAGCTTTTGGACCCAAAAAATCTCACTGAAATGATGAACTGAACTGTAGTATAGAAAATGAGAGAATAAACATCCTCTTCTCTTCAGCCCTTCAAAAATTCGCTTTGCATAGCAAATGAAATTGAACCCAAACTAGAAAGAAATTCACTCCTCCCTTCACTGATGTTGATCCTCCTGTCAAGAGCTGCTTTTCTTGCACTCACTTAGTAAATTACTGGCAAGAAAATTGTAGAAGTAATCTAACCATCATGTCCTAAATGGACTACAAGCTTCTTAATTTCACGACTTGCCACGGAAATACATGCAAACAAAATATGAGATTTGGATGTACAAAATGAAGATGACTTATTGCATTAGGAAGTTAATCCACTTCCTACCAAGCCAACTCCATGGCGTCTTTTGCTACAACCGCAATTCTTCATGTGAATCTTCCATTTCCACATCGATAATGGACTCCATAGATCCCACTTGCGCCAAAGTATTTGTCCACTTAGTGCATATGCTTTGGACGACGATGGGTTGGATGCAAGGTCCAACAATGAGAGACATCCCATGTCCTTCCTTTGACAAAATGTGCAAGCTGTTAAACACTACCGAGAAAGCCTTCTTTCCCTTTTCTGCTTCCCGTGTGCTTTCTTTTTCAACCAGCATCTTGAAGCAACATGGTTAACTCCACCACAAAATGTGCAAAATTTTTTTCTTTCATTTGAACAAGAAAAATTATCATTCTTCGCTGAAACATAATCAAATTGATCATGTGAATGATTATACCTCTTTTGCGGCATGGAATGTCCATCCTTTTTGTCTTCGAAAGATGATGAACTAGTAGAGAAAACAACTTTCCTTTTGAGACTTTCATCAATGTTCTTGTCTTGAAAATTGCTTACATTTGCATGCTCGCCATAAGCGACATGTTTACCTACTAATTGATATAATGATGGCTTCAAACAAGGGAAATCATCCTTAAAACAATTGTGACATATATGCATAGAAGAACTTGGAATAAAGGTTCTCTTTAAATTTTCATTACATGCATTCAAGGATTTGAATTCTTTGCCATAAAACTGCACATAACCAAGACCGGCATTCTTGGGTCGTTCCACAATTGAAATAGGGTCAACCATGCCTTGTGCATGCTTTCCCAAACCTTTGAATTCTTGATAGCCCATCTTAAACATTAATTTGGACCCTATTCCCCTTGTATGTTTTTAAAAAGAACCAACACACTTTTCAATGAAAAAAAAAAAAAAATATAGATCAATGACTTGAAAATAAGCCTCTTCGAGGGGGAATCCTCCTTTTACATCACATAAATGAAAAATTATTGGATGATTCAAATGATAATACCTCCTGGGTATATATAGGAGTCTAAGGGATCAAAATATAATTAGGGACTACATAACAATAATAACGTAAGGGTAAAACAATAACAATAATGAGATTCTATGGGGCACAACAATAACAATATCGGGGCTACACTAGTATTATAGGGAACTAACATGCCACTCTCCTTCAAAAATGTGTTGTCTTCAATTCTTGATTAGTTTTGGATGCTTCTGAATAAAATACTCATTCTCCCATGTGGAATATTCAATAGGTAAGTTCTTACACTTAATGAGATACTCTGAAATTGATCTATTTTGTAGTTGTCATATTCTTCTTTCCATGATTGCTTTAGGCTCCAATGTGATTTTTCATTCCTTGTCAAGTTTTGGAAATAAAGTTTGAATTGGAAGCTTTTTACATGTAACCTTATTTAAGTATGAAACATGGAGAACTGGGTGTACTTGCGAAGATGCAGAAAACTCCAATTTTTACGTAGTAGTACCAATCTTTTGCAACACCTTGTAAGTGCCATAATACTTGGGTGATAATTTATTATCCTTCTTGGATTGATCGAGGGAAATTTTTTTGTATATATCGTTGTAAAAATACCCAATCGCCCACATCAAAAATTCTCTCACTACGATGATGATCTGCTTATTGTTTCATTCGATTCTGCACCATAGTCATGTTAACCTTTAATAGTTGGAGAACTTGTTGTTGATGCTTAATGTGATATTCCACTACTTGAACCTTAGAATGTCTCTTAAATATTATGTTATGGACGATGGATGATATCCATAAAGTGCCATAAATAGGGTCATTTTTGCTGTAATATGAAAGGAAGTGTTATACCACCATTCTCTCAGGACTAACCACTTGATCCATTATGTTTATTTATCATATACAAAGAAAAAAATATATCATTCCAAAAATTTGTTCACTATCTCAGTTTTCAAATGAGATTGAGGATGATAATATGATCTATGATCTAATTCAATACAAATACAAGCAAATAATTCTATCCAATTTTTTTTAGTGAAAATGGGATCTTTATCACTTACAATAATATTTCAGTTTCCATGTAACTTTCGAATTATTTCCATTAATGCAATAACGACTGTATTGGCTTTTAAATGATGAGATAATGCAAAAAAGTGTGCATACATGGTAAGTATATCAACTGCCACCATGATGACACTCTTCCCTTCAGACTTGGGTAAACATGTGATAAAATCCATTGAGACCTCTTCCCAATGCTAACTTGGAATGGCTAATGGTTGTAAAATAACCAAGGTCTTAATTGTCACAACTTTATATGGTTGGAAAACCAAACATTCTACCACGAACTTTTGAATATCAAATTTAAGTCCATCCATAAAAAAATCCTTATTAAACCTGTTGTAATTTTTTAAAAATCGTGAGTGTCCTCCTATAGGAGAGGTGTGCAATTCCAAAAGAACATTTTGTTTAAGTTGGGATTTCTCACATATATATAGGTAATATTTATACCAGAGTAAATCATTTCTCCAAATAAATTAATCATATGCACTGGGATCTTGCTGCAACTTTTAAATGAGTGTCCATACCTCTTCATCATTATTCCATTCATCCTTTGCTTCAATTATTCCATAAGGTTGGATAGTATAAATGGAACAAAGTAATGCTTCCACATCCTTGTCCCTTCTTGCAAGTGCATGTGCAAGAACATTTTGATTCCTTTTTTTTGTAGATTATTTCAAAGTCATAAACCAACATCTTTGTGACCCATTTTTTTTTCTCTTCAAAATATAATATTTTTTCCAAGAAGTGTTTAAGACTATCATGATATTTTTTACGTTGAAGTTTATTCCCATTAAGTAAGGGCACCATTTCTTCAGTGCATGTACTAATATCAACATTTACTTCTCATAAATAGGTTTTTGTAAATACTTTCCCTTAATTGGATTACTTTTAAAAGCAATGGGTCTTCCTTCTTCCACGAAAGCAACACCAATATTATTTCATGAGGCATCACATTCCATGATATAGGTTTTTGTGAAGACTGGTGTAGCTAATACCGAAGCTTGACACATTGCCTATTTAAGATGTTCAATGGCCTTAGTTGCTTATGGAGTCCAAAAAAAATCATATTTATTCAGTAATGTTGTTAGAGGTGCTGCTATCTTCCCATAGTTCTTAACAAATTTGTGATAATACCTTGTCAACCCGAGAAATCCTCGAAGATGCCTTAAGGTTGTGGGGATTTTCCATTCCTTGATGTCTTTAATTTTGTTAGGGCCTGCCTCAACACCCTCATGGAATACAATATGACCCAAATATTCCACTTCATGTGCTCCAAAGAAACATTTAGAGGATTTTTCATACACTTATTTATCCTTCAATAGTTTGAGCACACTGTCAACAAGTTGCGCATTATATTTCCAAGGCTTGCTAAAGATTAGTTCATCATTAAAAATACTAACAAAAAAATTCTAAGGAAGGGTTTGAAGTTAAATTCATCAAACCTTGAAATGTGGAAGGTGCATTAGTAAGGACAAAAGGCACAACCAAAAATTTGACCTTCATGAGTTCTAAATGTTGTTTTCGGAATGTCTTCTGTGTTCATTCTAATTTGATGATATCCTGAACAAAGATCCAACTTTGTGAAGTAAAATTATCCATGTAGTTCATCCAACAATTAATCAATGATAGGAATGATAAATATATCTTTAATATTGAGCTTATTGAAATTTTTATAATTTGGACCCATACACCATCATCCATCACTCTTATGTACCAATACCACTGGAGAAGAAAAAGAACTTTGTTTAGGTTGATTTATACCTGCCTCTAGCATTTCTGCAGCCATACGTTCAATTTCACTCTTTTGGGCATAATGATATCTGCAAGGTCTAATGTTTGGAGGAATAGTCATGGAATCAAGTGAATAACATGATCATGGTCACGAATAGGTGGGAGACCTTTGGGAGTCTCAAAAACCTTGGAATCATTGTCAAGGATTTTTTGGAGATATCAAGAAATGAATGAATTTAACATTTCAACATCTAGTGAACATAATTGTGTAATTACCCCCCATTGTTCCCTCTTCAAAATATTTTTCATGCTATTATAACTAATTATCTTCCCAGGTTTCCCAATGATACCCCTTAATTCAATTTCATTTCCTTCTGAGAAAAATTTCAGGAAAAGTCCTTGAAAATTAAAATCTTTCATCCCCACATATTGTAACCATTGGAATCATAATACAACATCCACACCAACCATTGGAATGGAAAGCATTGGAATATTCAATATATATTCCCTCATGGTTAGATTGATATTATGACACTTCCCTTAGCAATTTCTAGTTCCTCCATTTGGAACCATCGCTTGACACTCTAGTGTTTGGTATATAAACAAGTTCAAATAATTGGCTATCTTACATTGCATAAAATTATGAGTACCACCCTAATCAATCAACACTTTTACCTTTTTATTATTGATATATCCTTGTATCTTGAGAGTTTGAGTAGTAATTATTGCCATTTTGTTACAAGATATGGTCAGATTCATTTCTTGTTTTTCAACCCCTTAGATTGGTTCCTAGTGTATATCTTATTCTTTTGATGTTTATTTTTCCTTTTCTTCCTCCTCTTCATAATCTATGTAAAATAATTTCTTCTCAACACACTTATGACCTTTAGTGTATTTTCTATCACAACTGTAACAAAGCCCTTTTTCTCTATTTTTTTCATCCAGTTGTTGTGATGTCAACCTTGTAGGTCATGGGAAGATAGGAACAATAACACTTCCATCTTTATAGTTGTGAGTGGTAGACCTCCTTGTTGCCATAATTTTGCTTTCAAACTTCCTTTCCACCCTGAATGCATTCTCCAATAACTTAGGTTCCAAAAGGAAAACCTCATGTTTGTTGCTATCCTTTAAAGTCCCCATGAAGACATCAATAATATGCACCTCTAGAATATCATTTACCTTGATATTCAATCTCGAAGTGTCCTCAATGTGCTCCACAATTTAACCGTATTGTTTGAGATTTATCATTTTTCCAAAGAAGGTATTTCTCTTTGTATAATCATAATGTGCTATCAATTCTTCTGTAAAAACTGTCTAATTGACTATTTCTTTATGAGAACAAAGCCATTGATACCATACAAATTGATTGGGTTCTAAATATAATTATGCAATGCGTACCTTTTGTGTGTGTTACACATCGTGTAGATCAAAGAAATGCTTCATCTATAGTATACATGTTACTGGATCCTTTCCATCAAACTTTCTCATCTCGATCTTATGAATGTGATTTGTCTTCAACCCATTGTTGGAGTCTATAAAATAATAATTCATTTTATTTTTTCCTCATACTTATTTTCATGGAATACCATGTCACCACTAGGAAGCCTTTCGTGCAGCAACTTTATCAAACCTTCCTTCAACCCTTCCATCTTGACATTCATCATTTCTTCCATGTATTCTTTTAAACCATCATTCAAAACTCCCATTTCCCTTTTTATTTTTTCTTCTAAACCATCCATGTCCCCTTTTAAACCATCCATACTAACATTCATCATCACTTCCAATTCATTTTTGGTTACACTTTGCAAGAGAAAAAATTGTTGCACTTGGTCTCATAATTTTGATATATCATGTTACATTTCTTCCTCTTCTTCATGTGTCATACTAGATATTTTTTTTGGCTTATTGGGTGTATCCATTTTTTTGTTTTGATTCATTTTTAAACCAAATAATGATATCTATGCTTCAATATTCCCTTTGAATCACTTCAAAATATTTTTTCAAACAAAAGTTATGCAAATTTTAAAAATAGACATTTTTTTCTTTCTTTTAGGAGCTCCATTTTGAAACTATTGTATCTATGTAATTTCAACCTCCCAAGGTCTGAAATTACATATTGAGGTAGCCATATGTGCCTTCTTTCCAACCCTACTAGTTATACCAGTATTGGATTCTTCAAGATGAAGTTATGCCAAATATCCCACGATGACCTGATTATGAACTAGTTCAATAGAGAAAACTTGTATGGTATTCCATGTTATGAAACCAGCTCCAAAAGTTGAAGAAAAGAGAGATGAAAGCCTTATATATCAGCCAATTCAATGGTGAAAACCCATATACATGACATAAATGAAAAATTATTGGATGATACAAATGAAAAAACTCCTTTCTATTTATAGGAGTCCAATGGGTCACAATATAATCCTAGCCGACATAACAATAACAATGTAAGGGCACAACAATAAAAATATTGGGCTTCTATTTGGCACAATAATAACAATATGGGGACTACATTGGAAAAATAATAATAATAATAAGGGGGCCATACTAACAATAACAATAAGGGGATACACTAGTATTATAGGGACCTAACATGCCCCTCTCCTTCAAACAAGTATTTTCCTCAACACTTTATTATTTATCGATGCTTATATATAAAATTATCATCATCCCATGTGGAATATTCAACGAGTAAGTTCTTCCACTTGCTGATATACTCTGAAATTGATCGATTCATAGTTTTTGAGTTCTTGTTTCCGTGACTGCTTCAAAACTTCTTTCGTTACGATGTTGATCTTCCTGTTGTTTCATTCGATTTTGCACCAAAGTTAGGTTATCCTTTGAGAGTTGGATAAATTTTTGTTGATGATCGATGTGATATTCCAATACTTTATCATCCATATTAGCTTTCATTTTATCCTTCAAACAATCCAAATTAGCCTTGATTTTTTCTTTTAAACCATCTATGTCATCTTTTATTGCTCTTTGTAAGATCAAATTTTGTTGCACTTTGTACCATAATTTTGATATATCATACTGCAATTCTTCCTCTTCATGTGTCATAGTAGAGCTTTATTAGGGCTTAATGGGTGTGGAATTATTTTTTGGAGGCATTATATAACTCAATACTAATATCTATGCTTCAATATGCCCTTGGAATCACTTCAAACTAATTTTTCAAACAAATGTTATGCAAACTTGTTTAAAAAATACACACCTTTTTCTTGATTTTTAGAAGGTCTATATTGAACCTGATTTATATTTGTTATTTATATCCTATATTATTCCTCTAAGTCCTATTTCTAATGCCACAAGTCTGATTTGGATTCTTCAAGACAATGTTATGCCCAATCTCCCACAATGACCTAATTATGGACAGGTTCAGTAGAGTGAACTTGTACGACGTGCCACATGTCACTGTTTCCTCCTTCGGCTCTAAAATTGATACATAGGAAACTAAATTCCATTTGATTTTGACCACTTTTTACAGAATTCCAATCTGATGCTTAGAGAGAGAGTTATCAGGATTTTCCCAAGGTCACCTCTTTGAGATGAAATTCGGGAGCCTAGAAAAACCATAACTTCCACATATTATATCTCCGAACATATTGCGAACCAAGATCTGAATTTTTTACACGATGTTCATCAGGATTTATTCGCAAATGGTTTTTTTTAGCTTTTGAACCTTCGTAGAAAATTTTTTATAGAAAAAATTCCACGATGACATGTTTGAAGCAGCGAAACCCTAGAATCCAAAGCTTTGATACCAAATGTTATGAAACCAGCTCCAAAAATAGAAGAAAAGAGAGATCAATGCCTTAAAATTCAGCCACTTCGAGGGGGAAGCCTGCTTTACATTACATAAATAAACAATTTTTGGATGATACAAACGATAAAACCTCCTTTCTAATTATAGGAGTCCAATGGGTCATAATATAATCCTAGCCGACATAACAATAACAATGTAAGGACACAAAAATAACAATAGTGGGCTTCTATGGGGCACAATTATAACAATATGGGGACTACATGAGAAAAACAATAACAATAAGGGGGTTATATTAACAATAAAAATAAGGGGATACACTAGTATTATAGGGACATAACGTTCCACATGTCACTAATTCAACCTTCAGCCTTAAAAATGATACATGAAAAACAAAGATCTATGAAATTTCTGTCAATTTTTACAAAATTGAAATCTGAAGCTCGAAGAGAAAGTTATGAACATTTTCCCTAGAACACTGGTTTGAGATTGGATTTTGGAGCATGCATAAACACTAACTTCATTGGACCATATATCCTAAAATATAGCAAACCAAGGTCTAAAAATTTTACACAATGTTCATCAATATTTCAACTTGATGTGATAGAAATTTCAACTTCTGAAGCCTCGCAAAAAAGAAGAAGTTATAGTGAAAATTCCAAGATAACATATTTGAAATATCATAATCCTAAGATCTAGAGCTCTAATACCAAATGTTATGCAACTAGTTTAGAAAAAAAAATAATATAGATCGTCAAAAGTGAAAGAAAGTGTATGGAATGTAGTTTTTCATTTATCGTTTTCAGGGCTGAAGGCTAAAAAAATTACACGTGGCAGAATGTACAAGTTCGCTTTACTAAACTAGTCCATAATGAGGTCATCGTGGGAGATTTTGCATAACTTCATCTTGAAGAATACAATATTGGTATAAATACTGGGGTTAGAAATAAGAAATACAGGGCTACCTAGGAACTCAATTTCAAACCTTGGGAGGATGAAATTACAAAGATACAATAGTTTCAAGATCGATCTCCTAAAAGCAAGAAAAATGTGTGTATTTTTTAAAAAATTGCATAAATTGTGTTTAAAAATCAATTTAAAGTGATTCAAAGGGCATATTGAAGCACATATATCATTATTTGGTTAAAAAATGCCTCGGGAAAAAAATGGATACACCCAGTAACCAAATTTAAAGCTCTAGTATGACACAAGAAGAGGAAGAAATGCAACATGATATATCAAAATTATGAGACCAAGTGAAACACATTTCACTCTCGCAAAGAGTAACCAAAAATGAATTGGAAGCGATAACGAATGTTAAGACGGATGGTTTAAAAGGCGCCATGGATAGTTTAGAAGAAAAAATAAAAAGGGACATGGGAGTTTTGAATAAAGGTTTATAAGCCTACATGGAAGAAATGATGAATGCCAAGATGTAAGGGTTGAAGGAAGGTTTGACAAAGTTGCTACAAGAAAGTATTCTTAGTGGTGACAAGGTATTCCATGAAAATAAGTATGAGTACAAATGGAAACTAAATTATGATTTTAGAGACTCCAACAATGGGTTGAAGACTAAACACATTCCAAAGATCGATATGAGGAATTTTTATGATAAGGATCCGGTAACATGGATACTAAAAAAGGATCGATTATTTGATCTACACGATTTGCAACACACATAAAAGGTAGGCATTGCATCTTTATACTTAGAACCCAATTAATTTGTATGGTATCAATGAATTTTTTCTCATAAAGCACCAGTCACTTGGACAAATTTTATGGAGGAATTAGTAGCACATTATGAGGATACAAAGAGAAATACCTTAAGTTTAGCCAAATGATAAATCTCAAACAAAAGGTTTCAGTTGGGGAGCACATTGAAGACTTCCAAAGATTGAATATCTAGGTAACTGATAATATAGAGGAGAATCAAATTGATGTCTTCGTATTGACTTTAAATGATAGCATCAAACTTGAGGTTAGCCTTTGGGAACCTAAGTCATTAGAGAATGCATTCACGGTGGTAAGAAAATTTGAAATTAAAATTATGGAAACAAGGAGGTCTACCACTCACAACTGTAAAGTTGAAAGTGTTGTTGTTCCTAGCTTCCCACATCCTATAAGGTTGACACCATAACAATTGGAGGAAAAAATATCAAAAGGGATATGTTACAATTGTGATAGAAAATACACTAAAGGTCATAAGTGTGCTGATAATAAATAATTTTACATAGATTGTGTTGAGGAGGAAGAAAATGAACAATAAACATCAACATAAGATGATAAACACCATGAACCAATGCCATGGGCTAAAAAATAAGAAATGAATTCGACCATACCTTGTAACGCATTAGCGGGAATTACCACTCCTCAAAATCTGAAGATAAAAGGATATATCAAGAATAAAATGGTAATAGTGTTGATTTATTAAGGTAGTACTCATAATTTTATTCATTGTAAGATAGCCAAGGATTTGAATTGCTTTCTTTACCCAACATTAGAGTGTCAATGGATGGTTTCAAATGGAGGAACTATAAATTGCTTAGGGAAGTGTCATAATATCAATCTAACCATGGGGGAATGTGTATTTAATAGTCCAATGCTTTCCATTCCAATGGGGGGTGAGGATGTTGTATTAGTAGTCCAATGGTTACAATATTTGGGGATGATAATTTTAATTTTCAAGAAATTTTCTTGAATTTTTTCTTGGAAGGACAGAAAATTGAATTAATGGGTATCGTAGGGAAACATGAGAAGATAATTAGCTGTAATGGAATGAAAAATATTTTGAAGGAGGAACAAAAGGGGGGTAACTGCACAATTATGTTATGTTCAAACATAAAAGTCATGCATTTCTCCAAATCTCCAAGGAATCATTGAAAATCATTCCAAGGTATTTGAGAATCTCAAAGGTCTCCCACATATTCATAATCATGACCATTCTATTCACTTGATTCCAGGAATTTTTCCTCCAAAAATTAGACCTTACATATATCCTTATGCCCAGAAGAGTGAAATTGAACGTATGGTTGCAGAAATCCTAGAGGCATGTATAATTCAATCTAGCCAACATTATTTCTCTTCTCCAGCAGTATTAGTGCATAAGAAGGATGGATCACGGTGTATGTGTCCAGATTATAGAGATCTCAACAAGCTCACTATTAGAGATAATTTTCCCATTCCTTTCATTGATGAATTGGTGGATGAACTACATGGATCAATTTACTTCACGAAGATGGATCTTCGTTCTAGATATCATCAAATTAGAATGAAGACAAAAGACATTCTAAAAACAAAATTTAGAACTCATGAAGGTCGTTATGAATTTTTTGTCATACCTTTTGGCCATACTAATTCACCTCCCACATTTCAAGGTTAGAAGAATTCCACTTTAAAACCCTTCCTTAGAAAATTTGGGTTGATATTTTTTGATGATATACTAATCTGTAGAAAGTATTGGAAAGATCATACTGAACATGTTGACAGGGTGCTCAAACTAATGGAGGAGAAACAATTGTATGCAAAATCCTCCAAATGTTTCTTTAGAGTACAGGAAATGGGATATTTGGGTCATATTATATCCTATGAGGGTGTTACAACATACCATAACAAAATTAATGCCATTAAGGAATGGAAAATCCCCATAGCCATTAGGCATCTTCGAGGATTTCTTGGGTTGAAAACGTATTATCACAAATTTATTAATAATTATGGGAAGATAACATCACCTCTAATGACATTGCTAAAGAAAAATGATTTTTTTTGGAATCCAGAAGCAACTAAGTCCTTTAAACATCTTAAAGAGGCAATGTGTCGAGCTCCGACATTAGCTACAAAATAATACACAAAAACCTTTATTGTGGAATGCGATGCCTCAAAAAAAGGCATTGGTGTTTTTTTTAATGCAAGAATGAAGACCCATTTCTTTTGAAAGTCATCCAGTTAAGGGAAAGTATTTACATAAACCTATTTATGAGAAGGAAATGTTGGAAATACTACATGCACTTGAGAAATGGCACCCTCACCTATGGGAAGACACTTCAAGGTAAAAAATAATCATGATAGTCTTAAATACTTCTTGGAAAAAATATTATCTTCAGAAGAGCAACAAAATGGGTCACAAAGATGTTGGGTTATGAAATTGAAATCATCTACTAAAAAAGGAAGAAAAATATTGTTGCAAAAGCACTCTCAAGAAGGGATTAGGATGTGGAAGTGTTGCTCTGATACCAAATGTTATGTAACCAGATCACACACAAAAAAAAAGATAGATCAACAACGTTAAAATAAGGCTCTTTGAGGGGAAAACCTCATTTTACATCACATAAATGAACAATTATTGGATGATTCAAATGACAAGACCTCCTTGGTATATATATGAATCTAAGGGGTAAAAATATAATTAGGGCCTACATAACAATAATAATGTAAGGACACAACAATAAAAAGAGTGGGCTTATATGGGGCACAAGAATAACAATATGGGGGCTACACTAGTATTATTGGGACATAACAAAACCCCGCAAGGGGGAAAACCTACAATCAATTCTTATTATTCTATTAGTTAATCAAGGTTCATCTTAGGTACAAAGTACAGTTATAATGAAACACCATTATTTAAACATAAAATACAGTAGGCCTCCAAGGGCCAATCCAGAATCATGCAAGATCCTCATGAGATGGCAACATGAAAATATATCAAGGAGGTATTTACAAGCCCTCCACAAGTACTTTGATATATATTCCTCCACATCACAAGGGAACCTATCTCAAGTAGTATACATATAAATATATCACAATCATCTCAATGTCATCATTAATATCACTATCATATTGTCATACAGGATTCTCCACATAAGGACACAACAATACATTTCAGTCATAATAACTTAGTCATATATCACTGTCATAAAGGTCCTGCCATAAAATTATGTCATTAGCACAAGAGTTATTTCCATACAATTCTTTCATACCTTCATACACATAATTATCATACCCATCACTGTCATACACTTCATTGTCATAGGAATATATGTCATTGTCATATGTTATAGCCATTTGTAAACACACTTCCATACTTCAATAATTGACTATAATGATCTATCAATAAACCTTATAAAGGCCTCATTATTATAATTCATTATAGTTGTCCAAAGAGTACACTAGATATTGTACAATAAAATCCAACTTGGCCCTTCTACATTATTAAAACATAAGACAAATGCATACCTTTGATGGACATCGTGAGTATGTCCTTGAATACACTTCAATTGTGCACTGATTCTTGAAGGTTATCATCCCTAGTTAGGGATTTCTATTAAACCATGTAAAAATTATAATTCTGTCACAAATATTCCCTAAAACCTACAATAGTTCTCCATTTTAGGACATTTACTCCTTCGCTCTAGCTCTTGTCACTTGCAGTCGAGCTTCAACATCCTTCTAGGTCGTATGACCAACCAAAAACAAAGATTCAACCTCTCTGCAATGAACAAAGATACCTACATCTAGGACACATATAGTCATCACTGAAATAACCCACAAATAGTCTGAGATAAACCACAAATAATAGTCATAGTAGGCATAAAAAATAACCACCATTAGGTCACAGAGAATACCCACTATTTAGGCCACATACATAAATTAGGTAGGCCACATTTGATCACAAATAAGGTCTCAAATGTAAGCCACTATATGTCGCAGATAGGCCAAAAAGAAGGTTGCATAAGATGCCACTAGGTCATAGAGAAATGTCACAGGCACCCTAAATCTAATATAGAATAAATCTGAGTTGCATGCCAAATGATGGAGGTAAGGTGCTAATTTATAATTGATTGATCATAGGAAGGGTCACGTCCTTTGGGGAAATCCAACTTGAAAAATTATGTGGACGACATGAATTCGGAGGGAAACATAAATTCAATGATCTAGGTGGATATTGGTGGCCATCTGCCTATTCCAACTAGACCTCCAATCAGTTTCATCAGTTTCCTTCTTTATAACAACATTTACTATTTTTAGTAGTTTTTCGGGTCTTGAACTTCTAGAGCAGTTTTGAACCTTTAAACGGCGGTTTTTTGAGGTCTGCAACAGGCCCATATTCATAGGCAAGGGCCTACCACAAACCCTGTAGTACTTAGAGAGATATTTCAAACAAGGTATCCTACACACCAAACATAGATAATATGACCAAGTTACGACCCCAGGATGTTGGTTGCCCAACTAACCCTAACAGGGCCCAAAAACTCTTGTCGTTCCAACTCCTAGGGTTAGGGTTTTGGTTGTTTAGGGTTTTTCCTTGTTGTTCAATAATAAAAATTCCCTTCAGCCTCATTGTAACACAGTTCAGAGGCACATAGCCACCACATTTCTTCTTAGAGATAAGCTACCATCATCCGAGCTAGTTTATTTCCATTCTGTCTGTAAGCATATTTCAATTTTTTTATATTAATGAAATGAAGTGTTGTTTCTGATGCATCTCTGTATTTATGGTTATATCTATATTCTGTTGTGTTCATGTTTAACTTCAGATCATTCAAATTCTTCTAATAATCTTTAAATATTCTTTGATGATTATTTTCCCAAATAAATTTGCATCTCAATAAATAATAGAGAGAGAAGTGCCAAACCAATTAAGAATAATTTCCTTTATGCAATTTTGAATTCTCTCTTGGGGCAGGATGGTTTCTTTTTGGGTTAATTGAGTTTTTCTTAGGGAAATTCATCACATAGTTTCCCCAATTTTCAACTATATCTACGTGGATCTAAGGAAAATTTCGGAACATGGGTTTTTCTCCTAGAATCAATGACATTCTTTTATATTATTTACATTGCACCTAGGTCAATTCTAGAAATATTGAGGTAGTGACCAATAGTATGGAAAACTTGTGCCATGAAAAATCGAGCGTTTAACTTCAAGTGTGATTTATGGACATACAAAGTAGAATTTGGAAAATCCAAAACATAGATTTTATTCAAAACATCCCCAATTAGGTTACTGTCAATAATTTTCTCCAAAAATTATGTGGATTTGGAAATACCTATGGTTCTTTCAAGGGTATATTTTTTGTTGTGGTTGTTTTCCATCTACACCCCAAACCAAGCAACCATTTAGAAAAGCGAACTAGAACAAGTTATTCTAAACTAATTCCATGCTAAATAGATCCTATGTATTCATATCTTTAGCCAAGGATACACAAAATACAATATTTTGTAAATTTATCATGGTTTGATAGGTAAGATTTGGGGAAATTGGTTATAATTTTCCCTTGGCCTTTCTTGTATAAACATATGGGAAAAAACCACATTTAGGGAGTTAAAAAAGGGGAGGTTCTATCACTTTTGTATGTATTTGGGATGATCCCATATAATAACCACTGGGGATCAAGCTCCTCTACGTTTTTATTTATGTAAGTTATGGTTTCATTAATATAAGAATGCTAATTTTCAAGTTTTATCTTTGGTGTTAAATAATGTTGTGATTTAGTTTCTTTAAATAGTAAATTTTGTTAGTTGCAAGGGCCCACAAACCTAGTGTGTTTCCCCTTTCATTCTTGTGTGATTTCATGTTGGTGTGTTGTGTGGTTTGAATTCTATAAGATAAACTATGTTTCTATAACTAGATCCATTACTTTGTAAACATATTATTCATTGACGTGTGGGTACTTTGTATGCAAATAGATTTGCTTTGATTGAAATTAATATATATATTGTCATATGGATTTGTTGGCTTAGATATGATTCATATACATTGTTGTCTCATATTTGACACAAGGTTACTTGCACAGGATTTAATATCTATCATTTTATGTTAATCTAACTCCTGAAATGTGGATTCTATGAACATATTATTATGTGATTCATCACATAACTCAGATCAAGTGTTCTTTCATTTATTGTGCATCTTTATTTAATAAAATTGCTTTGTTTTATACTTAAATAATATCACTCAACATTCTTACTTTCTAGACCTCTTGTATCTCATATAGCGACATCCAATTGATAAGGACTGTGTGCTGATTACAAAATGTAAGTTTGATTGGCATCAGGATTTGGGATTGGATAATGATAGTATGTTGTTTATCTCTAGAGAAGAATGATATATATGTTTTTCTTATTGTACAATGATATGCATATATAATCATTCTTTCCAATGCTTTGAAACATGGACTGGGTTTATAGTTATAAACCTCACATTTAATTTTGTTCAAACTTTCATTTAAATCATGTAATGACCAAATAACAATTTTGTACCTTGGGGGAATTTAGGATTAATATCTTTTTCTCCAATTGTGTGATTGGAAGCACTGCATATTTGATAGAGGCTATCTTTTCCAACGCCTTGATTTTCTTTCATGTAAATTGGTTTTGAACTCATTGCGATTTCTTGAGCTTTGTGACTACCTGAGACTTGATGGAATTTTTTTGTCAATAAATCTATGAGGGCCTAGTTGCAAGAACCTAATGGTCCCTTAGATAAGTCTCTTGATATAGTTGCGTGAGTTATTCTACTACTGAAGGTATTCTAATTTTTTTAAGTCTAGTGTGTGATGTCTAATGAAGTTGGAGACTGGTCCATTGGAAGGCTCTGCATAGAATTCCACGGTAATGCAAGTTTTTCATGCTTCCTTGTGTGATAATTTCTTTAGGCAGTGAGTTAGTTCTCTAGTGTTTCTATATCCACAAAAATAGTGTATTGTCTCAAAGTGTATGATCCCAGATTGACGACTGAGGTTGAGTATTTGTTGTTGTCAATAATCTCACCTTAAAATTCAGTCTACATGTGAGGGGAGCACACAAATTAAAGGAAGTAGATATGAACATCACATGCATTGCAAGTTTGGGGCTTTTGTTTCAATAAATTATATCTCCAATCCAAATGTAAAGTTATTATGGATAATATTTTATTGCCCACTTAGGAGAATCAAATTTTCTTAGAAGTGTCACCCATGTAATTATTATCTTGGTTGTAATTAGTATATCACTATTTATTGAAGAATATAATTTTCTATACATTTTATGTGAGAAATAGGATTGTATCCAACAAAAATCAATTAAATTGTAGTTTCAATTGGGTTTTAGTAGTTGATACTAAAGAGAACCTCCAAGTTAAACACTTTCTCAAACAAGTTTTTGGTTGGAGAAATTATAATGCTTAGTAGGATGTAAATATGCCTAATTTTATAAGGGAAACTATGTCTTGCACTTTTTTATAAAGGGACGTCACATACATAGATCATACCAATCACTACATGGGAAGGAATGAGGGCATTTTCATCGTGTTTCATAGCCATACTTCTTATTAAATCTCAACACATTCGTCATGGAGAACCCTAATGTAAAACCATTGTTGGTTGTAAGGACTTTAACTTCTAGAGAAAGCAACAAAAAATATCAACCTATAGTAGATTGACATTATCATTCATAGTGATGTCATCCTTTTATTCTTAGAATCATTCCCTAAAACAACACTTAGATTCTTCTTACATAATATTCTATTATGATTTTACAAGTTGTTGGGCTTCTTTCCCCGCACTAGAAACCTATCAACACCAACATATTTAAATATATTATATTGAATCATTCACATCAAATATTTGGGTAGAGCTCCCTTTATGTCCCTCCACTTTGTTTGATAAGGAAAGGAATGGTCCTAAGGGGGGAATCCAAGGATTTTAACATGGTTTTGGTTTATAAAAAAAAAAATATCATGTACCTTCAAGGCAATTGGTTCAGTCAAAGAGTGTATGAGAAAAAACAAGTTTGTCAAGAACAAATCAAAGACCAGGAAAATATGCCAATGAGTTAAACAACTTATATATATTGATACCTTTAATATGATCATTCATTTACCATGAGTATCCAAACCGAGAAATAATAATATTTCCATGTGAATAATAAGATTATAATTTTATACTTACATAAGAAACTAATATAAATTTGTTGAAGTTCAATTTTTTTTAACAAGTAAAATAATGCAATATATATTGTACAAAGCTAAATCACCTTTAAAGTTATATAGACAGATAAGAACATACCCAACCAAATATCCTTCCATGAAAACAAACTCATTAAACAAATACCATAGATACGCATCACATGTTAAAGCTAACATATCACAAGCCATGACTATCTTAAATTCAATAAGATATGTATAAACTCTATAGTTCAATATGAAAGGTAAATCTAATTTATTGGGTTAGGTTTAGGTCCAATTAAATATATGCTTTCTCAAAGGCGAGGAGGAATTATTTTCTCTAACATTTTCAAGAGAAGGCGTCGAAAGAGATCCAAAAAGGAAAATAAAAATAAATAAAAGGATGGACTAAAGATAGAGACAAATGAGTGCTTATCACTTTCAGGGCTAGGTTACCTAGTGGGTCATTGGTAGTAATGCCCATCAACAGATTCAACATGGAAGGAAATTTGCTTATAGGAATCAATTTGCACTACAGTGACTAACTTGAAAAACCCTAGAACGACTATGTAACACCCCAACTCAACCCTTGGATTGTAGTCACATTGTAGATAACATGTACATACAAAACTTAGGTTGGTGAGCCTATAAAACTAATTAGATTGCTAAGTTGGGAATAGATTTTTGGGGCCGACATGCCCATGTGCATGTATGTGTATATGTTTTGGGTCCATCGTTCCCATGTGCATATGTTTTTGTTTTCTTTGATTCCAAAGAGCTTAGTTTTTTAAATGTGAAACTCCATGCACGTTAAAAATAATTTTACTACTATTGCAGACTGAGTCAAACAAAGAGAGTATTTGGGGCTAAGACTCCATGTGTATTAAAATGGGTCTTTCTATGACTTAATATTTATGAAAGTGCACATGTTTTTCACAAAATTTCATCAAGTGACTTGAAGGGTTCCAAATGTCAATGGAATGAAATTCACATAAAATTAAGGATGTTGATACTATGGAAAGGGAATTTCTTTGTATGCGGCCAGTAGGAACTCTTGGAGCCACAATTCTCTAGACATCCCTCACCATCCAAATTGGCCACCTTGGAGGTAGTGGCATAGCTTGAGAGACTGTGAGTACAGAGAAGGGTATGTACTATTTGGGTGTGGGGCTGATGGGGGGTGTGAGCCTATAAGTTGGATGCTGCTAGGGTTTGGCATGAAGGTCTGGAGGTAACTAGAAACACCTTAGGCTAGTAGAAACTCTTGGTGCTGAAGGAATATGGACATCCCTAGTTAGACGAGCTGGTCACCTTGGAGGTAGTGGCACAACCAGATGGATTGCAAGTGAAAAAAGGGGGTGTACTACTTGGATGTGGGGTTGATGGGGGACAAGAGCCTATATTTTGAAGGTTGTTAGTGTTTAGTACCTTGGACCTATTTATTTATGGTAATACTAATGTACCTAGTTTTGGGTGAGTTGTTTCCCCGTGGATTTGAAGCCCCATATAAAAGGTGACCCATTGTTGAGAGAAAATGAACAACTGGGAGGAACGTTTGAGGCCTGCAGTCAATTGGTGATGATAAAAGATAAGTATTTACTTTCTATGATTATTTATTTTCTATTACCATATTCCATGTATGTCTATGAACTGCATGTGATTTTAAATTTAAGATTTACATTTATGCAAATACATGCCTGCATATGAGTTATTGAATTTAGAATAAATCTAGGCACACATAACCCAAATACAAGAAATAAAATAAAAATGGAAATTCCCAAAACACCATGTTACAAAGGGTCACAAGGGTGTAGATATGCCCCAACATGTGGATGGAATGTATCAATAGGTGGTCAAGGGTCATTACAAAGTGGTATTAGAGACCAAGCGTGCAAGACTCTGGCCATACAGGTTGAAATCCATTACGAATAAAATCATAGACAATTGGCCAATCGTTTTACATAATTAAAAGGGAATGAAGATGAATATAATCCTAAGTTCAAGATGAAAATCCACCAAAATGGGAGATACACGAATTAATTTTATTGTTATAGACTCAAAAAAAGCAAGGAAATGAGTAAATTTTACTAGCAATAAATGCTAAATTCATGCAAATGGAAGAATTCTAGAAAATAAGCATTATTAATACAAAAATAAAAGAAAAATTAAAATTAAATAATAATAATAATAATAAATTGTGATGTAACCAAGAAGGAGACATGACTTAGATAATTTTCAAGGAGAGCTCGGGAAAATTAAATCTCCCACATTTATTAATGAGCAGAAGAAAGGAGGGGAGGCTAAAGCTTAACTATTAGAAATGAGAAAGTGCCTTCCTATATATGATTACTCATCTAATTTAAAGCCATGAATCGAAATTTATCTTATTTTTTTGTAAGTTAGGCATTGGTGAGGCCACATCATGGTCATGTGCAAGAATAACACATTGATAGGGCAGGGAATTGAACCGATAACTTAACATCTAGGAGTACCTTAACAACGCACTTGATCATTGTCTATCCAATACCCCGTGGAGCATGAATTACAATTTATCACTTGAAGGGAAAATCAAATTTATGGTGGGAGAAGGTCAAAGAAGTAAAACATTTGGATTAAAATAAGATCTCATGGAGGAAATTTTAAAGCTTCTTCCAAAGGAAATGCATATCTAAGCATTACTATAAAAGGAAAATGTAGGAGTTCTTCGAACTCAAATTAAGGAACATGTCAATTATTTTATAAGGGATGAAAAGAAGAAGATACAAATATTCGTGAGTGCCACTATTTTATGGTGACATAATTAAATTTGACAAACCCCAATATTTGGACGAAGCTTTGAGGAAGGCATAGTACCTGTATGAGCATGGAACAAATAAAACAACCTTTAAAAAGTATTGGGATGACAAGAGAAGAACCAAGATGGAGCAAAGTAAGAATGGGTACAAACCCTCATTTTTAAAGAACAATTCTCAAGTAAATAAAAAAACTCAGTCAACCCATAATGAACCGATGGAGGTTGATTCATTAAAAGACTAAAATTTTAGCCCATTAGGGGTTGCGGTTGTGGAGGAGAGCTCCTGTATAGGGAATTCCCTCACAAAGAAGAAAAAATGAGGATTGTACATCACATCTAAAGATTTGATATAGTGGAGGACACAAGTAGAAGCATGCCCAAGATCTATGCAACATTGGACAGCAAGTAGGTTGAGCATTAGGTGCATATGATTGAAGTGGAAGGTAAGTTAAACAAATGTACCATTTCCATTTTAATTGATTATGAAGCTAGTCATAGTTATCTTGATCCTAATATTGTTGAAAGATTTAACTTGGAAGAAAACCAAGCATGGTAGGACTTCGTTAGTTCTATTAGCTATAGGATCTAAAAGAAGAATAATTGAACTTATACAAGAATTCCAAATCAATATGAATTGGTTAGATCCAGTTGCAGATTTAAAAATAATATCATTTGGATCATATGATCACCTAATTAATATGGATTGGTTAGAAAATCATCATGCAATATTAGACTATTACAATAAAACATTTACTTGCCTTAATGAAGAAGGGAAGCAAAGAAAAGTGTAGGGAATTCCAAGGCCAATTTTTGTTAGGGAAATATCAGCCATGTAACCGAAGAAATATTTTATAAAAGGGTGCCAAATTTATGCAGCTCACATGTGGGAGATAGACAAATATCAGGAACCAAGCATTGAATACCACCCAATACTTAAGGAATTTGAAGATGAGTTTTTTGAAATTCTAGGGTTACTGCCTAAAAGAGACATTGAATTATCTATAGAATTAGTACCCAAAGCTACCTCGACATCCAAAACACCATATAGGATGTGAACACTACAACTTAAAGAATCACAAATGCAATTAGAAGAACTCTTAAATAAATGATACATACACTTGTGTGTGTCACTTTTGGGTTCCCCAATGAGCTTTTTTAAATATAAGGATGGTACACTAATATTGTGTATTGATTTTAGGTAGTTGAAAAAATTTGTAGTGAAGAATAAATACCCCTTGCCAAGAATAGATGACTTGTTTGACCAACTCATGGGAGCTAAGGTGTTTTCCAAAATCGATATAAGATTTGGGTATCATCAAATAAGAGGACATTAGTAAGATGTCATTTAAAACTCGATATGGGAATTATGAGTTCATAGTAATACCATTTGGGCTATCTAATGCACCAGGTGTTTTCGTGTGCCTTATTAATGTAATTTTCTGGAATTATCTGGATAACTTTGTTACTTTATTCTTAGATGCCATCCTAATGTATTCCAAATCTGATGGAGAGCATGAAAAACATTTAAGGATGGTGTTACAGGTACTTAGGGAGCATCAATTGTATGCCAAGCTAAATAAGTGCTTATTTTATCAAGGAAAAAATCATTATCTGAGTCATATCATTTCAGAGGAAGGGATAGCAGTAGACCTATAAAAGTGCAAAGCAACCAAAAAGTGGTTAGCAACCAAACATGTGACAAAGGTGAGATATTTCATGGGTTTAACAAGATGTTATAGAATATTTATTGAGGGATTCTAAAAAATAAACTATCTTATGACTTCCTTGCGAAAAAAAGGTGTGAAATTTGAATGGTATCGTAAATGTGAAGATACTTTTCAACATTTACCTATCTTATTAACAAGTGCACCCATATTGAAGATAGTTGATCCAAATGAAGATTTAATTGTGTGCATATATGCATGTAAGGAGGATCTTGGAGGAGTTCTCATGCAAAATGGACATGTGATATGTTATTAATCAAGTAAATTTAAGGATCATGAAAGGAACTATGCCACTCATGATTTGGACCTAGTATCCATCATACATGCCTTAAAAATGTGGAGGAATGACCTTGTGGGTAAAAGGGTGGAATTATAAACATACCACATTGGTATGAAACATTTGTTTGGACAACCAAATTTAGATGGCAGACATATTAGATGGCTGAAATTTTTGGTTGATTATGACTTTGAAATTAAACACATAAAATGTAAGGAAAATAGGGCAGTTGATGCACTTAGTAGAATGGTGTATACAATGCATGATACGACCATAAGTATATGTAAATATAATTTAAAGATTATAATTTCAGAGGTTGAAAATTAAGATCACCAATATAGGGAAATAAAAATCAACCTAAATCAAGGTAAATTACAACTAAATTACAATAATTACACAATAGGAATGAATGAAACTCTTTTGTACAAAAGCAGGATTTATGTGTGAAATTACCAGTGGCTGAAAATTTTAGTGTTGAACGAGATTCATAGGGAACCCTATGTTGGACATCCAACGTACTAAAAGGCAATCTCAATAGTCAAGAAACAACAATTTTGGCTAGGTATGAAAAAAGAGGTGGTTGATTACATAGATAGGTGTTTGGAATGACAAAAAATTGAAACTAAAAATAGACACCCAACTATATTACTACAACCAATACTCATTCCTGAGTGAAAATGGAAAATTGTTTCTATCATTTTTATTACAAATTTATCCAGAAATATGAGGGAACATGATTCCATCTTGGAAGTGGTAGACAAACTCACTAGGGTTTCCCACTTTATTCCAATGAATTCAATACATAAGGCAACAAATGTTGTTGAGATTTACATGAAGGAAATTGTCAGGCTACATGGTGTGCCCAAGGAAATGATTTTAAACAAGGACCTTAAGTTTACATCCAAATTTTGGACAGGTCTATTCAAGAGATTTGGAACTAATTTAAATTTTATCACAATGTACCATCTAGATTCAAACAAAGAAAGAGAGAGTCAATTAGGTTATCTAAGATATGTTGAGGATGTATGTTATGGAAAAACCAACGAAATGGGAGGAATATTTTCAATTGCTAGAGTTTTATTATAATAATGGGTACCAAGCATATTTGAAGATGAGCCCATTTGAAGCATTGTATGGCAGAAAATGCAATACATCTATATGGGATAATCTAGTTGAAAATTCCATTGTTGGTCTGACCTACTCAAGGAAAAGGAAGAACAAGTGATAAAAATCCAATAGAATTTGAAGGCTACCCATGATAGACAAAAAATATATGTATATACGAATATGTTAAACAATGAATTTAAAGTTGGCGATCATGTCTTCTTAAGAGTGAAGGCAGAGAAAAGTTCATTGAAACTGGGTAACTATGTAAAGTTGGTAGCTAAATATTGTGGGCCATTTGAAACCATAGAAATGATTGGTCTAGTTGCATATAAGATTACATTTCCAACATCCATGCATATTCATAATATGTTTCATATTTCATTGCTTAAAAGGTATGTTCTTGATGATAACCATGTTATTGATGGAATATGATTTAGGTGGAGTTCAAGGGAGACTTTCAGGACCAACCAATGAAAATTTTGGAAAATAAGGTCAAAGTGCTCTAGAATCGAGCCATCACCATGGTAAATTTGCAGTGGATCCATTTCAATCTTGAAGATGCTACATGCCAGAGCATGATGATGCAATGACGAAAGAGGACCCTTACCTATTTGTATAATCTTTATGTATATATATGCATATATAATGCATCAAGGATAGTCCATAAATAAGGTGGAGGGGAATGTGACATCCTAAATCGACCCATAGATTGTAAACAACATGTACATACAAAACTTAGGCTGGTAAGCCAATACATATTAATTAGGTTGGTGCTCCAAGAATTACTTTTGTGGGAAAAAATTCCCATGTGCATGTATGTATATATGTTTTGGGTCCAGAGTGTCAATATGCATATGTTTTTATTCACTTTGAGGCTAGAGAGAATGTTTTGTAAATATGAAATTTCATGCATGTTAAAAAAAAAGTACTACTATTGCAAAATGAATAAGAATAAAAGAGTATGGGGGGATGAGACTCTGTGTGTATTGAAAGGGGGCTTTCTATGAATTTATATTTATGGAAGTGCACATGAATTTAGTTTACTTATAGTTTTTTTTTTCATTATGAAATTAAAAAAACCATGTTGTGAACAATTCTTTGTGTCTAGTCCTCGTTGTCTCTTATACTATTGTATTTAATTTCATGAAAATGAACTTATTACGCTGATAGGCGTTTTCCTTGTGGGCTTGGGTGAGCAAACGTTTTTCACCCCATCCAATCACAAAGTTTTATTTTCGTTGTTATAACTATTCAAAAATTGACACATAACCTTCCCTTATTCGTCGTTCGATTTCGTAATTGGCAGACTACGTCCTTCAAGTTCTTTCCTCGGGAGACTGGCAGACTATGTCCTTCGAGTTTGTAACAGGGCTCAGATGAACTATGAGCTCGTCATCTGAAACATGAAACCCATAGTATATAAAATATATCATCCCCTATTCTGAAGCCAGGGCTTCACCTTCTTGGCCGCTAGAAATATCGGGTGAGGCCGAAATTCTCATTCAGACGACTTCCTGCATCAACTCCACCGCATCTCGTAAAAACTCTTTCTTACAAACTACATAAAACACTTACACCTTCGCGGAGAAGAGGAGAATCGAATATGGGTGTGGGAGGTGCTTTCTAGGATTTGTTTAAATCCATTGCATAGTTTGAGGATTTAGATTATCTAAGAGGGAAAAGGGTGGCCATAGACGTCTCCATTTGGATTGTTCGGTAGGAAATTTCTCTAAAAGGAAATGCCAAAAATCCCCACTTGCACGCCACTTTATTCCAAGTAATTAATCTATTCTCAAATATTGGAGTATTTCCAGTGTTTTTTGTGGATGAGGATCCTCTAACTTTAAAGTCACCAGCACACATGGTACACTTTAATAGAATTACATGAATTGATTTTTTGTTTTCTAAAAAAATTGAATGTACCAGCTTGGAACGAAATATTGTCTTCAATCGAAGGATTGAAGAATGTGTGGAGCTGTTAGAACTTATGGGAATGTTGGTTTTAAGAGAAAAGGGTGAGGATGAAGAACTTTGTGAATAGATAAATAGATAAGGCTGGGTGGATTCTTGTATTACAATTGATAGTGATGCATTTCTTCATGGATCTAAATGCATAATAAAGTGTCTCCAAGCAAGATTGTAAATATCCCATTATAGAATGGTCTAGGGCATTTGATATTGATATGATTCTTGTTTTGAAGAGGAGGCATTTAATAGCCCTGGAATTATTAATGGGTTATGACTATAATGCACATAGTGTACCAAGAATTGGGCTTAACATTGCAATGAGCATAATCTGCTTATTCAAGGAAGATGAGTTTCTAAACAAGCTTCATGATTTATGCAAGGGGAATGCATCATAACTTTCAAAGATGTATACATCAATATTGAACTAGGTTGAACTAGAACTTCTTAGTGACATGCACATTAAAATAAAGTGTCATTGTTCTCATTGCGGGCACTTAGGAAATAAAGGAGATCATATGAGGCTTGCAAGACCCTTTAGAATGAAAAATGGTGTGTAGAAAAATCTCAAGGATTCAAGTGTCAATGTTCAGGCTCCCTGTTGGAGAAGAAGACAAAGGAACATAAGAAATCGATGGACTTACAAACAAATATTTTTTCTAAAATTCATGCCATTGATGGATTTCCAAATTAAAAATTTGTTTATATACTTCTTGGTCAAGAAACCACAACCCTTATTGATAAGCAAAAGTTTGTGAAATATTTTTCTTGGAAATCCCCTCAAATGGAACTTCTTGAAGACTTCTTATAACACCACTTGTACTGGGATCGATCATACGCATGCAAAAAAATTCTCCCTCTATGCTCTATGTTGCTTCTGAGGGATATAGATGTAAGTAAGGAAAGGTTGAATGTACATGAAAAAAATTGAACTCTATATAATAGATACACTCCACATTCCATTGAACGTGTTAAAGTCTGTTACTCCCGATCATTTTATGTGTTGAAATGGAAATATGTAAATTCGGAGTCTAGTGGCAATGACTGGTTAGGCTTGAAGGCTAAAACATTCCAACAATGGAAGAAAAATGTCTCCGAGGTTCAGAAAATTCATGGTGAATTAGATTAAAATGATAGTGCAATGGAGGTTGAGGTAGTTGAAGGATCTCTATTCATAACTATAGATGAATACATCAAGCTTCTTAGGTCTGCATGTCCAAAGTTGGTGGATAAATTTCAACATGAAAATGTGTGTATTGAAAATACGTTATGTATTTTGTTTCCTTTCAGTATATTGTAGTTTATCATCCTAAAATTTACCTCCAGAATGTAAAGGGAAGAAACAAGTCAATATCCAAAGGAAAGAAGAGGAAAGCGACGTCCACTGGAAATCAACTCAATATTACATCCTATTTTAAGTCTACGAAACGACCAGTTATCGCTGGGCTTTACAGAATGGCTAGGTAGTTGTTCAAGGCCCACTCTCTTCTTTGAAGGTGCTTCTAAATCGAATCCTGGCATTGCAAGTGTTGGAGGCATTATCAAAAATGAAAATGGATGAAGACTTCTCTCATTTGAATGGGTCTCGACTCTCTCTCCAATAACAAAGCGGAAGCCTACGCCCTCCTCCAAGGCCTTTATCAGTTAAAAAAACACAACATATCAAATGTAATGGTTTTTGGGGACTCTTATATCATCATCAACATGATGATCCATGAACATCCAACAAGAAACATAGATTTTCATCGAATATTCAACAGATGTCGCAGCATTTCAAAAGACATGGAAGGCATTTCCTTTCACCACATCCTCCGAAGGAACAACAAGAACACATACTCTCTCGCTAATAAGGCTTGTGCCCAAACCTCTAGGAAAATATTTTGCAATGATGATTCATATATGATGCCCCTGCCATGATCTCGTCTCAGGCGGATTACATATTTCCTTGGATTCTCCCCTCTGAAAATTCTGATCTTTGCAGGCCCCTTTGTACCCCCTCCCTCCTCTCTCCAGTTATCTTATTCCTTCGAGCCTGCTTCCACGCTGTCTTCCTCTCATCGTGCTGCATTAATTATTCCCCTACCCTCCATGCCTTCATGCATCCCCACACTGCTATCTTTGCTGTGCTATTCATTGTAGCACTCCCGTGCCATTTCCTCCCCTCCCTTTGTTGGCCTCCTGCACCACGTTCTCACCCTCCTCTCATCTTGCGTCCATTCATTTCATTTTCTGCCCTCCCATCCTTCAGTATGGCTCACAATGAGGACTGCTTTCATTGTGTGGATTTGCAGGCAAAATTGGAGCAGATCCGTGCTCATCAAAAAATACTTGACGAAAAGCAGTAGGCAGATGTGAAGATCCATGATGAAAAGCAGCAAGCAGATGTGAAAGTCTTCCTTCAAAGAGTTACTTCTCTCCAACAACAGTACAATGAAATATCCAATCAGTGTGATCATGTTGAAGAATCAGTTCAAATTCTCAAATACATACTTGAGAAACGCTAAACTCCAAGCTCTAGTTCCAAAAATGTGAGAAATGTTGGCAATGAGGATAACAGGGATGCCTTGA
The DNA here is from genome assembly GCA_034641835.2 of Pinus albicaulis. Taxonomy (NCBI): domain Eukaryota; kingdom Viridiplantae; phylum Streptophyta; class Pinopsida; order Pinales; family Pinaceae; genus Pinus; species Pinus albicaulis. The sequence continues at coordinate 299,128,364 of CM076584.1, read as the reverse complement.
TTGGGCGCCCAATAAGCATTGAATGATCCCATCTTCTCTTCTTAGCATGTCTTTTAAGTTTGTCTTTCTCCTTTTTCAGTTTTTCTGGATCTACGTATTATCTATATTTTAGTACTTTCTGAACAACAGAGGCAAATAAGGTGTAGCATTTTGTTGTAGCTACTTTCTCTGTTGCTCCTCAAGAACTCTAGCATGTAAAAAATGAACTTTTCCTTCTCTTTTTTTGAATACAAACTAGCACTTGACATTGTTAAAAAAAAAAAAAGGGCCAGTTATGTCAAAGCATCAGGAAATTAGTTACATTGTAACAATTTACTTAATTATGTGGAGAGTACTTATGATAATTCTAAGTCTTTTACTACTTCAGAGTAAGCAAGACAATGCAAAATTATCTATATTTTTGGATAATTTGAGAATTTTTGATATTCATCATTCAAAGCTTGACAAAAAATTATAACAAAAGAAAATGACACTTCTCCTTAACCATATCATATGCATGTATACCATGCTTTATGGGAAGCATTATTGTCAGTTATTTGTACATATTCTTATGAAAATATTATGTGGCTTTTTTTGTATTCTTGTATTATTTGTTCATGCTACATTAAAAATTGGTGAAGATGTGGGGTGCTTTGCGGAAAATATATGGCTTGACAACCTTTTTTTCTTCATTGGTATAATTTTCAGCCTTTTACTTATTTGGCTATTAAAGGGGCTTCATTTTTTTGTTGTTTGCATGGATAGTTGGTGATGTGTGATAATTTTCTAGACTAACATTACTTAATCGTTCTAGCTTGGGATGCGTCATCTTTGTGCTGCTAAATCTATTAAGGAAATGATAATGCAAATTGACATCTCTTGTTAAGAATATAAAATATACATGATAGTGTGGTAATTCATAGTTTTTTTTGTTTTTTTAAACCTTATTAGTTTCTAATATAGTGTTGGATTGATGTTCAAATACATGGTTAAATTTTGGAGAGGTTGGTGCCTATGGCATCCACACCTTTAAGAAATTTATCTACTCTTGCTAAAGAGGTAAATCAAATGTATGAAAAAAAGAATTACAAGTTCTTTAGTATTTTTTATTGTATTTTATTGTCGCGATAACTGGCTTGCTTATTTCCTTTCACATTCCCCACTCCTCCTATTGACGTTCCTTTTCACCTCTCGGTGCAATTTCTAGTTATTAGTTGTTTGATATTAATGTTTCATTAGAGGAAACCTCTCCCATTCAAAAGGATATGTGTAGCTTGATGGACATGCATGTATTTTTCAACTTACACCATGTACATGAAGGGGGACCATACAATGTTCGAAAATTATTTTGAATTTAAAGTTATAAGCATGCACTAAAGGAATTGGGAATGAATGAATCATTAGTGATATGTGCTAGTTTATTTTCCTATGTGAAATTCAATGCATGGGCTTAAATGAGCATATTATTAGCATCAATATAATTCATGTCAAGTTGTGTTTATTCATTTGTATTCACGGTAAAAATTGACCAACAAAATCCATAGAGAGAACCAAGGTCACAATAAAAATCTCATCCCATAATTTCTTAGAATGTTAAGATAATAACTAACTCTAAATGTTAAATCTCATGTGCTAACATCAAACATTTGAAATATATTAATTTTTCAAACATCGTGTAGCTTGGTAACGATGTTTATGATGTGTTATCACAACAATTGATACATGATTTTGACCTAATACCAATATTTAATGAAATAAATGATGTGATAATGAATATACTTGGAAATGGAGTTTTGCGAGGTGTGTTTAGATCAACATATAGATCTACCAAGTGTAGTTGATATGGGTCTAGAGGAAGAGTTTCTAAAGAATGATGGGAGCGAGGTGTTGGGAGTGTTGGCTGGCTTGCTCCAGTTTTAGGTGAATGTCACAAGCCTGACAGGTGATATGATAGAGACTCTTGACCCACACTCGCAAGGTCAAATAGGTACCCTGAAGCTTGAATCGGGGCCGTGGGTTTTGGTGGAGGATCATACATATTTCTCCCTCAGAGTTTTTTCTAGTCACTATGAAATTTTATGAGGATGGATTTTGACCAGAGCATATGGTGGATATAGATAACGACTTGGATTTTTCTTTGGGAAACAAGCCACCGAGTTTTTTTCCGATGGGGTTGGAGGAAATAATAGAGGGGGGAGGGTTTGACTAGAAGTAGGGTTTTTTCTTCTCTCACTCGCTGAATGATATATGTGGCCTGGAGGGTTTATCATTTGGGAGCATATCTTTGGGTGTTTTGGTGGAGAAACCCCATTCAAAAGGTTAGGTTTAGCCTCCCATTTGTAGTCTAGGAGAAGATTTGTAGGTTTAGGATTCACAATTGAAAGGAAAAATCAAAATCCAAGGAAAATTAGAAAACTTAGAAGGGAAAAAAAACTAGGATCCAAAAGGAACAAGGGACAGTGTGCCATGATAAAAAGTGGGGACCCTAAACTAGTTTTGGGAGAAGATGTTCAAATTCACGAGGTCCTCCATATGGTTGAATGGTGGTGGTAGGTTGAGAAATAGGTCATTATTATTTAATTAAAACCATGCAATAATGGGTTGAATAAGAGTAGGGACAACAATTTGTAGTCCAGCCATCAATTATGACCTTAGTGTGAGGATGGTTTATGTTTTGGTTTAGGAAATTTGATGAGGCCACATGGGTTTTGGAGCAAAACTAGAGTATTGCTTCACCGCCAGTTCTTATGAAAAAATGGACACCCCTATTTGATTTCATTAGAGAGAGGATCAATGTGGCTCCTTTTTTGTTGTAGATTCCTAGGTTGCTTATACATTACTAGCCAATGGAGGATTTTTGTGCTATAAGGAACAAATTGGGAGAGTTTTTGGATGTGTAATCTTTCATATCCACAGTCCTTATGTCAATGGCTCGCATTCTGGTAAATTTGGACCCTTGAGATGGTTTATATGAAAAATTGGATCTAGGATTTCTTGGAATGACACATTGATAGATTCTATATTACGAAGGAAAACCCTTTAGATGCAGGAAATTCCATCAACATGGGCACATTGTTCTATATTATGCACTCTCTTTCAAGGGTAAAAAGGGGTCACAAGACAAGAGGGAAAGTGAAAAAAGGGCCTTGCACATAGAGGAGAAGAAGGATGGTACTAAGAAGACACAACATTTTATGGAAATACCTCTGGAAGACCCCACGCCATTAGGGGCAGGAACAGATGGAATTCAACTGCTTATGGAGAAGGAAGTCGAGCCAGAGGCCTCAGTGAAGATCACAAATTTTCCTCCATGTCCTTTCGACCCCCAGGGAACTTCATCATCCCTTCACTTTGTTTTTTTCTTGATTGATTCTTTATCTAGTTTGGATATGGGTAAGACATCTTCCTCCCAACATGATACTCTACAAGAGAACTTTCCTTCCCTGTAATCTTTGGCTTAGAAATAATACCCATGCACCTCAACTCCCCTTCAAATCCCCTCCTCGTAGATCTCCTTGTCTAAAGGAAAGGATAAGTTAATAGACACCCTCTCCCACTGTAATTTCAAACCACAAATGTATAAGGGGACTTCATCTCATTGTTATGGGGGTCTGGGCCTCTCTCTTTCAACCCATCTAGGTGGAAGAACTCAACAACGAAAATACTACCTTTCAAAAACAAAGACACATGCCAAAATTGATGTAGTCTCTATACAAAAGTTACCATAAATGGGGCACTTAGATTAGAAATGACCCTAGAAGGAGTTTCCTTGTGATCATAAAATATTTCAACTACAGGGGTTTGAAATGCTCATCTAAAAAATTAGCCTTGCAAAGGTTAGTAAAATCGTGTAGCACAGATGTGTTACTCCTTCAAGAAATTCTTGGAGAAGGGGAAAGGGTAGAATTATTGTTGGAATCCTTACTCTAAGATTGGAATTCATATTCTCATATGCTGAAGGTAGATCAGGTGGGTTGGTTATTAGATGGAATACCCAAAGTGTAGAGATGCTTAGTTCACCGGGGCTAGAATTCTCCCTCAGGGTAGAAGTATTCCAGGTTGATTTGGGCCTCGACTTGGTATTTATAAATGTATATGGACCTTTCCAGGATAGAGTATGGTTTTGGGATTGATGATGAAAAATAATTTTCTCTCCTCATAAAAACTCATCATAATAAGGGGGACTTCAATTTTTCCATGGGATATATCGAGGTATGGGGGTCACATGCTAGGTTGAACCCTCTCACTCCTTTATTTTCTCATTTTTTAATGGAGCATAAACTTATCGATGCGGAATTGGTCAAAATTAAGCCTACATGGAGGAACAAGTGAACTAGGGATGCAAGGATTGTTAAGAAATTGGATCGTTTTCTCTTAATGGAACCCTTAATGGAAAATCTAACCATTTTAAGATAGTCAGTAGGAAGTGTGGGAGGTTCTAACCATTTCTCAATATTCCTATATATCAAAAGGAGTGGAAGGAAGTTAGCAAGCCCTCTCAAACTCAATGATTCTTGGCTAAAGGATGGGGTTTTTATCACCATATTTTGAGAGAGATAGAATCTTTATAACCTAGTTCTAGGGTTTCAACAACTTCTAATTTCATAGAAAATATCATAAATTTCAAGAGAGAAACCCTAGAATTGCCAATGCTTAAAAGCAAAAGGGATGAATTCGAACTGAGGATGGTGGAAGAGGATATGAATACCCTTAGTGACTCAGAGGAAGGGGTTTTTTCCATAAAGAACACAAATCAATGATTTTTTCATCTAGAATATAAAAAAAGTAAACTTTTAGAGGAGGAGGAGGTTCTCTCGAGATTAAAACACATATCTATTTGGTTGGAAGGTTGGGATGCGAACAAAAAATTCTCCAGAATTTTTTTAAAGGAAGGAAAATATCTAATACCATATGAAATTTATCTAACCAGGATGGAGAAAAGGCCTCAAAGTTTGAGGAACTATCCAGAATTGGGAAAAATTACTTCAACCATCTCTTCAAAGCTCCAAATGAAACATCCATTGAAGAGTTGTTTCAATTAGCCCAACTTTTCCTGCATTATGTGGATGAAGAAAATAATCTACATTTGATAGAGAAAATTTCTTAAAAAGAGCTCCAAAGTGTGTTGTATAACTTTCAGAAATATAAAAGCCCAAGGTTGGATGGATGGTTAGTGGAATTATTACTGGGAATTTTTGATATAATCGGGGGATATCTACTCAGAGTGATTGAAGAATCCAAACAAAATGGAAGGATTATAGCCTCCTTCATCTCAACCTTTATAGCCCTTATCCCAAAAGTGGATGTTCAACATTATTTTGATTATTTTCATCCAATCTCCCTCCACAACCACATTTACAAGGTGATATAAAAATTTATAGCATGCATGATTAAGCCAATCCTGTCAGAAGGGGTCTCCAGAGAAAAATTCAGGTTTTTGAAAGGACGCAAAATTTATGAAGCCATTGGTGTAGCTCAGGAAGGTTTACATAGCCTCAAAACTAAGAAATTTAAATAATTCATGTTGAATATTAATTTTTCAAAAGCTTATGATCGAATCAACTGGATTTACATTCGCCTCCTTCTGACCCATTTGGGCTTTGAGGTCGCATTCATATCCTAGGTAATGAGTTGTGTCACCTAATTTTTCTTTTGTGGTCCTCATCAATGGAGCCACATCTCCTCTCTTCCATGCTTAGAGAGTCCTACGTCAAGGGTACCCTATCTCTACTTATCTTCCTTTCGGTGGCTGACAATTTAAGCAAGCTAATGACTGTGGAAAAAAGAAGAGGGGGTATAAAAGGAATAACAATGTTCTAAAATGTAGTAATCACACACCTGTTTTTCATTGATGACATCCTACTCTTCATCGATATTTCATGTTGAGATGTAGCCACTATAAATTCTTCTCTACAAATGTTCTAGATAGCCAGTTGTATGCAAATAAATATTACAAAGTCGACCCTCTCTATTCATGATTTGAATGATGCAGAAGTAGACATTTTTCACTCTCCTTTTCCTTTTTCACTAATTAATTTTGACGAAGGTTTAAAATATTTGGGGTTTCATATTAATATAAATGATTATAAAAAAGGATATTTGTTGTGGCTAATATCCAAATTGGAAAAGAGGATAAAATTTTGGAGCCTAAAATGGATTTCAGGGGATAGATGTCTAGTGCTCATCAAATAAGTGATTAAGGCCATTCTAGCGTATTATATGTCACTCTCTTGGATCCCAAAAGGAATCCTAGAGAGTATTCATAGATTATTTTCAATTTTTCTATAGGCAAGTTCCAAGTAAAAATATGTTCTCCCAGGGCTGAAATGGGAAAAGTGCTTAAAGCTTGGGTGGGATGGGGTCTATAATACATTCACTCTTCACGAAAGTGTTAGCAACAAAGGTCAGTTGGAGACTCGCTGTGACCAATAGTTTATGGACATCAGTGGTCCACATGCCAAATAATTTTTTCCAAAATCTGTGGAAGACTGGGTAAGAAATCCAGACAAAATATGGAACAACATCTCTATTATTTGGATGGAATTAATCTCATCCTTTTCAATCATCGAGGAATGCCTATCCTAGAATATAGGAAAAGGGACAAATATGAGGGTAGGCTTCAACTGTAATATTCCTTCTTGCAAATTTCTCAAAGTGGCCTCTAAATTTTCTAAGTTTTATCAAAATCAATCAGTGAGGCATTTTGTCAAACATGTTGTGTGCATACAGTTGTAGGTGGCTTTTTATGGTTTCTTGATATAAATGACAGTCAATGTAATGGCTAACTCATGGAAACATTTTAGAATACTTATGTCATTATCATAATAATCTTTAACAAGGTAATATGAGTGATTTGAATTATTTAAAAGCGTTGTAATAACCTAGATTCACATTAAAGTTTTCATACATACATAAAGTAATAAATCATGCTAAAAAATGGAACTTCGTATAAGAGGAATAATACAAACTCGATACAATTTCCAACCTCTATGAATCTACTATAGCGGTGATGAAAAAAAGGAATTAATTCTCCTTTTGTCCTTTGGCATTCATTCTATGCGATAGCCACACAATTTTTATCGGAGCTCCCTTAATATGTGATAAACTTGTACTCCTTTTAGTTGTAATACATGTCCCTATGCTAAGAAATACCATGGCTCTGCTCAAAACATTCCCACAAGATTATGACAGTGGAGAATTTTTTTTTAGGTCTAATATATGATTCTTTCAAAGAACTTCATCCCTGTAAAATAGATTCTACAACCCTCTTAATAACCCTTAACTCATCACAACCTTTAGGACTAAAACTTGGCCCCTGTTTGTGCAAGATAAACTTCTGAAAATTCACAAGGGAAATTCGTGGGAATCCTAGAATGGTAACTTTAGATCTGTAATTAAATGTTGGTAGGTATAACAAGCCTTTAGAAGGAGGATTTTGACCTTATAAATAAGGTGAATTCAATCCCCTTATTTTATGATCAAATCTCAGCCTCAAATGATAGCAATTCCACATAAGATTGATCTCTTCCTAAGGCACCAATGATCCAGAATAAACATTAACGAAAGTGTTATCACCTAGTTGATATTGATAGGTTGCTTCAATAGTCAACTAAGAGTAACTATTTCAAACCTACTTTTAGCTGGAACTTGGCCTCTCTAGCCTGAGAGGGCTCTCTCAAGGATAAAGATGATATTAGGTAAATGAAGATCAACATATGGCTAACTATGAAATTGTCTTTAACTGTGTTTTTGTGCAAGTGAAATATGTAGACAATTAACTACCATTGGGCATATGGAGTCAGTGTAAAAACTCAATGACATATGAAAATTCTCTCATGGAAGCTAAGGCATGTGTATTTTAATGAAACATGACATTTACAGTAGACTAGATGCTTGAAGGAAGTTGGAGCATGTTGATCATGAATTCCAAGTAATCAGACAACTAGGATACTGAAGATAGAATAACAAAGCATAAAAGACAAACATACATAAAATACCAATGAATCTTAGGCAAGAAATAATTATGCTACCAATGTATATTACTGATAAAAATATTTACAATAGTAGTCTCCAATATAACATTCATCAACCCTCTCTCTATCTATATTCTACCTATTTATAACTTTAGGTACCTTTAAAATGAGTCTGAAAGCAAGGCCAGGCCTTTGAATACCTCTAATGACACCTTGACTAACCAAAAACTAGATTACAAGGAGAAAAAGTTGAGATCTATTGTTTTTAGGAATTTAAAACCTAATAGGACTCTAATACAATTTAGTACATTTATCAAACTTTAAAAACCCCATGCTTGTTGATATACATCAAAAATATCATATGAATGAGGTGGAAGTGACCATGACTGAACAATAAATACCCCCACCAAGATAGGAGGTCTGTCTTCCGGGCTTTAAGGAGGTGATGTCATATTTTCTTATATGATTTCCATGATGAGCTGGTAGCTTAAACAACTTTGTCGAGGAGTGTGTCTTCATCCAAAAATTCAACTAATGATTTCTGACCTTTCTAGGTGGCTGAAATTTTCAAAAATACAATTTAGACTTCAAAAATCTCAAAATTCCTCTTCGCAGCAAAAACAGAGGACTTCTACGCAAGTCTGTAGCGAGAGTTCGTAGCATTTTTTACTTTGGCCATCTCTGCAAATTATTTTCCCTCTTTGTTGATTGGAGGATTTCTGGTGGGTCTAAACACCTAAATGCATGCCTTCAACTTCCTTATTTGTGACAAAATATGTCATATATTTTCAAAAAACATCTGCAGCGAGTTCATAGCATTTTCTCAGCCTTAAGCCTAAGACACTCTACAAACTTTCCTAATAGACAACAGGCTTGAAAATTCTTGATTTCTTCTTAAAAATTTCTCATGGCTATGTAAGTGATGAACTATAATGAGGTAAAAAGGATTTTAAGTTGTTTTTTAACCCCTTTCAAGCAGCAGTGGCTTCACCCTTGGCAGCAGTGGTTTCAGCTTCAACAGGTTCATTTATCACTGTCATATTTAAGCCCTTTTTCTTGAGTTCTGTTTGCACCATTTCCATCACCACCTCCATCTCCTTCACTTGACCTTTGAGCTTCTTTCTCTCTCCCTGCAGCCAAATGTTCATTTTCCTTGTGTGCTTCATCACTCTGTGTAAAGGGAGGGTTCTCTTCAACAATTTCTTAGAATTTGTTAGGGATTCATCATAATAATTAATCTGCTCATTCACTTTCTCCTTGACTCCTCTACCATATTTATTTCTTTCTTAGCCTCTTCCAAATCCTTCTTTGTTTAAATGACCTCCTCCCTAGCTTCCTTCAACTACTCCCTTAGAAACTCCACTTCAGATTTTTCAGTGACCTTCTCCTTTCCTTTAATCTTCTTGATAATTTCTTCTTTTGTTGGGGATAGGTCAATGATTTCTTCTACCATAGGTTTTTTTCCTTTTTCTGCCTCTTCAAGCTTCTTATCAGCCTTGATACCTTTTTCAAGTTGCAATCTAGTGAGAGGCTTTCCTGGTTTAAAGACAAAACCTGCATCTTCACTAGAAAAGTCAAGTTTCTTGGCACTGAGGCCTTTCTTCTTCTTCTTACTTCCTTTGACCTCCACAAATTTAACTACAAGGGTTTCTTATATATCTATTTCTTGCAAAATATCATCAAGATTTCCTTTTCCCACTGTCTGGCTCCTAGTGATTCTTTCATGACTCTTTTTGATAGGTTTAGGTTTGTTGCTTGAAGGTGTTAGCTGAGGTATCTCTGTCTTCTGCAAGTGTTCCATTTCAACCTCCATTGGCTCTGAAATTGGCTGCATTTCTCCTTCTTTTCCACCTTATACTTCAGCTATAGGCTCATCATTATTACTTGAAGGGTTGGTATTTGATTTAGGTGTTTTCTTAGGATTCAACACATCCACTTCATAACCACTTTAAAATAGAAATGTGGCCCAGTCCCTATTTAATTTTTTAAACTCTTCCATAACAAGCAACTTGATTAATCCATGATGAAAGACAAAGGTTTCACTACACTCGGGCCTAGCTTGTACTTTATCTGAAATTTTGTTTAGGCATCTGAATAGGAAGAATGCAAAATCTAAAAGATGCTTACCAGTGAAATGGATCAAAAGTATGAAGTGATATTGATATATTATGTGGAACCTCCCTTCACATGTGAAATACTTCTGAATCAACAGCAAGAGATTGGAGTAACTTTCTTTGAGACAGCTTCTTGTTGTCCCTGAGGTCATGTTCACTCTTATGTGCTTAGGCTTCAGGAACTCGTCACGGTTATGCAATTTGAATTTGGTGGCATTAAACCACTCTTCCCCTATTCTTGGAATTTTTGTAGCTTGGGCAATAGTTCCAGGAAAAAACATGAAATTCAGTGCACCCACCTTTGATGCAGTGCCCACGAAATTAACTGTAAAATCCTTAGAAACTTGGGCATGATACCCCTGCAACTTCTGACAAAACCTCATGCAACCAACACTGGTGAATGTTGCTGCAAAAATTAGATCTTCATTGACCAATCTTAAATCCATTGCCTCATACCTGACCACTTAGCCCCCTTTGTTGGTCCTTCTATGCATGGCCATTCCTATTAAAACAACGCTGGCCTCCTTGGCAATAAGACACCTGAAAAATACAATTACACACAACAAGAAGCTTGCATACAGAGGTTGGACCTTCCTTAAGACAACATTAACAGTTATACTCACACAAAAGAAGTAAAAGGCGGCGGCAAGTAGCTCACAAGGATGATTTTAAAAAGGTAATTTTGAATGCGAGAGGAAGGAGGCCAAATAAGGTAAGAAAAACATAATGATGGGATGATAATGATGATCAAACATGAACCATGACTCCAAAAAACTGATCACATGACCTCAGACTGAACTCTATCCATTTACAAATCGACACCTCATTCATTATATTTCCAGTACATAAAAACACGAGTTCGTAGCTTTTTCTATTGTGATTTTTGAAAATTCGCTATGGACTTGTCAGGTGATTCTGTAGCAAAAACAACCTGTTTTCCATAGAATTCGCTACAGACTCAGGAAAAAGTGGACAAGTGGCTTAAACCTTAATTTGAACCAATGAATGCGGATTTTTGATAGATTTTTATTGACATGATCGTAATGAGATGACATGTGGGGACTCTAAATACTTAGGACTATAACCAGTTCATGAAATTTCATCAATTTTAATGAATTAACTCATCACACTAAAAATATACAAAACGAATTTCCTCACCAAATTGAATTTTATTGATGATAACAGAAATGATATCTTAAGTAGGGAAAAAGAGGCAAGAGAAAATCAATTCATCCTCTGTAAATTGTGTTCATCTCCTTGTTAAAATAAACTTTCAATTGATCGGCAAAGAGGCCTTGTTGAGGATGGATTAATATTCAAAAAATTGACGAGAATTTAGTCTCTTGAAGAATTCATACTTGGCCATATGACAACAACCAAACTCAGCCTCAAATAGGGAAATGATTTCATCCTTTTCTATGGTAGGAAGGCCTCTAAGGAGAAATCAAAAAAATTTCCCACCTGCAAATAGATATTGAAGCTTCCCTGCAATAAACACAAATATGAGATATGAGGTGATCTTCCCCAAGAGCTAACTAGGGTGGAACTCAAAGTCCACCAAAACTATTGAGTTTCAATTAAAACTCTTGAAACTCGCTTGAGCTTCTTCTTAAAGTAAAATAGAAAGGATAGTAATATAATGATCTTCAATTGAGTCCATCCTCCATTTATAATTCTCCATTGAGCCTCCTTCTAGCTTCTGTATTCTCATTTTCTCCTATTCTTTTAATGGTGGGGCTCATTTTCCACTAGGATACTTTTTGCTGCCATTTAAAAATAAAATAATAAATTGCCTCCTTTCTCAATAAAAGATTATTTTTCCGTCAATCCCAAATAAATAATAATTTTCCTCCATTCTCCAATAAAATCTTATTTTCCTCCATCCTCCATTAAAATAATAATTTCCTCTTTTCTCCCACAAAATAATAATTTCCCCCTTTTTATTTAATATTGCCAAAAATTGGCAAAACTTCCTTAGTGATTTTTGCATGAACAAAATTGGGAACATCACATGGACTTCATATGCGAAGCACACTACTAGTTATCACATAATTTGGTGACCTCCCGTAATATAAATTAATTTTCCACACTAAATCAGGTGGCATATTGCACACTTACAAAAATTTGGGTGTAAAGGTGGGAAAGCGCAAAACAACTAGCAATTCCAATATATCTCTTAAAGGTTTAGAATGACTACATAACAATCCTCAAACATTCCCATATATTTCTAATGGATAGGGAGGACACCCTATGCTGGAATTTCCCCCTTTATAGAACTGCACTCCAATGTTGGGATTTTAGCATCTTATAGCGACAAACCTGCCATGTGAATGTGCTTGGTGGTGGATACAACTATGGAAACTCAAATTTTTAGAAAAAGTAGAAATTTTTATGTGGTGTCTCATCGAAAATAAATTCCCTACTTGGGCCAAAGTGACTTAGACCCCTCCCTTAGTTAAAATTATGAGGGGTAGGGCTAGCCCAGAACAATAACATAATAGCCAAAAATTGAAATTAGGAGGCATGGTATCATGTTTTGAAAGGTACTGTAAACTTAGAAACACATAAGTATATATAATCCACTAAATTTGAGGTGAAAGTGCAAGAAAATCCCTAAAACAACATCAGCAAGTTTCATAACATATTGTTATTATTGTTGCATTTATTAATTAAGCAAGCCCGTGATGAATACAAGTGCTAAGATGGAGAGAAGGATTACAATCACACTCAACCCTTGGATATATTCTTGGAGTTTGATTCTTGCGTGAGTAACAGAGTACAGATAATGATTTGACAAGTACAAGAATTTTTTTTTTTGGTAAGTTAGGTTAAACTATATTAATTCAAAGAGAAACTTTACACATGCGATAGGCTAAGATGGTAAGCAATGCTTATCCAATCCCAGCCTTCTATTCTTTCATTGTAGCTCAGGTTTGGGGCTGCCTCCTAGGAGAAAACCAACCATTAGATAACATCATACAGTAAAAAATTAAAAAGTGTGTAGTGACACCTGAAAAATAAAAATATCTATAATATGTACTAAAATAACAAAAAATAAACAAGAGCCGAGCAGTCGCGTAGTCAAGGTGTTCCTTCATCTTCCTCGAATACAAGGTCCTCCTCCTAGATATGGAATCTGTACTACTATGCTACGACCTCCTCCTCAGCATAAGGCACGCACAGCGACTTTGTGGTAGTTGCGCAGAGTATGGGTGCGACCGGGTACTCAGCATCAGGAACATGCATCCAAACACCCTCTGAGTCCATGATTCAAACATCAGTGTCCTCCCCTGAGGCCTCCTGTACCAAGAGAGGTCTGATTTTTCATGGAGTAGGTTGCACTGGTTGCGCGATAGTGGATTTCTTGGGACCCCTTCTACCCCTCTGATTCTCCTGAGCTGGGGCAGTCTCCTCTCGGGTGCTCTCATAGCACTGAGGTGCTTCCCTTTCACGGCTGCCAGAAGAGGAGCTCTCGATGGATTCCAGAAGATTTTCTTGGCCTCGTTGATAGCGTCCCGATGGTCCAAGTGGATATTGGTGGCCACCCACCTATTCCACTTGGGGCCACACCATTGTCTCTTTTAGTTTTTCAGTTTTGGCACAACTTACTATTTTTATCATTTTTTCAGGTCTTGAACTTCCGGAGCTGTTTTGAGGCCCTAAACGACGTATTTTGGGCATCGTTTGTTTGATTAATCTGATTTCATTCTGTAATATACATTTGTGGTCGGTAGTTGTAGTCCTCGGATAGATATTTCTAACGAAGTATCATGTGTGTCAAACGGAGATAGTATACCAAAGTTATGACCCCGAGAAATTGATGTACCAATTTACCACAACGGGGCCCATAGTGTGGTGTTTCATCTCCTAGTGTTAGGTTTTTGGATGTTTATGGTTTTCCATTGTTTCTCAATAATATATAGGACTTCGAGCCTCATTGTAACACAGATTTCAGAGGCCTATATCCACCACATCTCTTCTTAAAGATAAGCTACCAGCGCCCTAGCTAGTTTATTTCCATTCTATCTGTAAGCAAATTTCAGTTATTTGATATTAATGAAATGAAGTGTTATTTCCGCTGCATATTTTTATTTATGGTTATATGTGTATTCTATTGCATTATTGCATAAATTTGAATCATTGATATTAGAGCAGTTTTATTTTTCTCGATCCTTCTTTGCATGTCCCCAACAAGGTCGAGGTATAAAGAGTTAGGGCTCGACATGGTCGAACCCTCTGATGTGTGGAAGACTGTATTCAAAGCCAAGGAGGGATTTTTTGAATGGATAGTCATGCCTTTCAGGTTGACGAATGCTCCCGTAACCTTCATGAGGTTGATGGACGACATCTTGTGGCCATTCAACAACTCATTTGTAGTGGTGTACTGTGATGACATTCTGATCTTCAGCTAGACTTGGGAAGAACACCTCCACCACATCCAAAAAGTCCTCCAAACACTACGGCAACACACGTTGTGTGCCAATTTGGAGAAGTGCACTTTTGGAATCACCCAATTTCAATATCAGGGATACATTATTGATGAAATGGGGGTGCATGTGGATCCAACAAAGATCCAATTCATTCGGGATTGGACAACCCCATCCACTCTAACAGAGCTTCACAACTTTCTCGGTCTTGCTAATTTCTACCGTAGGTTCGTGTTGGGATTCTCTCATATCACTTGGCCCTTGAGTCAAGTCACCAAGGGAGGAGCGAAAGAAATTTTTTTTGTTGAAATCTCAACAAAAGGCGTTCGTAGAATTGAAACATCACCTCTGTTCTGCCCCGGTGCTCACATTACCAGACTTGCAACAAACATTTGAGATCGAGATGGATGCCTCTGACTATGCTATTGGGGCAGTTATTACTCTATAGGGGCATCCTGTGGCATATCACAGTGAGAAATTGTCTGACACTGTCTGCAAGTATCCCACTTATGACATAGAAATGTATTCCATTGGGCAGGCTTGTCGAAAATGGAAGCATTACATTTTGGGGAAGGAAACAATCATCCACACAAACCACCAACCCCTGTAGTTCATACAGACACAAGGGAAGTTTCAGAATGATTGCCATCAGAATTGGAATGATCCAGGTGGATATTGGTGTCCACCCTCCTATTCCACTTGGGGCCCCACTATTGTCTCTTTCATTTTTTCAGTTTCAGCACAACTTACTATTTTTATCATTTTTTCGGGTCCTGAACTTCCGGAGCCATTCTGAGGCCCTAAACGACGTTTTTTGGGAATCATTTATTCGAGGAATTTGATTCCATTACTAAATATACTTTTTCAGTTGCGAGTTTTAGTCCTCGGATAGGTATTTCTAATGATGTATCATGTGCGTCAAATGAAGATAATATGCCAAAGTTACGACCCCGAGAAATTGATGTACCAATTTACCCCAATGGGGCCCATAGTCTGGGGTTTCATCTCCTAGGGTTAGGTTTTTGGATGTTTAGGGTTTTCCATTTTTTCTCAATAATATATAGGCCTTCGAGCCACATTGTAACACAGAGTTCAGAGGTGTGTAGCTGCCACATCTCTTCTCAGAGATAAGCTACCAGCGCCCTAGCTAGTTTATTTCCATTTTGTCTGTAAGAAAATTTCAGTTCTTTGATATTAATGAAATGAAGTATTATTTCCGCTGCATATTTGTATTTATGGTTATATGTGTATTATATTATGTTCCTACATAAATCTAGATCAGTGATATACGAGTGGTATGCTTTTTCTCAATCCTTATTTGCATGTCCCCAACAAGGTCGGGGTATAAGGAGTTAGGGCTCGATTTGGTTGAACCTTTGTAAGATCAGCCTCGCAAACCCTGATGACCGCCCATGGGGGATGAAGAGAAAGATGAGGGAGCAGGAGATTCTAGAAAAACATTGCTCTAGGAGGCCCTCGAAAAACAAAGGAACACGATGATGGATAATTACGACTGCCCACCGATGGCGCATCTACATCCAACAGCGAATTTGGAGGCGCGACTCCCTTTAAGGTACAAGTAAACTTTGACATTCCCATATTTGAGGGTAAAATAGATGTAGATGTCGTAGATAGATGGTTTAATCTATTAGAAGGATATTTCTTGGTTCATGACTTTTCTGACCAGGAGAAGATTATTTTTGCACTCCTCAAATCTATCCCCCATGTCAAGGACTAGTGGGAGACCTACAGTGAAAAAAATGACGAGACAAAACCCTTTATGTTCTCAGTGTTGGGGTCCTGTGTTTTGATAGATTGGCTTACCAAAAGACAAGGCAACATATAAACCAAACTTTAGAGCTCTAGGATCTAGCCCTCCTAGTCTCAGAGAGGGATCTCTCAATCTATTTATAAATATGTGTCTTGAAAGGTTTAGAGGTTGATTTTAGGCTAGTTATGAAGTTCAATGTTGTTTGTTTTTGTTTGGTTGGACAAGTATGTTTCATGTGGTATAGATAGAGCATGGGAACCTACAAGCCATTGGGCAATGGAGTCATGTGAAGTCCAAATAGTTCTAACTGAGAAGGAAGGGAAACCAAAGGGAAAATCTAACTTGGTATAGGGTCTGTTGAATAATATAGGTGAAATGGAATGGACATTAAGGACTAAGAGTGAACGACAAATTAAACCCTTTCACAATGGCTTAAAGGATTCATGGAACGCCTTATTTCCTCCAGTAAGCTCACTGCTTTGGACTTAATCAATTTAAACACTCAAAGAAAAGAGAAATGCAGACTAAGCCTTCAAAATGAGTTATAGGATTCGTGGAATGCCCTATTTCCTCCTACCAGTTCACCTTTGAGAGCTTAACCAACAAGGACATACAATTGCACTCAAAGAAGATGGAACGCCTTAGACATATAGGACTACAATTATAGGGATCTTTGACACAAAAATTACAAAAAGAAACAGAGGGTATGATTGTAACAAATTCCTCTGTCAAACTGCAAGTATTAATAATCAATGGAAGACTTCAGATATAATATTCAGTGGTAAAGAAAGAGGGAACGCCTAAATAGTCTTTGACACAACCGAATTAATCATTTCTGAAGTAAGACAAACTGAATATAAAGAGATCTATTGGACTCCCTTGTCACATTCAGTAGCAGAAAACATACAAACAGTGAAAGATAAACAGGTTAGAGGTGCTTCTAAGATACATTTCTCTACCTAAACTTTTTATCCTATTGCAAGTAAAGCATGATGGAACAAAGTGGAAACACAGGAAGTAACATAGACAATAAGAAGTACATTACCAAAACAAGGCTCATGGATCCGATGGTCCGGCCTCCTTCATCAACAGAAAAACGCAGATCTTCACACACCTTCAGAAACCCCAAAGCTTCTTCAAAGCAGCAATATGTATTACTTTAGAAATCACAAAATGCCAACCTTTTACAATGAGACTTCGAAGAGTCTTTATAGAGAAAATGAGAAAAGTAGGTGAGGAAATTTTTAATGATTATCTGTGATAGGAGGAGGTATTTCGAATGCCCCATTCTGTGCCTTAAACATTTCATTGAATTTTAGATAGGATCAATAAATTTGTGGCTTGTTTGAGGCCATTTTGATATGACAGAAATCACCCACAGGGTGTCCTTGAGAGGAAAATCATCCGGAGAGGTACTATTATCTTCTTGATGTGAGTTAAGTGAGGAATGGGCTATGAGGACTCCCATACTTCTAAATAACTGCCTCTGGCAATTTTTAGTAGCTTCCTTGGTGCAATAACTAATTGGCAGACTTGTGTGCATGGGTAAAGGTCAAGTCTATGTCAGTCATCATTCTGCATCACTAGCTGCTCTGTCTCTTTTGTACTTGAACCTGCATTAGTTCTGTTTATGCTTTGACTTCACTGATTGCTCGAACTACTTTTAGCACTGATGTCTTCAAAGGCTGTGTTAATCTTTCAATATTATGCCTTTCAACCCTTTAATCTTTTCCTGATACACTTTAAACTTTGGAAGACCTGTTTGTCTGAATACACAGGCTAAAAAGGGCATTGGAGGATTCATGCTGGGTTAATAACCCTGATCTTCAATGAAAAAAAAAATGCTTTTAAACCTACAAAACACGATAAACCTGTTATGAAATCCTACGCGGGGTTTAAAACTGCTTCAGAAAGGTTTTGGCAGAGGTGGAGGAGCGATTGCAGAGGAAACGTGCGCGGCGGAGAAGGGTTATGGGAGGGTCAATCTCCAATGAGCGATGGAGCGATTGGCATATGACCGCTGGATATTATGTGAGATCAACGGTGGAGATTACGTCGAAGGACTGAAAATCGGGAGGAATGGAAGGTGGCTCTATCTGAAAAATGCAATTGCGATCAGAGCGGGAAAGCGAGGGCCGTCGAATCTAAAGGGAAATCGATAGCAGGGGTTACAATCGAAGGATCACAATCGCAAAGGGCAGAAGGTGGCACCATTTATGCTTTACGATTAGCGATCAGGCAATGGTGCGGTGACCGTCGGATTGAAATGGGAATCAACGGCGGAGATTACAATCGGGGGGATCGCAATCGGGGAGTGCAGCGGGCGACATAGAACAGTAACACTATCACATTGGAGGTTTTTGGTTTAACAAAGAAAAACACCCATATCAATGTTTCGATTTCGATTAGTGCCACAGGCCTTAAGCACTCGGTTATGGGTGCGGGGCATATGGGGAAGTGGTTAAGGGGGCTGGCCGAAAGGGGCTTAAGGCCTTAGTGCAAAAATGAGTTTTTAGGCCAAAAAACGAGGATTTTTAGGGATTTTATTGGCTTTTGGTAGAGGGGAAAAGTCTTTTTAAACCTGTAAAAATGGATTTTGAAGGATTTTCAGGCAGAAATGGGGTCTTAAAGAGGACAAGGAGGCTTTATGAAAATGAGGGGAAATGAGTCGAAGTGGGCAGTTTCAGAGGCATTTGGAAAACAGTTTCTTTTATAAATCTGGCAGGGTTTTGGGCATGCCCTTGTAGAAACAACAATGGATATTAATCTAAATGGACTAAGAATCATCATAAGACTTCAAAGACGATGTATTTTTAGGGGAAAATAAATCTCTTTAAGGCTTGAAAACAAACTTAGCCACCATTTGGTATATCAGAATTTATGGGTGGCTAACACTCAACTGTACCCACCTGGAATTATTTCTGAGACGCCATCAAGGAAAAATACTATCCCGTGGGGGGCTATGAGGACAAGTGCATACAATGGACCACACTACGACAATAAAGGGATCAAGATGTGCATGATCTGACGAGTCTGTTTCATACCCTGCGCACAAAGTTGGGTATCAAAGATTCAGAGAAACATTTGGTGCTAAAGTATCATATTTGTCTACACAGATATATTCAGGAGTAAATGGAGTTCCTCAACATCTCCTCGCTTGGTATGACATATCGGTATGTTTCCAGGATTGAGCATAAATTCAAACAAAAGAAACGAGACTTTGGATCTGCGAATCAAAAGCAAGGGAAAGGTGCCCCCAAACCGTAGAAAAAAGGACAAAGCCAAGGCATGGAGGCCCAAGACAACATGTCAAAGCCACAAGCAAAGAAAAACACCGCGAAGCCAAAGAAGGACAGGGGAAAGTGGTGTGAGTTCCATAAGAGCTCCACTCACAACACAAGTGAGTGTTGGGCTAAGAAATCGCTAGTGGCCGAGATGAGGGATTCTGAATCAGATGCCTGCTCTGGATCTAAATCATAACCTGACAAGGGGAATTACAACGAGAAACATATTATTTATGCAGAGCCCAACGCCATTGTTTCCACTGCGAAGATCCTGAAGGACGAACCAGAAGATCCGGAGGAGGAGGAGCGTCTCTTCCACTCCCAGATGTGGGTAAAGGGTTCCCTTATATAGTTCATTATTGACAATGGGAGCCAAAAGAACCTCATTTCAGCAGACGCCATGAAGCGGTTGGGCTTTCCAACCACAACACACCCACATCCATACACCATCGGGTGGCATCACCAAGGAAGGGATTTGTGCGTCAGCCAAAGTGTTGCCTTCCCTATAGCATCAAGCCCTTCACAGATGATGTATTATGTGACATTGCTCGTCTTGATGTTTGTGATGTATTATTGGGCCAACCATACTTGTGGAAGTGACATGATGTGTATGAGTCCCGACCTCATGTTGTTATTGTTACTTTGGGAAATAAGTTTTAAACGATACCAGAGGTACCACCGCCTGCCGCTATCTCTTTGGTTACTGCAAAAAAATGCAATAAGCTCATTTCCAAAACCAGAAAATTTGTTTTCCTGATGATCCGTCCCCAGGGCAAGAAGGATATTGTGGCCACGACCTCCAGACAGGGCTCCTCTGCACGATAACAACTAATGGACAAGGTTGTGGAGGAGTAAGTGGACATATTCACCTCACCCACAGGGGTGCCTATGCATTGTCAGGTCAAGCACCCCATTGATCTGACCCTAGGTGCACTGCTACCCAATGGACAGATCTATCAGTGCTATGTTATGGAGAACGATGAAATCAAGAGGCAGATTCAGGAGCTACTACAGAAATTTCACCATCCCGTCGAGTTCATCGCCCTATAGGAGCTCGATCATGTTAGTACAAAAAAAGGATGGGACTTGGAGACAATGTATTGACTATCAGACGCTGAACAAAATAATTGTCCGGAATAGGTACTCGATCCCACAAATTGATGACCTTTTGGACCAAGTCAAAGGGGTGAAATATTTCAGCAAGATCGACTTGAAGTCTAGGTATCACCAGGTACCAATCAAACCCTCTGATGTGTGGAAGACTGCCTTCAAAGCCAACGAGGGCCTTTTTGAATGGCTGGTCATGCCTTTCAGGTTGATGAATTCTCCAGAAACCTTCATGAGGTTGATGGAAGACATCTTGTGGCCATTCACCAAATCATTTGTAGTGGTGTACTTGGATGACATTCTGATCTTCAGCCAGACTTAGGAAGAGCACCTCCACCACATCCGACAAGTCCTCCAAACACTGCGGCAACACAAGTTGTGTGTCAATTTGGAGAAGTGCACTTTTGGCATGACCCAGGTTCAATATCTAGGATACATTATTGATGAAATAGGGGTGCATGTGGATCCAACCAAGATCCAAGTCATTTGATATTGGCCAGCCCCAACCACTCTAACAGAGCTTTGTAGCGTTCTGGGTCTTGCTAATTTCTACCGTAGGTTCGTGTTGGGATTCTCTCATATCACTTGGCCCTTGAGTCAAGTCACCAAGGGAGGAGCGAAATAAAAATTCTTTTGGTCAGAATCGCAAAAAAATTCATTCGTTTAATTGAAACATCGCCTTTGTTCTGCCTCAGTGCTCACATTACCAGACTTGCAACAACCATTTGAGATTGAGACGGATGCCTCTGACTATGATATTGGGGCAATTCTTACTCAACAGGGGCATCCAGTGGCATATCACAGTGAGAAATTGTCTGACACAGTCCGCAAGTATACCACTTATTACAAAGAAATGTATTCCATTGTGCAGGCTTGTCAACAATGGAAGCATTACATTTTGGGGAAGGAAACAATCATCCACACACACCACCGACCCCTGCAATTCATACAGACACGAGGGAAGTTGTAGAACGATCGCCATCAAAATTGGAATGATCCAGGTGGATATTGGTGGCCACCTGCCTATTCCACGTAGGTCCGCACCATTGTCTCTTTCAGTTTTTCAGTTTTGGCGCAACTTACTATTTTTAGTAGTTTTTCGGGTCCTAAACTTCTGGAGCCGTTTTGAGGCCCTAAACGACGTTTTTTGGGCATCATTTGTTTGAAAAATATGATTCTGTTATGGAATATCTTTTCGCAATCGATAGTTGTAGTCCTCAGATAGAACTTTCTAATGATGTATCATGTGCGTCAAACAAAGATAGTATGCCAAAGTTACAACCTCGGGAAATTGATGTACCAATTTACCCCAACGGGGCCCATAGTCTGGTGTTTCACCTCTTAGGGTTAGTTTTTTCTATGTTTATGGTTTTCCAATGTTTCTCAATAATATATAGGCCTTCGAGCCTCATTGTAACACAGATTTCAGAGGCCTGTAGCCATCACATTTCTTCTCAGAGATAAGCTACCAACGCCCTAGCTAGTTTATTTTCATTATGTCTGTAAGAAAATTTCAGTTCTTTGATATTAATGGAATGAAGTGTTATTTCCACTGCATATTTGTATTTATGGTTATATTTTTATTCTATTGTCTTCCTGCATAAATCTGGATCAGTGGTATCAGAGCGGTCTGATTTTTCTCAATCCTTCTTTGCATGTCCCCAACGAGGTCGGGGTATGAGTTAGGGCTCAATCTGGTTGAACTTTTGCAAGATCAACCTCACAAACCCCGATGACCATCCATGGGGGATGAAAAGAAATATGAGGGAGTAGGATATCCTATCAAAATATTACTCTAGGAGGCCCTCAAAAAACAAAGGAACACGATGATGGATAACTTTGCCTAGATCCTTCAACGACTGCCCACCGACGGTGCATCTGCATCCAACAACCACTGTGGAGGCACGACTCCATTTAAGGTACAAGTAAACTTTGACATTCCCTTATTTGAGGGTCAAATAGATACGGATTCCATAGATAGATGGTTTAATCTATTAGAATGATATTTCTCAGTTCATGACTTTTCTGACCGAGAGAAGATTATTTTTGCACTCCTCAAAGCTAACCCCCATGTTAAGGATTGGTGGGAAACCTACAGTGAGAAAAAGGACAAGAAAAAATCCTTTCTGTTCTCATATGTACCCACTTGGAATTCTTTTCGAGGCGCCATCAAAGAAAAATACTATCCCATGAGGGGCTATGAGGACAAGTGCATATAATAGACCACATTGCGGCAACAAAGGGATCAAGATGTTCATGAGCTGACGAGTCTATTCCATACGCTATGCACAAAGTTGGGTATCAAAGATTCAGAGAAACGTTTAGTGCTAAAGTATCACAGTTGGCTACACAAATATATTCAGGAGGAAATGGAGTTCCTCGACATCTCCTCGCTTGGTACGACATACTGGTATGCTGCCAAGATTGAGCAGGAATTCAAACAGAAGAAGCAATACTTTGGATCTGTGAATCAAAAGCAAGGGAAAAGTGCCCCTAAACCATAGAACAAAGGACAAATCCAAGGCATGGCAGCCCAATACAACCTATCAAAGCTGCAAGCAAAGAACAACACCACGAAGCCAGAGAAGGACATGGGTGTGAGTTCCATAAGAGCTCCACTCACAACACAAGTGAGTGTTGGGCCAAGAAATCGCAGGTGGGTGAGATAAGGGCTTCTGAATCAGATGCATGCTCTGACTCTGAATCAGAACCTAACAAGGGGAATGACAAAGGGAAACAGATTATTGATGCAGACCCCAACGCCATTGTTGCCACTACAAAGTTCTAGAAGGAGGAACCGGAAGATCTAGAGGAGGAGGAGCTTCTCTTCCACTCCCATATGTGGGTAAAGGGTTCCCCGTTGTTAGGGTTCTATAATAATAGGATTCATAATTTTGAATTGACTTTGATTAGTCTTGTAATATGTACAAACTTTTCTTTCTGCAAATTTTTTTTCCCATATTACAAATAAAAAAAATGTAAAGAGTGTAAAAGTCCTAAAAAAAAATCCAAGGACTGAAAGAAAAAGGATAAAAAAGAAAATAAAATATGAACCCCAATAAAAAAGAGATAAAAATAAGACATGAAAGTGATGAAAGCTCAAATTCCACTACTATTTACTTTTTCTGCAAAGTAAAGATTGTGTGCAACTTGTTACAATGCCACAATCCATGAAGGTTAAATAGCTTAATCTTAACCTCCTATGTTTTAAATTTCATGTTATTAGATAGAGAATAAATATCTAGCCAAACAGTTTAATCTTGGAAGATTAGTAGTTAGGTAGAGAATAAATAAGGAGCTCAACAGCTTAATCTAAGCCCTTGGAAGAAATAAGGATAGAATTAGTTAGTTTGTTGCTTTAAAAGAAAAATGAATAAGGGATTGCAAGCTCAAATTCACGTAGGTAAATGAAGGAAAAATGTTAGGATAGATGATGGATAGGTAAAAGCAATTTTCACAAGGCATGCATGGTAGAAAATTGGTCATTTCATTTACTAGCTTCATTTCTAAATACATTTTCCCCCTTTTAAAATATCCCTTTCCCCCTTATTTTAAACCATTTCCCATTCCCTAAAACCCCTTTTCCTTAGCTTAAAACCCACTTTTTTCATAGTTTTAATGGTTAAAATATTTCAGGCTCACTCCATTAAAACCTATCCCGCTATCAATTTCCACTTATTAGCATATTATATTGGATTCCCCCCAATATTGATTTAATCTATCCCTAAAACATTCCTAATTCCCACCTGTATTTTATTTTATATACATACATTTCTAATACCCCCCATATTCTATTCTACATACATTTCTCCGCACCTCTTTTATTATTTTTCCCTATGGTTTAAATTAACTCCCATTATATATATATATTTAACCCATTTCATTTAAACAAGCCTTTCCCTCTGTTACATTAAATTAACATTCTCACTTCATATATTTACTAAATCGCCCCACTATATTAAAATCTCGATTCCTATTGTTATTATAACCCCGCATGTATATATATCTCCTCCGCATACCAATTCCCGGCCCCACCATCATTGACATCTTTCAACCCCGACAGTCGTCCGATCAACACCAGCTAATCCAACGGCTAATATTCATTATTGCATCCCCAATAGCCCGACTGTTAACACCATGAGACCTTGTGAAATAGGTTTTTATGTTCCTCCTCCCCTTGCCACGCGTCATTCTCATATTCAATCGCATCGATCCAACCCTTACCGCTTACCACCTTTCGCTCATGCGAAAACCACCTAGTAGTTTCTCCTACCCATTATGATAAACTAACTTTTGAACCATGCAATAGAAAATTATGATTAATGTCTGCACCCATGCGATAAAATTGTCTTCTCCTCTATTGTGATTAAAATATGCAACCTACTTTGTGACAAAGCCACCACTATTCAAAAACTACCTCTGTACAATATAAGAATCACAGAGTTTTCACAATATGAGATTTTTCCATTCCCTTACCTCTGTTTGAATCACATAAACAAGAATATCATTGCAAAAACTGAATTGAAAATCCGTTTCAGTTTAGACTCGTTTCGCAATCTTCCCCCATGCCCAGAAGCCATGATCCCTTCTTGAAAAAACTATGTTTCATTAAATATTGATTTATTTTTGCAGGTGATTATACAAGACTTGGACAAACAATTTGGATACTAGTCACCAAAACGGTTTACTTCAGACTCTCAGCATCTGAATTCAAAATATTTCATTCAACAAAAATTTGTGTACCAAGAGAAAATTAAATCAAATCAGAGACAGAGCAGAAAGAAATCATTTACACAAAGACAGTAATGTTCTAACAGAGAGGAAAGGATTTTACTCAGCAAAAGGTTACATATAGGTGAAAGAATACAAATGGAAGAAACAAACAAATGAGAAAGAATTTTCAAAATCTGAAAGAGGTTTTTGTTTCTAACATCCTCATATACAAAAACCTCTCTCACTTTTCTAACGGCCATTATGGTTTTGGAAATTTTAAACAATATTTGAAAGCACTTTTTACATAAAATTCTTGTTTAGTCATCATTGTGCAGAGAATATTGTGGCCAATAAGAAACGAATCTTGCAAAACAGGAGGATGAATATGTTACTAATATGCCAGTCTACAAAAATATATCTCACTTTATGCACATGTATTACATAATGAGAGACACATGCACATATTCATAGCCTATTGTTCGGACTATGCAAATTTATTTTTTACACATATTCTTGTAAAGCTTATTGTGAACAATTGAAGCAGAATTATAGGAAATTGAGAGAGGTTTATCTCAAAAAAATATTTATCTAAAATAACATCTTTCAAGTTTTACATATCTATCTCGGATTGAGATATAGAAATGGATTTCTAGACCCTATTTTTCATAAATTCGGGAGGAAAAAGCTCAAAGACAGTTAGTGACTAGGATGCCACCTCATCAAATAAGAGTTGCTATCAAATTAGAATTGCTCCTTTGTCAGCAACAATCCATAAGGATAGTGCCAAGTATATTCATTAGTTTTTAATCTCCTTTGTTTGATTTCTATTATGTAATACAATTGCAGATATTTGTAAGAAATCTTGATATTTTTTCCAGATATTTCAGTTTAGAATTTGTATAAATACTTCATAATTTGAAGTAATAGAGGTTGTATTTTGTAATGAGGAACCTCACCATTCAGGGTGATGCAGTCCACTAAGCTCATGTGACTATTTTCATTAATAAAAGAGCAGTTTTTTTAGGATTCATGTGCTATATCTATTGGTGAATTTTTCCTTATTGTATATGTGCTTTCTTTTGTTTCCATGTTATTGTTTTCTTAATTCTGAATTGTCTAACAGGAGTATTACTGCAAAATATGTTGAGATCATACAATCTGCCTTTAACTATTAGTAATCTAAATTTTTTCTTCCGATATCCAGATTATGGAATTCTTCATTGCTCCCTGATTTTGATTGACCTCTTTCATTATCTGGTTTAGAGGATCCTTCATTGCCCTTTTTTCTCGATTATTTTCTTTCATTTTGATATCCGGATATGAGAACCCTTAGTTGCTCTCTCATCTTGATTGAAACCATTTTCACCATCCAAATCTAAAGGATCCAATAGAAATTTATATCTTTCCCTATTCCACTTAAGCTTGATACTTCTCAAATTGATCACCCAAGCCTCTTTGACTCCATTGCCCAATGGCCTTCCTCTGCATTTCCAACCAAACCAATTCAAAAACCAACCCTATATTTATTAACTAGCCTAATATCTATTTCAAATAAAGCTAAATCATACAGAGAGAGCCCTCTCTGAGTTTAGGAGGGCTATATCCTAAACTCCAAAATAGGTTTGTGGTTACCTCGGTGATTTCTTTCTTTAGCCTTGAGAAATTACGAAGTGATAACACCCACTACAATTCATTGTCGACAATGGGAGACAAAAAAACTTATTTCAACAGACGTCGTGAAGTAGTTTAGCTTTCCGACCACAGCACACCCACAACCATACACCATCAGGTAGCTTCACCAAGGATAGGATCTCTGCATCAGCCAACAGTGTCGCCTTCCCTACAACATCAAGCCCTTCACAAATGAGGTATTATGTGACATTGCTCGTCTTGATGTTTGTGATTTATTATTAGGCCAACCATACTCGTGGAAGCGACATGATGTGTATGAGTCTCAGCCTCATGTTGTTATTATTACTTTGGGAAATAAGTTGTACACGATACCAGAGGTACCACCGTCTGCCACTATCTCTTTGGTTACTGCAAAAAAATGTAGTAAGCTCATTTCCAAAACTAGGAAACTTGTTTTTCCTAATGATCTGCCCCCAGGGTAGGAAGAAGATTGTGGCCATGACATCCAGACAGGGCTCCTCTGCACGACAACAACAAATGGACAAGGTTGTGGAGGAGTATAGGGACATCTTCACCTCACCCACATGGGTGCCTCTACACTGTCATGTCAAGCACCCCATTGATCTGACCCCAGGTGCACCGCTACCCAATGGACTGATCTATCGGTGCTATGTTCTAGAGAACAATGAAATCAAGAGGCAGATTCAGGAGCTACTACAAAAAGGTCACACCCGATCGAGTTCATCACCCTGTGGGAGCCCGATCGTGTTGGTACAAAATAAGGATGGGACTTGGAGACTTTGTATTGACTATCGGGTGCTGAAAAAAATCATTGTTCGGAATAGGTACCCAATCCAACGGATTTATGACCTTCTGGACCAACTCAAAGGGGAAAAATATTTCAGCAAGATCAACTTGAATTCTAGGTATCACCAGGTACCAATCGAACCCTCCGATGAGTGGAATACTGCCTTCAAAGCCAATGAGGGCCTTTTCGAATGGTTGGTCATGCCTTTCGGGTTGACGAATTCTCCCGCAACCTTCATGTGGTTTATGGACGACATCTTGTAGCCATTCACCAACTCATTTGTAGTGGTGTACTTGGATGACATTCTGATCTTCAGCCATACTAGGGAAGATCACCTCCACCATATCCAACAAGTCCTCCAAACACTGTGGCAACACAAGTTGTGTGCCAATTTGGAGAAGTGCACTTTTGGCATGACCCGGGTTCAATATCTAGGATACATTATTGATCAAAGGGGGGTGCATGTGGATCCAAACAAGATCCAATTCATTTAGTATTGGGCGGCACCAACCAGTCTAACAGAGCTTCACAACTTTCTAGGTCTTGCTAATTTCTACCGCAGGTTCGCGTTGGGATTCTCTCATATCACTTGGCCCTTGAGTCAAGTCACCAAGGGAGGAGCGGAAGAAAAATTATTTTGGTCGAAATATCAACAAAAGGCATTCATAGAATTGAAACATCGCCTTTGTTCTGCCCCAATGCTCACATTACCAGACTTGCAACAACCATTTGAGATCGAGACGAATGCCTCTGACTACGCTATTGGGGCAGTTCTTACTCAATAGGGGCATCCAGTGGCATATTACAGTGAGACATTGTCCAACACAGTCAGAAAGTATCCCACTTATGACAAATAAATGTATTCCATTGTGCAAGATTGCCAACAATGGAAGAATTACATTTTGGGGAAGGAAACAATCATCCACACAGACCACTGACCCCTGTAGTTAATATGGACACAAGGGAAATTACAGAACGATCGCCATTAGAAGTGGAATGATATAGGTGAATATTGGTGGCCACCGACCTATTCCACATGGGGCCCCACCATTGTCTCTTTCATTTTTTCAATTTCGGCACAACTTACTATTTTTAGCATTTTTTCGGGTCCTTAACTTACAGAGCCGTTTCGAGGCCCTGAACGAAGTTTTTTGGGCATCGTTTGTTCGAGAAATATGATTTCGTTCTAGAATATACATTCGCGATCGGCAGTTTTATTCCTCGAATAGATCTTTCTAATGATGTATCATGTGCGTCAAACATAGATAGTATGCCAAAGTTATGACCCCAGGAAATTGATGTACCAATTTACCCCAATGGGGCCCATAGTCTGGCGTTTCATCTCCTAGGGTTAGTTTTTTGGATGTTTAGGGTTTTCCATTGTTTCTCAATAATATATAGGCCTTAGAGCCTCATTGTAACATAGATTTCAGAGGCCTATAGTGTTGTGTAACCAGCTTCAAAAATAGAAGAAAAGAGATATCAACACCTTAGAAATAAGCCACTTTGAGGGGGAAACCTCCAATACATTACATAAATGAACAATTCTTGGATGATACAATTTACAAAACCTCCTTTCTATATATAGGAGTCCATGGGGCCATAATGTAATCCTAGTGGAGCCACAATGTAATCCTAGCTGACCTATCAATAGTAATTTAAGGGCACAATAATAACAATATGGGGGTTACAAGGGTACAATAATAACAATAATGGGGTTACACTAACAAGAAGAAGGGACTATACTAGTAATATAGGGACCTAACATGCCACTCTCCTTCAAAAAAGTGTTGTCCTCAATGCTTGAGTAGCTCTGGGTGCTTCTGTATAAAATTCTCATCCTCCCATGTAGAATCTTCAGTGGGTGAGTTATTCCAATTGATGAGATACTCTGAAATTGATTGATTTCGTAGCTGTCAAGTTCTTGTGTTCGTGACTGCTTCAGGTTCTAATATGATTTTTCCTTCCTTATCAAGTTCCGGCAATATTGTTTGAACTGGAAGTTTGTCCCCTATAACCTTCTTTAAGCATGAAACATGGAAAACTCGATGCACTCGCCATATCCCTTGTCCTCCACTCAGATGCCATAGAACCACCTTTTGCAACACCTGTAAGGACCATAGTAATTTTGGTGATAATTTATTATCCTTCTTAGTCATTGAGGGACATTTGTTTGTATGGTTGTAGCCGTAAAATACCCACCTCCTAAATGTCAAAACTTCTCTCACGATGATGTTCACCTTTTGTTGTTTCATTCCGATTTTGTGCCAAATTCAAAGCTATCCTTTAAGAGTCGTGGAGAACTTTGCTTCGATGCTCGATGACTTTCCACTGCTTGAACCTTCGATTTTTTTCTTAAAGATGATGTGATGGACGGTGGATGATATCCATAAAGTGCCATAAATGGGGTCATTTTTGCTGTAGTATGGAAGGAAGTGTTATACCACCATTCAGCAAGAGGTAACCACTTGACCCATTGCGTTTGTTTATCAGATATAAAACAACGAAGATATCCTTCCAAAAATTTATTCACTATCTCAGTTTGACCATCGGATTGAGGATGATAAGATGAGCTATGAGCTAATTGTGTACCCAAACAAGAAAATAATTCCGTCCAAAAATTTCCTGTAAAAATGGGATCTCTGTCACTTACAATAATCTTCGGGTTTCCATGTAGCTTTTGAATTGTTTCCATAAATGCGGTAGCAACTATACTTGCTTTAAATGGATGAGATAATGCACAAAAGTGTGCATACTTGGTAAGTCTATCAACTACCACCATGATGATGCTCCTTCCTTTAGACTTCGGTAAAATTGTGATAAAATCCATTGAAATCTCCTCCTAACGTTGACTTGGAATGGATAAAGGTTGTAGAAGACCCGGGGTCTTAATTGTCTCCACTTTATTCTGCTGGCAAACCAAACATTCCACCAAAAACTTTTGAATATCAAATTTAAGGCCATCCCAAAAAAATTCTCTCTTCACCCTGTGGTAAGTTTTTAAAAATCCTGAGTGTCCTTCTAAAGGAGAAGTGTGCAATTCCAGAAGAATATTTTTTTTTAGTTGGGAATTATTACAAAGATATAAGCGATATTTGTACCATAAGGAATCATTTTTCCAACTAAATGTATCAGATGTACTAGGATCTTGCTGCAACTTTTGAATGAGTGTCCACACTTCTTCGTCCTTCTTCCATTCATCCCTTGCTTCGGTTATCCAATTTGGTTGGATAATAGAAATGACACAGCAATGCTTCCACCTCTTCATCCTTTCTTGAGACTGCATCTCGTTAAATAACATTGTTTTCCTTTTTTGTATATTATTTCAAAGTTTAAAATCTGAACATCTTTGCGAGCCATTTTGTCGCTTCCGACGATAGTCTTTGTTCCAAAAAGTGTTTAATACTATCATGACGCTTAATTTTGTCTTCCCATTAGGTAAGTTCGCCATTTTCAGTGCATGCGTATTGTTAAAATTTCTCTCATAAATAGGTTTCTGTAAATACTTTCCTTTGATTGGACGACTTTCAAAAGCAATGGGTCTTCCTTCCTGCATTAAAACTGCACCAATTCCATTTCTTGAGGCATCACATTCCACAATAAAGGTTTTTGTGAAGTCTGGCGTAGCTAAGACCGATGCTAGGAACATTGCCTCCTTAAGATGTTCAAAGGCCTTAGTTGCTTCAGGAGTCCATGAAAATGCATCTTTCTTCAATAATGTTGTTAGAGGTGATGCTATTCTCCCATAATTCTTAACAAACTTGCGATAATACCCCGTTAACCCGAGAAATCCTCGCAACTTCTTTACGGTTGTGGGGACTTTCCATTCCTTAATGGCTTTAATTTTGTTAGGGTCTACTTTAACACCCTCGTGAGATACAATATGACCCAGATATTCCACCTCTTGTACTCCAAAGAGACATTTGGAGTTTTTTGCATATAATTATTTCTCCTCCAGTAGTTTGAGCACCTTCTCAACATGTTGAACATGATCCTTCCAAGACCTTTTGTAGATTAGTATATCATCAAAAAATGATAACAAAATTTTTCTAAGGAAGGGTTTCAAAATGGAATTCATCAACCCTTGAAATGTAGAAGGTGCATTAGTAAGGCCAAAAGGCATGACCAGAAATTCATAATGACCCTTATGAGTTCAAAATGATGTTTTCAGAATATCTTCAGCCTTCATTCTAATTTGATGATATCCCGAACGAATATCCAACTTGGTAAAATAAATTGATCCATGTAATTCATCAATCAAAGGAATGGGAAATTTATATTTAATAGTGAGCTTATTGAGCTCCATATAATCCGGACACATGCGCCATGATCCATCCTTCTTGTGCACCAATACTACTGGAGCAGAGAAAGAACTTTGACTAGGTTGAATTATACCAGCCTCTAACATTTCTGCAATCATATGTTCAATTTCGCTATTTTGGAAGTAATGATATCTATAAGGCCTGATTTTTGGAGGAACACTTCCTGGAATCAAATGAATAGCATGATCATGATCACGAATGGGTGGGAGTCCTTATATCTTGAGAGTTTGAGGAGTGGTAATTCTTGCCCGATTACGTGCGATATGGTCGGATTCATTTCTTCCTCTTCTAGGGTTAGTTTCTGGTGTATATCCTCTTCTTGTTCATTTTCTTCTTCCTCTTCACAATCTATGTAAAATAATTTCTTCTCAGCACACTTATGACCATTAGTCTATTTGCTATCACAACTATAAAAAAACCCTTTTGCTCTTTTTTCTTCCAATTGTTGTGGTGTCAACCTCGTAGGTTGTGGAAATCTAGACGTAGCAACACTTCCTTCTTTATAGAATTGACACCAAATGTTGTGTAACCAGCTTCAAAAATAGAAGAAAAGAGATATCAACGCCTTAGAAATGAGCCACTTCGAGGGGGCAACCTCCAATACATTACATAAATGAACAATTCTTGGATGATACAATTTACAAAACCTCCTTTCTATATATGGGAGTCCATGGGGCCATAATGTAATCCTAGTGGGCCACAATGTAATCCTAGTCGACCTAACAATAATAATTTAAGGGCACAATAATAACAAAATGGGGGTTACAAGGGTACAATAATAACAATAAGGGGGTTACACTAACAATAATAAGGAACTATACTATTGATATAGGGACCTAACATGTAGCCGCCACATCTCTTCTCAGAGATAAGCTACCAACGTCCTAGCTAGTTTATTTCCATTATGTCTGTAATAAAATTTCAGTGCTTTGATATTAATGAAATGAAGTGTTATTTCCACTGCATCTTTATATTTATGGTTATATGTGTATCCTATTGCGTTCCTGCATAATTATGAATCAGTGGTATCAGAGTTGTCTGCTTTTTCTTGATCCTTCTTTGCATGTCCTGCACGAGGCCGGGGTATAAGGAGTTAGGGCTAGATATGGTTGAACCTTTGCAAGATGAGCCTCGCAAACCTCAACGGCCACCCATGGAGGATGAAAGAAAGATGAGGGAGCAGGGAATCCTACCAAAATATTTCTTAATGAGTCCCTCGAAAAATAAAGGAATGCAATGATGGATATATTTACCTAGATCCTTCAACGGCTTTCCACCAGTGGCGCATCTGCATCCAGTAGCCACTCTAGAGGTGCGAATCCCTTTAAGGTACAAGTAAACTTTGACATTCCCATATTTGAGGGAAATATATGTAGATGTCATAGATAGATGCTC
Source organism: Pinus albicaulis (assembly GCA_034641835.2). NCBI lineage: Eukaryota > Viridiplantae > Streptophyta > Pinopsida > Pinales > Pinaceae > Pinus > Pinus albicaulis. The sequence goes on along the minus strand of CM076584.1, from coordinate 299,094,839 downwards.
GAATCTATTAGAAGGATATTTCTCGGTTCATGACTTTTCCGACCGAGAGAAGATTCTTTTTGCACTCCTTAAAGCTATGCCCCATGTCAAGGATTGGTGGGAAACCTACTGTGAGAAAAAGGATGAGACAAGACCCTCTCTGTTCTCAGTCATACCCACTTGGAATTATTTCCGAGATGCCATCAAGAAAAAATACTATCCCTGGGAAAGCTATGAGGACAAGTACATACAATGGACCAGGCTGCGCAAAAAAGGGATCAAGATGTGCATGAGTTGATGAGTTTGTTCCATACCCTACGCACAAAGTTGGGTATCATAGATTCAGAGAAAAATTTGGTGCTAAAGTGTCGCAGTTATATGCACAGTTATATTAAGGAGGAAATGGAGGTCCTCGACATCTCCTCACTTGGTATGACATACAGGTATGCTCCCAAGATTGAGTAGAAATTCAAACAAAGAAGCGAGACTTTGGATCTGTGAATCAAAAGCAAGGGAAAGGTGCCCCCAAACTATAGAACAAAGGACAAAGCCAAGGAATGGCGGCCCAAGACAACCTTTCAAAGCCACAAGAAAAGAACACCACCACGAAGCCAAATAAGGACACAAGAAAGTGGTGTGAGTTCCATACGAGCTACACTCACAACACAAGTGAGTGTTAGGCCAATAAATCGTTGGTGCCAAGATGAGGGCTTTTGAATCAGATGCATGCTCCAACTCTGAATCAAAACCTAACAAGGGGAATGAAAAAGGGAAACAAATTATTTATGCAAATCCCAACACCATTGCTTCCACAGAAAAGATCTAGAAGGAGGAACCAGAAGATCCAGAGGAGGAGAAGCATCTCTTCCACTCCCAGATGTGGGTAAAGGGCTCCCCGCTACAGTTCATTGTTGAAAATGAGAGCCAAAAGAACCTAATTTCAGCAGACGTCGTGAAGTGGTTGAGCTTGCCGACTAGAGCACACCCACAACCATACACCATCAGGTGGCTTCACCAAGGACGGGATCTCCGCGTCAGCCAACAGTGCCACCTTCCCTACAACATCAAGCCCTTCACAGATGAGGTATTATGTGACATTGCTCCTCTTGATGTTTGTGATGTATTATTAGTCCAACCATACTTGTGGAAGTGACATGATGTATCTGAGTCTCGACCTCACGTTGTTATTGTTACTTTGTGAAATAAGTTGTACAGGATACCAGAGGTACCACCGCCTGCTGCTATCTCTTTGGTTATTGCAAAAAAATGTAGTAAGCTCATTTCCAAAACCAGGAAATTTGTTTTCCTGGTGATTTTCTCCTAGGGAAAGAAGAATATTGTGGACACGACCTCCAGAAAGGGCTCCTCTGCACGAAAACAAAAAATGTAAAATGTTGTGGAGGAGTACAAGGACATCTTCACCTCATCCACAGGGGTGCCTCTGCACTGTCAGGTCAAGTACCCCATTGATCTAACCCTAGGTGCGTCGCAACCCAATGGACTGATCTATCGGTTCTCTATTCTTGAGAATGATGAAATCAAGAGGCAGATACAGGAGTTGCTACGAAAAGGTCAGATCCAGCCAAGTTCATCACCCTATGGGAGCCAGATCGTGTTGGTACTAAAGGAGGATGGGACTTGGAGGCTCTGTATTGACTAGATCATTATCCAGAATAGGGATCCGATCCCACGGATTTATGACCTTCTGGACCAACTCAAAGGGGCGAAATATTTGAGCAAGATCGACTTGAATTCTGGGATCACCAGGTACCAATCGAAACCTTCAATGTGTGGACGACTGCCTTCAAAGTCAAGGAGGGCCTTTTCAAATGGCTGGTCATGCCTTTTGGGTTGACGAATGCTCCCGCAACCTTCATGAGGTTGATGGACGACATCATGCGGCCATTCGCCAAATCATTTGTAGTGGTGTACTTGGATGACATTGTGATCTTCGGCCAAACTTGGGAAGAGCACCTCCACCACATCTGACAAGTCCTCCAAACATTGCGGCAACACAAGTTGTGTGCCAATTTGGAGAAGTGCAGTTTTGGCATGACCTGGGTTCAATATCTTGGATACATTATTGATGAAAGGGGGGTGCATGTGGATCCAACCAAGATCCAAGTCATTCGGGATTGGGCAGCCCCAACCACTCTAACATAGCTTCGCAGCTTTCTGGGTCTTGCTAATTTCTACCGCAGGTTCGTGTTGGGATTATCTCATATCACTTTCTTGTTGAGTCAAGTCACCAAGGGAGGATTGAAAGCAAAATTATTTTGGTCGAAATCTCAACAGAAGGCATTCGTAGAATTGAAACATCGCCTCTGTTCTGCCCCAGTGCTCACATTACCAGACTTGCAACAACCATTTGAGATCGAGGTGGATGGCTATGACTATGCTATTGGGGAAGTTCTTACTCAACAGGGGCATCCAATGGCATATCACAGTGATACATTGTCCGACACAGTCCAAAATTATCCCACTTATGACAAAGAAATGTATTCCATTATGCAGGCTTGTCGACAATGGAAGCATTACAGTGGGGAAGGAAACAATCATCCACACAGACCACCAACCCCTGTAGTTCATACCGACACAAGGGAAGTTGCAGAACGATCACCATCAGAAGTTGATTAATCCAGGTGGATATTGGTGGCCACCCGCCTATTCCACTTGGGGCCCTACCATTGTCTCTTTAATTTTTTCAGTTTCAGCAAAACTTACTATTTTTAGCAGTTTTTTGGGTCCTGAACTTTCGAAGCAGTTGTGAGGCCCTAAACGATGTTTTTTGGGCATCGTTTGTTCGGAAAATCTAATTCCGTTAAGGTATATGCATTTTCAGTTAACATTTTTAGTCCTTGGATAGATCTTTCTAACGATGTATCATGTGCATAAAATGGAGATAGTATGCCAAAATTATGACCCCAAGAAATTCATGTACTAATTTACCCCAACGGGGCCTATAGTCTGAATTTTCATCTCCTAAGGTTAGGTTTTTGGATGTTTAGGGTTTTACATTGTTTCTCAATAATATATACACCTTCGAGCCTAATTGTAACACAGAGTTCAGAGGATTGTAGCCGCCACATCTCTTCTCAAAGATAAGCTACCAACGCCCTAGCGAGTTTATTTCCATTGTCTGTAAGAAAATTTCAGTTCTTTGATATTAATGAAATGAAGTGTTATTTCCACTGCATCTTTGTATTTATGGTTATATGTGTATTCTATTATGTTCCTGCATACATCCGGATCAGTGGTATCAGAGCGGTCTTCTTTTTCTCAATCCTTCTTTGCATGCCCCCAACGAGGTCAGGGTATAAGGAGTTAGGGCTCGATCTGGTTGAACCTTTGCAAGATCAGCCTTACAAACCCCGACGGCCGCCCATGGGGGATGAAAAGAAAGATGAGGGAGTAGGAGATCCTATCAAAATATTACTCGATAAGGCATCTCCAGTCTGATAAGGCATCCCCTTTCTGGCCCTCCATATTTATCCGTCTCATTTCCTCCGACAACAAGGCTGAGACAATGTCATCAAAATTCAAGGTAGTTGTATTGCTACCTATTGCAATAACCAAACTATCCCATGAATCTGGTAGAGAACATAAAAAATTGATGCACTTATCTTCATCTGAGATTTTAATATCAACATGTAATAGTTGACTTACCACAGTATTGAAGGCATTCAGATGCTCTATCACCGAGTATCCATCCTTCATCCTCAGGTTATACAAATTTTTCCGTAGGAACAATTTATTCACTAGAGACTTAGATTGGTACAAAGTTCGTAGCTTGTCATACAAATTCTTCATCTTAGCTTCCCTAGATACATTCAATAATACCGAATTTGAGACACACAATCGTATTGTGCTCTTTGCCTTCTGATCCAACTTCTTTCAGTCTTCATCTAACATTGTCATTGGTTTAGTACCCAGATATACCACGATCCACTGATCTTTATCCACCAACAGATCCTCCATCTTTAGTTTCCACAACTCAAAACTTGGACCATTAAATTTCTCAATCTCTATCTTTCCACTTCTCTCCATCTTCTTTCACCACAAGAATCGATCCCGCAGATCTCCCACTGAACAGGGTCTACCACAGGCCCAAGCAAAAAACCCCTCAGCAACAAAGGCATCCCCTCGAAGTTGAAACTACTCTGATTCCAAATGTAGTTTTTAACCCTGTATAGAAATTATCTACAACCGAATCTTAAAAATAGAAAATAAAAAATAGTGAGAGAATAAAACATAAAATAGATATACACAGATATTTTCACCTGGATCCCAAATCAATACTACCAGCTTGATTTTTCATTCTATTCCTTTTAGTGTTACAACACCCATATATATATATATATATATATACATGACGAAGCATTCATAAACCCCAATCCATTAACCCTGGATTAGAACATAACCATAGTTCTCTTTACTGAATCTACAAAATACCAAGGGACGAAAACCATCATGCCCCAAAACCATGTGCAAACCCATGCACAAAACCATGGGCAGGTCTGCCCACCGAAAAAAGGGTTCCAAAAAATAGGGTCCACCCCCCGTATATAGGTATCAAATTTCTGATACCACATCCTTGGTGATTGTTTTAACCCATACATATACTTTTTTAACCTACATACCAGTTATTTCTTACCCTTCACCATAAATCTTTCAGGTTGCTTCATGTATATCTCCTCTTCCATATCCCCGTGAAGAAATGTTGTCTTCACATCCATCTATTCTACCTCAAAATAAACAGCAACAACAACAGATAAAAGTAATCTATTAGAAATAACCTTGGCAACAGGAGAAAAAATATCACCAAAATCAATTCCCGGCACCTGGGAATAACCTTTTGCTACCAATTGAGCTTTGTATTTCTCCACCCTGCCTTCTACATTCATCTTCTTCTTAAAAACCCATTTTCTCTCGATTAGCTTCCTTCTAGCCATCAACTCCACCGGATCCCATGCCTCATTTTTGTGTAAGGATGCCATTTCATCAACCATGGCCTCCTTCCAAAGTTTCCCATCCTCTAAATATATTTCCTCCCTGACAGTTCTAGGATCATCATTAGTTATAGTTAAAGCAAAATTTGAACAGAAAGAAGATGGACTATACCTTTTTGGTTGCCTTCTTTCCCAAACTGATCTTCTCATAGCTAGATTTTGTGGCTTTTCCTCTTTTGAATCTTCTTCTGTTGTAGAGTTTGATTCATCCTCCTTTAGCATGAGTCTCACCTTGAGGGGGAAAAGACCCATCTGTTGAATGTCTTTTGTGATAATGGTTATAGTATGCCTCAAGGCCTTAAAGCTTTCCTTAAAGCGGAAAAAGGTCCTTTAGTTAAAAATAAAAAAGAACCTAGTGAATGGTCTGGTAGTGTCAGCCTTCCATTCATTCAGGGTACCACTAATAAGATTGCTAGGATCTTTAAAAAGCATAAGGTGTCTTCTTATTTCAAGCCCCTTAATAGGATTCGCAGTTCTCTAAAATCAGTTAAAGATCCGATTGATCCCAGAGATGGAAAAAGTGTCTACATCATTCCTTGTTCTTGTGGGACTCCTTACATTGGTGAGACTGGTCGATCTATTAATCAAAGGATCTGTGAGCATGCTGCCGATATCAAACATAGAAGATCTCGCTCGTCTGCCTTAGCTGAGCATGCAGAAAAGACTAACCATCATGTTTGCATTGAAGATGCTAAGGTCATTGCTAGAATCGACCATTTCCATCATCGTAAGTTGAGAGAGGCCATTGAAATAGAAAAAAGACCCATTAATCTCAATAGAGATGACGGTTGGAATATCAGCAGGTGCTGGATTCCTGCGTTATATTCTTGATTTTTATATTTTATTTATTCCAGTTATTTTTATTTATTTTTATTGATTTCATTTAGTTTCATTTTTATTTTTATTTCTATTTATTTAATTATTGTTATTTTGATTTTATTTTGATTTATTTATTTTTTTATTTTTATTTTTTTTTATATATTTTTTTTTCAAATTTAGATTAATAATATTATTATTATTATGCTTAATATTATTATTTATATTTTATATTTTTCTTTTAGTCTTATTTTTATTTTTATTGTTATTCATGTGTGTGTTTTTTTTTTTTGGAATCTATCTATTAAAAAAATATATATTTATTTATTTATTTTATTTTTTATTTTTTATTTTTATTTTTATTTTATTTATTTATTTATTTATTTTTATTTTATTTTATTTTTTTATTTTACTAAGGATATGTCGTTAGTTATAATGTTATTTTTACTTGAACCTTGACCCTTATAATTAGTTAAATATACGAATAAAAGTTATTTATATAATAATAATTTATTATTAAATAGTTAAATCAATTAGTTTAGTAAGAAAGATATACATGTATATCTGCACTATTGGTCAAATAACTTACCATTACTTTAGTTTAATTGATTAATGAGTTATATAAATATGTTAATTATTTTATAAATAAATAGAATAATAAAAAAAAAAATAATGGAATAATTATTATTTTTTCAAAGTCAAACTAGTCGTTATCCTAACCGCTAGTTGAGCCATCTCTACATCTATTTATACTTAATGACTGATCTGATCTCTCACATAGTCCTGATGATGAACCACACTAGTTGGTTCGAAACACGTCGACGACGTTCCATTTCATGTGATTATTACCGAAAGAATTCTGCTAATTTATATGATGGATCACAGAAACTTAGATTCCATAAACATCTTTCACCTATTTAAACAACACATCTCAGTTGTACACAACCTTCCTTATTTCCGGGTTCCAAAGCTTGTAACCTTTTAAACCATCCTTATGCCCAATAAGATGCACCTTTCAGATTTATTATCCAACTTGGTCCTTTTCTCCTTTGGAACATGTACATATGCATCACATCCAAATGCCCTCAGATGTGAAAGAGAGGGTTTCTTACCAGTCCATACCTCATGTGGAGTCTTATCCTCAAACGTTGATGAAGGTGATATATTAACGAGGTAACATTCAGTCTCCATTGCTTCTACCCAGAATTCCTGTCCTATTCCAGTACCACTGAGCATGCTTCTTGCCTTTTCCATCAACATTCTGTTCATTCTTTCTGCAACTCCGTTTTGCTAAGGTGTGTATGGATTAGACTTATGTCATTCTATACCACACTTTTTAAACAATTCTTAAAATTCCTTCTTGCAAAACTCTTCACCATTATTTGTCCTCAGCACCTTTATCTTCTTCTTTGTCTGGTTTTCCACGGGAGCCTTAAATTATTTAAATTTGTCAGAATTCAGATTTCCTCCTCGAGAAATATATCCATGTATTCCTTGAGAAGTCATCTATGAATGAAACATAGTACACATATTTTCCCAGTGATGGAACCGACACAGGTCCAAACACATCATTGTGCAAAATCTCTAATATCTTGTTCGCCCTCTTAGCACCAGAAGGAAAACTCACCCGATTCTGCTTCCCATATACACAATGTTCACAGAAATCAAAATCCAGAGAGAAATTAGACATACATTCTACCATACCATTTCCATGCAGTATCCGAAGGCCCTTCTCTCCAGTATGTCCAAGCCTTTGATGCCATAGCATGGTCTTTTCCCCAGAGCCCGCTAGGCTTTCCGCTCCACTTTCAGGAACCACAAAACTGTTGCACCCATCAATAACAGTGCTATCCTGAAGCTTGTACAGAGTTCCAATCTAAACTCCCCGCATTAATACCAGTGCTCCCCGAGCAATATTGCAGGTATCTTTCTTGAACACTGTTTTTACACCTGCATCATCCATCTTGCTTACAGAAATCAGATTTCTAGCGAATGCAGGAATATGCAGAACACCAGAAAGTGTTATAATCCTTCCACCTTGCAAATTCGGCTTGACTTTTCCACGTCCGACGATTTTGGCCTTCCTATCATCCCCTAAGAAGACATCACCACCATCATACTTCTCATACTCGCAGAACCACTCCCTATGGAGAGTTAAGTGAAAGGATGCACATGAGTCAATCAACCATGCCTCATGATCTACATGTCTATTTGAAGAAGAAGCCAAATTCACATCCCCACCTTCATTCGAGGTGGTTTTTGCCTCTGCGGAAGGAGCATCATCAGATCCCTTTCCTTTCTTAGGAGCTTTAGATCTTCTGTCCTTTTTTATTGCCCTTCCTTTCCGCATTTCCAGCACACCTTTACAAAATTTCTTGGAGATTTAGATCTCCCTCTATATTTAGATCTCCCACTCGAAACCTTATTATTTTTTCTGTTCTAGGACCTTCCTCATACAAAAAATGTATCTTAATTTTGGCCCCCCATATTTATCCGTCTCATTTCCTCTGACAACAAGGCTAAGGCAATGTCATCAAAATTCAAGGTAGTTGTATTGCTACCTATTGCAGTAACTAGACTGTCCCACGAATCTGGTAGAGAACACAAAAATCTGATGCACTTATCTTCATCTGAGATTTTAATATCAACAGATAACAGCTTACTTACCACAGTGTTGAAGGTGTTCAGATTCTCTGTCATCGAGTCTCCATCCTTCATCCTCAGGTTATACATCGTTTTCCGCAGGAAAAATTTATTCGCCAGAGACTTAGATTGGTACAAAGTCCCTATATTTTCCAACAAATTATTTTCCTTCCTATCCAACTTCTTCCAATCTTCATCTAACATTGTCATTGGTTTGGTACCCGGATCTACCGCGATCCATTGATCTTTATCCACTAGAATATCCTGCATCTTGAGCTTCCACAACTCAAAACTCTGACCATTAAATTTCTCGATCTTTATCTTTCCACTGCTCACCATATTATTTCACCGTAAGAATCGATCCCACAGATCTCCCACTGAACAGGGTCTACCAGAGGCTAGAGGAAAAAAAACCTCAACAGCAAAGGTGTCCCCTTGAAGCCGAAACTGCTCTAATTCCAAATGTAGGTTTTAACCCTGTACAGAAATTATCTGCAAACGAATCTTAAAAATAAAAAATAAACAATAGCAAGAGAATAAAACATAAAACAGATATACACAGATATTTTCTCCTGGATCCCAAATCGAGACTACTAGATTGATTTTTCATTCTATTCCTTTTAGTGTTACAACACATATATATACATGCCGAAGCATTCATAAACCCCAATCCATTAACCCTGGATTAGAACATAACTGTAGTTCCCTTGACTGAATCTAGAAGATATGAGGGGCCAAAAACCATCAAGCTCCAAAACCATGTGAAAACCCATGCACAAAACCATGGGCAGGTCCGCCCACCGAAAAAAAGGGTCCAAAAAATAGGGTCCGCCACGCGAACATAGCTATCAAATTTCTGATACCACATCCTTGGTGATTGTTTTAACCCATACAAAGACTTTTTTAACCTGCATACCAGTTCTTTCTTAGCCTTCACCATAAAGCCTTCAGGTTGCTTCATGTATATCTCCTCTTCTAGATCCCCGAAAAAAATGATGTCTTCACATCCATCTGTTCTACCTCAAAATCAAATGCAGCAGCAACAGATAAAAGTAATATTGGCAACATGAGAAAAAATATCACCAAAATCAATTCCAGACACCTGGGAATAACCTTTTGCTACCAATCGAGCTTTATATTTCTCCACCTTGCCTTCTACATTCATCTTCCTCTTAAACACCCATTTTCTCCAGATGGGCTTCCTTCTAGCTGGCAACTCCACCAGATCCCATGCCTCATTTTTGTGCAAGGATGCCATTTCATTAATCATGGCCTCCTTCCAGAATTTTCCGTTCTCTAAATCTACTGCCTCCCTGACAGTTCTAGGATCATCATCAGTTATAGTTAAAGCAAAATTTGAACATAAAGCGGATGGACTATACCTTTCTGGTAGCCTTCTTTCCCGAACTGATCTTCTCATAGCTGGAGTTTGTGGCTCTTCCTCTTGTGAACCTTTTAAACCATCCTTATACCCAATAAAGATGCACCTTTCAGATTTATTATCCAACTTGGTCCTTTTCTCCTTTGGAACATGTACATATGCATCACATCCTAATACCTTCTGATGTGAAAGAGAGGGTTTCTTACTAGTCCATACCTCATGTGGAGTCTTATCCTCCAACGTTGATTAAGGTGATCTATTAACCAGGTAACATGCAGTTTCCACTGCTTCTGCCCGCAATTCTTGTCCTAATCGAGTACCATTGAGCATGCTTCTTGCCTTTTCCATCAACATTATGTTCATTCTTTATGCAACTCCGTTTTGCTGAGGTGTGTATGGATTAGTCTTCTGTCGTGATATACCACACTTCTTACAGGATAATTCAAATTCCTTCTTGCAAGACTCTCCACCATTATCCATCCTCATCACCTTTATCTTCTTCTCTGTCTGGTTTTTCACCAGAGCCTTAAATTTTTTAAATTTGTCAAGGACTTCAGATTTCTTCCTCAAGAAATATATCCATGTATTCCTTGAGAATTCATATATGAATGAGACATATTACACAGATTTTCCTAGCAATGGGACTGACACAGGTCCAAACACATCACTGTGCACAAGCTCTAATATCATGTTCGCCCTCTTAGCACCAGAAGGAAAACTCACCTGATTCTGCTTCCCATATACAAAATGTTCATAGAAATCGAAATCCAGAGAGAAATTAGACCTACCTTTCACCATACAATTTCCATGCAATATCTGAAAGCCCTTTTCTCCAATATGTCCAAGCCTTTGATGCCATAGCATGGTCTTTTCTCTAGAGACTGCTAGGCTTTTCGCTCCACTTTCAGGAACCACAGAATTGTCGCACCAATCAATAACAACGCTACCTTGAAGATTTTATAGAGTTCCAATCTGAACTCCCCACATTAATATCAGTGCTCCCCGAACCATCTTGCAATTATCTTTCTTGAACACTGTTTTTACACCTGCATCATCCATCTTTCTTACAAAAATCAGATTTCTGGCGAAAGCAGGAATATGCAGAACACTAGAAAGTGTTCTAATCCTTCCACCTTGCAGCTTCAGCTTGACTTTTCCATGTCCGACAATTTTTTACTTCCTATCATCCCCTAAGAAGACAACACCACCATCATACTTCTCATACTTGTAGAACCACTCCCTATGGGGAGTGAAGTGAAAGGATGCACATGAGTCAATCAACCATGTCTCGTGATCTACATGGGTATTTGAAGAAGAATCCAAATACACATCCCCACCTTCATCTGAGGTGGTTTTTGCCTCTGCGGAAGGAGCATCATCAAATCCCTTTCCTTTCTCAGGAAATTTAGATCTGCAGTCCTTTTTGTAGTGCCCTTCCCTTCCGCATTTCCAACACACCTTTACAAACTTTCCTAGATATTTAGATCTCCCTATAGATTTAGATCTCCCACTCGAATCCTTATTCTTTTTTCTGTTCTGGGACCTTCCTTGTACAGAGAAGGCATCTCCATTATGGCCCTACATATTTATCTGTCTCATTTCCTCTGATAGCAAGGATGAGACAATGTCATCAAAATTCAAGGTAGATGTATTGCTACCTATTGCAATAACCAAACTGTCACACAAATCTATTAGAGAACACAGCAAACTGATGCACTTATCTTCATCTGAGATTTTAATATCAACAGATTAGATTTGGCTTACCACAGTATTGAAGGCGTTCAGATGCTCTCTCACCAAATCTTCATCCTTCATCCTCAAGGTTATACAGCTTTTTCAGCAAGAACAATTTATTTGAAGACTTAGATTATTCAAATTCAGCAATCTAAAGTCTTCATCGTAGCTTCCCCAGGCCACATTAAAGCAATATTGAATGCGGGGCCCACAACCATATTGTTCTCTTTGCACATAAGTCCAAATTCTTCCAATCTTCATCTGACATTGCCATTGGTTTAGTACCCGGATCTACCGCGATCCAATGATATTTATCCACTAGCAGATCCTCCATCTTGAGCTTCCACAACTCAAAACTCTAACCATTAAATTTCTCGATCTCTATATTTCCACTAATCTCCATCTTCTTTCACTGCAAGAATCGATCCCGCAAATCTCCCACTGAACAGGTTCTACCACATGCCCGAGCAAAAAACCCCTCAACAACAAAGGCATCCCATTGAAGCTGAAAACTATTACGATTCCAAATAAAAATTTCAACTTGTAAATAATCCTGACGAATCTGAAGGAAAATAAACAATAGCGAGAGCATAAAACATAAAACAGATAAACACAGAGATTTTCCCTTGGATCCAAAATTGGGACGACCAGCTTGATTTTTCATTATATTCCTTTTAGTGTTACAACACATATATATACATGCCGAAGCATACATAAACCCCAATCCATTAACCCTGGATTAGAACATAACCATAGTTCCCTTTATCGGATCTACAAAATACGAGGGGCTGAAAACCATCGTACCCCAAAACCATGTGCAACCAATACAAAACCAGCTGGGCAGATCCCTTTTGAACCATCAGCTCCGCCCCGTATATAGGTATCAAATTTCTGATACCACATCCTTGGTGTCTGTTTTAACCCATACAAAGACTTCTTCAGCTTGCATACCAGTTCTTTCTTACCCTTCACCATAAAGCCTTTAGGTTGATTCATGTATATCTCCTCTTCTAGATCCCCATGAAGAAATGATGTCTTCACATCCATCTGTTCTATCTCAAAATCAAATGCAGCAGCAACAGATAAAAGTAATCTAATAGAAGTAACTTTGGCGTCAGGAGAAAATATATCACCAAAATCAATCCCCAGCACTTGGGAATAAACTTTTGCTACCAACCAAGCTTTATATTTCTCCACCTTCCCTTCTACATTCATCTTCTTCTTAAACACCCATTTGCTCCTGATGGGTTTCCTTCCAGCCAGCAACTCCACCAGATCCCATGCCTCATTTTTGTGCAAGGATGCCATTTCGTCAACCATGGCCTCCTTCCATAGTTTTCCATCCTCTGAATCTACTGCCTCCCTGACAGTTCTGGGATCATCATAAATTATAGTTAAGGCAAAACCTGAACAGAAAGAAGATGGACTATACCTTTCTGGTTGCATTCTTTCCCGAACTGATCTTCTAATAGCTGGAGTTTGTGGCTCCTCATCTTCTGAGTCTTCTTCTGTTGTAGAGTCTGATTCATCCTCCTTTAGCTCAAACTCTATCTTCTCGGGTTCCTTTGGTAGGAATTCATGTTTAACAACATCTTTCACTTCTCTAAACACCACATCTCGGCTGTACACAACCTTCCTTGTTTCTGGGTTCCAAAGCTTGTAACCCTTTAAACCATCCTTATACACAATAAAGATGCACCTTTCAGATTTATTATCCAACTTGGTCCTTTTCTCCTTTGGAACATGTACATATGCATCACATCCAAATACCCTTAGATGTGAAAGAGAGGATTTCTTACTGGTCCATACCTCATGTGGAGTCTTATCCTCCAACACTGATGAAGGTGATCTGTTAACTAGATAGCATGCAGTCTCTGTTACTTCTACCCGAATTCCTATCCTAATTTGGTACCCTTTGAGCATGTGCCTTTTCCATCGACGTATGTTCATTCTTTCCTTCTTCATTCTGCTGAGGTGTGTGTATAGTAGCCTATTCGCTCGTGCAATACCACACTATTACAGAATTCTTCTCTGTCTGGTTTTCCACTAGAGCCTTAAATTCTTTAAATTTTTCAAAGACTTCAGATTTCTTCCTCAAGAAATGTATCCATGTATTCCTTGAGAATTCATCTATGAATGAGATATAGTACACAGATTTTCCGAGTGATGGAACCGACACAGGTCCAAACAAATCATTGTGCACAAGCTCTAATATCGTGTTCGCCCTCTTAGCACTAGAAGGAAAACTCACCCGATTCTGCTTCCCATATACACAATGTTCACAGAAATCGAAATCTAGAGATGAACTAGACATACCTTCTACCATGCCATTTCAATGCAGTATCTAAAGGCCCTAATCTCCAATATGTCCTAGCCTTTGATGCCATATCATGATCTTTTCTCCAGAGACTGCTAGGCTTTCCGCTCCACTTTCAGGAACGAAAAAACTGTTGCACCCATCAATAACAGTGCTACCCTGAAGCTTGTACATAGTTCAAATCTAAACTCCCCGCATTAATACCAGTGCACCCTGAAAAATCTTATAGGTATCTTTCTTGAACGCTATTTTTACACCTGCATCATCCATCTTTCTTACAGAAATAATATTTCTGGCGAATTCAGGAATATGTAGAACACCAGAAAGTGTTCTAATCCTTCCACCTTTCAGCTTCAGCTTGGCTTTTCCACGTATGACAATTTTTGCCTTCCTATCATCCCCTAAGAAGGCATCTACACCATCATACTTCTTATACTCGCAGAACCACTCCCTATGGGGAATGAAGTGAAAGGATGCACCTGAGTCAATCAACCATGCCTCATGATTTACATGTGTATTTAAAGAAGAAGCCAAATACACATCCCCACCTTCATTCGAGGTGGTTTTTTTCCTCTGCAGAAGGAGAATCATCAGATCCCTTTCCTTTCTCAGAAGCTTTAGATTTGCAGTCCATTTTGTAGTGCCCTTCCTTTCCTCATTTCCAGCACACCTTTACAAACTTTCTTGGAGATTTAGATCTCTCTCTAGATTTAGATCTCCCACAAAAACCTTATTCTTGTTTCTGTTCTGGGACCTTCCTCGTGCAGATAAGGCATCTCCATTCTGGCCCTCCATATTTATCCGTCTCATTTCCTCCGACAACAAGGCTGAGACAATGTCATCAAAATCCAAGCTAGTTGTATTGCTACCTATTGTAATAACCAGACTGTCCCACGAATCTTGTAGAGAACACAACATACTGATGCACTTATATTCATCTGAGATTTTAATATCAACATATAAGAGCGACTTACCACAGTATTGAAGGCATTTAGATGCTCTGTCACTGAGTCTCCATCCTTCATCCTCAGGTTATACAGATTTTTTTGCAGGAACAATTTATTCACCAGAGACTTAGACTGGTATAAATTCCCTAGCTTGTCCCACAAAGTCTTTGTCGTAGCTTCCCCAGATGCATTCAATAATACTAAATCTGAGACACACAACTGTATTGTTCTCTTTGCCTTCTGATCCAAATTCTTCCAGTCTTCATTTGACATTTTCATTGGTTTAGTACCCGGATCTACCGCGATCCACTGATCTTTATCCACTAGAAGATCCTCCATCTTTAGCTTCCACAACTCAAAACTCTGACCATTAAATTTCTCGATCTCTATCTTTCCACTACTCGCCATCTTCTTTCACCGCAAGAATCAATCCCGCAGATCTCCCATTGAACAAGGTTTGCCACATGCCCGAACAAAAAACCCCTCAGATGCAAAGGCATCCCCTTAAAGCCGAAACTGCTATGAAAAAAAAAAATTAACCATGTGAAAAAAATTTCTGAAAGCGAATCTTAAAATCATAAAATAAACAATAGCTATAGAATAAAACATAAAACAAATATAAACAGAGATTTTCCCCTAGATCCCAAATCGGGACTACCAGCTTGAGTTTTCATTCTATTCCTTTTAGTGTTATAACACATATATATACATTTTGAAGCATTCATAAAGAGTCTGATTCATCCTCCTTTAGCTCAAACTCTATCTTCTCAGGTTCCTTTGGTAGGACTTCAAGTATAACAACATCTTTCACCTCTCTAAACATCACATCTCAGTTGTACACAACCTTCCTTGTTTCTGGGTTCCAAAGCTTGTAACCTTTTAAACCATCCTTATACCCAATAAAGATGCACCTTTCAGATTTATTATCCAACTTGACCCCTTTCTCCTTTGGAACATGTACATATGCATCACATCCAAATACCCTCAGATGTGAAAGAGAGGGTTTCTTACCAGTCTATACCTCATGTGGAGTCTTATTCTCTAACGCTGATGAAGGTGATATGTTAACGAGGTAACATGTAGTCTCCACTTCTTCTACCCGAAATTTGTGTCCTAATCTGGTACCACTGAGCATGTGTGCTGCCTTTTCCATCAGCATTATGTTCATTCTTTCAGCAACTTCATTTTTCTAAGGTGTGTATGGATTAGTCTTCTGTCGTGCTATACCACACTTCTTACAGAATTCTTCAAATTCCTTCTTGCAAAATTCTCCACCATTATCTGTCCTCAGCACCTTTATCTTCTTCTCTGTCCGGTTTTCCACTAGAGCCTTAAATTCTTTAAATTTGTCAAAGACTTCAGATTTCTTCCTCAAGAAATGTATCCATGTATTCCTTGAGAAGTCATCTATGAATGAGATATAGTACACAGATTTTCCGAGTGATGGAACCGACACAGGTCCAAACACATCACTGTGCACAAGCTCTAATATCTTGTTCGCCCTCTTGGCACCAGAAGGAAAACTCACCCTATTTTGCTTCCCATATACACAATGTTCACAGAAATCGAAATCTAGATATGAACTAGACATACCTTGTACCATACCATTTTAATGCAGTATCCAAAGGCCCTTATCTCCAATATGTCCAAGCCTTTAATGCCATATCATGGTCTTTTCTCCAGAGACCGTTAGGCTTTCCTCTCCACTTTCAGGAATCACAAAACTGTTGCACCCATCAATAACAGTGCTACCTTGAAGCTTGTACAGAGTTCCAATCTGAACTCCCCGCATTAATACCAGTGCACCCTGAAAAATCTTACAGGTATCTTTCTCGAACGCTATTTTTACACCTGCATCATCCATCTTCCTTACAGAAATCATATTGCTGGTGAATTCAAGAATATGTAGAACACTAGAAAGTGTTCTAATCAACCACCTTAACTTCCGGCTTTGCTTTTCCATGTCGATAATTTTTCCTTCCTATCTCAGCCCATCCCTAAGAAGACATCACCACCATCATACTTATCATACTCGCAGAACCACTCCCTATGGGGAGTGAAGTGAAAGGATGCACCTGATTCAATCAACCATGCCTCGTGATCTACATGTGTATTTAAAGAAGAAGCCAAATACACATCCCCACCTTCATTCGAGGTGGTTTTTTCCTCTGCAGAAGGAGGATCATAATATCCCTTTCCTTTCTCAGGAGCTTTAGATCTGCAGTCCATTTTGCAGTGCCCTTCCTTTCCGCATTTCCAGCACACCTTTACAAACTTTCTTGGAGATTTAGATCTCCCTCTAGATTTAGATCTCCCACACGAAACCTTATTCTTGTTTATGTTCTGGGACCTTCCTCGTACAAATAAGACATCTCCATTCTGGCCCTCCATATTTATCCGTCTCATTTCCTCCGACAGTAAGGCTGAGACAATGTCATCAAAATTCAAGCTAGTTTTATTGCTACCTATTGCAATAACCAGACTATCCCACGAATCTAGTAGAGAACACAACATACTGATGCACTTATATTCATCTTAGATTTTAATATAAACAGATAAGAGCTGACTTACCACAGTATTGAAGGTGTTTAGATGCTCTGTCAATGAGTCTCCATCCTTCATCCTCAGGTTATACAGCTTTTTTCGCAGGAAAAATTTATTCACCAGAGGCTTAGACTGGTACAAAGTCCCTAGCTTATCCCACAAAGTCTCCGTCGTAGCTTCCCCAGATGCATTCAATAATACTGAATTTGAGACACAGAACTGTATTGTTCTCTTTTCCTTCTGAACCAACTTCTTCCAGTCTTCATCTGACATTGTCGTTGGTTTAGTACCCAGATCTACCACGATCCATTGATCTTTATCCACTAGAAGATCCTCCATCTTGAGCTTCCACAACTCAAAACTCTGACCATTAAATTTCTCGATCTCTATCTTTCCGCTGCTCGCCATCTTCTGTCACCGCAAGAATCGATCCCGCAGATCTCCCATTGAACAGGGTCTACCACAGGCCCGATCAAAAAACCCCTCAGATGCAAAGGCATCCCCTTGAAGCTGAAACTGCTCTGATTCCAAATTTAGGTTTTAACCATGTACAAAAATTATCTGCAAGCGAATCTTAAAATCATAAAATAAACAATAGCTATAGAATAAAACATAAAACAAATATAAACAAAGATTTTCCCCTAGATCCCAAATCAGGACTACCAGCTTGAGTTTTCATTCTATTCCTTTTAGTGTCATAACACATATATATACATTTCGAAGCATTCATAAACCCCAATCCATTAACCCTAGATTAGAACATAACCTTATTTCCCTTGACCAGATCTACAAAATACCACGGGTCGAAAACCATCATGCCCCAAAACCATGTGCAAACCCATGAAAAAAGCCATGGGCAGGTCCGCCCACCGAAAAAATAGGGTCCAAAAATTTTTTTAGGGGCGTTGCCACCCCCCTTGTGAATAATCATGGAAATAATATAACACATACCCAACACCTACAAGAATAGGCACCTTTACTAGTTTACGTTCCTACATATTAAACCTATCCAATATTTTCTCGACATAATTCCTTTGACTTAGCTAGAGTTTCCTATTTTCCTTATATCTTCTAATTTCTAGGCCTAAGATGAAATTTTCCAAGCACTAATATCCTTCATGTAAAATTAAGAGGGAAATTGAGTTTTCTCTTCCTTTATGATTTCCATGTCATTTCCAATGAGCAACATATAATCCACATACAACACCAACTAAATAACACAATCACCAATTAATTTGAAATAAATGAAGTGATACGCTTTTCTCCTTATGAAGCCAAGTCCCAATATATAAGTATCAAATATTTTATATCACATCCTTCGTGATTACTTTAACCCATACAAGGACCTTTTCAACTTGTATACCACCTCTTTCTTTCCTTTCGCAACAAATCCTTCTGGCTACTTCATGTGGATTTATTCATCCACATCCCCTTATATGAATTTTATATTCGCATCCATCTATACTATTATTTTTTTCCAACATGTCTCCAAAGAAAGCTACTACACCAATTAAACCTCTTGAAGGTTCATCTAGAACTCATGAAGAAAGTGAAGACTTAGAATTTAAATTCTTCCAATTAGAGAAGAAAGTAATGAAATGGATATTAGTATGTTGAAAAGGAGGATTTACCATATTCTCAAAAAAAAACCTTAAAATAGAAATGATGGATGAAATGGGAAAAAAAAGATGGAAGAAAACAACGAAAAAATACAACAAAAAAAAAAAATCAAGGAAGAAATGAAAAAATATATCAAGAAAAAAAAATCCATGGAAAAACTTCTCTTGGAGAGGCTTCCTAAAAGGGATATTAAGATCCAAGGAAATCATGAAAATAAGGAGAGAAATTATTTTTGAACTCAAACACCTATTGGGAGTTTTGTTTTGATTGGAGAGCACAAATATTGAATCACAAAACCATAATCATGATTTTTCACTCCAAGATCCTCTTTATCAAGTCTTCAAGTTATCACGCAGGAACTACTATATTCCAAATATAGATATGAGTAAGAATGATCATAATGATTCTATAACATAGATATTCCATATGGAAGTACAATTGGTCTACAACAAGTTGTTTCCTTACAAAAGATAAATATTGCAACCTTGTTTTTAGAATAAGATCAACATGTATGCTATGGTATCAATGGCTTTACAAAAAGAAAAATGGCTTCATTATATGCTACTTTTATAGAGGAATTTATATCACATTATGGGTATATTTACGAGCAATACATTCTTTAGTCAATTGGTAAATATTTGACAAAAAGGTCATTATAGAGCTTATTCAATGTTTCCAAAAATTGAATCTCATGGTAAAGAACATTTTAGAGGGTAATTTGTTAGACCTATATATGAGAAATTTGAAGGAAATAATCAAACATGAGGCGCATCTATTTGAATCTAAATCTCTAGAGCATGATTTTAGTCTAGCAAGGAAATTTTGAAAGTAAAATATGGCCACTAGAAAATTGGTTACTACTAATAACATAGGAAATTGTGTTCCTCTCCTAAATCGATAAGGTTGACACCTCAGAAAATGGATGAAGGAAGAGTAAAGGGGATATGTTGCAACTATGATAATGAGTATATTTAGGAGCATAAATGCAGTGATTACATAGATCATTAAGATCAAGAAGATCAATAATTGGAATCATCACAAGGTCTAGAGATAAAAGAGACTAGTCCAACAATATCTTGTCATGCATTAGATGTCATCAATACTCCGCAAACCCTCAAGATATAAGGATATATAAAAATGAAAAAGGTAATAGTGCTTTTGGATTCAACTAGTACCCATAAATTCCTTAATTACAAATTGAAAAAAATCTTAACAACTAGATATATCCAACACCATAATTTCAAGAAATGGTTGCAGAAGGAGGTAACATAATTTTTTTGTGAAATTTCCATAGTATGAAGTTGAATATGGGGGATTATTTATTATATATTCTGTGATTTCATTCCAAATGGGTGTTTTTTATGTTGTATTAGGGTCCAATGGTTACAATCATTCTGAATAGTGTCCCTTAGCTGTCAATATATTTTCATAAGATTTTCCTCGAAAGGAAAGGAAATTGAGCTTAGAGGTATCCAAGGGAAACTCTTTAAAGAGATAATCTCTAATAGCATGAAAAAATTGCTAAAAAGGGGACAACATGGTGTAATTACACAACTATTTTCATTAGATGTTCAAAAAACTATATCTTTTTCTCTAGTGGATCTCCAAAAACTTATCAACAATAATTCCAAGGTATTTGGAGAGATGTTGAAGGGTCTTCCACATACTTGATATCATAACCATGATTTTCATTTGAAACCTAGAAGTGTACCACCTAACACTAGGCCTTACACGTATCCATAAAAAATAGTGAAATTGGGCACATGGTTCAAGAACTGTTAGAGATTGACATCATTCAACCTAGACAAAGTGCTTTCTCTTCACTAGTGGTGATGGTTATAAAAATGGATGGTTCATGATGTATGTGTCTAGATTACAAGAAACTAAAGAAAATTACAATCAAAGATAAGTTTATTATTCCTGTCATTGATGAATTGTTAGAAAAATTGCATGGAAAAAATTTCTTTACCAAGTTGGAATTTCATTTTAGATATCATCAAATTAAAATGAGGCAAGAAAGAATTCCTAAAACAACTTTTAGAAGACATGAAGGTCATTATAAGTTTTTGGTTGTGCCATTTGGACTTACAAATGTAACTTCAACATTTGAAATCTTAATGAACTATATTTTCAAACCCTCCTTTAAAACATTTTTTCTAGTATTTTTTAATGACATACTAATCTACAACAAATCTTGGGAAGAGCATGTACAACATGTTGAAAAAGTCTTAAAATTATTGGAAGAGAAACAATACGTGCAAAGCCTTATAATTGTGTTTTTGAGGTTCAATAAGTGGAATATTTGGGTCATATTATATCCTGTGAGGGTGTTAAAATAGATCCTAACAAAAATCAAAGTTATTAGGGAATGGCCAATGCTTTCACATAAATTGTCATTTTCTAGTTTTAGATTTAGTATGATTTAATTTAACTTTACAATATTTTATTTAATTCATTTCCTTGATTCTTTGGATATGAAGCTCACTTTGTGAGATCATGGTGGATTTATTGTTCATTTCCCTTTATGCAAGTAAATTGTAGAGTTGCCTTTACATTGATGCAAGTGTGTTTCCTTTCGCAATTATTTGTTTAAGATCATAGATTAGTTTTCTTTTCATAGCAATGATTTATGGAAATAAGAAGTGCCTAAATAATATCAAGAGATAACATGGTGACAATAAGATCCTAGTAGCATGACCAATGTTCAAGTACATGATCATTTCCAGGAATAACTAAGTTTTTTTATTTATTTTTATTGATGAAGTGTGGTGTGTTTTATCTTCATAGTTAAGATCTATTCATTGAGTTATATTCTGAAGTATACCAAATGGATTATTGTTGTAGAAGGTTCAAATCTTGAAGATTGAATACTTAACTACAACACTTATGGATATAGTAAGGTATCATTCAACGATAGATTTTTCTTTTGCTTAATGTTATTGATTTTACAAGTTTAAGCATTGGTAGAATAAGAATTAAGCATTTTAGGTAGATCATACTACAAATAATTTAATTTTACACATACAATGTTTTCATTTCACAAGTTTACATACCTAGGATTGATAATTAAATATTACAACATTTATGCAAATAAATTAACTAACATGGTCCTTTGTTGTCTTGCTAAAAACAAATATGTCAATTGAGTATGCAATCACATATAACATATAGTCATAACTGATTCATTTCATCATTCCACTAAATGTCACAAGTGTATTACTAAGACCAAATTGTATCATTGACGATTCAATCAATGTGTGACAATGTCTTGAAGGTTGTCTTCCATGTATCCTTTGGCTTGATACAAATATGATGGTAACTTGTCTTATGTTAATATTATTGAAGTATTTATTACCCTAAATCTAATTTACCATGTTATTGACATGTGGAAATGGACACTAATCTTGATGATGATCATGTTCAATATTTGATATCATAACACACATTCTCCTCGTGTCATCCCTTTTCAAAACCAAAACAATGGTAGATCCACAAGATGACGAGTTGGGTCGAGTGTGCCCCTTGTTTGAAAATTATTGAACTTGCTTCTTGATCTTGTCATTTTCCAACATTTAAGTTATATGTAGTGCCTCACGCACTAGAACTTCTTGTTACAAAGAAAAAAAGTGCTCACTTAGATAGCTTGGAGACATTTTGCATCATTCTTGGAACATCTCATAATAGTGTTACAATACCTTTTCCAACTACTACTCTTTTGACTTCCCTTGTGGTGTTGTATATAAATGTAAGTAAGTCTCAAGTTTATAGCACTAATTAGAGAGCATGACTCTTTACTTTATCTAGTTTCAAGTCTAACAATAAAATTTTCCTAAGGCTTTGATTAATGTTTGGGATTTAGAGATTAAAATGAGAATTAATAATGTTGGAACTATCTACATCATCTAGTAAAACAACACCAAACTCCATCTCATCTACATAGTCAACTAAGAAATAATATTTCACTTTGCATTTGTGGACAAGTAATTCCTTTTTTTTTTGTTGAGCCAACCCATGGAGTAGGGTTCAAGATGCGTAATTATGGATGAGATTACACTTTCTCACTTTTGCTTCTAAATATAGGGTCATGTTGATTGTTAGTGACATACATTATGATCACATGCTCCCTTTGATTTGGATCTTAATGGAAGATAGTCTCACACTATGCTAAAAAATGTTGGATTATCATGAAATGTGTTCCATTGCAACATCAAGAACATCATTATCTCCTCTTCCTACTCCATTTGGATGACTTCTAGTGCTTCTCTTGATGGAATGTACAACCTTCATACATATAAATTTTATTATGCTTGCAATAGTTTCAAAAAGGAATATGGTTCTTCTTTAACACCATTATAGTGAGAGAGGGGATATCTATAGTCCTATAGGGAAAATTGTATATTACTACACATGGAGCCTAGGTGTTATGATCAATAACTTGGCAGAAGGATACACCTTAATTCAAGGTTTAAACTTAGCCAAAGGAAAGAAGCTCTATAATCTCATCATGATTGAAGATTATCAAACAAATCATCAATCATATGCACATGGATTTTACTTCGTCTAATTTCCATTTAGATTCTATTCTATAAAGAATTAAACACTCTCATCAAACCTTTTATAGGATTCAACGGTTTCATGTACTAAGGGAAAATAATTTGATGGCGGATCATCAAGCCAATTTAGGCATTAAGAAAATTTGTGGGACTTTAATCATTAACAACAAAACTTATATTTTCCCATATGGATTTTGATTAATAGTTAATGGGTGAATTTTTAAAGCACTCCTTGCTATAGGTCACCAGTTCAAATCCCCCTTTTGTTAACCAACAAAATAAAAACAGAACTTATATCTAACTAATACCACGATATTATGCCACCACCAAATAAGCACACATCAAATCAGCGCTCAGTGAATTGAATGGCATTCAATCCCCGCATAGTAAGGAAACCTATGATAAGACTCCCCCAAATTTGAAATATGCTTACTCTATCTCCCATGGAGTCTAATGATTACCCAACTCTCATGTCCAATCATCATAGTGGCATTATGCAGACCCTATTTTGATCAGGACACATCCTCCCATCGTTAGGTTCTATCTAAACTCAAGGTGATCTCGCATTAGAATTTATGGAATCTAGCTCCTAACACTCTACTTTGTGATCCAAATAAGCATTTCTCAATCTTAATAGTTGCTTCCCTTCCACATGAGGTGTAAATATTGATAATTTCTTTGGATTTCATTCTAGCATTAGACATTATAGACCTAGACTTCATTTTTGGGAATAATTAGTTGACTACAGGTATTGGTCGATGCTTTAAACTTTATTTATTATCTTCATTCGCCATAATTATATTGGATTCTTTTGAGCTTAAATTTGATTTTTGGAAAAGCCTAGAGAACATAGGTGTCATATTTCATGGGTTTAATTTATCTCATGTTTCACCTTGGAAATTTTAATATGTTATCCCTACCCTAAGAAACATACACTTGTAATCCATGACCCCTCACCATGACTACACGAACTAAAAAAAACTATGTGAAACTCTCCAAGCTCTATAGAGGCATGAGGTTTCCATTTGCAACCTAGATATTGTCTTTTAGTACCTCCAAAAAAACGGCTAAAAAAACACCAATAACAATTTTAAAGTGGAAATTGCGATGGGAATATTATTCCAGCCAAAAAATAACTTGATGTTATAAAATTGGTAGATGATCTATCAATCGCAGTAACAACCTACTAAATATTAGGGAAATTCTCCATCCATTTCTTCTCCAATTGATCACCATTCAAGAATTCAAAGGGAAATGTAACTCTCCCCCCACCTCCTTTATATTCTTGAGTTGTGGGAGGTGTTACTTTTAATTAACCTAACCCCCATGGTTCATTATGAAGATGGGGTTACACAAAAATCATCTTTCTTTGAAGCTTACAAAAATTAGCTTATGATATCGCCACCATATTGATCTCGTCAAGAGATTTCCGATGATATATTTTTCACCTCAATCCAATTCCCAGATCAAAATTTATGCCCTTTTAAAGTTTGATCAACTAGAGCGTGCCACATCAAAAAAGAACCACCACGTGGCACCCACGTGGACCTTCCATGTCATCCCTGACCATCCAACACTTCTCATGGTTCTTGCATGGCATCCATGAAGAAATCCTATACTACCATCGATACCTTCCTTGTAGACTTAGCAGTGTGGGATCCATTAGCTCGAACCCACAACATATATAGCTATTCTCTACTAAGAACGATCCACATAGCCATGTCTTCAAGGTCCCAAGTCCCTAGCCCATTCCAAAAATTTAATTCCTCACACACATGAGGTCGTGCAGCCAGGGATTAAGACTAATCCCAACCACACGCTTTAATTGAGATCTTCAAACAAACCGTAAGGGAAAGAAACCTTTAGGTCCTCCCCATGCATACATCATCTTAGCGAGGTCCTGCCTTCACTTACATCATCCCGTCCGCGGGTATTTTTAACTGTGCCTTTCTTGAACTTAATATTGAGAGCCTGGGGAGCACACACATCATCCCACCCTGGATCCTCTCTCTATCTACCTGTTTCATTTGAAATGAAATCCCCAGGTCCATAATTACATCATCCCATCCCCAATTAATTCTGAACTACACACACCATCTCCAAATTGACTTAGAGTTCTTTGAGTATAATAATTTTCATTATATTACTAACATAAATTATCAATCTGGGATCCGTAGGACTTGTGAGACATCCATGCACAATATATGCTAGGGATCAGTTTATGAAAACTAAAAACTAACCTAATCACACCATTCCTACATTAAATTGAAATTCTATTCTACATTCAAGAATTAAAATTTAATCTACTTGCATAACTGAATTCTAATTTAGGATTACTGTATTGAAATCGAAGATAAGTAAAAAGCATGTTGCTTTATATCTGAATGCTCAAATCTGATCCAATTGGAAAATGATAGAACCACTTTATTGAGATGACTTAGCGAGCACAAATTTACACAGTCAACTGAAATTAAAAACTAATCATTCTACAATCGACCAGTTGAATACACTTGCATGAATGGAAAATCTAAACTATCAAACTTTCAATGAAATGAAAACAACATAAAAATGAAATGACATACTTGAATGAAATCAAAGCAAATTACAAAATAAAACCTACTCTACCTTACATTCTAATATGCTCCATGATATCTACTTCACATATCCTTACATGCTTCGAACCTCAAAGCTTTATTCAAGTTCTTCAAAATTACAAAGTACAAAATAATAAGAGTAACAAGATTAAGTTAATAAGATTACAAATAAAGGAGAGAGATCTCCTATTTATACAAATTCCTAAGAAACCTCCTCATTAATGAGGATCCTTCTTCCTCTCGTTTGACCCATAATATTCTCAACCAATTTTCTAACCACATGCCACATATCCCTCCTTCAAATATCCTTCATATCATGAAGATAATTTCGAATTTGATCTTTGGGAGCCACATAAGAGGGCCTTGGAAGCTTCCAATGAACCTACACATGTCACAAAACTCTTTCCACTTTTAAGGTATAAGTATATGCATATTATTTCCTAAATTTTGATCACAAATTCACTTAAAAATACTAGAAATTAATAATGTTTGGAAAACACAAGGGTAACCCAAATAATTATGAAAGTGAGATGAATGTAGTGACATGGTAGTGATATGGATGTGAAATGGAGGTGATATAATGGACATGATGGTGAAAGTGGATGTCTTTTTAAGGACAATTCTAAGACCCAACATACCCCCTAACTGAAGTTGTTGCATGTCCTCATGCAACCTATTACATTGATTCATTTGATATTTGCATTGTCTTGCTTTTGAATGAGCTTTGCTTGTATTAATTCTCCTTTAACTTTGCATTATCATAGAATTTGATAACTTCATTGTTTTTTTTGCAAATTTTTCTTTGAAATACATTGGATTGCAACATTCATCTTTATGGTTGGTTCTTGTGTGACAACCAAAATTTGATTTTTTTATGGTTGGTTCTTGTGTGAAAACCAAATTGATGAGTATTGGTTCTTGTGTAACAATACTTTGTTTATTTTTTGTTGCATCCAAATATATTGAAAACATTGAGAATTTATCCATCTTATAAGCTCATCAATTTGATGATTTTCAAAACATATAATCTTTTTGAATCCTAATGCAATAGTAGTTGTATGTTGGTGATATGAAAGTGATGTGGCATAAGATGTAAATATATGGAGTGATATCCCTTCCCCCCAAATAATGGTTTTGCAATTTTATGAAGTGAGAAAAGGAATATTGTGGAGTGTTTTTCCAAAATTATAACTTTAGCATTTTAAGTAATTGCATGATAAAAAGTTAGAAAAGAACATACCTTCACTTACCTATGAAATGGATAAGTTGTGCATATGTAGCTGCTGTGAAAATCAAATTTGATACTTCTTCCATTGGCCGTGAAAATGGTGGATGAAGTTGTGAAAGTGAGTCTCTATTGCTGCTATTGAATTTGTTGAATCTTCTATGTCTGCTACAAATGCTGAATAATGATGGATATGATAGTCTTCATGTCATTATCACATTGGCACAATTCTTATCTATGTGAATGAATTAACTGATGTCGAACATAGTAAGGAATTGTTGAATTAGTGGCCATTAATGTATGCCACTAATCAACATGAGACCTCTCACCATTGATGAAAATAAGAGTCAAGATGCCTAATCACATCTTGCTAGGTACGAATAATTTTTTTTGATGTCGAGTCACCTAGAAGATCTGTCAAAAAAGGGAAATTAATGTATTCCCATTGTTTTTCGGCAAGAGAACTTTCCATTAAGGCATGCAAGCCTCAGGGTAATTTTTGAAAATATTTCTAAAAATAAAAAAGGACTATAGATATACAATTTTCTTTGAAGCAAGATTTATTTGGGAAAGGAAAATGAACATGAAAATGAAAAAGTTAATCAGCGTGTAAGTGAGCTGATTTCTTTTATTCATGAGTTAGGATGGATGAAAGTGAAGGAATGTGAATGGATAGTGAACATGAATGAAGAATGAATGTGAATGGAAAATATAAAGGGAAATGAGGTGAATGTTTTATTATGAAGCATGGATGTAATGGAGACAATGGTATCTGAAAGGCTTGCAAGTGTTGGTTCTGATCTACATTAGCATGTGCTCATGCATTGATGTTTTTTCTTTGTTGCTGATCATTTTCTTGTAAAATAAATGTGGTCTCTAAGAGAGACACAATTTTATTGTAGTCATCTTTTCCTTCCTCCTGGAACCTACAAAAAAAAAATAGTATTTATTCTGCAATGGAATGTAAGATTATCAAAATAGAGAGGTGATCAATATCTCTGGTTATTACATTTACACAAAAAACTGAGAATTGGTACTAATAAAAAAAATTCATGAAGGAAAACCAAAATAATTTATACTTGTGTCGCAAATAGTGCCTCAAATTACATGTTGTGTCTTTTCAGAATTTTATTCATTCTTTATTGTTTCAAACTCTGATGATAGTTTTTTCATTGTGTAGATCTTGTTGATATATTTCCAACGATGCTTGAATCGTCGAAATTTGATGTCGGATGAGAAAGTTAGGTTGATTTGAAATTTGGATGAAACAGTGAAGTTTCTCAGCTGCAAAATTGGTGTTCAGCTGCAGAATTGATGTTTAGCTGCAGAATTGTGCAGTTTTGGTAGCTAAAAATCTTGAACAGAAATTTAAGTATACACATCTATGCATTTTTTATGATCAATCCAATTTTGAATTAATCAGTGCCTCCTCTAGAAAAACGAGCAAATACCCTATTTATTTCAAACTTTTTATTTGTTTTTTAAATCACCCACATCTTATTATTTTATTTTCTGAGATGGATCAAAAATATATAATGAAAACAAGAACTTCAAACTTCAACATCATTGAAAAAGGATCGACAAATGTCCTCTTATGGAGACTATTTTAGACTCTTCTCCTGTTTTTCAGTTTCATATCGATTGCATGCATAAAAACTACCTGTGTGTTCACCATGTACTAACCAAGCACCAACGCATAGCCAGCAAAATTCGAATTTACATGGAGGTGTGCAAGTAATATGCATACAGCACTGATTTTTCTCAATAGGTCGTTTACATTTTGGGCAAGGTTTTGAATTTGCCAATATCCATTTCATGTTCTCTAATTTTTTATTGTCCTTCAAGATCCACTTTTTAACTATTTCACATTCTACTATTTCACAGTCTACAAAAATTCTAGCAAAATTTATGTGTGCATTTGCTGGTAACATCATAAGGGCCAATTCCCATAACAAAGTCCACACCATACTCACAGCGAGGAAGCCAGCATGTTGAATGGAAGTAGTAATAACATAGAAATTAATATTTCCACGAATAGCATGCATGTGCAATGTTAAATTCCATGTGTATGGATAGCTATTACATTTAGAATGATAGCAAGAGATTTGATGGCTATAGAAATCTGCTTCACTGCCAGCAAAAACCGTAAGTGTCTGTGCATTAATTTTAAAACCATTTTTTCTTTCACGCATTCTGGAAAATGAGGCTTCAAGGATCCCTGAAAATATCCTAGCTAGTTAGGAATATGAGAAAACCATTTTTGAGTTAATTCACCCCGTTCCAGAAAAAACCCTTGTTTTGGTCTTTTTAGATTCGCCTTGGTTTGCTCAGAAAATGCATTTCAAAAATGATGTTTTTTATTAGTTACATATTTCTTGGCTTATGCTCTGGCAACAAAATCAATTGTTGGTGGAACAGGTTCAGCAATTTCCACATGCATCGAATTCATGAGTGCCACCAAAGCATTTGATTTTAATTCGAACTCCTATGCTGCAAAAAGAAAACGGATATGTATAACGAATTTGTCCAATGATTCTGCAAAAAAAAAATTCAGCAAGAAAAATACTTGTAGTATATATAATGTACCAGGGAATATGTCAGATTGTAAAAAACATTTTACTATCAAATATATTTGATAAGTTACATTTTCAACTGGAAAATCAAATTACAAAAAGGATCTTGCACAGATCTTTCCTATCATCTCAATGAAGAACTTTACAAACTTAAATTTCTCTCTTCTTAGTATGAAGTAATTTCCAAAAAAAATATAATGTATCACTGTCCCCTTTTTCTCTGGACCTCTTTCGATTTTCTTTATTTTCTGTTAAATCCTGCAAAACAAAAATAGAAATTAAATGTTCCTTAATTGAAGTTTACCAAGCCTTTTTCACCAGGACCATTTGAGCTGAAGAGCTCATAGTACATTTCCCCAAAATGACCATTTATTCCTCTCTTAGATAATCTATCCGCTTATTTGTTTTTCTCCTTGAATATGTGGTTGAAAGTAATAGAGGATAATATACACTTCAGGGCATGGATCTGAGCCATCCAATGTGCCATACCTGTGGGATTTATATGAGATCTTTTTTTCAAGTGATCAATGAGCACTTTCGAGTCACTGAATACCTAAAGCTCCTCCAGGTAGAGATGGTTGGCAAACCATAGTAGTCCCCACAACGCTATGATTTCAGCCCACATGTTAGTCCCTCTGCCCCCATTATAGTAAATTTTGTAGTGACAGTCTGGAGATAACATGAGCCAAGCCCCACATCCATAGTTCTGGTTTTGTGAGGCACCATCGAAAAAGCCAGCTGGGTAGTGAATTTCGTAGGCCCTTAGTCTTTTTGAGGCATCAAAAGGAGGATTTTGTTTCAACTTCAACATCTCCATTGAGTTGTGTATATTAAGAAAAATGTCTTGAGATGAGAAATTTTGTCCTACAAAATTCTTCTTGTTCCTTCCACACCACAGAAACCAATGAAATAAAATTGCTATGGCTCTAAAATGTTTCCCCCTACGAAACCACCAACTGATACATCTGTCGTTGATCTGTACTGTGGAGTCGACAGCTTTAAATAGGTGCATAGGGTGGAAAGGGTCTCAATTGCAAACGAACAGGAATAAAAAAGATGGTCGTTTTCCTCCTCATGATCCTCAAACATAGAAAAAATACCCGAACCATGCCAACCTTTCCTCTGTAAGTTCCTCCAGGTCAGGTTTTTATTTTTCCATATGAGCCATAATAAAATGACCATCTTAATATGTACATTCACTTCCCACAAAATTTTAAACCAGCAGTCTTGTACCTGTCCATATCGGTTGTTCATCAGAACTGTATAAGCCTCTTTTGTGTTAATTTGCTTCTCCATTTCAGTCCCTCCCCATGTGATTTTGTCACCTCCAGTGATCTTTATAAAAACCAAACTTTCTAATGATGTGGTGTAATTTTCCCATTCCTCCTTGCTAGTCACACTCAGTCCCATCTCCTCATGAGATTTCCATCTCAGGATGTCATTCTCCCACCCGTTAATCATCTGACACATATAAAAGATGCCTCGTTGATTCAATCGAGCAATGGATTCACTGCCTACTATTATGGGTCTTCCTTTACCAATCAACTGTTGTTTTCCAATCATAATATTATTTCAGTTTCTAAAATTCCAAGCCAAGTTCTCTTTAAACAAAGGCCAACACTTGCAAAAACCTTTCCATATGTTTGAAATTCGCTTCACATCTTTCCATCCCGAAATTAATATATCCTATGTGTCCTTCTGAGCTAAATATTTATATCTGATGATGTCCATCCATAATCCATATTTATTAATACAGTGCCATAATGATTTAAAAATTAGGGCCAAACCAAAGGTTTCAAGCTCCAGTAAACCCCATCCACCCTTCTCTTTCGGCGTAGTAATGCTCTCAGGTCGTGCCAGGTGAATGGATTTTTTCTCCTTCCCCCCGCTCAAAAAAAAACTTGCAATTTTATTTTTTATCTCAGCCAATGTCGTCTTGGGAATTCGGTAGAGATGAGCCTAGTAAACAGTGTATTGTTGAAGTACCGCCCAGGTCAGAATTAGTTGCCCCCCCCTTGATAACCATCTAGACAACCAGCTGTAGATTTTCCTCTGAAATTTCTCTGTCAGCCACTTCTAGTCCTCTTTCATATACATATTCAGCTTTAATCTAAAACCAAGATATGTGAAGCCCTCCGAGAGAGGAGTAATATTAAATTTACCAGAACTAACCAGCATACGAGATGCTCCACAAAAACCATTTAGTATGATATCTAACTCCTCCCAGCTCCTTCTTTGCATTACTCCAAAGATTAAGACATCATCAGCAAATAGACTGTGTGTGATCGCTTTCCCCCTGCAAACATCAACCCCTCTGAAAATCCCCAAGCTCGAAGCTCTCTTTATTTTTAAACTAAGAGCATTCATGATCAGGATAAAAAGGAGGGGGGATAAGTCACAACCCTGTCTCAAACCCCGTCCCAGATGAAAAAACCTGGACGTTGTTCCATTTATTAAGACTGCCATTGATGTGTGAGTTATGCAACCCATTATCCAAGCCACCACTTCCCTGTCAAGACTGATTTTAAATAGGATCAATCTTAAGAAATTCTAGTCTACTCTATCGAAATCCTTGTGTAGGTCTATCTTCATTACCGCCGCATTCAAACTCTTTGTCTGCATCGAGTGAATGACTTCCTGCGTAATGGCCACAACATCATGGATGCTTCTATCCTTAAGAAATCCAGATTGTTCCACTGAGATATGCTTCGATATTACCCCTTTAGTTCTCTCCGCAATGATTTTAGAATTGATCTTATACAAGGTGTTGCACAGAGATATTGGTCTGTAATCATCAAATGTAACCTTTCCTTTCTTTTTAGGGATCAAGACAAGAAAATTTGAGTTGATAGTCCCATGGATCCTCCCTAATCGTCTTACCTCTTCCACCATTTCTGTTATCTCTCCGATAAACTCCTCATAAAAGCGGATAAAAAAATCTGGGGTCCAGCCATCAGGACCCAGACTCTTTTCCACGGCAAAGTATTTCAGAACATGTTTTATCTCCTCAGAACTTACCTTCTCCTTAAGTTTTGAGCGGTCCTCCTCAGTAAACATCTCAGGATATTCCTCAATGTATTCCATCTATTCAGTTATATTTGATGCCTCCAATCTTTCAAAAAGGTTGTTGAAATAGTCAATCACTTCCCTTTTAATACCCTCCATGGTGCAAATTATTTCTCCATTTACTACAATATTCCATATAGCATTAACGCTTTTTCTTCCATTTGCAACATTATGGAAAAAATTTGTGTTTTTTTCCCCACATTTGAGCCAAGTGGCTCTGCTTTTTAGTCTCCAATTTTGTTCATCAATCAGGAGAAAAGACCTATATTCATCTTCCAAAGACTTCAGTTTTTCCCAGAAATCTGGAGGATGCCATCCCTCCTCCACCTCTCTTAAAATTGTAGCTCTTTCCATTCTAATTTCTCTGATTTTGTCCTTCATTTTCTTTTTTTGGCCCAATTCCCATGTTTTAACCACTTTCTTCAGATTTCTCAGAGTGAGCACCAGGTAAGTCATGGCAGAAGTGCCATCCAACCTTTTATGATATTTTAGATAATCTTTGATCAATACGTTAAAAGATTCATCATTTAACAAAATTCAGTTAAATTTGAAAGGAAAACCCCCATTCCGCACTTCAAAGTCCCAACTTATAGAAATCAAATGGTGGTCGAAGACTGTTAGGTCCTCCACTACTGCCTGCACCTGGCCCAATT
Organism: Pinus albicaulis; assembly: GCA_034641835.2. Classification (NCBI taxonomy): domain Eukaryota; kingdom Viridiplantae; phylum Streptophyta; class Pinopsida; order Pinales; family Pinaceae; genus Pinus; species Pinus albicaulis. The sequence continues at coordinate 299,061,185 of CM076584.1, read as the reverse complement.
TTGATCGAAGGTCATTATTTATGAGAAATCTGTCAATATTTTTTCCAATGAACTCCCTCCCTCTTCTTCCATTTAACCACGTTGGGCGGGTTTTTGAAAAAGGAAAATCACACAATCCCGTCGTCGAAAAAATCCCATTTATGACATCAGCCAGAGGATCTGATCTGCTTCTCTCCCCCCAAATTTCGGTTTTATAAAGGGAAACATTGAATTCACCCACCATGAAAAGGTTTTAAAGATGAAGGATGCCACTGTCATTCATTCTCTCCCAGAAATCTAGCCTATCTTGATATGGCACATAAACATTAACAAAGTGAATCCTGTCTGGAAAACCATGACAGAAACCGGTGATAATAATACCACCAAAGAAACTGAAGGCTCGCAAGGACACCCATTTGGGATCCCACAGTGCCACCAGTCCTTCGGATTGTCCCTCTGCACTTTTAGCAACTAAATACCAATCCATCCTCATCGCAGTATCACCCGAATATGTTGATCCTTTATGATCAAGTCTCAATCCCCTTATATCCTTCTTCAAACCAGATGTTGCTTCCAATCCCTTGACATTATATTTCCACCACAAGTGCGTGACAGAGGTAACATCTAAATGGCATGTGCCAGTAGTCAATGGTCTGTCTATGGATCACCGCATTCCAAGACTGGTCGATGTGAGCCAGTAATCCCCTAGCAAACTGGGCTTCAACCAAGATCCAAGCCGACCTTTTTTCATAAACCCAAAAACATTTTGGGTCCACATATTGACACCTTCCAATGCTACCATTGATCGCCATTAGAACCTTCGGGTTCCAAAATGCAGAGGGAGGTTGTCAAGCTTGACCCATAGCAAATGATTTATGAGCACGTTTAGGCTAGGATGGAACCCTACATCCCATCTGTGCAACGCTATAAAACATCTGCCACTTACCCAAGTTTTGGCTAGCACTTTCGCAGCATCTGCATCCTTAAAAATATGGAAACAAAACCATCCCCTATCAAGCTTACTAACAATCGGTCGGTAACCCAACAGCTTCTCCCAAGCCCATAACAACCACTCCATAGGATCCCCCTTACCGTGGTTTTGAAATTTCCTCCCAATCACTGCTCTGTTTGACAAGCTTTCTATGTGTTCCCACATAATATCACATCTAAAACTGAGAATTCGGCATTCCTCATCCCGTCTAAAAGGCTCTTCGTGCCCCTCTGGTGGCTAGTCGATGCAGAAGGATTATATATGTGAACTCTCAGAAGAGGCGATGGAGTCGGACCCAGAGAGTCGTCCTTCAACTTTGCACCAGAAGAGAGCGATGGGAGGGAGAGATCCGCCTTACCATTTCGTCCCAACGTTCCATCCTCCACCACCCCAATCGCATGAAGGAAAGACACGTCTAGGGTGTTCGTATCACACTTGGCGATATACGACTCCAATTCCCCCATAGCATTAAAGACCGTTACAAATGAACTTGACCCACAGCTAGTCCCTATCCCTGAGACATTAACTACCACCACCGTCATAACCATCTGGGAACAAAGTTTTTTCAGTCTACAACATGCCATAACTGCGAGAGAGAAGATCAGTCACCACCTGTACTTCCTATCACCGTCCACCCACTAACTCTAGGACAGAAAACCACTGATCCCCAAGGGGATAATAACTACAAGCCAAAAAACCATGTCAAAAAAGCCTCCAAAGGACAAAGGAAATTTGGTCCTCCCATGATATAGTCGTTCTTAGCCTTAAAGAGGTGAATACCATCCGAGGCATCTCGGGGGACACAAAAGAATGTACTCACTTCCCCGAAAAAAATTGAATTTTTCGACCCTTCCCTGAATAAACAGAAATCACACTAGATGGAAAAACCAGATAATCACAGAGGACCCTCCGGCAAGAGCCCAGAGTATCTCATAACACCACCCATCAGAATATGCCTGGTCCACCATAACTAAATAAACCTCAGATATCATTGTCAGCTGATTAGCATGCCATTGTTGCTATAATCGCATTATTTATTCATTCCATGAATTTAGAAATAATATAGAAACAATGATTGAGAGTCCAACATTTTCAATTTTCTTTCTGGGATATCGCAACCGATAAGCACGCAATTGCGGCTATAGTCACATTAATTCCACCCTTAAAACCCACTTTACCATGCAAACCAGACGGAGGTCCAATGCAAAGGCAGAGACCACACAGAAAGACAGACCATACACAGATAGCTTCAGAAAAAAACATGCGCCATTCTGAAAATTACATCCATACAATCTTAATTTTGTTCGCAGGTGTAAAATTTGGCTAAAAAACTCTCCCTGTGTTGGCTCAGAGCTGTAGTTTTGATGGGGTTTTGGCAGTTGTGCGTGGACTCTGGGTGCTGCTTTGGTTGTGGTGGTCCATGGTCCTGAAAAAGCTAAAGCCTTCCAACAACCAAAACCACATTCAAGACCAACAATTTGCCATTACCAAGAAATAATAATAGTTTACTGTGGAGTAGATTAATGCAGCAAGGCTAGGATCTCAACGACATATGTAATTTTTGTTTTATTCACAGATTGAATGTCGAAGCCAAACCATGGAGTATTGGATCAAATGATACGGTTCCAATGATGTAGATGTCGTTTCTCTTCATTATCTCAAAGTCGCATACAATATCTATGTCAATCTATTCCTTTAGTTTATATGAAATGGATTCTTTTATTGTTTTGTTTTTACTTGTGTTGGGTTTTGTTTTTTTATCGCATATCGTGGGTTATGATGTTTGTTATATATATAATAATAATAATAATCCAATTTTAAGGTCACAGCCAAGCCAGACACCAAATTTGTGTATGAGACCCCCTTGTTTGTGGGACAAGGGACCCACCTCCGTGCAACGATTTGACTGCTAAGTCTATGAAGGCATACCCCCCTCTGGTTTTGAACCTGACCTCTTCGAAGGAAACACATGCTCTTAACCATTAGGCCCACTCAAGTTGTATATATATATATATATATATATATATAATGTTTTAGTTTTGTTTTTAAAAAAATTATATATGTTACATTTTTTAAAAAATAAAAATATATACATATATATTTCATTTAAACAAAAAAAATTATTAATAAAGAAAATGAATTTGAGAAGTTTTTTTTTTGGTTTTTAATTTATTTATTTTTTTAATTTTAAATTTTAAAGTTTATTGAAAAATCAAATCAAATTAAATCAAATGATGAAAATAGAATTTAGCTGCAGATTGAATTTTGTAGCTATTTTTTTTTAATACTAACATAAAAATTCTTTTTTCTAATCCTCCAGATCACACAAAGCATGGGAGGAGAGCATACTCGAGAAATTATTAATCGATTTTATTTTATTGAAAATATTTATGTGTGCCTCTAAATGCAATCAAATCTGATTTTATTTTTCTAATTTATCCTATGTTATATGAAAGGAAAATAAAATAAAAACTAATTAGCCATCATTTCTAAAAGAATGAAAAACTAATCTAATAACGGAAAAAAACTAAAATTGCCTAAAAAGAATGAAATTGTTAGGTAAAATGAAAAATTAATCTAATAACAAAAAACATTGTGAAAATTAAACTACGATGGAATTGAAACTAAGCTAACAAATGAAATGACATTCTACACTAACACTAATCCCTATGTATGCCTCCCCGGCAATGACGCCAAAATGTTGAGTAAAATAATTTGCATTAGACTACTAACATAAATTATCAATCCGGGATCCGTAGGACTTGTGAGACATACATGCACAATATATGCTAGGGATCAGTTTATGAAAACTAAAAACTAACCTAATCACACCATTCCTACATTAACTTGAAATTCTATTCTACATTCAGTAATTAAAATTTAATCTGCTTGCATAATTGAAATCTAATTTAGGATTATTGTATTGAAATCGAAGACAAGTAAAAAGCATGTTGTTGTATATCTGAATGCTCAAATCTGATCCAATTAGAAAATGATAGAACCACTTTATTGAGATGACTTAGTGAGCACAAATTTACACAGACAACTGAAATTAAAAACTAATCATTCTACAATCAATCGATCAAACACACTTGCATGAATTAAACTTGCATGACTGGAAAATCTAAACTATCAAACTTTCAATGAAATGAAAACAACATAAAAATGAAATGACATACTTGAATGAAATCAAAGCAAAATTAAAAAATAAAACCTACTCTACCTTACATTCTAATATGCTCCATGATATCTACTTCACATCTCCTTCCATGCTTGGAACCTCAAAACTTTATTCAAGTTCTTTAAAATTACGAAATACAAAATAATAAGAGTAACAAGATTAAGTTAACAAGATTACAAATAAAGGAGAGAGATATCCTATTTATACAAATTCCTAAGCAACCTCCTCATTAATGATGATCCTTCTTCCTCTCCTTTGACCCATAATATTCTCAACCAATTTTCTAACCACATGCCACATATCCCTCCTTCAAATCTCCTTCATATCATGAAGATAATTTCGAATTTGATCTTTGGAAGCCACATAAGAGGGCCTTGGAAGCTTTCGATGAACCTACACATGTCACAAAACTCTGTCCACTTTTAAGGTATAAGTATATGCATATTATTTCCTAAATTTTGATCACAAATTCACTTAAAACTATTATAAATTAATAATGTTTGGAAAACACAAAGGTAACCCAAATAATGATGAAAGTGAGATGAATGTAGTGACATGCTAGTGATATGGAGGTGATATAATGGACATGATGGTGAAAGTGGATGTCTTTTTAAGGACAATTCTAAGACCCAACATGTTCCCAAGGTCAATGGCCATAGTTCTACAAAACAATCAACTCCATTTACCTACAACAATCACAAAGGGGTGACAAGCTAAACTTCAAATCTTTGGCTTAAGGCACAAGGGCCTAAGCTCAAAAGATCGTTGATGGTGAATGATCAAAGTCGGAAAAGCGAGTACCTCATAACCCTCTAATAAATTAGATTCAGAGACAAGAATAAGGGGAAATAATCCCCAATACCATGTCTCACAACATTCATGACTTAGTAAATAAATATGCCAATTATTTAGACCATCCTAGTCTATTATGAAACTCATTCAAAGAATCCTCATTAGTAATTGGCTAAGATCACATAATCTATAAGTCATCCAAAATAAAACATTGATTTTCACAAACCATATTCACATCACACATAATTCATGTCTCAGTGAACAACATCATTCAGACATTCCAGCCTATTCACGAAGCGCACATTATGGCTTAAACCATGATAGAAACACAAAGTTCTATGAAACCAACATAACCATGAGAAAATATAATCAAACATTCATCGTAAGCACACATTATTATTAGCATTCCTCAATGGCTAGCATTAACCCATGCACTCTCATATTACACATTAGACATTATTAACCATTCATGTACAAGTAAATACATGAGTAGATACACTTATACTATTAACTTGAATGGATGGAAACTGAGGTACTTCAAATCTCCACCCAACCATAGGCCAGCTACACTGTGGTATTTCTTGCAACTGACCAACCCTGAGCCTGATTCAAAGTTTGAGTTATTTGCTCAAGAAAATGTTCACACCAATGACAAGTCAATCATAACATAAATGGATTTCATTGTCCAAGTGGTTTGTCAATTTCCTCACGCAGTAAGCACCACTATGATGGACACCACTTTGTAAAGGATCAAAGGGATTCACTCAAGGATCAATGAAATTTTTCTCAGTCTAAGGGTATGATCTCACTCTAAGGGTGGTTTATCAGTTGGATTTTCAATGAAAGCACTACAAGAATATAGAGAACATTATCCAGATGGTTTATCATCCCATTCAGTAAGATCTAGGTGGTTTATAAATCGAGGTTTATTAGCCAAGACAACAAGCACCCAAGTGTATCCACCTGCTAAGTGAATCATCCTTCCAATAAGCACTCCAGTGGTTTATCAACCAATTCAACAAACTCTGAGTGGTTTATTAGCCCTAAGGAAATCACTTTTAGGTTTATCAAATGATACAACAAGCACTTGTGAGTCACTTTCTCCACTGATTCTTCAAAGGCACATCGCAAATTGATAAATGACATTGACCACACCATAATTTACAAGGAAAGACATCTCATATTCTATTCTCATATATTTTGTTTCTCTTGAGCGCTCATTTATTTTCGAATTCTCTTCTCATTCTACATACTATTATGTTATCTCATGTTTGATTACTCTATATGTTCTATTTGTCTGCCTCCTCTACCCACTCCCTTGTCCCTTCTATTTGCATGTTGATTTTTCCAACACATCCCCTAAGAACAGGGAAAATATAGGGCTCATCCTTCATTCCAAACTGACCATACACAACTTCAATGCTTGCATCAGTAGACCATTAATTTGTTAGGGAGATAGGTGGGGGGGAATAAATGAAGTGGCTTAGGTTTAGGTTTACACATAGGACAAGAAACTCCTCCTCATACCTTTAAATCCATGTCCACTCCTATAACTTATCCATCTTTACATTTTCACATTTATTTACATAAATAAATACACTTGGTGACTTTTACATGGGAGGTAGAAAAAATGGTTGTTACATACCCCACCCACTTAAAGGAACACAGCCTTGGTGTTTTATACATAAAACACAAAAAAAATATGTGATCTTGATATATATATAACTATTTACATTCATTTAAATAGTAAACAAAAATGGTAATATACCCTAATATGATCATCCATTTCCTAGGTGGCTTCATCTGGTCCAAAGTGCTTCTATTGCACCTTGACCTTCTCCATTACTCAACTCCATAGCGTGATCTACCTCTGGTCCAGAATGCAATATGGTTCTGGTTGGAATTCGCCCTCATATTCCACCTATATCACATACCAATAAACAATATGATTATCATGATGACATACATTTTAAGTAAAGAAATATGGAAAACATCATGTGCTTTCACTATGGGTGGCAAGGCTAATCTATAAGACAATGGCCCCACTCTTTCCAAAATTGGATATGGTCCACAAAATTTTGGTGCCAACTTGGTAAAGGTTTCTATTCTCGGTTAACTCTTTCTTGGTCTGATGTGGAGATATACATGCTCTCTCACTTGGAATTCCTTGTGCATTCTATGTTGATCTGCATAACTCTTTTTCTTGTCTTTGGTTGCTTTTAATTTTTTCTTGATAATAATTACTTCCTGCTCCATTTCCTACAACATATTAGGTCCAAGAACTACCCTATTCATTGGTTCATTATATTTTATGGGTGTGTTACATTTTCTACCATATATAGCCTCAAAACGACTAATCTTTAGTGACTATTGATACCCATTGTTGTAGGAAAATTCAACTAAGGGTAGGAAATATTCCCACTTCTTAGGTTGATGTATGGCATACATCCTTAGCATGTCTTTTTGAGCTCTATTTAATATTTAAGTTTGCTCACCCTTTTTATGATGATAAATTGTGCTAAATGCCAAATATATCCCAACACCAACAAATAATGCTCTCCGAAACTTTGAAGTGAATTTTTCATCTCAATCTTAAATGACCTTCTTGGGTATACCATGCAATATAAACACTTCCTTCATGAAAATCTAGGCAATGTCACTCACCTTGTGGGTGGACTTAACAACTATGAAATGAGTTACCTTGCTCAAATTTTCCACTGCTACCGTTATAAGATCATGTTTTTTAGACATCTTCGGAAGTATTGTGATTAAGTCCAGAGAAATGACTTCCCACTTCCATTCAAGAATTAGAATTGGATGTAGTAGTCTGGTCACGTGCCTACATTCTACTTTAACTTTCTACATTTCCAAGCACCTGGAAATATAATCAACGACTCTCTTTTCGTGCATGGCCAATAGTATATATTATTCATATATGTTATGATGGCATTGTGGGTGCAGGGGTTAAGGAGAGATGCTCAAACTTAGTTACAATGTTTTCTAATTCAGGAGGAATTTGTCCCTGATCTCCTATTCCACTCTCGATCATCAAACTTTATTAGATTTGCTGATAAAACTAATAAAAATACTTGCGGAAGAAAAAGTCCCTTTTATCCTTTAAACAATGTTAACTCACTTTAAACCAATGTTAGACCTTTCAAGAGTATTTTGGGTCTCAATTACTTAATAAAGCTCTTTCTTAAACAATATTGAAACCTTCGGAAATGAATGTTTAATGCACTTTAAACAATGGTTAAAGACCTTCGGTAGTTATACTTTTGGAAATTTTCCAGACATCAACCTTTAATAAAAGTATATTGCAATAATCATCGGGTCCATACCTTTTCATTAAACTCCACTCAACTTTCAATGCGAACACTGTCGGATCTCCGACTTTCACGATCGAACGGTTATCGCGTTCAATCGACCCCCACAATTTATCACTCAAAAGCAACGCGAAATAGGTGGTATTGCGCCCGTGACGTGTCACGATACTATTTAATCACATTCAATTGAATTAAAACCACTCACATGCCAAAAGCAGTGCGAAATCAATAAGTGGTTTTTCAAAAACCGCTTAGTCTCAAACTTGTGTTTTCAATCGCGTTTAAACATGGGTTTTCACTATTTCTTGTTTTGTCTTCAACTCCTCTTGGAAACCTCTCTTTCCGCTGCACAACTCTGATAACCATAGGTCAAATATCACAGCATGATCTCAAGCAAAGAAATCAAATTCCTTCGATTTCTCTGAATCTTTTTACACAGAAGTTAATATACACTCGATTCTACACAGAAAACATATATCAAATAGTTTTTCGGAGAGGTGAAACCCTCCAGGAACTTGCCAAAAATACAACAGATAGTTAAAATTATGCAATTTTATTAAAACAGAGGGAAAACCCTCTCAATCCAATCTTCTACGGCCCAAATCCTGATTCCTCCTTCGTAGAGGATACATTTATAGTTTTTTTACATAACAGTTGACCTCCTCTTGAGGATTGAATTCTCCTATTTTAGAAAAAATCATAATTACATAATATCTTCCTTAAATCTATCAACTGAAGGCTAAATATACTGAATCTAATCTAAAACGGTTCAATCTTCCTAGATACTAGTTCAACCTTATCTAGTAAAACTGTAAATTGACAGTTAAAGGTTCCAACACCTTTTCTTGTAACATTTTTTTGGATTCTTGGAATAATTAATGAAGCCTTTTATCTCTAAGCCTCATGCCCCTGCATCAGGCTCCTGAGGACAAAAATATTCATGGGCTCTTGTCCATGAGCTCCTCCACATAACTACCCAATTTCTGCAGCATAGTTTCTATCATCCAAGTAGCATCTTCAATTGGCTGATCCTTCCACTTGATCAAATATTGAAAATACTCCTGTCCCCTGGTCTTCTTAAACACTTTCTTGTCTAAGATATTCTCTAGCTGTAATGTCTTTGTTGTGGGTAACTGCTTTACCCAGTCAATCTTTTCTCTGTCTTCTGGTCTGTCATCTGTGCCACCATCTTCATATCTGTACAAATCATCAACATTGAATATTGGAGATATTCCAATATCATATGGTAATTCAATTTCATAAGCATTTGCAGAAAAATTTCTCAATATCTTGCATGGTCCTACCTTTTTGAATTTTAACTTGTTATACTCCCTCTTTGGAAATCTTTCTTTCCTCAAGTGTGCCAAAACCAAATCACCAACTTCAAAATTAACTTCTATTTTTCTCAAATCTGTTATGTTTTTGTACTTGATGCTATTGTCTTGTAGTTGCTGCTTTACCTGCTCATGTATTGCTTGAATTTATGAAGAAAGCTCCTCTCCTTCAGCACTTCTCATTTCTGCTTTTCCCAAGTTCCTCAATTTAGATGCTCCTCTTGGGTGCATTCCATAAACTATATGGAATGGACTCTATCATGTACTTCTGTTAGGTGAATCATTATATGCATATTCTTCCTGTGGTAAAATATGATCCCATTGTTTAGGATGTTCTCCTGCAAGACTTCTCAAAATATTACCCAGACTCCTATTCACTATTTCAGTCTTCCCATTAGTCTGAGGGTGATAAACTGAGATGAAACTTAGTTTAGTACCAAGCTTCTTCCACAATGTCCTCCAAAAATGACCAACAAATCTGGTGTCTCTATCAGAAACAATACTTGTAGGTAACCCATGTAATCTGACAATCTCCATATCCCAAGGTCTGTCTGGAATAGGTAATGGAATGTAAAAACCTGCATTTTGACTTTTCCCTTTTGCATAGTGACAAATTTTACAATTCTTCACATACTTTTCCACTTCAAATCTCATCTTTGGCCAAAAATAAAAATGACTTAGTTGCTCATAAGTCTTATCAACACCAAAATGTCCACCAAGTCCACCACTATGCTTCTCCCTGATTAAATTTTCTCTCATAGAACAATTTGGTATGCACAACTGATTTCTTTTGAACAATAAACCCTCTTGCAAGAAATAATCTATGTTTAGATTCAACAAGATGATGAGCTTAGTGAAAAGAGTCGCCTTCACTAAGTGGGCCCACAGGCTATTTTTGGCGCAAGTCTATTTTTATACATGATGATCATATTTCAGAAGTTGCAGGATGCTATTTGTGGATAATTGATCAAGTTGGAAAAATAGATGAAATTCTATTTTTAGAATATTTGGAAAAGTCTATTTATAGATCGTCAATATAAAAATAGATGCATGTCGATTATTATCAGCTCTTAATAATAATCATACTCTAAACAACAACTTATTCTCTTGGAGCACTTCAGTTGAGTGCACAGATGTGGCACAGCAGCTGACAAAAGGAATTATGTTATTCCTAAGGGTTTACTGCAGCTATTGCATGGAGGACTCAATTAGAACTCAAGTGGTAGAGTTATGACACAGTTGGAAGAAGTAGTTATGGAGTTGTATTTAGTTTAACTCGGTTAGACTCAGTTGAGCTAGTTGTATCTAGTCTAACTGATTGATACACTAGTGAGAGTGGAGTGAATTAATTAGTTAATTAATTCAAAAATAATAACTCATTAATCAACTAAACAATACAGCAGTTAACTATAGTGCATGGTAGTTTCAATGGAGACCAGTGGAGAGATAGGTGAAAGGGAAAGATATACTATCTGTTGTGACTATAGTTATGCATTGATTGCATCACACACTTAGTCGAGATGCCAATGAGGATTGCGCAGTCAATGATGGAGTAATTCGAATTCATTCAGAGATATTCTTTAGCAGAGATTGAGCAGTGGAGGCAAGCTAGCAGGAGGCAAAGATCGGTGCATGGATTTGCAAGATTGGTCCTTATTAGTGTATGACGATTGTACTGTACTGAGAGCTTGTGATAAGCTTTGTATGCTTGTATGATATTTTCATATGATCTCCATGTTACATAATATATAGTTGGGGTTTTCAGCTTCAGGATTTCCTGGTTAAAAACTGTGTTATGTGCGATTGAATATTTTTGTTTATGCTTCACATGTGTGTGCAATTAATTTTCCGCAAAATATTAACAAGTGGAATAGATTCAGTATCTTGCATAAAGTTAAATAGTGTGAGATCAGGTGGATCTTGGACATATGCATGCTTGGTGCATATAATTTCTACATGGTATCAGAGCATTGTTGATTGAAGATTGCAATTGTGAAGTGACTTTGTGCTGGTGGAAAATTCGAATTTGCTACAGAAGATTCTTGGTGAAAAAATTGAGTATACATTGAAATGTCTTTCAACGGGTTGAGATTGGAGTATGCCCTTGATGGGAGCTCGAATCACATAGCCTGGAAAGACAGGATGTAGGTGGTGCTGGAGAATTATGGGCTGAAGGATTTCATCGATAGCGATGTTCCTAAGCCGGGATCTAGTGATGCTGCATTACTTGATGCATGGCAAAAGAAGACTGCAAAGACGAGGATGATTCTGTTGGAAGGTGTGAAGGACCATATTGTGTCCAGCCTTCATGGGAAAGCCACTCCATTTTTAATGTGGAAGGCTTTGACAGACTTGTTCCAAAGCAGAAGTGACCAGAGGAATTTGGCGCTTAAAGACAAGCTCAGAAAAATAAAAATGGAGAAAGGCGACAGTATTCCAAAATAACTCACGAAGTTTTTCCACTGCAAGGATGAACTGGGAAGTGTGGGGGTTACTGTTGATGATGAAGATTTGATGAGCTTGGATCTCCTTGGGCTTTTGAAGAGTTGGCATAGCTACGAAGACTCTGTCAATGGACGGGAGAAACTGCCGGCATGGGAGCGACTTTGGTTGGATCTTGTGCAGGAGGAGATAAGGTGGGGTACTAGGGATGGATCATCATCAAATAATGAAGATGAAGAGAATTGTGCTTTGGATGCCAAAGCAAGGAAAGGGAAGGGGAAGAAAAATCCTTCAAAATCTGGTGCTAAAGGCAAGAAGCAGGACTTGTCTAAAGTGAAGTGTTTTCACTGTCACGAGCATGGAAATTTTGCCACTAACTGTCCACAGAAGAAGAAGAATAAGCAAGTTGTTGGATCTGTAGCTGGAGAGGCCTTAGCCTCGCAATTTGAGTTGGATTTTTCCTTGATCGCATCCTTGGTTTCAAGTTTCATGGGATCGGTGTGGTATCTTGATAGTGGTTTGTCTTTCCATATGACGGGAGACAAAGAGTTGTTTAGTGACTTGGAGGAGAAGGACCTCCAGATGCATATAGAGATGGGTGATGATGGTCGGTCCAGTGCAACTGTCATTGGGACCATTACCTTTGAGAGGGAGTTCGGAAATCCATTCTTGTTGAAGAATTTTATGCATGTTCCAGGTCTGAAGAAGAACTTGGTCTTAGTCGCAATGCTGGAAGACAAGGGTTATGATGTTATTTTCAGTGAGGGAAAAGCTTTCCTTCGACATAAAACCAACGGATAAAACAATGAGAAGATGGGAGTTCCGGATAGAATCTCTAAGTTTGGGAGTATATGGTTGTCTTTGCTGTCAGGTGGGCAAAGCGAGGAAAGTAGTGAGGCGAGTTAGAGCAGTGTAAGCGCGGGAGGTGGGCCATCTTCACCGCTGGCGCTTTTCAATTTGACCATTGTAGTTTGAGTTTCCAAGGGTACTCTTGCATAGTCAGATCAGTGCAAAGGGTGTACAATGGGTAAGTTTGTGAAGACCACCTTTCATGAGAAGGAGAACCGTGCTTCGGTGATCCTGGAGAGAATTCACACAGGCGTGTGTGGACCATTCTCGGTTGCTTCAACAGCAAAACACAGGTATTATGTGATATTTGTTGATGATTATTCTCGTAGATGCTGGATCTTCTTCATGTAGAAGAAGAGTGAAACGTTCTCAAAGTTCTGTGAGTTCAAGGCATTGGTGGAGAAGGAGTCGGGGAAGCAGGTGAAAGCTCTACGGAGCAATAATGGTGGTGAATACATCTCGGGCGAATTCAAAGACTTCTGTAGCAAAGAAGGAATTCGAAGAGAACTCATAGCGCCTCATAACCCATAGTAGAATGGGGTCACGAGAGAAAGAACAGAACGATCATGGGTGTTGCATGAGCGATGCTGCATGACCAGGGCCTACCGATGCACTTGTGGGCGGAATCATGCAACACTGCGGTTTATGTGCAAAACCGTTGTCCTCATAGAGTACTTGGCATGAGTACACCCGAAGAAGCTTTTACTGGTAAGAAGCCTGATATTTCTCATTTGAAGATTTTTGGCTCACCTATTTACATTCATGTGACAAAGGACGCCAGGAAGAAGCTGCAGCCGACTGTAGAATTTGGGATATTTATGGGGTACACAGAAACACCCCAAAACTATCGTGTCTATTTTCCAAACATTCGGATGACTGTTGTGCGACGGGATATAAAATTCAGTGAGGTGAAAGCCATGAAGTTGTCGCTTGAGAGGGAGCTACACTTGCATGCGGAGGAGGAACTTCTTATTCCCAAAGATGAGCCTCTGGATTTGGATCAGCCACAGGAGGAGATTCATGGAGTGGAGGAGTCTACTCATGCAAAACTAAAAATCATACAAGGCAGGAAGCGTACCACAGAAGCTGAGAGGCTAAAGCTTGATGCGGCACAGAATGTAGGAGTCCCTACATCACAGCGCAGACAGAGGCAGTCACCTAACCGATATACTGGATACATGGCTCTTATGAGCAAGTGTATTGTGATAGAGCCATCTTCTTTTGAAGAAGCAGTGCAGGAGCCCACATGGGTAGATGCCATGGTGGAGGATTATGACTCCATTGTCAGAAACAATTCTTGGGAGATTGTTCCAAGGCCGGTGGAAAAATCAGTGGTAGGATCAAGATGGATCTACAAGGTAAACCAAGCTGCTGATGGGAGCGTCGAGAAGTATAAGGCAAGATTTGTTGCTTGGGGCTTCTCACAGATTGAGGGGATTGACTATGAAGAAACCTTTGCACCTATCTCATGGTATTCTTCCATACGGACCATCCTTGCTCTCTCAGCGTAGATGGGTTGGCACATTCATCAGATGGATGTTAAGACTGTGTTCCTTAATGGGATCATTGAGGAAGAGTTGTACATTGAGCAGCTTGAAGGATTTGAGATCTTCAGCAGTGAGTCGCATGTGTGCAGGCTCAAAAGAGCATTGTATGGGCTGAAACAAGCACCTCGTGCTTGGTACACTCGGATCAACAGCTATTTCACTGGACTTGGCTTCACCAAGAGTGAGGCGGATGCAACCTGTACCAGATTGTGGTTGAGGGTAAGCTTTTAATCATTGTACTTTATGTTGATGATTTAATACTAACAGGTGATGATTATTTGATACACTCATGCAAGGCATATCTTTCAAAGGAGTTTGAGATGAAGGATTTAGGCCTCCTTCATTATTTCCTTGGATTGGAAATATGGCAACGGGAAGGTGAATTGTTTGTGTCTCAAGGCAAGTATGCCCGGGAGATACTGGAGAAGTTTCACATGCAAGGCTGCAAGCCTATCGACACTCCTCTTCTATGAAATTGGAAGAAAGAGGATCTTTGTATCGAGTAGTGGATACCATTCTTTTCGGTTGGTGGGATTCGCTCATGTATTTGATCAATGCAATGGTATATTATCGATGATAGACTCATGATAGTTAAAATTTTCCTAAGCTCTTTGGGCGAGCCGAAGCATGTCTAAGATATCTCGAGGGCACATATGAGTATAGTTTATGGTATTCTGGTAAGACGGATGAGTGAAGTTGCATGGCAACGAATGCGGGTGGGGAAATATGACAGAAGAGCACATCATGAGGATTTTACGTGCTTCGGATCGGCCTTTGATTTCTTGAGTACCACCTTGAAACAAATATCACTTCCTTCAGGTTATGAGCCGAATACATAGCGTAGTTTAAGAACATAATGAGCTATCTGGATGAGGAAGATTCTGGTTGGTTTTTTTGGTTCACATTTAGATCCCACGGTGATTCATTATGATAATCAGAGTTTCATTAAACTCTCAGTTAATCCTATGTTTCATGATATATCTAAACATATTGATATTCGGTATCATCATATCAGAGATTTTGTGCAGCGGAAGATCATGTTTCTTCAGTACATTCCCACGGAGGATCAGGATGCAGATATTTTGACGAAGGCACTCACTAGGAGCAAATTCGAATACCATAGAGGCAGGATCAGGGTGAAGGATAATCCCTATCTTGTTGAGAGGGAGTGTTCAGATTCAACAAGATGATGAGCTTAGTGAAAAGAGTCGCCTTCACTAAGTGGGCCCGCAGGCTATTTTTGGTGCATGTCTATTTTTAGACTATGTCTATTTTTAGACATGATCATCATATTTCAGAAGTTGCAGGATGCTATTTGTGGATGGTTGATCAAGTTGGAAAAATAGATGAAATTATATTTTTAGAATATTTGGCGAAGTCTATTTATAGATCGCTGATCTAAAAATAGATGCATGTCGATTATTAACTCTTATTATTGTGACTCTATTATGACTATTCTCTTAGACACTTGATTCGGTGCAGAGATGTAGCCTGTGAAATTTGAAGAATGCAGTTACCTCTAAGGGTTTACTAGGATTATTGCATGGAAGACTCGAGTTAGAACTCAGAGTGGCGGGGTGCTTGGCCACCGGTTGGAAAGTAGTTATGGAGTTGTAATTTAGTTTAACTTCAGTTAGACTCGGTTGAATGGTGTATCTAGTCTAGGCGGTGTCACTAGTGAGTGGAGTGAATTAATTGGATAAATTGAATTCACAAATAATAACTCATTAATCAGGCGAACAATACGATTAACTACGATTGCAACGCGATTTCGGTGGAGAACCAATGGAGAATAAGTGAAAAAGAAGAATAGACTATACCTTTAAACTATAGTACGTTCCACATCACACTAGGTGAAAGAAACAAAAATGAGGATTGCGCAGTCAAGGATGGAGTAATTCGAATTCATTCAAAGCTATTCTTCAGCAGAGATTGTGCAGTGGAGGCAGGCTAGCAGGAGGCAAAGATCGGTGCATGGATTTGCAAGATTGGTCCTGACTAGTGTATGACAATTATACTGTACTGAGAGCTTGTGATAAGATTTTTATGCTTGTATGATATTGTCATATGATCTCCACATTACATAATATATAGTTTGGGTTTTCAGCTTCAGGTTTTCCTGGTTAAAAACTGTGTTATGTGCGATTGAATATTTTTTGTTTATGCTTCACATGTGTGTGCAATTAATTTTTCCGCAAAATATTAGCAAGTGGAATAGATTCAATATCTTGCATAAAGTTAAATAGTGTGAGATCAGGTGGATCTTGGACATATGCATGTTAGTGCATATAATTTCTACAATCTAACCACTGACTCATGTCTATCAAAACAGGATTACAACATGCTTCAAATGCTTCTTTGAAATCCAAATCTGTCTTATAGAGTTCGTTAAGAAAATCAAAACCTAACGCTTCAATTTGACTTTCTTGAACAAGAATGCTTTTCCTACTCAAGGCATCAGCTACCTTTTTTGCTTGACCACTTATATGCTTCAATACAAAGTTAAAACTTTGAAGATATTCAACCCATTTTTCATGTTTTTGATTCAATTTAGGCTATTGCATAATATACTGTAAAGCATTATTATCTGAATATAACACAAATTATTTAGACATTAAATAATGTCTCCACTTCTTCAATGACTGTACAATTGCATAAAATTCCTTGTCATAAGAAGAGTAATTCCTCCTTATCTCATTCAGCTTCTCATTGAAATATGCTACAGGTCTATCTTCTTGACATAATACAGCTCCAATAGCTTCCCCACTAGCATCACATTTCACTTGAAAAGGTTTATTAAAATCAGGCAAAACTAAGACAGGTTTCTCAGTTATCTTTTGCTTCAAGAACTGAAAATTCCTTTCAGCTTCTGCAGTCCACTTGAATGGTTGTTTGTCCTTCTTTATGGTTTCAATGATAGGTGAAATTATCTTACTAAAATTCCTTATGAACTTTCTATAAAAACTAGCAAGACCATGAAAACTTCTTACCTCAAAAACACTTTTAGGTGAAGGCCACTCCATAATTTCCTTTATCTTCTCTGGATCCATTTTTAATCCTTCAGCAGACTCAACAAAACCTAGATATACCAATTCTTCTTTCATGAATGAATATTTCTTTAAATTTATCAGTAACTTATCTTGATGTAACTTCCTTAATTCATAATTAAGATGTCTCAGGTGTTCTTTTTTTGTTTTTTTGTAAATTAATATATCATCCAGATATACTATTGCAAATTTACCAATTAATTCCTTCAATACTTCATTCATAAGCCTCATAAATGTGCTAGGTGCATTTGATAAACCAAAAGGCATTACCATCCATTCATACAATCCCTCATTTTTTTTAAAGGTTGTTTTCCATTCATCTCCTTCCCTTATCCTAATTTCATGATACCGACTTTTCAAATCTAGTTTTGAAAAATACCTTGCTCCACTCAAACAATCCATCAAATATTCAATTCTAGGTAAAGGAAATCTATACCTGATTGTTATCTTGTTGATTTCTCTTGAATCAGTGCACATTCTCCAACCTCCATCTTTCCTCGGACTTAATACTGTAGGTACTGCACAAGGACTCAAACTTTCTCTGATCAAACCTTTGTCAACCAATTCCTGCACTTGCTTTCTTATTTCTTCATTTTCTGTAGGAGTCATTCTATAAGATGCTTTGTTTGGAAAATTTGATCCTGGAATCAAATCTATCTAATGGTTGATTCTTCTTACAGGTGGTAATTCATCAGGCAAATCATCCACAATAATATCACAATAACTCTCCAACATTTCTTGAATTTCAATTGGCAAATCAGAAATTTTAGTAGAAGTAAAGACTACATTAGGTTTGCAAACTAAAGCAAAATTTACCTCATTATCTTCAATCTGTTGCAAGTATTCTTTTCCACTCAACAATAAAGCCTTTGGATCGGACTTTTTACTTGATGCATCTTCTTCTTCCATAGGTAACCATGTTTGATTCATACCATATTTGAAAAACTTGTAAGTGTTTCCCTTTCCCTCATGTACTGTTGTTATGTCATACTGCCAAGGTCTACCCAGCAATATGTGACACACATCCATAGGCATCACATCACACATGATTTTATCTTTGTAACTGCCCATTTGCAATTCTATTTCACATTGTTCCTTTACTATCAGTTGATTTCCTTTCCGAAGGCATGACACCTTGTAGGGTGTTGGATGTTCCCTTGTATTCAACTTCAACTTCTCTATCACCTCTATAGAGACCAAATTTTCTATATTGCCACTATCAATTACCAATTGACAACATTTCCCTTGAACTTTGCACACACTTATGAACAAATTCTTTCTCTGTATTGGTTCAGCAACTTCCTTTGTTTGTTTTAACAAAAGCTTGTTAACCACCAAATATTCTCCCTTGTCTGGCACAATTTCTTTCTCTGTTTCAGGCAACTTTGCTACTTCTTCTTCAGTTTGAGCAACAATTGCATTTCTTTGGTTTGTCCCCACATCCTCTGGACACTCATAGGCTCTATGTCCTGATTTGTTACATCTGTAACATTTTACTTCTCTTCCTCTTTTTCTGCCTCCTCTTCCTCTTCCTCTATAAGGACTTCTTCTGCCACTTGTATCACCTTCTGTGGGTGCATACTGAGGTGAGTTGTTGCTAGCTCCATCTCTTCGTTTTGTAGATCTTCCTCTACCACCTTGATTTCCTCTTCCTCGGAAAGTACCTCTCCCTTTGGCAGATTGCTTTCTTATGAGTTTTTCTTCGGCTTTTAAGGCCATCTGGTAAGCCTCTTCTACTTTTTTAGGAGACAATATACTTATCTCATCTTGAATTTCCATTCTGAGACCATTTGTGTACCTAGAAATCTTCTCTGTTGTATCTTGAATTTGTCCTACTCTTATGCTTACTTTGTAAAATTCTTTTGTGTATTCTTTTACTGTCATTAATCTCTGTCTAAGATTCAGCATTTGTCTAAATAATGAAAGCTGATAATCACTAGGTAAAAACTTACCTCTCAACTTTGCTACCATTATGTTCCAATTCTTGATTGGATGCTTACCAACTCTCCTTCTTTCTGCTTGCACTCCATCCCACCAAAGTGTTGCATGTCCTTTCAACCTTGTGACAGCAAACTTAACTCTCTTTTCTTCACCCATCTCTTCATAATCAAAGCATTTATTCATTTCATTGATCCAGTCTATCAACTCTTCTGGATTCAATCCTCCTGCAAAAGTTGATACTTCAAGTCTAGGCTTGGATGTAGATCCTAAAACTGATTTAAAGAATCTCATATTAGGAGTAAGCTCAACATTTTCTTCTTCTTCTTCTTCTTCAGCTTCAGGTTCACTGACATCTTCAGGATCTCTCTGTTGTCCTACTTCAATTGCTTCCAATATAGCTTGAATTTGTTGCATAGTCTCCAGTACTTCAGCATTTGCAACTGGTCTACCTCTTCTTCTACCAGCACCACCTCTACCAATTTTGACAGCCATGTTGGATTTCTTTTTCTGACTTTTGGAAGCTTGTTTAGTGTCTGGAAAATGCTCTGAAGACTGCTCTGATACCACAAATGATGGCAGTGTGGGTGCAGGCGTTAAGGAGAGCTGCTCAAACTTAGTTACAATGTTTTCTAATTCAAGAGGAATTTGTCCCTGACCTCATATTCCACTCTCAGTCATCAAAATTTATTAGATTTGCTGATAAAACTAATAAAAAGACTTGTGGAAGCAAAAGTCCCTTTTATCCTTTAAACAATGTTAACTCACTTTAACCCAATGTTAGACCTTTCAGAAGTATTTTGGGTCTCAATCACTTAATAAATCTCTTTTTTAAACAATATTGAAACCTTTAGAAATGAATGTTTAATGCACTTTAAACAATGGTTAAAGACCTTCGATAGTTAGACTTTCGGAAATGTTGTAGACTTCAACCTTTAATAAAAGTCTATTGCAATAATCATCAGGTCCATACCTTTTCATTAAACTCTACTCAACTTTCAATGAGAACATCGTCGGATCTCCGACTTTCACGATCGAACGGATGTCGCGTTCAATCGACCTTCGCACTTTATCACTCAAAAGCAACGCGAAATAGGTGGTATTGCGCCCATGACGTGTCGCGATACTATTCGATCGCATTCAATTGAATTAAAACACTCACATTCCAAAAGCGGTGCGAAATCAATAAGTGGTTTTTCAAAAACTGCTTAGTCTCAAACTTTTGTTTTCAAGCACGTTTAAACACGGGTTTTTGTTATTTCTTGTTTTGTCTTCAAATCCTCTTGGAAACCTCTCTTTCCACTGCACAACTCCGATAACCATAGGTCAAATATCACAGCTCGATCTCAAGCAAAGAAATAAAATTCCTTAGATTTCTCTTAATCGTTTTACACAAAAGTTAATACACACTCGATTCTACATAGAAAACATATATCAAATAGTTTTTCGGAGAGGTGAAGCCCTGCAGGAACTTGCCAAGAATACAATAGATAGCTAAAATTTTGCAATTTTATTAAAACATAGGGAAAACCCTCTCAATCCAATCTTCTACGGCCGAAATCCCGATTTCCTCCTTCGCAGAGGTTACATTTATAGTTTTTTTACATAACAGTCGACCTCCTCTTGAGGATCGAATTCTCCTATTTTAGAAAAAATCCTAATTACATAATATCTTCCTTAAATCTATCAACTAAAAGCTAAATATACTAAATCTAATTTAAAACAGTTCAATCTTCCTACATACTAGTTCAACCCTATCTAGTAAAACTGTAAATTGATAGCTAAAGGTACAAACACCTTTGCTTGTAACATTTTTTTGGATTTTTGGAATAATTAATGAAGCCTTTTGTCTCTAAGCCTCATGCCCCTGCATCATGTTATCATTTTCCGATAACTAGAATGGTATAAACTAGGTCTTTTGTGAAATTCATTTAAGATGAGCTTCTTCAAGTCTCCCATGTAAGGCACATATTATATACCTTTGAATTTCAACATACCACCTCTAGTGAATGAGTAATTTTTATTCAATTATCCTTTTAGTTCTTGCTACTATTGTTCCTTCACATGTTAATAATTTTCATCTTCAAGCAAGGCCTCTTTGATCCTCTCTTTGATATCAACTTCACAAATTCTTATGGTTACCACTTAGACACTTGTACCCTTTTTTTTAATTGCATCTGCTACTTTTCTTTCTCTTTCTTTGATATACTTTATTTCAAAATCAAACTCGCTAATCATGGCTATCCATCTAGCTTGTCTTGCTTTCAACTTAGGTTGGTTGAATAAATATCTTATCTCTCCATAATCTGACACTAAAATAAACTTCCTTCAAATCAGGTAGTGCCTCCACATTTTCAATGCATACACTATTGTTACAAGCTCCAAGTCATGAATGACATAATTTCTTTCATTCTCATTTAGTTTTCTTGATTCATTGCTAACCACATGTCCTTCTTGCATTAAGCCTCCATTAATCCCTTCCTTGTAAGCATTTGTGCAAACCACCAAATCTTTTTTTGAGTCAAATATTCTCAATATTGGCGCATGTCTAAGCAGGTGTTTTAGCTGCTCAAAACTCGTTGCACATTTTGATGTACATTGGAACTTAACTTCTTTCCTCTGCAAGGTTGTGATCGAATGCCCAATCCTTGAAAAAATTTGAATGAACCTTCAACAATCTCTGGACAACCCCATAAAGGATCTAACTTCTATAACATTCCAAGTACTCCACCTCATGATGGCCTTAATCTTCTTTGGATCTACTAGCACACCTTCCTTGGAGACGATATATCCCAAGTATTGAACTTGTGATTGGAAGAAATCACATTTGTTGAGCTTAGCATAGAGCTTATGCTCTCTCAGCTGTTGCAACTCTACTGTCAAATACTCTTCTTGTTCCTCCTCGATTTAGAGTAAATGTTATGAATATAATTTATAGAAAAATAATAATAAATAATGTAAACAATAATAATTATAATTAATGATTAAATAACTAATAGTTAGTATTGAAGAGACATGTTCTAAGTACATGTTCGTTTGTGAAGGGGCACTTGCCTAGGGTATATAAGAAATCCCTCATCCTCATTTCTAATCATCTCATAAATTATTTTATAATATTCAATATGCATTGCTTGTCCTGCAATGAATGTCTTTGTCTTCGAAGTATTATGAAGATTATTGTTACATATAAAAACTTTGTTTGTTACATTGGTATCAGAACATTCCTTTGAGTATACAAACTTTGTTTGTAACATTGGTATTAAAGCATTCCTCTAAGTATACGACTTTGTTCGTTACGTTACTATTAAAGTTGTTCGATCCTCTGGTCGTCTAACTATTGCAAAGAACCAGTCTGATTCAGCTTTTGACCATTAATCCTTCGTCAATCTTTTTTTCATCGCAACTAAAGCATTTCACTACACAAGTTGGAGTTTCTCCATTTTCGCCAATTAGCCCTTGGCCATAAAAGGAAACAATAACTATTAAAAAAAATCAAATTCAAAACATACATATATATAGTAAATATATATATATATATATATACAAATAATATTAAAAAAAAATCAAAATATAAAAAATATAATAATAATAATAATAAATAAAATAACAATAATGATAATAAAAAGTTATTATAAAATAATTAAAATAAATAACAAAATAGCGTAATCACTTTTCGATAGTCAATCCCATAAAATCTCCGTAAAAAACGCTTAATCATGAACAAATTCAAAATAAATAAAAAAGTTAACCACCGACGAATCGCCAGGGACTTCCACCACCATCTGCACTCAGCGACCACAGCCAACAAAACCACCCCTCGGAGTTGCTACTACGACAATCTTAAAACACACTTACAGTTGTTTGTATTCAGAATTCTCTCAACTCGGCCCACGATTGGTCCCCTGCATCGACAACCACAACCACGATACACACAGCGGCCACTGCCGCATTTTTCACACAATCTCTCATTCAACTCTACGCCACTGTTTTCCCATGTCGCTACCAAATCGTTGGTTCATAAAATTTATGCCACCAACGATCGTCCTTCGCCATTCGTATCTCTACCCACCAATCAATAAATCGCTAGAATTTTGTTGTCTTACCATAATCCATAAGGTTGTCTGTATTGTTGAAGCACGGGAAATGGAAGAAAATTTACAGTCATTTCCATTTGACAGTGCAATTTCCATAACATAGATTTCTAACAAATCAACATAACATGTTGTTGTAGCTCCAACAAAATTTTTGATGCGATATATACCTCTTCGTACCATTGCGTCTGATATCCATACCATTACACATTAAATTATTATAAAAAACAAAACTAAAATCTAAAAAGATGTGATTGTGACTTATGTTAATGGCTTCAATTAAATACAACATTTAAAGAGTGCAAATAATAGACATATAAAATCAAAAAAATGTTTTACCTTAATTATTTAAAAAACAACCACAACAAAGTCACTTTATATTTGCTATAAAATATTACAAGTGGAGTACCAAATAACTCAACTTATTAAAAGAATATTTTAAAATTTCTAAGGTATATGGGAAATTTGAAGTATTTTATTAAAAAGGGAAACTAAGTATTTTAAATGAAAAAGTTTTGAAGGATTAATAAAAAGTTGAAAGGGTTACTTTAAAAACCTTAAGTTGATTGCGACAAACAAAAAATGAAGTCCAAATCAGAAGTAAAAGAGGAAATTTTCCCTATAAAGGTCTTTCAATTACAAATTGTAGATTAATTATATTAAAGAGGAATATCTAATGGAAAGAGATTAATATTATTATTAGCACACCTAAATCAATGTTAATTTGGTAAATCAACTATTAATTCTAGAATCAAACATAGGAGAAATAAAAAAATATTTTTGGCAAAAACAAAAATGAAATTAATGATTTACAAGTAATAATTGACCACTATGAATGTATCTTTCAATTCTTATCATTATCAGCACAAGTGACGAGAAAAACTGCATCAATGTTAATTTGGTGAATCAACTATTAATTCTAGAGTCAAGCATAGGAGAAAGAAAAATATTTTTGGCAAAAAAAAATGAAATTAATGATTACAAGTAATAATTGACCACTATGAATGCATCTCTCAATTCTTATCATTATCAGCACAAGTGACGAGAAAAACTGCATCAATGTTAATTTGGTCAATCAACTATTAATTCTAGAGTCAAGCATAGGAGAAAGAAAAAATATTTTTGGCAAAAAAAAATATGAAATTAATGATTTAGAAGTAATAATTGACCACTATGAATGCATCTCTCAATTTTTTTTCGTGAAATGTTTAACCCAAAGATTGACATATTTTTTTGTCAACCTTGGTTAAAAGAATTGGGTACATTTATGTCACACATAAAAAAATGGTTTGATGTTTCCTTATAAGAAGAAGATGATCACCTTCCAAGACATGACAATGAAGTCATAAATGATAATGCCTTCATCAGAAGAATTTAAGGATATTTCAAAGTTGATGCTATAGGAGAATAAAAAAACAATGTTAAAGAAGCAAAAGGAGCTTGAATAAGTCATATCTAACAAAAACGAAGCAAATTCATGCTTGAAGGATCATAATCAGAAACTACTTGTGCAAGTCAAAAAGTGTAAAACTAAGAAGCACAAATTAGAACAAGAAAAGGGAGTATCTAAGAAGAAACTCAACAAAATTCTATCAGAGAAAGAAGAAGAAAATTTACACTTGAAAGACCTTAATCAAAAGTTATTAGAACAAATAAAAAGTTTAAAAGATGAGGATACTAAGAATAAAGTCAACAATCCAAAAAGCGAAGAAATTTTACATTTAAGGAATCATAACCAAAACCTTCTTATGCAAATAAAGAAGCTTAAAAGTGACAAGAAGTCACTAAATGACAAGTTAGAACTTACTCAAGAAGAAGTATCGAAGTCTCCAGTCGTAACAATCCAGGTTGAATATAGAGGAACAAATATTGATCCAGTCAATATCACAACTCAAGAAGATGAGAAACCAAAAAAAGTTAAAACATGATCAGATGTTGCAGTTCAAAGAATGGAAAATCCAAGTGATGATTCACTATCCAGCTCAGCAACGACAGTACCTGAAGTAAATCAAGGAATTGCCACACACATGGTAAGGGAAATTCCAACCAGAAGAACTCCTTATCGACATATGAATAATAAGAGAAAAATTCTCAATCAATCTACATATCAGTATCACTCAAAACATAAACAACAAACTTATGTTTCAAAGGATACTAAAGATTATACAATTTACTCATGTGATAATATTTCATCACAAGCTTCTAGTCATCACATGGTTTCACAGAAGATTAAATTAGGATGGTCAGATCCTTTCTTAGTGTAAAATTTTTTTTTATCACTTATAGTATCATACTATCTTGTATCAACGAAGATGACAACTTCAATAATTCATAGAAGATATGAACAAATTACAATACAAGAAGCAGATGACACACCTTGACAACGATAAGCTTTGATGACAAAAATTTTTGAAGAGGAAGGCAATGTTATGGATATAATTTATAGAAAAAGAATGTAAATAATAATAATCATAATAATGAATAACTAACTAATAGTTAGTATTAAAGAGACATGTTCTAAGGACAAGTATGCTTGTGAAAGGGCACCTACCTAAGGTATATAAGCATACCCTCACCCTCATTTGTAATCATCTCATCAATTCTTTTATAATATTTAATATACACTACTTGTCCTACAATGGAATTCTTTGTCTTTTAAGTATTCTGAATATTATTGTTGTGTATATGAACTTTGTTCGTTACATTGTTATCAGAGCATTCCTCTAAGTATATGAAATTTTTTCATAAAATTGGTATCACAACATTCCTCTGAGTATACGAAATGTTGAAGTTTGCAACAAGAAATAGTAAAATTGGCATCCAGAAGCAACATGATAGCACATACACTAGTGTGGGACCAAAGGTCGTGTAGTGATGGGTCCTAGCGATACATTTGTGTGAAAGTCAATTTATTTAATAAATTGGAAATGTGTCTAATTTATATTTCCCTTAATTAAATTGGACAATAAAATGTAATCTTATCTCATGATCACTTGCAATAGTTAACTGAGTGTGATAAACTTATTTATCTCATGGAATTCGAGTTGAGGGTAGATGGTGATGCATGTAGAGTGATTCTATGTGTTTTAGAGTTCAATTTGCAGTTAAGTACATGAGTTTAATGCATGAGTAATCGGTTAACTCAATTAGGTGAGTTAAATTTAGTTGAACTAGTTGTAACTATTTGTTGCACTAGTAAGAGATCAAGTGAATTAAATCATATTTAATTCACAATTAGTGATATGCCATGTAACCGATGATTTACTATTAATAGATGCATGCATGTTAGTTCCAGTGGAGACCCAGTTGAGACAAAGGTTAAAGGGAAGTTGACTATCAGTTGTGTTATTAGCAAGTTGCCCAGATGCAGTTAAAACACCATAGGATGCCCATGATACTTTGCACAGTTGAGAAAAGTTGAAATTCTTAAGGAATAGGGATTGCATTCCTCAAGAATTGCATGATCAAGGTAGGCTGAAGACAAGCTTAGAATTGGCTAAGTGTTGGCCCGATTTTGTCTGGATCAGTGTGAGACGATAGGCAGAGTGCAGGAGACTCTTGTGAGAAGAGTTCATTAGGATTGTTTCATGATTCCTTGTGGAATATACAATAGAAGATAGAGGGGTTTTGAGCAGCAATATTTCCCTGAGAAATTATCTGTGTTGTGGTTTGATTTTTTTCTTTCTGCACTTGTTGTGATTGGTGATCATGTTTATTTTCTGCAATTGATTTGTAGAAGGATTCAATATCTAGCTTTAGTATATTTCTTGATCATATTTCTACATGGTATTAAAGCACAAGGAATCATTATAGTGGAGAAGAAGTTTATTTTGTGACTGAATAGAATTCGAATTTGAAAAAGCATTCTTGGTGCGATAGGTGAATCAGGATCGAGATGGCTTTCAATGGCTTGAGATTGGAGTATGCACTCGAGGGAAGTTCCAATTATATTGCGTGGAAAGACAGGATAGAGGCAGTATTGGAGGACAATGTGTTCAAATAATTCATTGATAATGACATTCCCAAACCTGCTGCAGTAGATTCTGAAAATCTTGATGCTTGGCAAAAGAAGGTTGCAAGGGTGATGAGGATCTTACTGGAGGGAGTAAGAGACCACATTGTCTCAAGTCTCCATGGAAAAGCGACTCCATATTCAATGTGGAAGGATTTGACAAATCTGTTTCAGAGCAGTAGTGATCATATAAAATTGGCATTGAAGGACAAACTCAGGAAAATTAAAATTGAGAAAGGCGACACTATTATGGTATACTTGACCAAGTTTTTCCAATGTCAAGATGAGCTTGGAAGTGTAGGAATTATTGTCATGGATGATGACTTGGTAAGCCTAGCTCTTCTAGGCCTTCCCAAGAGTTGGCATAGTTATCAGGACTCTGTCAATGGGAGGGGGAAGCTGCCAGATTGGGAACGACTTTGGTCAGATTTAGTGCAAGAAAAATTCAGGCAGAATACTAGGGATGGATCTTCATATAAAACAAATGATGAAGAAAATTTTGCTTTGGTTGCCAAGGCGAATAAGGGGAAGGGAAAGAAATCATATTCCAAATATGAGTCTGGCAAAGAAGGAAAGGAGTGTGACATGTCCAGAGTGAAGTGTTTGCTTTATCACGAGCATGGGCATTATGCCACTAATTGTCCACAAAAGAAGAAGAACAAGAAGGCTTCGGGATTTGTAGTCGGTGAGGCTTTGGCCTTGCAATTTGAGTTGGACTTCTCGTTGATCGCATGCATGGTGTCAAGTGCGATGGGATCACGGTGGTACTTGGATAGTGGTGCATCTTTCCACATGATGAGAGACAAAGAACTTTTCAGTAGCTTGGAGGAGAAGGACATCCAGATGCATATCGAAATGGGTGACAACGGAAGGTATAGCGCTACCGAGATCGGTACAGTTACTTTCCAGAGATAGTTAGGTAAACCTTTTTTTTTAATATCTAATGCATGTACCAGTCTTGAAAAATAATTTAGTTTTAGTCGCAATGTTGGAATATAGAGTTTATGATGTGGTTTTCAATGAAGGGAAAGCTTTCCTTCGACACAAAGCCAGAGGACAAACCAAGAAGATTGGGATTCGTGTGAATAATCTCTATAAAATTGATGTAGATCACTGTGTAGCATTGATGGGTAAAGCAGACAAAGTGGTGAGCCGGGATGAGGGTGAGTTATGGCACAAGAGATTGGGCCATCTACACCACAGAGCTTTGAAGGTCATGCAGCATATTTCTACATGGATTCCAAAGGGTAATCTTGTGCATATAGACACATGCAAGGGATGTACCATGGGGAAGTGTGAGAAAACCATGCGATTGTCCCTTGAGAGGGAGCTTGATTTGCATCCAAATGAGGAACTCTTGGTTCCAAGGAATGAACCTCAAGATGTGGAGAGGCCACATGCGGAGGATCATGGAGTGGCAGGAACCACTCAAGCATAGAAATTTCAAGCTAGGTGGTCAGAGGGAGTACATGCAGCTATACCTCCAGGTGTGAGGTGGGGCGATGTGAAAAATTAATCCCAAGAAGAAATTTGGGTAGGGTCCTAGAGATGGTGTGTCTCATGGATCGAACCTGGCTACGAGGAGCCCACAGTACAACAGTAGAAGGATCATTTAGATTGATGCAGTCAGATGTTAGGAGGACGGAAATCATAGTGACAGGTGTCGGATACTGGAACGCATATCAGAGTTGGCAGCAGTACAGAGTGCATGGATGCAAATGTCAACAGTGCAGAGAATCCAGTAGACATGTGCAGTAGGTACCAGTAGTCAGAAGACTTTGATGACGTATGCATTATATTGATTCAGTTGTTTGGAGGTTATTTAGTTTCGGAAGTGTTGCATGTGCGAGAAACACTAGAGAAGTGTTGCATGTGCGAGAAACACTAGAGAAGTGTTGCATGTGCGAGAAACACTATAGAAGTGTTGCATTCAAGAGTTGCATGTCGCATGCAAGAGTTGCATGCCACATGTAAGAGTTTCATGTCGCATGCAAGGACATTCCTTTCTTGTTGAGAGGGAGTGTTGAAGTTTGCAACAAAAAACACTGAAATTGGCATCAAGAAGCAACATGACAGCACCTACACTAGTGTGGGACCACAGGTCGTGTAGTGATGGGTCCTAGCGATATATTAGTGTGAAATTCAATTTATTTAATAAATTGGAAATGTGTCTAATTTAATTTTCCCTTAATTAAATTGGACAATAAAATGTACTCTTATCTCATGATCACTTGTAATAGTTAACTGAGTGTGATAAACTCAATTAGCTCATGGAATTCGAGTTGAGGGTAGTTGGTGAGGCATGCAAAGTGATTCTATGTGTTTTAGAGTTCAAGTTGCAGTTAAGTGCATGAATTTAATGCATGAGTAATCGGTTAACTCAGTTAGGTGAGTTAAAGTCAGTTGAACTAGTTGTAACTGTTTGTTGCACTAGTGAGAGATCAAGTGAATTAAATCGTATTTAATTCACAATCAGTGATCTACCATGCACCTGATTATTTACTATTAATAGCTGCATGCATGTCAGTTCCAGTGGAGACCCAGTTGAGACAACGGTTAAAGGGAAGTTGACTATCATTTGTGTTATTAGCAAACTGCCCATATGCAGTTAAAACACCACAGGATGCCCATGATACTCTGCCCAGTTGAGGAAGGCTGAAATTCCTAAGGAATAGGTATTGCATTCCTCATGAATTTCATGAGCAAGGTAGGCTGAAGACAGACTAAGATTTGGCTAAGTGTTGGCACGATTTTGTCTGGATCAGTGTGAGACGATAAGCAGAGTGCATGAGACTCTTGTGAGAAGAGTGCATTGTAATTGTTTCATGATTCCTTGTGGAATATAAAATAGAAGATAGAGGGGTTTTGAGCAACAAGCTTTCCCCGAGAAATTATATGTGTTGTGGTTTGATTTGTTTCTTTCTGCACTTGTTGTGATTGGTGATCGTGTTTATTTTCCACAATTGATTTGTAGAAGGATCCAGTATCTAGCTTTAGTACATTGCTTGATCGGATTGAATCCATTGATATATATATTCTTTTTATAATTTCTACACGAACTTTGTTCGTTACAGTAAACAAAGATATTGTCTATGAATACCAACACAAACTTGTCCAAATATGGGCTAAGGACATTGTTCATTCGATTCATAAATGTGGATGGAACATTTGTGAGCCCAAATGGAACCACCACAAACTCTTAATTCCCATACCTAGTTTTGAAGGTTTTTTTGTGGATGTCCTAATATTTAATCCAGACTTAGTGATACTCAGACCTCAAGTATATTTTTGAAAATATCGTAGCTCCTCTCAATTGATCAAACAAATCATCAATCCTAGGAAAGGGATACTTGTTCTTTATTGTGGCCTTATTTAGTTGTTTGTAATCAATGCACAGATGCAATGTGCCATATTTTTTCTTCACAAACAATGTTGGGGTTCCTCGAGGCGACATGTTGGGTCTGATGTACCATTTTTCCAACAGTTCTTTCAATTGTAATTTTAGCTCCACCAATTCAAGCGTGCTTGTGCGATATGGAGTTTTTGACACTGACATTGATCTTGACAATAATTTGATTGAAAATTTTATTTCTATTCTTGGCGGAAATCCTTGTATTTCCTTAATAAATACATCACTGAGTTGTCTTAATATCAGATGTTATTCCATCTTGTCCTTGTCATCTTCTTACTTGGATGGTCACTTGGATTGCATATAATGCACATCCCTTTTGGCTACATATTTTCATTCGTAGCGTTGATATTCGTATGACAGTTACAATATTTCTTATTTGTTGCAACGACACTCTTCATCCCTCATAATTGAGGCATTCTATTGACTTATTGTAGCAATCAATGTTTTTCTTATGGGTTTTTATCCAGTCCATGTCTACTAGCACATCACATGAGTCCAATGGCAACAAATTAAAATTGACCAATGTGGGCATGTCGTTGATCATTCCACCATGTCCGAAACTCACTTTTTGGTTCCAATAGATAACTAAACCAACCAATATTTTACATGGGATTTCTTCTACAATGCAGACTTCTCAATGACATTCGCAATAACATAACCAAAATTAGAACTTGGGTCAATCATAATTGAAATAGGTTGGTTAACGATCACACCTTCCATCTCGATCATGAAAGCTTGATGATTGGTATGTTTTTTGTCCAACGCGACATAGATTTGTGGAATGTTTCCATTCAACCATTGTTGAGGAAAGTCCTTCTGTGTGTAGTTTTATCCACATGTACAACATTATATGAGTCATGTTTTGAATCCCTCAATTTCCTCTCTTTTTGGCTTAGAGAACTGATCTCGATTGGTAATAGCAAATGTTTGTCGAAATTCATACTTGATAGTGATAGTGAACTTCAAATTCTTTCCTCCTAACTAGTGTCTTCAATATTTCTTCCCTTTTCCCCTAAAACCGGGTCTACCTCTTTCTTTCAAATTAGCTCAAAGTTCATTCTTATACTTGGAAAATTCATAGCAGTACCTCATTTTTTAGATGGTGTCTTCCAATGTTTTTGGTTTATCAAACTCAATTTTATCCATGTAAGCATGTGGCAGCCCACTGAGGTGCCTTTTAATATTTACTTTCTCGTCCTTCATATAAGGCACATACCTCAGTAGCTTCAAGAATATATTAGTGTACTCATCAGTTATGATTTGCCTTAACTTGTGTTCTTGAAACTCTTTAACCTTGTTGTCATAGTACCTTTCAAATAGGTACTTCTCTCGGAAATATCTCTTAATCCTCCTTCGGGACAACTCTTCCTCGCTAATGTCTTTGAAATTCCTCATTCCTTCCCACCATATATCATCTTTTCCTTTCAAGATGAAAATGGCTACTCTTTCCTTCATATTCTCATATATTCATGTACTAGGAAGTACTTCTTCATTCATAGTAACCATGTTTTTTCCTTTTCAACTTTCTTGACTTCTCCATCAAAGGTAGAATGTTGTTCCTTCTTAAATTCCTCCAGAATTAAGTTTCTCTCATTCCTCCTTTACTTGTGATGTCTCTTAGTTGCGGCACTAGACAATTTCTCATGAATATATGCCCTTCTCTCTCAAGTACTAAGGGGATTTTCTCCTCTCAATGTATCTTCACTTCCCAACTTGTGCCTCTTCTTAGATTTGCTACCTTCTACCCTATTAGCCTCTAATTCATGCCTCCAAAGTTCAGATGGGATCTGCTTGGATTTATGTTTTCCTAGGTAGCTAGCACCTTGCTCATGTTGATTCCTTCTTTGAAAGTTTGATAGGATATGTAATATCATTGCATTTAATTTTGTATTCTTCTCCTGAGCTCTGAAAACATTTTCATTGTTAGCCTTACAACTTCTCAACTCATCCCTTAAACTTATAAGGGTATCCATCCAATCATGGGAGTCCTCCTCTCTTATTTTCCCAACAAGCTCTTCTTGAAAATGTTGGGATCTATCAGTCTTGTACTGCACCATCCTGCTTCTCATTCATTTATTTTCTTGTTGTATCTAAGTGTCTTATTATGTGTTGTCACACACACATGTTTGTTAGTCAAACCAATTGAAATAGACATATTTATCCATCACCTTGGCATGTTTTCACTAAGAATGTAGATGTGGAGCCAATTGAGACATCCAGTATCATATTAGTATGCTCTTTATAAAACAAATTAACATATAAGCAATGTATCATGCTAGTAATCACAAAAGATATTGTTCTAAAATCAACATGCATACACACACACAATTGACTATCAATCTAAATACTACCTTTGGAAATTCATAACAAAAATTCTAATGTTATCCCTATAAGCCCAATCAGTAGGAGTATTGAACCATGATCAGATACCACTCTGTAAATAAACCACCCCCCCCCACGCTCTCCAACCACCCCCTTACTCTTTTCGGGCTATGGGAAGTGTTATTTTTAATTGACTCGATCGTCATGGATTTTTATGAAGATGGGGTCATGATGGGCCTCCAATTAGACATAAATTAAGGCCCATCTTCCATCCTTCAACACATTAAACCTCTCTTTTTTTCATTAGATAACATATTTTTAGCTTTAATATGTTCATTATGAAGGTTTATAGATAATTGCATATTTGTGTCTAATATTATTTATTTTTCTAGAATATTGTGAGAATATTGGGTAGATTATGAAGATTTGGAGGCTGAGATAATCTAGGTACTTGCTCCCTGCTACAATATGGGCCAAGATTGGATAATAAATGAACAAGATACTATGGAATTATTGAACAGATTATGGAGCTCCAATGATTGACAAAATCTAAGAATGTGTTCCTTGTCATTTAATGCAAATTCCCAGTGTTGTGAACTAGATCCACTTTTTGATGGATTTTGGAGGGAAAAGTTGTCTCCTTTCAAGGAGAATGCTTCATCATCACTTTGTATAAGTACCAATTTCTTAGTCTTCTTATGGAGAAAACTTGTTATTTAGCAGCTCCACTTTCATTTCTAACAGGGATGTACATGGATTGATTCAAATAATGAAATTTGGTGTCATTATTAGCTTCTAAAGATTGGTTTCCTTCATAGGACTCTGAGTATCCTTGGGTTTTTCCATCCCACGAGCCTAAAATCACTCTTGTACAATCTCTTTATTTTTTTTAATGTCTTTTTCGCTTGCATATCTTATTTTTGCATTTACTATTCATGCTTCCTTCGTTGTAGGTTACATTGGTTAAATAGTTGAAATGAATTTTTTTGCAGGTTATTTATAGGGTCACAAGCATGATTCATCTTTAGAACAACTTTGAAAATTCATATTTATCATTGAGCTACTTTGATTGGTTTAGTAGTTCACAAATCTAGAATTTATGGAAGTCTCTTGTAGGAAAATAGTAGTAATTTTATGTCATTTTTTAGAACGTGTTAATTAGCTTCATATAAGTTTATTCCACTTGTGTTGAGTCATAAAAATATTCAAGTTAATAAAAAAATTTAACTCATAGTATTTTCATTTGATCAAGTTAGGCATTTGATAGGTTAACTAGCTCACTAATTCTTAATTTTTTTATTTTCCTTTAAATTGCTTGGGGATTTGGCAAGTTAACTCGAGGAGTAGCAGTCATGTAATAGTCATGTAGCACATGTAAACTTGACTAGATTTGCTCCAAAAGTTTGATTTTGTCTCTTAGGCTTGAATAATGATCCCTAGGCTCTGAATCCATGATTTAGGAAGAACCAAGACCACTTTGAACTTGTATTTTACTCACAACAAATACAATTCTACAATTAGGATTTGGTGACATATTTCTAAATTGAACGATAATGATTATTTCCTTATGAAATGCATATTATTTATGTTACTCTAGACAAGTCCCTTTGAACACAGTGATTAAGAGGGTTATTTTTCCATTCAAAGTAGATTAGGATTATTTCTTTGAATTCATTCTATTAGGGTTTCAATTACAAAGTGTTGTTCTTGCATAGGATTAGTTTATTTTCAAAGCAAATTTTTACATTCTACAATTAAACTAGTGTTAACATTCTTGCAAATAGCATAGAATTTACATTTATGCAAATAGCCTAATATTTACATTTACGCAACTAAGGAAAGCATCATTTCCATTTCCTGCAAATAGAGTAGCATTTCCATTTTTGCAATTAATTTAGGCTTGATTTCATGATATTCACTTCATTGCATCAGATCAACGAAAGGACACAATGTATGTTTCACATATAGTGTTGACACCTCTTAATTTTGCGGGAACCCTAGGTTGATAATTTAAGTTGGTAACCTTGGGAGTTATAGAATTCTTGTTGGAATACTGGGGCTCATCAATTTTTGGCGTTGTTGTCAGGGAGGTTCAAAGTATGCATTATTTTCTTCCCTAGTTGATTCATTTCTACAAAAACAAAAAATTTCATTAGGCATATTTCATTTCAGAAAATTGCATTGCATTAGTATTCTTATTCAAAAAAAATTATTAAAAAAAAAAAAAAAAAAAAGCCTTCTCCAATACCTAACCCCCTTATTTGATCACGTGGTGCAGTAAGAACCACATCACCATCCATTTTTGCAAGTAGTAGAAAAAGAGGTGGCAGAGAAGGTAGATGAAATGGATGGAGATGATGACAATGAAGAAGATCCTCTTAGATTTCCCATTCAAGATATTGATATCAGCGTTCATATGAAGAACATCCCTTCATATTTCCTTCCCAACTTCCATGGTATGAGGTCATAGGATACATAAACCATTCTCTTTGAATCTGAAATCCTTTGTAGATCTTATGGTTAATTACTAAACACTAAAAAATTGAGATTGTTTGGTGGCAACATTGAAGAATAGAGCTCTTAGATGGTTCATGAGTTTAGGGGCCAATTCAATAAGATCATGGAAGTATATGAAAAAATATTTTTAGAAAAATATAAAGATCATGATCTTAAAGAATAAATATTTACAATAACTCAAAAAGAAGATGATATCCTTGAGGATCTAATAGAGAGATTTATGTATAATGTTAAGAGGGAAAATTTACATCATTTAGGATTTGACATAATAAAAACCCTCTTAGTTAGAACAATTAGAGATGAATGGATTGATCTCCTTAATATCATGAGTAGAGGTGATGTATACCAATAATCATTTGAAGAAATTTGTGAAATATGCAAGCGCATATCAAGAGGAAGGGCAAGAGTAAGTTAATCAGCATCGAGATCGGTAAGTCAAGTTGAGCTTGGAAATTTGTTTGATAACTTTAAAACAAAAATGCTAAGTAATCGAAGTGAACAAGTAGAGATGTTAAGAATGAAAAATTAGAAAAAAGAGGATGTCGATATTTGTGATATCTATGCAGAATCACATTCTACTAAATGTTTCCCATCATTACCAAGGTTGAAGGAAGTTTACTAGGAGGACAGTGGAGTAAGTCAATCACCAAAGAAACTTTGATATGTAGCTCCAAAAGGACCATGGAAGCTTAGTCAACCTGATATGGTGCAAGAACCAAATTCACAATTTCAAGGTTATGCACAACCATCTCAAAGTAATTGGAACCAACCCTTTCCTTGGAAACCTTGGCCATCTTAGCCCCAAAACCAATCTTGGAAACAAGGTTGGAAAGGGCCTTATGGATAAATCCACAATATTTTCCTCAATATCCTCCATACCAAACTCCATGTAATCCATACCATCCACCTCCACCACAACCACATCCGTCTCAAAGGTCCACTCCCACTCAACTACCTGTACCACCATTTCCAAACCCAAACAACGAAGTAGCTAAGCCCACTTACAATGTTGAGGTACAACACTTCCAAACATTGCCTCTTGATCTAAATGGTATTCATCTTAGCTCGGGAAAGGTATTGCAAAAAAAATATTCTCTTGGTTTCATTGAAGGACAACATTCAGAAAAAGAAGATTCAAATGAGGAGACCAAATAATCATGGGTTGCACTTGATGGAGAGCAGACATCAAAATCATAGATTGAGAAAATTCCATCATGTTTACCATCAAATCCTCTATGTTCAAGAGAATAATCAGCAAAAAGAAGAAGATTTGAATGTCATGGTAGAAGAGGACACATAAAGTGATCCAAATTTGAAAGTGAACCAAGGGCATCACAACTATATTGAAATATGGTTCCAGAAAATCACTATGTTGCAGCAACACGCTCTTCTTCAACAATTCTTGACATCATCAAAGTTGTTGGTCTCTCACATTCATGTACATGTCAATGCATATATTTCAAGCTTACACATGAGTTTATCAGTCATCTTGATATGCACATGGTTCCATTGGAAGTATTCATATACTTTAAAGAGATTTTCTTTTTTTCAGGTAGAGTAGGATAGAAAAGGAAGAAATAAAAAATGGAAAAAGAATAAATAATAGGAAAAGAATAAAAGCTTAGGTGAAAACCTCTTTCGGGGCACCTAATATTGGATCATTGATTGAAAACCTCCTTGAGGCATTCAATGGGTTGGAAATATAAAAAATAAAAATTAAAGGAAAAGATCCTAGGTGAAAACCTTCTTTTAGACATCTAGGCAGACCTACTAGTTGAAAACCTCATTGAGGCAGCTAGTAGGCCTAAGAAAAAAGAAAAAAAAAATGAAAAATGAAAAGGAAAAAAAAAATTGTTCTATGTATCTCTCTCTGATGAATGCAAGTTCTCTCCAACCTCTGCAAGCAAAAGAATAATTCAGCACCAAAAAAAGGAGAAAAAGTTGATCAAAAACCTAGTCAATGGAAATCAAACTTGGGATTTCTCCCCCTTTGCCCAAATGCTCCAATGGGACCAAGGTCATGTCAAACCATAACCCATATCCATTTCCTTGACATTTCTCATCATTCCCAAGCCTTTCCCACTCATTTTCCTCGTTTTCCTTAAGTGCTAAGTTTTGTTTTTCTACAGGACTATCAATATTAACAGGGCATAAATTGTTTTGACCATATCTCAAAAACCATGCATAATTTTTCTGATCTATTTCATGGGGATATGTATATCGATGATGATAACATTCTCAAGAAATTTCAGCAAATTCCAATGCATACTTTTTGAGAAATTTATCTCCATCACCTACATCCATTTTCCATTTTTCTTGAGATTCGTGTATCTGTTGGCCAAGAGTTTTTATGGGGAGATGGATAAGGATGATGGAAACATGCTAAAAAAAAAATTAGGTCGATCCAATCTACCGTATGAGATATATGGATTAAACAAGTTTTCTATAGGATTATTTTGTATTGCTACAAGATTGAGCAGAATTGCTACAAGAGTGTGATCAGCATATAGAGAGGGGTCAGATCTTATGCTTTCCTTTGGGGAATGAAAAAATAAGTCCAACACACCATCGTCATCCATCCTCTACACCATTTAGTCACTTCTCCATCCAAAAATTCATCATTTTCCATCAAAAAACCATATTTTTCACCTCTTCATCCACCTTTCTTATCACCACAAAGCTTTTTTTCGTGCATCTTTAACATCCTTATTAATTATCAAAACTTTTTGAAGTGATATGGGAAATATGAGAGGTATTATTATGGTTTGTGTGACTGTTACATGAAGAAACATAGTCTTGTACCAGTATGTACATCTCCTACAACACCGCAACTAAAGCACTAGATCTAGAATTCAATCACCATGGAGCATTGGAGGATTCAAAACTATGATCTTGAGCAGCTATAAGACCTCTTGTAGGGTGCTACAAGATCATCATCAGAGTAGAAGAAGCATGCATGTAGCAGATCAAACATACTGATTCCTGAAGCAGTAAATCCTTGAAACAGAAGACCATAGATACAAGCTACAACGTGTATTTGATTACCCAACAAACAACAACATGTGATCCAAAGAAGAGCACCTGAATTGAGAAATACTTGCATCATCAAATTTCAATCAACAAAGAACATTTAAAATATCATATTTTCTCAAAGCCATTATAGGAAGCAAGGAAGACAAAGAAATGACATCTCAAAAGACACTCAAAAGCACCCTCACCCATGTCTAGATATTCCATGCAACTAAAGA
Organism: Pinus albicaulis; assembly: GCA_034641835.2. NCBI lineage: Eukaryota > Viridiplantae > Streptophyta > Pinopsida > Pinales > Pinaceae > Pinus > Pinus albicaulis. The sequence goes on along the minus strand of CM076584.1, from coordinate 299,022,157 downwards.
AATCAACACTTCAGCTAGAAACCACCAGGTAGGCACATGTATGCATTATCGTTCACCTCTCCTCTTGAGCATATTATGGTTGAAAAAATTGTTTTCAATGCACACGAGATAAGGTTTTATAGGCTAAAGGTGGCCAGTGAACTTGGCCACCCTCGAAGAGTAAAAGTGCAATCTACTCAACCACCCATGCAATGTGGAAAATTCAAAGTGGAGAAGGTTATAATTACAAGGAGAGGGGACAACAGCTATAAAAAAAGGAAATAGGTGTAGAGGTCAGATCACCAAGCGCACCGAGCTCCCTACCACAAAAATAAATAAAAGGACAATGCACAACTTCAGTTGTATCGATTCTCATTCCCAAAAAAATTAGAGAGGCTCATTAAAGCATCAAGGGTCGAGCTAGATGCTACCAGAGGCTGCCTAGGGTGCTACATAAGAGATACATAGTTTATTTGCAGGTGCTACAAGATCGGGCACAGTTGTTACATGAATATCAGAACTTCTACAGGATCGCAGGGGAGATGCTATAGGATTGGGCCAAGAGGTGAATAAGGACCCAAACCACCGAGAACCTTCCTCTAAACCCCCTCAAACATAAAGAATTCATCCCTAGAGGGGTAAGTGACATCTTTTCTCTAGGCACTTGTGAGTAAAATTATGTCTGCTAAAGGGATCCTGTAGCAAACCCCTGTGGAGTTAAATTTATTTGAAAATTTATTTTCTTACATAAGAAAAGCAAAGTAGGAATATAGGTAGTTTTTCTTGAAGCAGGGGATATAATTTTTCTCCCTCTATGAATAAAAAGGAGGTCTACATTGAGACACAAGCCCTTAGCATAACACAACAAGAAGAGACACCAAAATATAGCGCTAGATCTAGACAATAATAAGAAGAGGTAGAAGAGAAAAAGGAAAGAGAAAAGATGGAAGACAGAGAAGGAACACAAAAAGCAAAAGAAGAAACCCATGGAGAGCCCTCTAGATATTAGAAGACATGAAAATAGGGGCAACAAATAAGCCTCTCACCAAGAAACACAGAGCAAGGGGTGGTTGCTACCATGGCCACACTTACCACAATTGTCAAGCCCAAGAGAAGGCATCCCAAGCAGGGCCCCTTGTACTTTAAGAGGAGAAAGAGCAATGGGATCAAGCAAGGGAAGACTCAACCTCCTTCAATAGTCGCAAATAAAATTGAAGAGTCAACTAACCACCAAGAAAAATAATTTGGGACATGGTGAAAGGAAAATTGAGGAGGTCACCTCCCTTAAAGCAAAGGGGAAGCAACTTTTGACACCCATGAGAAGGCCCGCCACTAGAGTAGTCACATCCTAGCAGCTAAAGGCACAAACAGAGCTGCTACAGGGGAAAATAGAAATGCTACAGGAAGGCAAAAAGCTACTACTGGAAGAAAAAACATCGTTATAGGAGAGTGTTGGAAAACTACCAGACAGATCAAGGAGCCCACCACGGCCATGAATGAGGCACAGATAGGTCACTAAGTTGCTCAAACAATGAGCAACACTTTCAAGAGGGGGTATGATGGGCCTCCAAATTAGACATAAATTCAGGCCCATCTGACCATCCTTTAGCACATTAAAACTCACTTTTTTGCATTAGATGACATATTTTTAGCTTTAAAATGATCATTAAAAAGGTTTAGACTTTAGAGATAATTGCATATTTGTGTCTAATATTATTTATTTTTGTAGAATATTGTGAGAATATTGGACAAATTATGAAGATTTAGAGGTTGAGATAATCTAAGGACTTGCTCCCTGCTATAAGATGAGCCAAGATTGGATAACAAATGAACAAGATATTATGAAATTATTGAACAGATTATGGAGCTCCAATGATTGAGAAAATCTAGGATGTAATCCCTGACATTTAATGCAAATTCCTAGTGTTGGGAACTAGATCCACTTTTTGAGGGATTTGAAAGGGGAAGGTTGTCTCCTTTCAAGGAGAATGTTTCCTTATCACTTTGTATAAGTACCAATTCAAATTTTCCTCGAGAGGTATGTATTTCTTAGTCTTCTTGTGGAAAAAACTTGTTATTTAATAACTCCACTTCCATTTCTAGCAAGGATGTACTTGGATTGATTCAAATAATGAAGTTTGGTGTCATTGTTAGCTTCTAAAGCTTGGTTTCCTTCATAGGACTTTGAGTATCATTGGGCTTGGTCATCCCAGGAGCCTTAGATCCCTCTTGTACAATCTCTTTATTTTCTTTGAATGTTTCTTTCGCTTATATCTCTTATTTTTGCATTTACTATTCATGCTTCTTTTGTTGTAGGTTACATTGGTTAAATGATTGAAGTGAGTTGTTTTGCAGGTTATTTACTGAGTTACAAGCATTATGCATCCTTAGAACAACTTTGAAAAGTCATATTCATCATTGCGCTACTTGGATCGGTTTACTAATTCACAAATCTAGAATTTCTAGAAGTCTCTTGTAGCAAAATAGTAGTAATTTCCTGCTATTTTTTAGAATGTGTTAATGAGTTTCATTTGAGTTGATTCCACTTGTGTTGAGTCATAAAAACATTCAAGTTAATAACAAAATTTACCCTATAGCATTTTCACTTGATCATGTTAGGCATTTGATAGGTTAACTAGCTCACTTATTCTTGAATTTTCGGTTTTTAGAGTAGTAATTTTATGTTATTTTTTAGCACATATTAACAGAGGTTGTTTTGAGCGATTCCACTTGGAATCGAGTCCTAGGACATCCTACTTAATAACAAAAAAATTCCCATCTCGTTTGCATTTGAATTTCTTTGGAATTCGACAAATTATCTCGAGGAGTAGTAGTCCTATAGCACGTGTAAACTTGACTAGATTTTCTCCAAAAACTTGGTTTGTCTCTTAAGCTTGAATAATGACCACTAGACTTTGAAACCATGATTGAGGATGACCCAAGACCACTTTGAACCTGCCTTTTTCTCACTACAAATACAATTATGCAATTAAGATTAGGTGACAGATTTCTAAATTGAACGATAATGATGATTTTCTTATGAAATGCATATGAGTTATGTTACTCCAGCCAAGTCCCTTTGAACACAGTGATTAAGAGGGCGATTTTTCCATGCAAACTAGATTAAGCCTATTTCTTTGAATTCACGCCCTTAGGGTTTCGATTACAAAGTGTTATTCTTGCATAGGATTAGTTTCTTTTGAAAGAAACTTTTTACATTCTCCAATTATACTAGTGTTTACATTCTTGCAAATAGCATAGAATTTACATTTATGCAAATAGCCTAATATTTACATTTACACAACTAGGGCAAGCATCATTTTCATTTCCTGCAAAATTTCCATTTTTGCAATTAGTTTAAGCTTGATTTCATGATAGTCACTTCATTGCATCAGATCAACGAAAGGACACGTTGTATGTTGCACATATAGTGTCGACACTTCTTAAATGTGTATGAACCCCAGGTTTATAATTTAAGTTGGTAGCCTTGGGAGTTGCAGCATTCCTTTTGCAATATTGGGGCTCATCGGGTCACACAAAAATCCCCTTTCTTCGAAGCTTGCAGAAATTAGCTTCTATATCATCGTCGTATTCAACTCATCAATAGCTTACCAACAATATAATTTGTATCTCAATCCCACTCCTGGATCAAAATTTATACCCCTTTAAATTTTGTTCAACCAAGGTATGCCACGTCAACAAAGAACCACCACATGGCACCCACAAGTGACCCGTGTGCACCTGTCATGTCATCCATGAACATCCAACACCTCTCACAGTTCTTGTGTGGCATCCACACAGACATCCTTTGCTACCATAGGCATCTTCCATGTGCATTTAGGAGTGCAAACTCCACTAGCTTGACCCCATTGCGTCTACGACCATTCTCTGCTAAAACTTATCCACATAATCACGTCATCGCAATCTCGAGTCCCAATCCATTCAGAAAATTTAACACCTCACACACTTAGGGTTGTGCGGAAGAGGATTAAGACTAATCCCAACTACACGCTTTAATTAAGCTCTTCCAACAAACCACAAGGAAAATATCCTTGTGGGTCCTCCCTATGCATACGTCATCATGGCGAGGTCCCACCCGCATTTACATCATCTTGACTGCGGGTATTTTTAACTATAGTTTTCTCGAACTTAACCTTGAGAGCCTGGGGCGTGCACATGTCATCCCACCGCAGCTCCTCTCTCTGCCTGTTTCATTTGAAATGAAATCCTCGAAGTCGCGATTACATCATCCCAACCCTGGCTCATTTCGAACTATGCCCCATCTCCAAATTGACTTACAGTGCCTGAGGCTCTAGACCCACAAAACAATCAACTGCATTTACCCACAGTGATCACAAAGAGGCGCCAAGTTAAACTTCAAATATTTGGCTTAAGGCACAAGGGCCTAAGCTCGAGAGGTGGCTAATGGTGAACAATCAACATCGATGGAGCGAGCACCTCATAACCCTCTAAGGCAATGGATTTTGAGACAAGAATAAGGGGCAAGAATCCCCAATAAAAATTCACGCAACATTCATGACTCAATGAAGAAATACGCCAGATATTAAAACTATCTTGATCTACTATGAAACTCATTCAAAGAATCAACATCAGTAATTGGCTAAGATCATACATAATTTATAACTCATCCAAAATAAAACTCTAAGCCGCAAAGCCCAAATTCACATCACAAAATTCATGTCTCAATGAACATAACCATGCAAATTTATATTCCAGTCATGAGAAAAATCAGTGAACAACATCATTCAGACGTTCCAACCTATTCATGTAGACTAGACTATGGCTTAAGCCATGACAGCAACACAGAGTTATATGAAACCAACATAACCATGTGAACATATAAGCAAGCCTTCATCGTAAGCACACAACAATATTAGCATTCCTCTATGGCTAGCATTAACCCATGCCCTCTCATATTACACCTTAGACATTATTAACCATTCATGGTACAAACAAATACAGGATAGATACAGTTATCTAATTAACTTGAATCGCTGGAAACTAAGAGGACTTCAACTCTCCACCCAACCATAGATCAGCTACACTGCAGTCTTTCTTGCAATTGACGATGCCCAAGACAGATTCAGAGTCTGAGGAGATATTTACTTAAGGAAATTTTCACACAGATGACAAGTAAACCAAATTACAGAGGGGGTGCATTATCCAAATGGTATATCAATTGCCTCACGCAATAAGCACCACGGTGACTGACACCACTTTGTAAAGGATCACAGGGATTCACCCAAGGGTCGATGAAGTTTTACTCAGTCCAAGAGTATGATGTCACTCTAAGGGTGGTTTATTTGCTAGATTTTCAAGGCAAGCACTGCAAAAATCCATAGCACACTATCCAGGTGATTTATCAGCCCATTCGACAAGCTCTAGGTGGTTTATCAGCTCCAATGCAAGCACCTAGAGGTTTAGCAGCCAAGATAGCAAGCACCCAAGTGTCTCCGCCTATCAAGTAGTTTATTGACCTTCCAACAAGCACCCTAGTGGTTTATCAACCCATTCAACAAGCTCTAAGCAGCTTATTAGCCCCAAGGCAACCACTTAGAGGTTTTTCAGTTGAGACAACAAGCACCAAGTCACTTTCTCCACCGAGTTTTAAGTGGCCCATCACAAACCGATCAACAACACTAGCCACACTAAAATTTACAAGGAACGATTGTCCATCACAGATCGATCAACAGCATTAGCCACACCAAAATTTACAGGGAACGATCTCGTCTTCTCTTCTCTTCTCTTTTGTTGCTCCTAAGTGCTCCTTCACTTTCGCATTCTCCACTTGTTACGCATACTTTTGTGTTCTGTCGTGTTTTCTTACTGTGTGTTCTCTCTATCTGCTTGTGTTCTTTGCCTCTACTCACTCCGTTGTCCCTTCTCTTTGTGTATCGATTTTCCCAACGCGTCCCCCAAGAACAAGGACATTATGGGGCTCATTCTTATTTGCACCAATAAACTATTAATTTGTTAGGGGCGACAAGTGGGGAAAAATAAATGAAGTGGCTTGGGTTTCGGTTTACACAAAACACAAGCAACTCCTCCTCAAACCTCTAAAATTGTGTCCACTCCTCCAACTCAACCATATTTAAATTTTCACATGTATTTAGGCATAATGGTTAAGAGCATGTGTTTCCTTCTAAGAGGTCACAGGTTCAAAACCAGAGAGGAGTAGGGCATGTATGCCTTCGTGAACTGCGCAGAGGTGGGTCCCTTGTCCCACAAACAAGGGGGTCTCATACACCAATTTGGTGTATGGCTTGGTCATGACCTTAAAATTGGATAATGATAATAATAATAATAATAATAAACAAATACACTAGGTGACTTTTACATGAGGGGTAGCAAAAACGGTTGTTACAAACAAACTCGCATTGGTCGTTGGGTAACTCAAACTAGCCCTCATTAATTGGGATTAGAAAAGCAATTTTAGAAAGCAAGAATGCAATGGGTGATATATACACCCAAACATGTTTTACTTGGTAATTAATTTTTTTAGATGTTTTCTATTGTTTCTTTACATCTAGAAAAACTTACAAAACAGAAAAACTTACAAAACTTTGTATTGGAAAATACTAGAAGCATATCTACACATACATGATAGGCATTTTGAATGATACTTCTCTAACAAAATGTCAGTTTTGTATACCTCTTGCTACATCCTTTCTATTAATATGCATTTGTGAATTCTTATCATTAGAATTGATGGTTCAAGATTAAGCATATTCTTATGTCATATAGCTGGGAAGCTTTTAAATAGCTGCATAACTTCGCATTGAGTCATTTTAGACCAACAAGTTGATTATAAAAGTTCTTTGAAATAGAGTTTGAGGGTTAAAATCATATATCTTAATTAAGTCATGTTTTATTCATTATTAAGCAATTATTGCCCCTGGAATGATTTTTAAATAGGTTGTTTTAATCAACAGATTTCTATAGCATACTCAATGTATTACCATGTTTGGTAAAATCACCATTTTTTCCATTATAGCTATAACTCATACAAAGTTATAGTATACTCAATGTATTACCATGTTTGGTAAAATCACCATTTTTCCATTATAGCTATAACTTACACTTTGTAGAAGATATTTCCATCAAAGTAAGTTAGTTACAAAGTTTTTGAAACTTTTAACATTTAAAAACAGTGTGCACAAGTAAACAATTTAGCCCAACCCTTCAAATTTGGATGGCTATGGTCAACAAGTATTCAAAAGTTCTACTTTTGTAATTTGGATAGGGTAGAAAAGTGGAAGGGGTAGATGAATGGATACATATACAAAGGATGGTTTGAAGGGCATTGTAATTGAGATAGGATGAATGGATACATATACAAAGGATAGTTTGAAGGGCATTGTAATTGTAATTGAGATAGGATGAGGGAAAAAATGGGAAATGGACATAGTTCAACTATGAAAAGACAACCGTTGTTAAATATATAAACCCAATGCTTGTTAAGTAAGTTAATCACAATGTTCTTTTAGGTTTATGGACTAAAGTGAAACAACAATACTTTCCTAGCCTAGGGATATAGGCTGAGGTAGACCAACAATTCAACTATGAAAAGACAACAGTTGTTAAATATATAAACCCAATGCTTATTAAGTAAGTTAATCACAATGTTCTTTTAGGTTTATGGACTAAAGTGAAACAACAATACTTGCCTAGCCTAGGGATATAGGCTGAGGTAGAGCAACAACACTTCCTGGAGAATTTAAAACCTCACCTAAACTTCCCATTACCTGAATCACCAAAAAATCCTTAAATAAAATCAAACTTAAACAGAATAAACTATGCCCCAAGGGTCAAACGTTTCACCATGATACAAAATTATAACACTAAATATTTGCATGTGATGTAAATAAAAAAAAATCCTAAATGGGATCAAATTTAACACAACAAACCATGCTATAAAAGTCAAATGTTTCACCATGATAAAAAGTTATAACACCAAATATTTTCCATTAAGGTCAAATGTTTCACCATGATACAATATTATAACACCAAATATTATTGCCATAAAAGTCAAATGTTTCACCATGATACAAAATTATAACACCAAATATTTGCATGTGATGTGCACAGAAATTTCCAAAACTTTGGAACTTAAACCAATATGTTCATGCTTATTGGTAGTGGTTTCCAGTCAAGGAAATCAAGTTAGACGGAAGATTTAGAAAACCACCAATCAGGCAGTCGGAAGTTTCCAGTCTTCAGACCTACAATGTCATCAAATTTTAACTAGTAAAAAAACAAAAATTGATTAATCGTATGTTGATTCCGTTTCAAATTTTAAAATGGCTCCATCCAACGCTGTCTACAAGTGCAATGAATGTTTTTACTACCATTTGTTAAAAACTAAAAATTAAGAAATGGAGAATCATGCAACACCATCGATATTTAGTAGCATTCAATCTGTCAATAAAATTAATAAAATGCTTACGCAGGTACAGAATATAACTATAGAAATGATCCAATTTGATACAACCCACATTCCTACCAACCATAAACAGGGTTCTGCACAGACGGGGGCAAAAGATTTAAATCCCTGCAATGCTTTTCATCCCAGTGTCGTGTCCCTGGTATTGCTCCAGTAGATAGTCTTAAGGGCTCATTCCCAGTTAAACAATAATGAGCAAGTGCAAGACAATTATCAACCATATCGCTAAGTTTTGGCATGGAAACTGTCTGGGAAATATTACCATACACTCCTCTAGGCCTTGAAACTTTTGATCTAGAGTTTGAGATTTTATACATATCAGCATAGTCAATAAATCTCTCCGTAGCAGCTTCCCAGGATAGACGATATTGCTGTTCAGTAGAGAGAGGGACAGGTTCGGCAGCTAATGCCTCTTTCACCTTCTTAACAAACTCTTCTGAAGTTTTATACATCAAGCAGTTGGGAAATGACCCAAAAAATTCATTGGATGGGTGATCTGCACAAACTACGATTTTCCCCATCGCCAGAGCTTCTGCTGTTGCCGTGCAAAGTACGTCACTTACACTAGGATTGATGAATACTTTGTAACTGCTTTAATGCAAAAATATTATATGAATTAGATGTCAGTCAAAAGCTAGCTACAAAAGCAAAAGGTTATTGTTTATTGTACAAATGAAAATAATATCACCATTGTGATGGTTACCTATGCAGTGCATCGTCTGCATGATCTCTGCCTTGATGAAAGTTCATATTCAGTTTTAATTTCTGAGCTGTAAACTGAACCTCTGCAGAATCTTCTCCGGTTCCAAAAACATCCAAGTTGAATCCATCCAGTTCATCTTTGTGCTTTGCAAGAAGATCTACTAGCTCTCTATAGCCTTTTCCCCACACCATTTTTCCCAAAAAATATGCCCCTTTGGAAAATGACTGCTGTCCAAGCTCCCTATCCATAGCCACCTTTTTGCCAATTTCTAGGAATTTGGGACAAACGCCATGTACATTGCAAACCATGGATTTTGGAAGGTTTTGCGTAGCAGCTGATAGGCGTAAAACCTGCGTAAGTGGAACAATAGCATTATCCAATAGTGTTTAAAACGTCTGATAGAAGAAAGAGAGGAAAAGGAATTTTCTTTTGAAACCTTTAAACTATATTACAAAACATACTTCCATAGATAAACTATAAGCTATGCTGACAGTTGGGAATTTGGGGTCTGCACCTTATGACAATATATGCGGGTAACCCAGGTGTTGACGTGTTTCACAAAGAAGGCCTGTAAAGCTCCATTCTTCTCCCTTTTGATATACTCTAAGTAATTAGTGTGTACCACACCAATTACATGGCTAAACTTATCTGTCCATCGTTTTCCATGATGATACCAGTTCAAGTGCTCTGGTTCCTCCAGCACTGCAATATCAGCTTCCTTGTCCGGAATAAATTGTGAAGTGTCACCGACAGCTATTATACTCCGTCGTTCTTTAGAAAACTGGACCAAATTTTGACAGCTTATTTTATGATCGAAAATTCAGACAACCAAATTTTGCCAATTTTGGCAAAATTTGAAATAAAGCCTGGGTAAAAGAACAGCCTTCAGATCAAGATAAGGAAAGAAATATACAATACCTTGCCAGGATAAAAGGACAACTTGAAATTGGATTTGAAGCCAATTCTTGATTCCAGCCAATTGCGAATATACGTTTCCTGCTCCCCTGGGGAATCAAAAGTCAATTTGTTGGGGTAAACAAGTTCTTGATCTTCTTTGCAGAGCCAAGGTACAAGCAATGTAACATTCTGCTTCGCACTTCTGGCCAAATATGCAGCACGAAAAAGAGGATTAATAGCTGTTCCAGTCATCCAAGGTAAACTTGCAGTTGTAACTATTGCAACATTGCGCCTTCCTTCTTCCAAATTGTGTGTTACACTCTCATTCCATGGCCCTGCCCGACAGCGATACCCTGTGCTTTGCAACACACTGGCTATCCTAAAATCAAGTTCGTCAGTGCTCTTCTCACACTCTTTAGTGGTTATTATGGCATCCGTTGACAAAGCACCATTCAAGTCAAGCTGATCCCTCCGTTTATGGTTGCATAAAACATCCAAGACTTTGTCACACACATCTGAAAACAAAAATGCAATGAGATAGCTACACTCCAAGCATAACAACTTGTGAATTCCAAGTGCAAATTAGATGGCTTTCAGCAAAACATATTATCATCCTTGGTTAATATGAAATGATGGCATCTTTCTCATTATCATCTAATTTCTTACATAGAAGGCATGCATTGATGATTAATATGAATAGAAACAGTACTGATTACAATGAATATCCATATGTACAAGGAAGGAGGCTTACTTTCCAGTCCGAATAAAAAATGTCATTCGGTAATTGGCTTATGTTATAGTGACTTCAAATCATTTCAAAAATTAGACTATAGTTTTCAATTCATTTAAAAGGCAGACAAACAAAGCCAGAACACTAACTATTTTGATTGAGCTACAATTCAAAATCAAATCACATAACAGAGTTAACTGCATATAATAAGCATTCTACAACTGATGCCCTCTGAAGTTCGTCCTATGAGCAGCTAGAGAAGAGGACACCACAGTAAACTTTTTGAAACTGATGGTTGAACACCTGTACTGCCAGAATGTGTTTTGGCTTCTTTCCAAATGCCATTCAACTGTATCACATTCAGAATATGTTTATGAAGCTTACGCAAGAGAACTTTCAGGAATTTCTGATTTTGTATGTTCCAAGTTATCTTCGAATTTTGAACCTTCATAAGGGATTTGTCAACTCACCTACCTATCCATTTTTCCTTGAATATAGCATGCAGCAGGCCAGCAGCAGGCCATTCAATATTCAAATTTCTCCAAATTTCAACCAAAGATCATTCAGGGGGCTGTTGATCATCAATTAACAATGTTACTGGATTCTACCACCCTCCTCCCTGGATATGCCCACATGCATAGCAGATCAAGATCCTTCCCAGATCCTTCATGCATCTGTATCTGCAAAATATACAGATTCATCCAAATACATCTATAATAAATCGTAATGTTGCATCTTCCCCCACCACCCCACCCTGCCAGAAAAAGGAAGCATAAAGTGCATAGAAACAGTAAATAAACCAACATTCGTGGCAGTTTGAACAACCAGATAACTGAATATGTCATTTGATTTACGTGTTTGGTACAACCACCCACCGATCAACTGGAGCTCCCTTTGTGCAAGAATTTGTATCGTGTATATGTCTGTGAATCAATAGTCCTATGTTTGAAAACATCTATCGAACCGTTTTTTGTTTTTTGCTATCCAGAAAGCATTTGATGTGGCAATAGTTAAGTATTAGTCAAACTCTATTGTCTATCTACTTGGTCATCGTTTCGACAGTTATTTTACAACTTCAAAAATACTAACATTCACAACAATATAAAATTTCACATAGGTTCATGAATGAATAGCCATTTTGCAGGTTATGTAAGAATTTTGGCACTAGCTCCACTTCTTTACAGAATCTGATTTAAAATTAATATTATAATTTTAAACATTCCATTCTATCTAACCATCTACCAGCTTAGATCCATCTTAAACCCATACCGATCTATGCCATATATTAATTCCTTCATAATAAATGGTTAAAAAGAACTTCTCAGTGCTTGATAGATCCAGGTTTAAGAAGGATCTAAGCTGGTTTAATTTTGTATATGTTGACGCATGCCTATGTACATATACATGTTTAGTTTTTATTTAAACATTTCTTTTGTGTTTTCACATTGCATAACATTATGTAACCACATCTCCCCCATACCGGACTGGACTGTAGAGCACCTCATTACTGTGGGTGCAATTGTTGAATTTTGTAGCTATGGCTGGTCTTCATAATGTTTCATTTGTACTTATAATGATGAAATATAAATTATCTTTGTAAAAGAAAAATTATTTGAAGCATGTTCTTCATGCTTGCAAGAAAATAAAATATTTATTGTTTTTGTATTCAAAAGAAAATTTTATAAGGCATGTTCTTGATGCATGCAAGAAAAGAAAATATTTATTGTTTTTATATTCAAAAGAAAATTTTAGAAGGCATGTTCTTCATGACCTTATCAAGAGTGGGAAAATGAAAATTTGAATTTGTATTCTAGACACCACAAGATGCCCAAGTCGGCCTCCCAGTGATGAAGTCGGCCCTGCCCAAGAGGCACCACAAGATGCCCAAGTCGGCCTCCCAGTGATGAAGTTGGCCCTGCCCAAGAGACCACAAGATGCCCAAGTCAGCCTCCCAATGATGAAGTCAGCCCTGCCCAAGAGACACATATTCAACAGCCTCCAGCATGTATATATAGGGAGCACTTGTCTCCACTCCATGGCATTTGCATAGCATCTCATCAAGCATACTTCTGATCTGATCTAGGCGAAGGAGGATGAAGGAAAGATCAAGTTGAAGGATAAGAAGAAGCCGAGCTTTAGGAAGAGTCTCCTCACACGTGTGAACTTTTTGCTGCCCTCGCACGTGTGGAATTGCAAGTCCGAACTTCTGGTCACAGGTCCGAAATTTCTGAGGTAAAGAGAGGCCGAAAATTGGCCCTAGTGCAACCTAGTGCAAGTTTGCGGAGTGGCATCTTGGATTGATTTGGTGAAGCTTTGACTTGGCATCTTGAGGCATCTTGTGGTTGTCATCTTGCTGGTTAGTTTGACTTTAATGTATCTCTTGTTACATTGATTCTCGAAGGAAAAGGTTGACTGGCCTTTTTCCCCCTAGTGGGTTTTCCCAAGGTAAAATCATGTTGTCTCTTTGTGCATTGTGATCTCTATTGTGCTATTGTCTATGTGGTTGAATTTCTTAAGTATAATTACTTAATGATCATCTTGTTGTACTAAATAACACTTACATGATTGGAAGTAATAATCATAGTTCAGAAATAAAGTATTGATATCTATTGTACTGGGAAATCAACATGGTATCGGAGCTTTGGTGAAGGAAGGAGCACAAATATCACTCCTGAAAAAGACCTACCTTGAGATCACTTTGAAGAAACCGTAGATCTACAATCAAGTTGCATCCATGGCTTCGACTATGAAATCAACAAACAAGTTAGAAGGGGCTACAAATTTTAGAGCTTGGAAGACAAGAATCGACCTAACTCTTGCAAGGGAAGATCTTTTGGAAATTGTGCAAGGCAAAGTAATTGAACTTATAGATGAAGCAGGAAAGAAGAAGTACAAGAAAGGTTTTGGACTGCCATGAGCATCATTGTGGATTCCATCAATGATCATCTCATTCCATACATCTCAAAGTTTAACACTTTATAATATTAATGGAAATTTGCAATGATAAACAAAGCAAGCATAGTAAAAAACACACACACAAAATTTACAACACATTAAACACCCAGAAATCTCCATAAAGTGCATTGAGCTGAGCCATTTTATTAATATAAATGTTGGGTACAAAGATAAGATCAAAAAGCATGCACCTGGGCTTGCCCAAGGAAAACTAACAATGCCTAAGTGATGAAATCAGCTACTCTAACATGCAATGTGGTTGTCCCCAACAATCTTTGCGTTGACCCAGTGAAAAATTGCACTGCTAGCTGCAAACAATGGCTGCTAGGGCCTCCTCCGGTGCTCAGAAAATTCCGGGAAATTAACCCCGAGATCTCCTCCAATAACCCACAAAAACCCAAGAAGGAATTGGCCAAATGTTGACCTCAGAATTTCGGCCCAATTTCCCCCTAGCTCCTCGAGTTGCTAGCTGAGTTGGGACCCCTGTTTGACCCCTCGAATCTACCCAGAAAATTCTGTCAAATTATTTTTGAGATCCTTGTCAAAAACACAGAAAGGGCTTGCTCTAGTTTTGACGCTCCAAAATTGACCCCAAAATGCTTGGCCCTCCTCCACAAGCAGAAACTGTAATCTGTAGCATATGATGGCATTGTTGCTCCATCCAAATGTTGGAAAATCCCCCACGATCTCCACCAATCCAATTCCAAATAACCCCAGCTCCTCAATCCCTTTCACAAGCCACCCCACACTTGGCCCCCATGAAACACTGTGCAATTCCTGGGCAAGATGACGCAGGCCCCTGCTCCAAAAATTCTTACTGTTGTCGAAATACCTCCTGCTCTTGTAAATCCTTCTCTTTGCTTGGAATTTGGTCAAGGAATGCTTCAGCAATAGTGTAGCCCCTATGCACCACTCTCCAACAAGAACTGCATGGCTCCTTTCCTGCGTCCCAACTAAACCAGAAATGTGTGGTATTTGCGTGGTATCCTCTCAGCTACCAAAGATGAGTAGAATTTGCCTCCCTAGGGTGTCACTTGTGGTCCACTGAAGAAGAGGGTGAGATTTCCCCGAAATGCGTGGTATCCTCCCAGCTACCAAAGATGAGTAGAATTTGCCTCCCTAGGGTGGCACTTGTGGTCCACCGAAGAAGAGGGTGAGATTTCCCCTTGGAAACCTCTGGTGCTAAACAACACCTGTGACTCAGCTAAACAGCTTGAGCAACAATGTGTAAAATGACAAATTATCAAAAGTTACTCAATGTTGCCTTCAACCCTCTATTTATAATTGTTGCTTCACATTTCCTTGTTGGACCCTCATCCAAATATTTTGATCTCCTTTCGACAAAATCGATTTTTCCTTGAGAAGTGGCCCCCACATTGCACTAAGGTTGAGATTTTCGATTTCTCCCAAGTCCCATGTACCAAAAATGTCTCCAATGCCCATATTACAAAATTGTGTTATGCTTAGGACTCCCCCAATAAACTGCGTTAATCCTGTTAAATGAAAAAACATAATTGGGGATATTACACACTTCAAAGAAGATATATGATGCCCTAAATGATTTGTATACCATCAACAATATTAGCAAAGTCATGAGTTTGAGAAATAAGCTTCACGATATCAGAATGGGAAAGAACGATATGGTGGCTTCATATTTTGTGAGGATCTCTCAATTGAGAGATCAACTACAAGCTATTGATGAAATTGTCTCTGACAAAGAACTTGTGACCTCAGAACTCAATGGACTACCGCTATCATGGGATTCGTCTGCAGCAAGTATAAGCAGTCGAACGGAAGCTCCAAGTTTGGAAGAATTATGGGCAGCTTGTTCTCAAGAAGAGCCAAGACTCATGTCTAGAGGAAGAAATCAAAGATTTCAAGAAGAAGAAGATTCTCAAGCATATGCAGCTCACTCCAAGAAAGTTGGAGGAAGAAAGAAGTTCAGATTTCAGGAAAAAAGGGATTTTGATAGAAGACCTAATTCTCAAAGGAAGAGAGACATGTCAAAGATTCAATGTTTCCGTTGCAATAATTTTGGTCACTTCAAAGACCAATGTCCAGAAAGATTCAATGATAAGAAGAAAAGAGGAAAGCAGCATGCTACGACGATAGAATTTTATGAACATTCCAAGAGACCCAAAGTTGAAGGAGATAGAGACCACTTCTACTATTCTGCACTTACAAGATCTCTTGCAAATGACAACAGCATATGGTTGATTGACAGTGGAGCTTCAAGACATATGACAAGGGCTCGTGATCATCTTAAAAGTTTGATGCAGAAGAGATTGACTCAAAAGGTGAAGCTTGGAGACAATGATATCTATGTAATCAAAGGAATTGGGACAACATCCGTTGAGCTGGAAACTGGTGAAAGCGTTCACTTGAGCAACATACTATATGTTCCAGGTTTGAAAAAGAATTTGGTTTCAATTTCATGTTTAGAAGATAGAGGAGATAGAGTATCCTTCATTGATGGGGAAGTCCTTGTGTGGGCCAAGGGCTCCAATATAAACTCTACTAGGGTTATTGGACTCGTGAAGAAAGGTTGTATAAACTCTTGGGGCAAACTTCCCAAGCTTTAGTGCATAATGATATTAATCCATGTGAGCTATGGCATAGAAGATATGCACACCTTCATTATAAAGCCTTGCCAGCTTTGAAGCAAATTGTTTCAGGTGTACCAGATTTGCAAATAGATCATAAAGGTGTCTGCAAGGGATGTGCTCTTGGAAAGAATGTCAAGAAACCCTTTCCAAGCAGTGAACATAGGTCCAAAGAAATTTCGAATCAAGTCCACTCTGATGTGTGGGGTCCTATGCCGATGAAATTGCTTGGAGGTGCTCTCTACTATGTATCCTTTATCAATGAATTCTCTCACAAGACATGAATCTATCTTATGAAGTCAAAAGATGAAGTTTTCATAATGTTCCAAGAATTCAATGTTGAAGTGGAGAAACTGACAAGAAGGAAGATCAAGACTCTACGATCAGATAATGGAGGAGAGTACACCTCTAAGGAACTTATTGCCTTTTGTAAGGAAGTTGGGATTTAGAGGGAGATGATAGTTCCCTATAATCCTCAACAGAATGGAGTGGCTGAGAGAAAGAACAAATCTATTTAAGAATCTACTAAGGCAATGATACATGATCAATAAGTACCAATGTTCTTGCGGGGAGAAGCAACCAGAACAACCGTCTACATTCTAAATAGAATGTCCTCATCAACTTATGGAAGACAAGACTTCTGAAGAAGCATTCACCGGTAAGAAACCACAGGTTGAACATTTGAGAATATTTGGTTGTCCAGTGTTCATACATGTACCCAAGGATAAGAGAAATAAGCTAGAGCCATCAGGAAAGAAGGGCATATTTGTTGGGTACAGTAAATCATCAAAAGCCTATAGGATCTATATTCCAGGACAGCGACAGGTTGAAGTAAGCAAGGACGTGACTTCTGATGAAGATGTCGCTTATTGGAAATCTAGAGAAGAACACATGGACACTGATGATGAAGAAAAGGAGCATGTGGCTACCAAAGAGAGGTTACAGGTCCTCCCACATCCTCAAGCCATCCTAAAGATCATGAAGAAGTGCTAGAGGGACCTTGTGAACCATTGGATCCTATGGTTGTTATAGAAACTAGAAAAAGACCAGCTTGGCTCAAATCTACTTTACAAGATGCAAAAGGACATGCGGCTCCAAAGGGCACCTTCAGGGAATCTAAGAGACCTAAGAGGTATTTTGGTTATGTAACATTAATGACCAAGTTGATTGACTCTGAACCTTCCAACTTCGAGGAAGCAACCACCCAGCAAGTTTGGAAGGATGCAATGATGGAAGAATACCAATCTATTATGAAGAACATGCCTAGGAGATTGTTCCAAGACCTAAAGGAAAGTTTGTGGTAACCTCGAAATGGATATATAAGATCAAGCATGTAGCAGATGGGAGCATTGATAAATACAAGGCAAGATTCATGGGTAGAGGGTTCTTCGAGAAAGGAGAAGATTATGATGAGACCTTTGCATTGATTGCTAGGTACACCACAATTAGATCTCTTGTTTATCTTTCTTCATTTATGGGATGGAAGTTAAATCAAATGGATGTGAAGATCAATTTCCTCAATGGTGTGATTGAGGAAGAGTTGTACATAGAGCAACATCAAGGTTTTGAGGTTCATGGGAGAGAATCTCATGTGTGCAAAATGAAGAAGGCCTTGTATGGACTAAAGCAAGCACCAAGAGCTTGGTATTCATAATTGATGCATATCTGACGAGACTTGGCTTCCCTAAGAGTGTTGCAGATCCAAACCTTTATATCGAGATTGTGAAGGGTGAGCCTGTGATGTTACTACTATATGTTGATGATTTGTTTCTGATAGGTGTAGAGCATCTTATTGTTCAGTGTAAAAGGCAGTTGGCCTTTGAGTTTGACATGAAGGATCTTGGCTTGATGCATTACTATATGGGATTGGATGTCTAGTAGAAACCTAGTGAAATCCTTCTCGGGCAAGGAAAGTATGTCATCAAGTGCTGGAAAAGTAACTAGGTTCGGTCTTCATAATCGTCTTTGTACTCATGTCATTATGTATATCTTATGTAACAAGCAAAATAAGAAAGAAAATTTATTATTTTCAAGCATCAGTTTCATGCTTCTTTCAATTGGTCAACTAGGTTAAGCATGTTGTGTGAAAATTCCTAAATCTGGAATCTTGTTGAAGCAACTAGAAAATATTCACCTAATTGTTAATCTTTACTTAACAATTTATATGCAGTTATCTACGGCAAACACTGAATACATAACACTGCAACTCACACAAATATAAAAATGTTGCAGAAACAAAATAAAGCGCATGAAAGAAATAAACACACAATCGACACCATTATTTTTGGATAAATGTCCCCAGAAAAACCCAATGCAGGAAAATCGGTGCAACAGCTGAGGGTTTGTATTATTACGCAGTAGTTTCTGAACACAAATCTTTGGATGCCTTACAGGCTATCCACTACAGAGAATATAACTGGAAGAAATGAAGTGATAATTAACCTCACACTATCATTGGCGATCTGACATTGATCCAACCTTTGAATGGCTAGCCACAAGCTGCCTCTACATCACAACTCGTAGGAACTGTGTCACTCCTCTGGTTGATCGATTTGTTGGCTGGATACTCAGATCTCTGACCCTCCGGTCTCACACCCCGACTCCCAGCACTAGATTTGGATTGGTCCACAGCAAAACTACGAATCTCCTCTCAGGCTCTGTGTTGCCTCAACGTGGCTCTGCAGTGCCTCTCTTGATCTCACTCTGCCTCCTCTACTTTGTATTCAACAGATCAAGAAAAAATTCCACCAACCACTATCCCTGCCCCTCACTGCAAGAAATCAACTCGATCACTCCTCCAACAACTGCTACATTGCTCTCTTGAGAATTTGATCTCTAGATCTCTCACCTAATGTATCTTCCAAATGCCCATCAAGCTCCTTCTTATAATCTCTCGTTCACAAATCAACGGCCAAGATTAAAACATAATCATAGGCTAAGATTAACTGGGAGTTGATCCATGTCTTTATCTAGAAGATTCACACTTGATCTAATTAATACGCTTTAATTAATCACATTTCCTAAGTTTAGACTTAGGAATACATTAAAAATGATTAATTATTTAATTAAATCCTCTTCGGGTGGAATTTCCCAGAACGCTTTCTAGGTATTGTGGAATGCATGCCTCTCTGCAAAATCTCAAGGCTAGAGCACATCTAATGCTACAAAAATCAACACTCCCTCTTAGCGAGGAATGTGTTCAAGTGTTGCAACCTCTTGAAGCATCACTTTGACTTCTTCATCCTAGTTGCGCTACTGATGTCTGGTTGCTATTGCCCACCAATTATTGTGTAGCTCTCTCTGCGTTGCATCTGTGTTGCTGCTGACTCTGCATGTTGTTGTCAACTACTACATCTGCACTGCAACTCTGTTGCTGCTGCCACTGCAACATCCACAACTCCCTCTCATCTGTTGCTACTACAACTAAGAGATGTCCATCAACTGAACCAATTGTGTTTAGATTGATGCATCTGTCCACCGAATTCTGACAGTTGTTAGCCTTTGCGTCGTTGTTGACTCTACACTGTGCCAACTGCATTGCTGCCAACTCTGCTTTGTATTGCTCAGTTCCTAACGCTACTAACCACTGCATCTGTCACTCTGGCACCTGACTGCACCAATTGACACTAGTCCATCCTGCTACTATTGCTATGGGCTCCTGTAGCAAGGTGATGATCCAAGAGGTGGACCCCTCAAGGATCTTGCCCAACGTGTAGCTCTTTGAGGCTACAAAATCATATCACCCCACCTCTCCCCTGGAGGTATATGGGCAATCATGGCAAACTCCTCTTTGATCTCAGTGGTAGCAACTCATTGATCCTGCTCCTTCTCCTTATCCTTTCGAAGATGACACCGAGAACTGAAGTGGCCCATCTCACCACATTGCAAACACTTGATCTTTGAAATGTCCTCCTTTCACCTACGCTGCTCCTGTTGCCCCTTTGATGAAAGGGATGCATTTTCTTCTTCCTTTACTTTTTCTTTATGCCCGTTGTTGTTGCTACCATCAAGTTTTCTCTTTACTAAATCACGCCTCATCTCTTCTTGTTGGAGAGCAGTCCATATCCTCTCCCAATCTGGCAAATTTTCTCTTCCCAAAATACTCTAGACGAAAATTTGTCATTCTTTTGAGACGTTCTGAGCTAACCTCACCATCTCTGTAGCCTGAGGTGCTGACCCTACAACTGTCAGTTGATCCCAGACTTCCTAAAGCTTCATAAGGAAGGAATCTATGTGCTCCCCCTTCTACATCCTCGTGGATCTCATCTTCTCCTCCAAGTAAATCTTTCGTTGCTCAAAAGATCCCTGATACAACGTGGCCAATGCATCCCACATTTCTTTGTTTGTGCCTTTGCCTGCTATGTGTAATACAACGTGATCTCTCACTCCGTCGAGGATCAACCTCTTGGCCTTTACCATATCCTTCTTGTAAGCTTTCAATGGATCCAGATCTGCGGGGACAGCTACCACATTATCGACGAAGGCTTTAATATCATGCTCATCTAGAAGGAAAGAGATCTTTGCCATCCAGATCACATAGTTGGAGGCACCCTCCAACCGATCCTGATCTCTCAACCTGGTTGCTACCATCACGCCCAAAAACAATGTCAAAGTCTGCCTCTAACCCTCTACGCAACTGCTGACTGTCTCTACGCACTCCCTGTTGGAGTGAGCAAAACTTCTTTTGGCTACTGCTGCTTCTACGTGGGAAATTAGAATTTCTAGGAAAGAAATTCTCTTGAGGTCAAAATTCCCTCAGTGTGCTCTTCTTCCCTTCTGACGTTTTTTTGCTCTAGCAACTGCTATAGAAAATATGCATTCCAGCTAAAAATTTGCTCTGCGTTGCTCCCTCTGCCACTGACAAATTTCGATTTGGAAAATCTTCTTCTCTGTCGACTCCCTCCTCGCACTAGATTGCACAGCCCTTCTAGGGATTCAATCTGTTGCCTACGCAGCTCTTCAAGCTCCCTCTTCAGTGCTGCTTCTGAGCTCTTCTTTGCTTCACCTGCACTCTGATACCATGTGAAAATTCCTAAATCTGGAATCCTGTTGCAGCAACGGGAAAATATTCACCTAATTGTTAATCTTTACTTAACAATTTATTTGCAGTTATCTACGACAAACAGTGAATACTTCACACTGCAACCTACACAAATATAAAAATGATACGAAAACAAAATACAACGCAGGAAAGAAATAAACACACAATGAACATTGTTATTTTTGGACAAATGTCCTCGGAAAAACCCAATGCAGGAAAACCAGTGCAGCAGATGAGGGTTTGTATTATTATTCAGTAGATTCTGAATACAAATCTTTGGATGCCTTACTAGATATCCAATATAGAGAATATAATTCGGGGAAATCAAGTGAGAATTAACCTCACACTATTACTGGGGATTCGACACTGATCTAGCCTCTGAATGGCTAGCCCCAAGCTACCTCCGCACATTCACTGCGTTGCCTCTATGTCACAACTCGTAGGGACTACATCACTCCTTTGGTTGATCAGTCTGCTGGTTGGATGCTCAGATCTCTGACCCTTCGATCTCACACCTCGGCTCCCGGCACTAGATCTGGATTGCTCCTCTTCAAAACTACTGATCTCCTCTCAGGCTCTACACTACCTCAGCGTGGCTCTACGCTGCCTCTGGATCTCACTCTGCTTCCTCTGCTTTTTATTCACCGGATCAGGAAAAACTTCCACCTGCCACTATCCCTGCCCCTCACTACAAGAAATCAACTCAATCACTCCTCCAACAATTGTTGCATTGCTCTCTTGAAAATTCGATCTCTAGATCTCTCACCCGATGTATCTTACAAATGCCCATCAAGCTCCTTATAATCTCTCGTTGACAAATCAACGGCCAAGATTAAAACATAATCAAAGGTTAAGATTAACTGGGAGTTAACCCGTGTCTTTATCTAGAAGATTCACACCCAATCTAATTAATACACTTTAATTAATAACATTTCCTAAGTTTTGACTTAGGAATACATTAAAAATGATTAATTATTTTAATTAAATCCTCTCCGAGTGGAATTTCCTGGAACACTTTATGGGTATTGTGGAATGTATGTGTCTTAGCCTCTTTGCAAAATCTCAAGGCTAGAGCGCATCTGATGCTACAAAAATCAACATGTTGTTCATGTTTCTAGGGTTTTTCATGTCATAAGAATAATTGCCATGAGTCAAGAGACTCAATATTAATTGTATAAGACCCATTTGGGCAAGTTGTAACATGTAAAAGAATTTATTTTTGAGTCTAGGAAGTCAAGAAAGCCTCCAAGACCAAGTCGGCCTAGGAGAGGCCTATTCGACCACATGTGAAGGGTATATAAGGAGATGAATTCAATTCATTTGAAGATATGACTGCAGTTCGATCTTAAGCAAAGAAAAGGAAGACAAGGAGAGCAAGGAAAGCAAAAGTCTAGAAGACAAGAAGGAAGACCAAGTGAAGAAGGAGATATGATTTCTACCTATTCCAATCCACATGTGTGAAGATCCTAGGGTTCCTATAGTTGTTGCAGGGTCGAGATAAGCAAACCGATGTTGCAGATTTGAAGGAGGAACCGACATCTTGTTTAGAGCAAACTTTGAAAGAGTTGACTCTCATTGAATTTGGAAAACATTGTCTTGTCTTGAAGGAGATCATTTGGAGGGTTGACTTGGTGCTTGGAGGAGGTTTGACTTTAGTCTTTGGGTCTTGAAGGTCTCATTTTGATCTGATTCTATAAGAAGAAGATTGATTGGGTTTTCCCCAGTTGTGGGGTTTTGCCCTGGCGTGGAGCCTATATCTTGTGTTCTTTGTGTTTCGTGATTTTCATCTTTTGATAATTGCTTGATGAAAAATAAAATAAAATTAATAAAATGCCAACTAATATCTCAAGTGATTGTCAAGGAGAATCAACATTAAACTACAACTACCTTGATTTTCCAACATCAAGATCCTTCACAAGTTTGGAATGATAGAATGCAAGTCTATGGCAACTACTATGGTGATGAATCCAAGAAAACCAAGAGATTTTGAATCTGATCTGGTAGATCCATCCATGTACCGAAAGTTGATTGGATCGTTGATGTATTTGGTTAATACCAGATCAGATATTTGCTTTGTAGTGAACACCTTGAGTCAATTCCAAATGGAACCAAGACATGAGCATCAGATTGCGGCAAAGCATATATTGAACATTGGATTTTGAATCTGATCTGGTAGATCCATCCATTTACCGAAAGTTGATTGGATCGTTGATGTATTTGGTTAACACCAGACAAGATATTTTCTTTGCAGTGAACACCGTGAACTAGTTCCAGATGGAACTAAGACATGAGCATTGGGTTGTAGCAAAGCATATATTGAGGTATTTACGTGGTATTGTTGACTAATGTTTGAGATATGCCTCTAGCAGTGAGATATAGCTACAGGGTTATGCATATTCTGACTAGGCAGGGAGTGTGGATGAAAGGAAGAGTATATTTGGTGGGTGTTTTAGTTTGGGCTTTGCTATGATATCCTAGATGAGCAGGAAGCAGACAAGAAGAAGGTACGCATGCCTTTGTAGCTTATGCCATTAAGAATGAGAGTGTAACATGTGCATTAAAGAGTGTGTAAGAGGAATCTTTCATGACATGCTTTAATGAGAGCGTAAGTGTAAGAGGAATCTTTTATGACGAGCTTTTATTGAGTGTAAGAGAGTGTAAAAGCATTAATGAGAGTGTAAGAGGAATATGCCATGCCAATAATACGCGTAAGAGAACATTATTGAGAGCCATGATTGAGTGACTTGAATTTATTTTAATAATAATATAATAGTATCATAAGAATAATAATAATAATATTAATGATAATATTGATGATTAAGTAAAAATTGAACTATTAGGATTGGTTGATGATCAAAAGGGATTTTCCATCAACAATACTTGATTACCAATTGATGCGAGGTGATTTACTATTTTTGGAAATTCATACTTGAGGCTTTCTATTTTTAGACCCTTTATTTTTAGAAATTTTATTTTTAGACTTTCTATTTTTAGAAATTCATCCCTAAGCTGCCAAATTTTGAACATACTAGACCCATGTTAGTATCTTTGAGGGTTGTAACACTACGCACACCCTATGATAACGATATTTTAATCTCCAAAAAAGATAACAATATTTTAAGTATGGCGTGTTATTACAATCACCTAATGTTGTATAAGGCACCTATTTTACATTTGAAGATACACGTGGTAAATGGAATGAAATTTGCCTCAGGAGGTTTCTCGCTAATATGTGTGGTTGGAGTTGTACATTGTGCATATTTAATCCCAACATTTTGTATCAAAGCTAGTGTCAAGTCAATTCAAGTCAATGCCAAAGCTTGCTTGTAATCATATTATTTTGCTTGTGGAAAAGGCTAGAGAAGATCCAAGGGAGTATATGTGAATAAGTCAATGCAAACGGCACCAAGAAGGTAGATTTGTTGTAGATCAACAAATTTTGAAAAAACATAACTGCAACTGTGGTATGTATAGGAGCCATTATATAAAAGGATGTGTGTGATGGGATGTATAAGTATTGATACTGATTGTATTAAATATGCTACTTTGACATTGTTATGCATAGTGTGTTGACTCCTTGTGATTATTTGTTGGTACTATAATGTATTATTGGAATCATTTTCTCTCATTGTAGATGTTAATTGCATGATGGAGGCCAAGATATGCAATTGTAAAAACCAACTCAAGTGTCAAAAAGAAAATTTGCAAAGGGTGGGTGTTAAGGAAAAATCTTAGCACCCTAATGCAAAGCCCCACTAAGCACTATAGGTTAAGGACAACAATGGAATCATCCATCACTATCACCTTGGTAGTTGTTCCCCTGTTGTTCTATGGATAGATGTTATTCCCACAAGGAGGCTTCCTCAACAGATCTCGAATATTAAATAACCCAAGTATTCTCAGGCTAAGTACCATCCAAGGATTCCACTCAATAGACACCCTAGAATAATATTCAATAAGATAGGGCTCTAGGTAATATGAGGCAACGAGTTCAAAGAACCTATGACTAAGTCTAAAGGGCTAAGATAAGTCCTAGAGATGCTTAAATAGATTCCAAACACATGCTTCATTAGATTTAAAGATTATTGTTATAATTAGGGTTCTGAATAAGGACAATTTACAGCTTGCAAAATTATGACGTCAATGGCAAAACAACCCAGAACTGTTGATCAATAAAGAATCAAATATTATTTAATGAGTAAACAATTTTCAATGGCTGAAAATGCAATAAAGAGCTACTAAACCCTAGACGTTAGCCCTAAAAAGTGGCTGAAAGATCTACAAAAAAATAAATTTTCTTTTTCAATTTAAAAAATTCAAATCTTAGCCCTAGGACTATGATGTTCAACGTAGTTTATCCTATTTAATGCAGATTTTGCTATAACCTAACCCTAAGTTTACCATTAAAATAAAAATTTGAAAAAAAAAGAGATTTGATTTTGAAAGATTTACACACAAGGACTAGTTTATTTAACAATATTAGGTATATGGCGTCAGAAAGGGGGAGATTAGAGGCGGAAGACCTTGATTGGAGCAAAGAGAGAAAAACCTCTCAATCTAACCCTATCGGTTTTAACTCAATTGGAGATTTAAGGTCAAAGAATGTTATTCTAAGTTTCCTTGATGGATACTTGGTGAAAAACCTTGCAAAGGGAGATTTTAGAGCCATAAAATATTCAACATATTATGAAAATTTCATAAAAAACCTAATTCTACAACCTTACAAAATGGATGAAGATACAATAAAATAGCACAATTCACCATAGCATCACTTCATCAATCTATGAGAAAATCTCTCCAAGCAAAAAATATCTTCCCTAAGCCAATTTGCTACCTTAGTGTTCCATTTTGTCCAAGAGACAAAAGAACTAGTGAGCACTTTCCCAAATGAGAAACAATGTGTGTAGCAATGATCCTCCTAAATTGACTTCCCTCAACTTATAAGAGGGAAACCAAGTTGATTTAGGGAAAAATTAGACTAAAATCCCTCTAAATTAAATCCTACTTTTGTGTACAAGTAGGTCACAAGTCAACCTAAAAGATAGTCATCTCAATGAATAAAAAGAACAAAAAGCCTCCTTTTAGCCCACATGTGAGCAAAAGGTCCCCCAAGGGTGATGTCATCCTCCAGTGGTGAAGATCTCCATCATAAAGGTGCTAAGGATGGGTCACAGAGTGCTCCTCACTCAAAGCCATCTCCTCATCAAGAAGTGTGCATCATCAAGAAAAGCCCTCATAATCATGTCATCATCAATCAATCCCATGTCATCACTCTAGACATCATGAGGGTGATGTCACAAGGCTAGGGAATGACATCGTCATCCAAAAGGGTGTACCATCCTTTACAGAAAGATCTCAAATCATCATCATCATCAAACTAGTTCAGGAATAGGGCAACGTCCATAAAGATTGCACAATGTAAGCTTGGGGGCATCCTATGCGCTCTAAGGTACATATTCTTTCTAACCAATGTTCTAGCCAGTGAGCAGTGTTTCAAGCTTTGGACAGTGAGGCGAATGTCATCATCAATGTTAGATACATCCTAAGGTTAATGCTCTTCTCAAAGTGATCAATGCCCCTAGCTATGGTGCCCTAAAGTGTCATCAGGTGGGGTTGGACATCCTCTCTGGAGTGCCAAAGAAGTTAATCAATCCCCTAAGCAATGTAAGTTGTACCTGAGAGAAAACATTTGAAACATGTCCCCAAAATCAAGTGAGATCAATAAAGTAACCATAAAAGTATAAGTGTGGGCCATATCTAATGCAAAAGTCACCAAATTACGTCACACAAGCATCATCTTCAAATGTATTTCCAGCTTAGGGCTTGTAAGGAAGTTACATGTTTAGATATGGAAGGGTTCTCCAGACACCCTCTTAGGTGCTTCCAACCCTAAAGGGAAGAAATGTTTCTAGGTCAACACATCAATCAACATGTGCAAGTGCATAGTGGTATAGTGGGGATTCTCATGGAAGTTGCCCTATTTGTGTACCAATTATGAAATATCAACATTCTTGAATGTTATAATGTGAAGAGGGAGCAATCTTGGGACCTAAGTTATCCCTTTCCTCGACCTATTTTTACCAACCCTCTTGTGCACCTTTTTCTTCAATGATTTTATTTTTCTTGCATAGCTTGGGTCACAAGCTTTCATTTATGCACCAATTACCCCTTAGAGATGAAACAATTTATTGTTCATCGAGGTTGGAATATCAAAGTTTCTTTCATTTTGATTTATCATGCATTTGCCAAGAAATGGGTGAGGGCTAATGAGGGGGTTAGAGCTTAGGCTAGGCTTTTGTCCACGTACTTTAATATATCACAAACAATTTTTGGCATTTTATCATAATAGCTCATGCTCTTTCTTTTCTTTTTGTTGCATAACCTCTTAAGGAAAAGTTTCAAGGCCTCTGCTCGAGAATGAGGAAAATAGGGGGCCTATATTAGTGACCGATAGTAGTCCACCTAAAGATGAGATATGAAACAAGGGAAATATGGAAGGTGATAAGTCTAGATTAGCATAGGCATGCAACATTAATCAACACCTCCTATCTTTGCTCCTCCTAAACAGTGGAAAGAAAGGCCTCAAGCAAGGTCATGTTGGACTAAGACAAGGGATAACTTGTGATCTATACTAGAATGCCCTTAAACATTAAATTGAAACACTTAGATTACAAATATGGTTGATGTACATTACAATGGGTGACCCATCTTCATCCAATAAGCTACATGCCATAAAGCACTAACCGAAGCATGGATGGAGAGCCCTTGAGGCTAACTATCTGTGGATCACAAAGGGTTGTTGGCTGGAAAACTCATCAAAATGGAAGAAATTTTCTCTCCGAGGGGTCAATGAGAAAATAGTTGGCTGCGACATGAGGCAATTCATTGTTGATCAGTGTTGAATCACTAGAGGTTTTTCTCTTAGCTAGCATTTGAATGAAAAAGAGTGGATTTAATTTTGCTCCAAAAAAGGGAGACACATTCATTGCAAATTCTAAGATTATCATTAGATTTAGAAGGCCCCAAAAACCCCCAAGGCCAGTTCTTAACTTGGTTTTGTTTATTCTATTGAGAAATCAAAGCATGGATCCACCCCCAACCAAAGCTCTTCTCCCAAATCCATTTTCCTCTCCTTATCCGGTGTGTTTTTTAAACTCATCAAGAGTTAGAATTCATAGTTTTGTAAGTTTGTTTTGTATATACAAGATGCCTAGTCTCTACATGCCAATGGATGTTAATTAATAACTCTAGAACAAGAGTAAAATTTGAGTTAAATGTCAAGTCATGACCATAAAACACCAATTAAGTTTGTTAATCTAGGTCATAGGTGCCTTTTTGGACATAGATGTATTATAATAAGAAACATTTATTATGCAAGTAATTCAAGTTGAAGTTGTGAAAGATTGAAATATGATGAAGAATAAAAAGATGGCTAATAGAAGTAAGATTATGTTGAAATTTTGATGTTCTATGTTGTTACAATCATTTAAATTTAGAACTTCTTTATGTTGTAAAATAAGTTAAGTAATTGTAGATAGAACATAAACCATATAAACCATATGCACAATGAAAGACAACCAAGAACTCAATGAGACACAGAGAAGTTAGGTCAATGGCCAGGGTAAAGCCCACAAGGGGAAGACCCAACCAGATTCTTCTTCTATTAGAAATCAATTGTTCAACACAGATACAAAGTACAATGAGAGAATGAAGAAGTCAACCCAAATCTGAAGAATATCTCTGATAGCAGTAGCTGATGAAAACACTGAATCACTTTGGATCACCAAGACCTGCTCTTACTCTCCAAGTCTCTCCCTCTCACAATCTCCAAGTCTCTCCAACTCTCTCTCAAGTTCGAATTCAAAATGCACAAGTGAATTGATATGATATGAGACACATATATATAGGAGGGGCAATGAATTATTGACATAAAGGAGGAGCAATACACATGCCTGGAGGAGGAGTTACATATGCCAAAATAGGATTGTAACTTATGCCATAAAGGAGAGGAGTGTAACTTATGCATTTAGGAGAGAAGTGCAACTTATGGATTAAAGAGGTGTAAGAGGAATCTTTTTATGATGAGTCATTAAAGTGTGTAAGAGAGTGTAAGAGTTGCGTAAGAGCATTAAAGAGAGAGAGGAATGAATCCATTAAGAGAGAGAGAATAACATATGCATTAATTGAGGGGAGTTACATATGACATGATTGAGAGACTTGAATTTCTTTTTAATAATAATAATAATAATAATAATGATGATGATGATGATAATATTGATGATTAAGTCGAAATTGAACTATTAGGGTTGGTTGATGATCAAAAGGGGTTTTCCATCAACAATACTTGATTACCAATTGACGCAAGGTGATTTACTATTTTTGGAAAGTCGTACTTGAGACTTTAGACTTTCTATTTTTAGAAATTCTATTTTTTGGACTTTCTATTTTTAGAAATTCAGCCCTGAGCTACCAATTTTCAACACTCCCTCTTAGCTAGGGAGGAATTTCTTTCTGCAAAAAAGAGTTGTGCTTTCTCTGCTCATCTCTATTCATCTCTTCTTTGTATCATCTGCAACAATGATGTCTCACTCTAATGAAGAAGAATCATCATAAGGGAGATTCATCCATCACCCTATATTCACTTGGGGACAATGCCACTTGCCAACATATGACAAGGATCTCGCACAACCAAGTCTCATCTCAACTTGGGGGGATCCACTTGTCAACATATGACAAGGATCTCGCACATCCAAGGCTCATCTCTGCTTGGGGGGATTCACTTGTCAACACATGACAAGGATTTTGCACATCCAAGGATCATCACTGCTTGGGAGGATCCACTTGTCAACACATGACAAGGATCTCGCACATCCAAGGCTCATCACCACTTGGGGGGATCCACTTGTCAACACATGACAAGGATCTCAGACATCCAAGTCTCATTAAATGTCAAGTGGTGGAACATTTGCATCCTAGACAAGTCTCACTACACCTATTGGCCAGATAGGCGGCTCTTCCCACGTCCCACACTGTGGGTCAAATGCATACTGAGGCCTACTCTTGTGGCACACAGTACACAAAAGGTCCCTCATGCTCAGGAGCTTTCTGGCATCATTCCCTAATCTTGTGAGTTGTGACAGGGGGGAAAGACAGCTTAGTGTTCTCAATCAACTGTGATTGCTTCTCGGAAGGGTCACGTCCATAAGTCCAAGTTTCTCTCTAAAAACCAAGAACTTTGCTTTCGGTAAAGGCTTGGTAAGAATGTCAGCTATTTGATCATCAGTCACAATATGATGGAGTCTCACTGCTCCTCTCTGCACCATATCCTGGATATAGTGATATTTGATCTCAATGTGCTTGGATTTGTCATGGAACATAGTATTTTTTGCAAGACGAATCCCACTCTTACTGTCACAATATATACTATTGTGTCTGGAACTTGCCCAAATATCTCTCCAAAGAGCTTCCTCATCCATATTGCCTCACAGCTAGCCATGCTAGCAGCAATGTACTCAACTTCAGCTATATTCAATGCAACAGAATTATGTTTTCTGCTCATCCAAGAGATCTTGGCAGATCCCAAGTTAAAGCAACACCTAGAAGTGCTCTTTGTATCAAGAGAGTTACCAACCCACTCAACATCAGTATATCCATGAAGTCTTACATTTTTAGCAGTATATCTCAATCCAAGATTGATGGTCCCATGCAAGTATATCAACACATGTTTTGCAGCAATCTAGTTTGCATGTGATCGCTTAATCGTATATTGGCTCAGAGTATTGACCGCAAAACATATGTCCAGTTAGTGTTCACTAAGAACATCAGTTCCCCAATCAATTGATGATACTCAAAAGGATATCCCAAATCAGGACCTACAACTTCACCACATAGCTTCTTGAAATTCATTTCCATTGGAGAATTCATGGACTTGCATTAAGTCATACCAAATCATTCCGGTAGGTTGATAACATATTTTTCTTGAGAAAGGAAAATCTCATTAGGTCTCTACCATACTTCAAGACCCAGAAAGTAGTGCATCAAATGAAGATCTTTCATTTCAAATTCAGAAGCTAACTCCCTCTTACACTGGAGGATAAGAGGTTCACCACCGGTCAGAAATAAATCATAAACATATAATACCAAAATCAAAATGCATACCTAGGATTATCTTGAAGTAAATATTTGGATCAACATTACTTCTAGTAAAACCAAGCTTCATCAAGAAGCTACCAAAGCGGGCATACCAAGCTCTTGGAGCTTACTTCAAACCATAGAGGGCTTTCTTCAATCTGCACACATGAGCTTTCAGGTCATGTACTTCAAAGCCTTGTGGTTGCTCCACAAATACTTCTTCCTTGAGGAAGTCATGCAAAAAAACAATCTTCTCATTCATTTGGTGAAGGGGCCATCCTTGGCTACCAGCTATAGCCACAATAGATGGGATGGTTGTATAATGGGCAACGGACTCTTTCTGAGAGAACCCTCTAGCCACATATCTAGCTTTATATTTTTCAATACTACCATCAGCACCATGTTTAATTTTATACACCCATTTAGAAGACACAACAGATTTACCTTGTGGTCTTGGAACCACTTCCCATACATCATTATGAATGATGGACTCATATTCTTCAGCCATTGCATCTTTCCACAATTGATCTTTCATTGCTTCTTCAAAAGTGCATGGTTCAACCTAAATAATGTTGCAAATGGTTATCACGTATTCCTAGAACCGGCATGGTTTCTTGCTTTCTCTGAAGGTTCCTTCGGGAGCAACATGTCTATCAACATCCTGTAAAGTGTCACGAAACCATAATAATCTTTTTCTAGCACATGGAGAAGAATCCAAGGAGTCCATGGGATCCATGGGTTCATCAGCAAGATTTGGCTTAGGCTTGGGATCTTCTTATGCATCCAAGGCATCATCTTGTCTTTCAACATTAGCAGCAAGAGGAGTGTCTATGGCTTTTCAAAGAGCTACATCTTCATCAAATGTTATATCTCTACTAAACTCTATATTTCTTTGTCTAGGTACATATATTCTATAAGCTTTAGAATTTTCACAATAACCAACAATCATACCTTTCTTACTTGAAACTTCCAGCTTGGTACTCTTTTCCTTTGGCACATAAAAGTAGACAGGGTAGTCAAAGATCCTTAAATGCCCATTTTGTTTTGGTTTATATCGTACGATGGTTTCTTTCCTGATTCCAACTTCTTTGAAGAAGTCTTGAGCTCTTGTCCACTTCATGTCCACTCAAGTCATGACATGCCTCGACACCTTCCTTAATCTTGATACCAAAGAAGCAAACATCGCGATCGGGATTAAATCGGCGAGGGGAAAAAATCGGAAAAAATCGTAAAAAACGGGAAAAAATCGGTAAAAATCGGGAAAAAATCGGCACATACAAAAATATTCATTTTTTTTCAATTTTTTTAATATCTAAAGCACCCACAACATAAAATAAATGCATTGACACATAAATATGAAAAAAAAACTAATATATAAGACGTGTAATATCATGTCTAGTGCTACATCACACATAATAGTGAATCATGTCTTGAATACTAAGTCCTGAGTCTCAACTCAACCTCAAAATATCAACAAAAAATATATTAATGTATCTCATATCATGAGTCATAATGTTATATACAAAGGAATGCACCGAATAACCTATACTACTGATTTCCTCTGCCCCTCTTGCGAGAAAATGTAACAGCTTTCCCTCTGGACGAAGTAGCTGGCGGGGCTGGCAATGGACTCTGTTGTGCTCTAGATCCTGAAGCACCAGGAGCTAAAGGAGGCAGACCACGTCCTCTACCGGTAGCAGGGGTAGGTGGTGTCACCTCCTCCTCTTGCTGTTGCTCCTCCTCCTCCTCCTCATGAAACTCATCATTGATTCATCGCTACTAGAAATGGGATCATCAACAAGAGATACATAAACATCATCTAGCTCAAAGTCTTCAGACTTGGATTGCTCAACCTTATAACATGATAGAAATTGAAAAAGTTTAACATGCCTAACCAATGATTTTGGTTTGAGTGAAAGGTTCATCTCCTCAACCTTAAAATGCGGTAGAAAAAGATTAACATGCCTAACCAGTTGTTTTCCTTTGAGTGAAGGGTACATTCTTGTTAAGGCCATAGTAGGGGAGTTCAACAATCAATACCACCAACATCAACAAAGTTCAACAATCAATGCCACCAACATCAAGGTTCTTAAAGGACTTCATACTCTTGATCAAATGCCAATCTCATACCCTTATACATAATAGAATCAAATGGAAACAATGCAAATCCCCAAACCATGAAACCCTGAAAACCATTAAGTCTGCTGAATTTTGAGTGAAATCTAAAATTCTAGTTTCTCCATATGAAATCCAATGAGGTCGAAACCACTCTTAAACATCCTGAGTCATTTCATGGTAATGTTAAAAATATCACTTTTACTTTAAGAATTTAACATTACCATTAACTGCCAAAAGGGTGTGTCAGGAAAATGAGAGGGCTGCAAAAATGACCCAAAAAAAAATCGATTTTTGAACTTATAGGGTTGTTGTTTGATGGGCCCACGATTTTTACCAAAAAAATCGCGATTTTTTGATCGGCGATTTTTTCAAAAAATCGGGAAAAAATCACCGGTAAAATTGTTGAGTTGAAAAAATCGCGATTTTTTGAAAAAATCGCGATAAAATCACGATGTTTGCTTCTTTGCTTGATACAAAGGACTTGGTTCTCATATTCATCAAATGTACCTATTGATCCCAAAACAAGAGCAAGAGCAATAGTAGCAGAGTAAATAAACATAATGAAAGTATACTTGGTGATGAGGCAAGTATTTCTTTCTTTTCTAGATGTGGGAGTGGCTCTTTCATTATCCTTGCACCAACGTCCTCTTGGAGTTTACTCTTCCTACACTATTCTGCACCCTGATGATCTTCAGGATCTGATTTTCTTGATTGCATTCTCATCAAGAACAAAGAATCATTCAAATACTCCTGTAGGAAAAATAACCAATGATCTATAAAGATAGATCTAACTAAACAAGAACAGTGACACAAAGAAACAACATAAGACTTGAAAATACTTTAGGATTGAAGGAAGTTCTTAGCTCCCTCTTGATCTGGTCTCTACAGGTTACGATTGTCCATAAGTCATATGTCATTAGCAGAAGAAATGCATCTTCTTGATCACCACTTGGCAAAATCCATCATGATCCACTCTAATCTCAGGTATTTTAGAAACCACATTTCTCACATGAGGTAATGTTTTATAATGAAGATGAGTGAACTTTTTGTGCCACGGTTTATATTGATAATAACTTATTATGAATCAATGCATGGATTAGTCTTCCATTGATTTTATACAGATCTTCAAATCTAGATCTCAGAGTGAAGGCATGTAATGATAATTATACATACTGACTTCATTGTCTACAATGATACTAGTTATAATCCAATTTTTATTGTTGTGAAAGAGGTTAATTTAGAAAACTATCATTCCATCTTTTGCAAAAGTCATGATTTTTACCTACAGCCACTATTGTTAGTAAACTTTAATATCGAAATTACCAAAACCCATAAGATTATGACTATTCTCTTATAATGAGAGAAAGTCAAAATCCCCCTATCTTCAACATTTAATTTCTATCAGTTATTCTTTCATAACTTTCTGTGCATTATACTTCTTTTCAAGACAACACTTTCTTGAACATGCATAAACAGAAATAAAACCACTCTTTACTTTTGCATGCATTAACAAGTACCAAAACCACAACTATTAAACACATATAACACCTTAATTACTATCTGCAAAATTACTATCATATCTTGGGTTTTTTGAATTCTTGGAAAAACGGTAGCAACAAAATTTCAACAACAAAATTTCAGCAGTAAAATTTCAATGGTAAAATTTCAGCAGTAAATTTCAAAAATAAAATTTTAGCAGTAAATTTCAGCAATCGAATTTCAACTATAAAATTCAGCATTAAAATTCCAGCTATAAATTTCAGCAGTAGAATTTCATCTATAAAATTTAGCAGTAAAATTACAGCTGTAAATTTCAGCAATAAAATTTCAACAGTAAATTTCAACAATAGAATTTCAACTATAAAATTCAGCAGTAAGATTTCAGCTGTAAATTTCAGCAATAAAAGAGATATTTCAGTGGAAAATGAGCAGAAAGTAGAAGAAACAACAAGAGATATTTCAGCAAAAAAACAAAGCTGCAAATGGAGCAGACAACAAGAGATATTTCAGCAGAAAAAAGAGTTGCCAATGTAGTGGACAACAAGAGATATTTCAACAAAAAGAGCGCTGCAAATGGAGCGGACAGGAAGAGATATTCCAACAGAGAGAGATGCAAATGGAGTTTGTCTTCTTGAGCTTGTTTTCACCAAAGCTTTGATACCATGTTGAAATTTTGATGTTCTATGTTGTTACAATCACTTAAATCCAAAACTTCTTTATGTTGTAAAATAAGTTAAGTAATTGTAGATAGAACATAAACCATATGCACAATGAAAGACAACCAAGGACTCAATGAGACACAGAGAAGTTGGGTCAATAACCAGGGCAAATCCCACAAGGGAAAAGCCCAACCAAATTCTTCTTCTATTAGAAATCAATTGTTCTACAGAGATACAAAGTATAATGAAAGAATGAAGTTCACCAAAATCTGAAGAATATCTATGATAGCAATAGCTGATGCAAACACTGAATCACTTTGACTCTCCAAGATATGCACTTACTCTCCAAATCTCTCTCTCACAATCTCCTTCAAGTCTCTCCAACTCTCTCTCAAGTTCGAATTCACAATGCACAAGTAAGTGAGGTGAGATGATATGAGACACACATATATAGGAGGGGAAATGAATTATTGACATAAAGGAGTAGCAATACACATGCCTTGAGGAGGAGTTACATATGCCAAAATAGGATTGTAACTTATGCCAAAAAGGAAAGGAGTGTAACTTATGCATTTAGGAGAGAAGTGTAACTTATGCACTAAAGAGGTGTAAGAGGAATCTTTTTAGAAATCAACCAAATTTTTCTTCTATTAGAAATCAATTGTTCAGCAGAGATACAAAGTACAATGAGAGAATGAAGAAGTTCACCCAAATCTGACGAATATCTCTAATAGCAGTAGCTGATGCAAACATTGAATCACTTTAGCTCTCCAAGATCTACTCTTACTCTCCAAATCTCTCTCTCTCACAATCTCCTTCAAGTCTGCCCAACTCTCTCTCAAGTTCGAATTCACAATGCACAAGTAAGTGAGGTGAGATGATATGAGACACATATATATAGGAGGGGCAATGAATTATTGACATAAAGGAGTAGCAACACACATGCCTTGAGGAGGAGTTACATAAGCCAAAATAGGATTGTAACTTATGCCCTAAAGGAGAGGAGTGTAACTTATGCATTTAGGAGAGAAGTGTAACTTATGCATTAAATAGGTGTAAGAGAAATCTTTTTATGACAAGTCATTAAAGTGTGCAAGAGAGTGTAAGAGGTGTGTGAGAGCATTAAAGAGAGAGGAATGAATCCATTAAGAGAGAGAGAGTAACATATGCACTAATTGAGGGGAGTTACATATGACATGATTGAGAGACTTGAATTTCTTTTTAATAATAATATAATAAATTATAATATCATAAGAATAATAGTAAAAATAATAATGATAATATTGATGATTAAGTCAAAATTGAACTATTAGGATTGATTGATTATCAGAAGGTGTTTTCCATCAACAATACTTGATTACCAATTGATGCAAGGTGATTTACTATTTTTGGAAAGCCATACTTGAGACTTTCAACTTTCTATTTTTAGAAATTCTGATTTACTATTTTTGGAAAGTCATACTTGAGACTTTCGACTTTCTATTTTTAGAAATTCTATTTTTTGGACTTTCAACTTTTAGAAATTCATCCATGAGCT
Source organism: Pinus albicaulis (assembly GCA_034641835.2). Taxonomy (NCBI): domain Eukaryota; kingdom Viridiplantae; phylum Streptophyta; class Pinopsida; order Pinales; family Pinaceae; genus Pinus; species Pinus albicaulis. The sequence continues at coordinate 298,984,840 of CM076584.1, read as the reverse complement.
ACCAATTTTCAACATATTAAAGAAATCAAACTCTTGGACAATAACTAAATAGGCAAAGACATAACAACGAGATGAGGAACATTGAATTAAAATCATTTTTTAATGGTTGACACAAAAACAAGGAAAAGAGAAATGATACAACATCAACACAAGAAGAAATAAAGATAAAGAATGAAGCAACAAAAGCAAGGTAAGTACAACAATGGCAAAAGGGAATATTTTGTGTCATAAAAATTACAAGCCTATTAAGTAACATTCTAAAAGTCCTCCCTTGATATTATTTGCTGAAATTTATGTTGAGATGATGGTGAGGTAGTATTGGTCCTATGTTAACTTGAGTAAAATAAAAATTGGGCAAAATTAGCTCCAATAAAAGAGATATTTTAAATGTTTGAGAAAATTATTGTACCTTAGTGAAGCCATGATGATGTAATTGGAGACATGGTTGTAAGAAATATATTGAGGCATGTGTGCCCCATTTGTTGTCATGTTAAAAGATATGGTAAGACCCAAAGAAAGGCAAGATTTACCCTAGGTTTCATGGTAAGATTTGTGACAAACCATTTCTAGGCATGCATATTTTCCATGGCGCCCTAGTGACCATATTGAATGAAGTTGCTATCTCCAAAGAGGATAAATTTTCCATCAAGTTGTGGAATAAACCACATCGGTACTTACAAGGGTGATTAGGTGTACCCATATTCAGACTTGATGAATTTAAGTCATTGACAAGATATTCTAACTTTAGAGGGTTGTTACTGCCTAAAACTACAAGTCTTAATCCACACTTTCATGAGCTTTCTTCTCTCACTAGCACAACAAAAGTACTTTGGAGTTTAGTGGCAATTACAAGTTGCAAAGAGAGACTTAGAGGTCATCCACCTTGTTCCATTTTGCTTAAGCATCATTCATCATCCAAATGGCAAGAAGAAAGGTGTAGGACTATTGTTAGTTTAATGGAGACTTTTCAAATGCATATCTCACTATGTGGTTCCATTTGTGCATATTTGCAACATATTGGACGTCCAACATATGAGACATGGTAAGCAAATGGGTTAGTGATCTGTAAACAGTTCCCCACAACAAATATGATAAAAATAGACTAAAAGCTAAAATCTATACTCTGGGGGTTAAGGTTCCTTAAATTTCTAGATTTATTAATTATTATTTTTTGCTTATGCATGTAATAGATAAAATATGAAAAATAGAGAATAGTGAAATACACACACCAATCACGAAGAACACTGAGATATGATCTAGGAAACTCTCTTAGGAGAAAACGTAACTAGAAAGTAAGGTCACTCAATCTCTTTTGTGTAGAATGGAAATGATGTAAGTACAAAGGAGAAGGCATTTTAAGTGGAGTTACCTGAGACCCGTGGCCATCGGCTACTACATAACACAAAAATCCTCTATTATGCTCTCTAGCTATCCACTCTTAGCTATTCTACACTACCATGGAACAAAATTCAAGCAAATAGAATGGAACCCCTTTTCCTCCTAGTGGCTTGGTTATAGCACAACTCGATAGCCAACTAGGGGTTAAATTTGACCCATTTAACCCTCAACGTGAGTTACAACTCAAACCTTCTATATTCTTCTTCATAGAGTTCACATGGCTAGCCCCTTTTCCATAAGTAACAAGGGTTGGCGTGGCTTCCTCTTGAATTATAGTAGTCAATCACGATAGGTCAACTTCTAAGAGGTATAACTTTCTCACATGAGCTCTGATCGAGGTAATTCTTGCGTCATTGGAAAGGTATCGATGTGAAAATTATGGAATCTAGGTCCATAGTAATTTTGGTATCACAAAAGTGGTCATTTAATCCCTCAAATTGGTTCTAAAGTTTTTCACCCCAAATTTTCCAAACTAGGATCGTCGGTAAAAAACAGTATTCCACGGGGACGTGTCCCCCAGGGTGGGGGACGCGCCCCGGCGCTCCCCCACATCCCGGGGACGGGGAAACTCTTGGGGAAACTCCGGAGGGGGGCGTTTTTTGGGTAGCAAAACGCGACTCCCTTGAAGGGGGATAGGGGGACGCCGAGGGGACGCCTGGGGGACGTCGGGGGGACGCTTGGGGGACGTCGGGGGGACGAGGGGACGCCTGGGGGACATATCGGCGTCCCCCCATTTTTTTGCCTAATAATTTTTATAAAACATTAAAAATTTAAAAAAATACAAATTTAAATATATGACAAATTAAAAAAAAGAAAAGAAAAAAAAAAGGAGAACTTAAACTATATTAAAACATCAAACTTGTTAAAACTTAAAAATTAAATTAAATTAATTAATTAAATTATTGTAAAATTTAAATAAAATTTTTTAAAATGAAATTATATTAAACCTATATGGTATAAGTTTATGTGCATTGCATAATTTGAATTTCAATTGTCAAATGATGAATTTATTAATTTAATTTAGATGTACCTTGCATCATGCCAAATGATGATTCATGAATTTAGATGGAACATTGCATAATGTCAAATGATGGATTCAATTTAGTAATTTACTTTAAGAATCTAGTTTCATAAATTTAAATTATAATGCAAAAATGTAAAATGATAATTCATAAATGAATCAATGATAATAGTCTAATATGCAATGATGATCATATTTATTCTTTAGATGTACAATGAATAATTATTTAAATTTTCTATTTAGTTATTTTTAATAATTTTTAATTTTAAAATTTTTATGACGTTGACGTCCCCCCGTTTCCCCGAAAATTCCCCAAATTTTGGGGTTGCTTATATACGTCCCCCTTGTGCGTATCCCCGCTCCCGTGTTTCCCCGTCCCGGAAACTTGGTGGAACATTGGTAAAAAAGACCCTGCAAATTGATTCCTCCAATTTCCCACTCTCAAAGCATTGAGATGGATGACAAATAATACAATGATCCAAACTAGATCAATTAGTGAGCATAGAAAGAGGAACATGCTTCTTAGAATGATGCCTGCCTAAGTTTGAATGCCTTCTTCAAGGAGATAGCTAAGGCATGTTGGAGGCAAGGGGTGAGACATAACCTTAACAGGGGAGCTTCCATGTATTTGGTGGCAAATTTCCCCTTTAAGGAGAACATATGGGGGTAAGGACATTATTTAATCCATTTTCACATATTTGGAAACATTTCACCTTTTGGGGTATTTGTAGGTAATGACAGATTGTTCAAGGCTTTTTCTACATGTTTGGAGGTGTGTTTCACCAATAACATGGTTCTGAGTAGAGCAAATGGCGGAAATGATACCTATTTTTTCTTTTAGCAGCAAAAAAACACTCGATTTTGAAAGAGTGGTGATGCCAAAATCACCGTTTTTTTGTGTGCATATTTTCGGCTTGCTAATATTTTTATTTATGAAGCATGAATATTGTTTTAAAATGTTAGTGATTTTCATGCTTAACTTTGAAATGTATTGATGCAGCATCAACTTTTTTTTTAGAGTGGTGATTTTCATGTTGGTAATAAAACATAAAAACAAATTCAGAAAAACATGACAAACAAAACTCAGATAAAAAATATATATATAAAAAAAATAAAAATGTAAAAAAATAAAATTAACTTGTAAAAATAAAAAATTTAAAAATAAATAACTAAAATATTCGAAAATTATATTAAAAAAATTGAGGAAAAAAAAAAAAACAAACACATAATTTAAAGAAAAAAACAAAATTGAACCAAAAAAATAAAAAATAAAAACATCAAAAACATTTTATCTAAGTTATTAAAAAAAAACCATATAATTAAAATATATATATATATATTAAAATAGAAAATTTAAAAATAATTAAAATTAAAATACAAAAATAATTTAAATTTAAATTTAATATATATATATATATATATATGAAAAGAAAAAAACACAAATTTGAAAAAAAAAACAACTTTAAATTTGAAAAAGAAAATTAAAATAAAAAATAAAAATAAAAATAAAAACTATCATTAAAAATAAAAAATAATGAAAAAAAAACATTTGCAAATAAATAAAAAAACAAATATATATAAATTTTTATTTTTAATTAAACCATTTATAAAATTTAAAAATGAAAAATAAATAAATAAAAGATTTAAAAAAAATAAAATAAAATTCCAATTTAATAAATAAATTTTAAAAAATAATTAATCTAAAAATATTAAATTAAAAAAAAATAAAATAATAAATAAATAAATTTAAAATATAAAAATTGAATTAAAACAACAAAAAAAATTTAAATTTTTTGAAATTAAAAAGAAATAAATTCAAAATAAAAAATTAAATTAAAATATAAAAAAACAAATATTAAATCTACTAATCAAAACACCAATTAAAAAAATTAAAATACAATATTAAATTAAATTTAAAAAAAAAATAAAAACAATTAAAAAAATTTAAAAAATATATATATATTTTCGCAACGATAAAGGTGGCACCGCCCAGGTGGTGGCAGAGGCCGTCCGTCCAGGCAAGCAACTCCCCGCCTGCCTAGCGGCCAGCCTCCGTCGCCACTTGGGCAGCGCCACCTTTACAGTTGCGAAATTATATATATATATATATATATAATTTTTTTTTTTTTTTTAATTTTTTAATTTTTTTTTAAATATTTTTTATTAAATTTTGTATTTTCTTTTTTCATATTTTTTCTTTATGATGATAATGATGATGATGTTAAAATGAAAATTTTCAATATTAAGCTTTTAAATTTAATTTTATAAAATTCATTAATTTTTTATTTTTATTTTTAATTAAATTTATTCATTTATTTAAATTTAATATTTAATTTTTATTTTTATTTTTATTTTTTTAATTACATAAAATTTTATATTTTTTATTTGAATTAAAGTTGTGTATTTTAAATTGAAATTTTTTTTTTTAAATTAATTTGTTTTTCAATTTTTTTTTTTTAATATTTTTTATTTATTTATTTTTTCCGTTGTCCATTTTTAATTGATTTTTAAACTTTTTAAATTTTCATTTTAACAATGTTTTTTTATTTTGTTTTATATTTTAAATTTATTTTTTATTTCAAAATTTATTTGTTTATCCATTTATTTATTAAAATTTGATTTGTTATTTTAAAATCTCCATGCCCAGACTGGAAGGAGGCCTGAACTTCAAGAATCTCAGCCTTCAAAATCTTGCGTTGGGAGCAAAGCTGATCTGGAGGATCATCGCACCCAATCCGGGGTGGGCTCAGCGTGCTTTGTGGAAGAAATATTTTCATGGAAAGAGGAAAAGATGCTTGGACCAGCCTGTTGTCAAGCCCAGCTCGTCAATTCAAAAGCTCTGTGCAAAAGCCTCCTCCCTAATCTGTCAATATGCCCACTGGATTCCGGGCAATGGCAAGCAAATTCGAATCTGGGAGGATAGGATTATGGGATGTGAGCCTCTGGAGAATGACAGTTCACTGCACTCGTTGAAAGATTGGATGCATAGAGCTGGCCATTTCACTCTGTGGGATATCTCAATCTGGGATAAAGGAGATTGGCATAGCTGGATCAACTTCGTGGTGCCCCCGAACCTCTCTAGTGAGCTTGCCTCTTTCCTCGACTTCTTAAATGGGAAGGCCCCCTTGCACTGCAGAAAAGTCGATGTTCGAAGCTGGGGTCCGTCCCCAGGGCATTACTCGGTTTCCCAGGGCTACAGACAGCTCTCTGCAATCCCCCATGTCCCTCCAGATCCGTCTCCCTGGAGAGGATTATGGATGCATCCTTCGCTGCCTAAAATAGATTTTTTTTGCTGGCTTCTATGCCACCAGCGGATTCTAACGGAGGACAGATTAATGAAAAGAGGATACTACGGTCCATCCCGGTGCTCGATGTGTGGTGAATGTGCTGAAACTGCTGCGCATTTGATGCTTCATTGCAAGTTCGTGACAGCTCTTTGGGTTGAGGCTTTAGGTCCCTGGGATCTGGACTTCGCCCTTCCGTATGGCATACAGGATTTATTTTCTAATTGGCTGCGCTCCTTCCCTGGAGGCCCCCCACAGAACACGCACCTCAAAAAAGCCTGGCGCATCCTTCCTAAAATCATCAGTTGGCATACCTGGTTAGAGAGAAACCGGCGGATCTTCAGTGATAAGCGTAGCGATCCCAAGAGCATCTGGCTCAAAATCAAAGCGCAATTAAAAGAATGTATGGGGGAGTTTCTCAGTGAAGCTAGTCTGAGGGAGCACGAGGCTGTTTGGTGCGATCACCTGGAGCTTCGATTCGCTGCTTTGGACAGGCCGCCCTTTCCACTTTTCGACTGGCAAATTAGGCTCAGCGCTCCTGAATTCCTGTCTTTTTGCTCACAACAGGCGCAGTGGATTCTTTCATTTGATGGTGCAGCGAAAAGAAATCCGGGCAGATCCGGAGCTGGAGGGGTTATAAAAAATGCAGATGGGGTCAAAGTTATCAGTTACACCTGGGGTATTGGCTACAATACTAGCATCCAGGCCGAAGCTCTGGCGCTACTTCAAGGCCTTAAACAACTCAAATCGCTTGGTATTCTAGCAGCGTTGGTTTTGGGAGATTCCCAATCCATCATTAAAACTATGGTTGACAGCACCTTCCCCTCTGATTTAAGATTGTCCAGACTGATTCGAAGAATAAGAGTATTGTCGAACTCCTTCCAGTCCCTGAATTTCTACCATGTTAAGAGAGACAATAATACAGAAGCTGATGCTGAAGCTAACAAAGCGGTTTCCCTCCCACTCGGAGTCATAGTCAGAGATGGAGTCGAAAGCTGGGATCCTGTTCCTTAAATGACTGATTATGTTTTACTGTTTGTTACTAAAGCAGTTTGTCTGCGTATTTAAAGAGGGAAAGATTGAGGCGGCTGCCCGAAAAATAGAATGTAACAATCCCTGGAAGTGCATAGAAAAAGAGGCTTCGGTCCTGCTCATGGACAATGCTGGATCCTGCTCTCCATTTTGTAACCAGTCCTGAGGTCCTTTGGCCAGTATTAATATAATCAACTATCCGTTCCTGTTAAAAAAAAAAAAAAAATTTGATTTGTTATTTTAATATGAAATTTTTTTAAATATTTAATAAAATCTAATATATATATTTTTAATTTAAGTTCATATATATATATATATATATATATAAAATTTATTTTTAAAATTTATTTGTTTTTTTAATATTTTTTTTTTAAATTTAATATTTTTATTGTATTTTATTTTTCATTTTTTATTTTTAATTAAATTTTCATTTTATTTTTTTAATTTTAATTTAAATAATTTTTTTTTTTTTTTAAGTTTTAGATTTATTAAAATTTAATATAGTTTTTTAAATTTATTCTTTTGTTTCAAATTTAATAAACATTTTTTTTTTTTTTAATTTAATTTGTACATTTTATTTTTTATAATTTTCTTCTTTTTCAAACTTTTTTCTTTTTTCTTTTTTTTTTAATTTAACAATTTTATTTTGTTTTTATTTTTATTTTTTTTATTTCTATATATTTTTAAATTTTAATCTTTAAAATGTTTTTTATTTTTTAAATTTTAGGTTTTTTTTAATGTTTGAATTTTAAATTTTGATCTTTAAAATGTTTTTTATTTTTTAAAATTTATTTTTGTTTCTTAAATTTTAGGTTTTTTTTAATGTTTGAATTTTAAAAAAAAATAATAATAATTTAAAAAAAGATAATGAAGTTTGTTTTTTTGCAATTATTTTAATTTATTTTTAATATAATTTTTTATTATTCTAAAATTTTTGTTTAACCACTTTTTGTTTTCGGGGTGGTTTTTGCACAAATTTTTTGTCAAAAATTTACTCCGAAAAAAAACCCGGTTATTCCACAATACAATGTTTCATTTTCAGAGTGTTTTTTGCACCGCAAAAAATTTGACTTTTACTTGCATTTTTTACAAATGTTGAAAAGTTACCAAAAAAAAGAAAAAAAGAAAAAAAAAAAAGAATATATATATATATATATATATATATATATATTTCATAATACAACTTTTCATTTTCGAGTTGTTTTTTCATGGTTTTTTGATGTTTTTTTTGTTAGAGTTCCCGTTTTGAGGTAATAGTTCCCGTTTCATAGGTAACTGTGTTCAATGAGGAGGGATTTGGGGCATGAATGCTTTATTCGAGGCATTTTCTACATATCTGGAGAAAAGATCTATGAATGAAGAGATGCCATGCAACATCGTTGACATGATCAAACTCTCAAAAGAATAATAAATGCATGTCTTAAAAGGATCCCATGGAATATAAATATGACAAGTGGCAATGTGGATCCATTTTATTCACTCAAAAACTCGAGGAGGATTTTTGGGCCTACTAAAAAGAAATATTATCATTAAATTAGGGTTTAATTTGAAGGATATTTATAGAAGAGAAGATTCATTTGCTAAAGCTTGGATGCATTTGTGGGAATCCCCTCCAAACTTAGTTGAGAACATTTTGGAAGCAGTTAATGGAGAAGTTCAATGTGAGGTTTTCCATCTCTTTTTCTTTTACATGAATGTTTGTGGTTTTTTGCAAGGATTACAATTGTTTTTGAATAAAGGTGATCTTGCTCCACTAAGAGGACATTAGGGTTGAGTTGAAGCCCTCCTGTAACTATTGATGCGACCTTGGATAACTAAAGGATTTCACTGGCATTATTTTCTAGTTAGGGTTGTTCACTCCATGTTTGAAGGTTGTTTTACCTTGGGAATAAGATTAAGTGTGGCATGTTATGGCTCTCTTGATCTTGTGATGAAATCATATTTGAAGTTGTGATGTATTGATTGTCGTTTGTTCAATAAGGAGGTTTGCATACTTTGTCTATGGTTTCATTTGTGGATATTCCTTTACTATTTAGGGTTGCAAGTTATTGCTTGGATGAAATGTGAAGATTGTGATGGTGCATCTTGCATAAGGGTTCTCACTTATTTTTGAATAATCTGAAAATCTAATCTAGACTAATTATGGCACATTAGCTAATGGCTTAATTACATCTTATTTGCAATACGCAAACCCTCTTACACTTTGATCTTGACTCCACTACCCAATTAGAGAGGCATTGATCCTAGCAACCCACCATTTATTCATTTCTAAAGAATATCCTTTTCTAAGGTTTTTCCCTTGTGTCGAAAATGAACCAACCTAAAGTGAGGAAGATTTGTGGTGACAATGAGCAATCTTCACAAGTGCCTCCAGAGTTGCACTTTGTTCAAGGACTTGAATATCTTTGAGTGCAGGTTTGGAAGGTAATAAAGGTTATGAACACAAAAACTTGAAATGAGCATGACATAGATTGGTACCAAGTTTCTCTCTTATTCAAGGAGTTGAATTCTAGAATAGCAACATTTTAGACAAAGTGTACAATAAGAGGTTTCTTAGAAAAACAAAAAATACAATAGTTGATGAACCATGTATTTTGGTGGATGGTTACTTTTTTATATGGACATCAAAATAAAACCAACCTAGATCCATCTAACTCTGGATCTATCATGCGCCGAGAGTGATCAAATCTCTCGAGGTGCAAACCTATTTTTTGAGTGCAAAACTTGAGGAAAGTTTTGCACCTCGAGAGATTTGATCCCTCTCGGCGCATGATAGATCCAGAGTTAGATGGATCTAGGCTGGTTCCAGTCGGAGGCATCAACGTCACATTTTTCAGATTATTAAAATTTTTGTATATTTTTGAGATGTAAGATGGATCTAGGCTGGTTTCAGTCGTGTGCTGCTAGGGAAAATAAAATATTAATATAAATATCAAATATAAATATTTGAGATGTAAGATGGATCTAGGCTGTCAAAGATATGATTAATTTTATCAGTAATATGTAAATATATCAAATATTAATATAATCATTTTAAATATGCTAAATATTTCTGAGATTAACTTGGTCATTTTAATTTTAAATTTTCTTAGTTACCTCAGTTCGTTGAGATGATAATTATTGTTAATAACTATAATGATGAAAAACGATGAAATATTTTTTTTAAATGCAAAGTGACAATAATAGTGTTGAAAGATAGAAAATGTGATTAATAAGAACGTACTCATGTTACAATCAATCTCAAACTATTTTCTTCTACTATTCTTATTTCCTCCCTTGTTAGTTTTGTTATCTTTTCATATCGATTATACGAAGAAAAAAAATTTAAATCGTAAACCATTTAAATTTTTAGCTCGATCTGTTGTAGTAAACATGATACCTTGTTTCTCTTGCTCTCCAATATTAATAGCTTAAATTACTATAACACAAAAATCAATTTACATTGTTAGTAACTTTTTGTGCTTACACTAAAATCAATGCATATTGTTAATCCAATCACTTTAATATTAATGTATCGTCATATATCCAATTACATCAAATCATAAATCAACATATACATTGAAATCAATGCATTTAATGCAAGCAATCAAATAAGATTAGAAAATAACTTCTACATTGAAATCAATGCACCTAATGCAATCAATCAAATAAGATTAGAAACCAACATCTACACTAAAATCAATGCATTTACTCAAAGCAATCAAATAGGATTAGAAATCACCATCTACACTAAAATCAATGCATTTAGCACAAACAATAAAATAGTATTAGGAATAATCTACATTGAAATCAATGCATCTGGTGCAAGCAATCAAATATAATTATAAATCGACATCTAAATTGAAATCAACACATCCAGTGCAAGCAATCAAATAGTATTAGTAATCATCACCTACACTAAAATCAAAGCATCTAGTGCAAGTAATCATATATCATTAGAAATAAATATCTACACTAAAATCGATGCATCTAGTGCAAATAATCAAACAGGATTATAAATCACCATCTCCACTTAAATCAATCCATCTAGTGCAAGAAATATTCTTCCCTCTCTCCACCCTCCATCCATATCCCTCCATCTCTCCTTATATCTCCTTCTTCCCCCTTATCTCCATCTTTCCTTATTTGTCTCTTTATCTCAGCCCCAAACATACACGCTTTCTCTCTATCTCTCCCTTGTCACTCCTTCTCTCTCTCCACTTCTCACTCTCTATATCTCTTATTTCCTACATCTCTTGCCCTCCAACTCCATCTCTCTTATCGATCCCTCTCTCCTCCTCTCTCTCAAGTCCTCTCTCTCGTCCTTCCTCTCTCTCTCTCTCCCCTAAATCCCTCTCTCTTCCCCGATCTCTCTCTCTCTCTCTCTCTCTCTCTCTCTCTCCCCAATACTCTCTCTTCCCCCATCACTCTCCTCCTCTCTCTCATCCTTCCTCTCTCTCCCTTTCTCTCCCACCTCTCTCTCTTTCTTTTCCCTCCAATCCTCTCTCTTCCCCCATCTCTCTCTCTCTCTCTCTCTAATCCTCTCTCTTCCCCCATCCCTTTTTGTCTCTCTCTCTTTCCACCCCTCTCTCTCTCCAACTACATTACTATATCCCTTCCTCTCTCCTTCTCACTTCTTCTCTCCCCCTTCTTTCCATAGATCTTACTTTGTCTCTTTATCTCACCCCTAAACATATGCACTCTCTCTCCATCTCTCCCTTATCACTCTCTTTCTCTATTTCTTCTTAGTTATGTAAACTAATGAACATAAATATTCGTAAATATAAAGAAGATTATGGAGTAAATATGAAAAGAGGTTTTATTTACTTACCATACCTCTAGTTTATTTATATTTTTATTTATTTATCATACCCATTTTCTTTACTATGGTATTTGGCCGATAGGCTTGTTATATAATTAGATTTTTCTTTATAATCCTATTTGATATATTGTTATTTATTTACTCATTTTTATGCCTCTTTTATATTTATTTATTTACCATACCTCTTTATATCTATTTTATATTTATTTATTTATTTATCATACTTGTTTATACCTCTTTTTATATTTATTTATTACCCATGGTATTTGGCCCATTGTATCAATATTAATCTGTCCCAATGTATTCGTCCCATAGGTTTCATCTAAATAAAATCTCGTTTTTTGAGTTTTTTTAAATATAAAAAGGTTTATGGAGTAAATATAAAAAGAAGTTTTTATTTACTTACCATATATCTAGTTTATATATATTTTAATTTATTCACCATAGCTCTGGAGTAAGTATAAATTCATTTTACAAATATTTAATTAAAAGAAATATTAAAAGATTTTGGATTTTGATTGTTTGTGTTGAATTAACTCTTTCCTTTGATTTAGGAAATGGTATCACTTCTTTAGTAAAGAGTAAAGATGTTTAAAATTTTACTTAATTTGGAAATTCAATGTGGTAATTTTTTTGTTAAAGGTAAATTTATGATCCATTCAAATTCACGTATATAATTTACTATCCATTCAAATTATATAAATAATACATAATTAAAATAGAAATTGATATATGTCGTAGCACAATGCGATTTTTATTTTTTTTATTTTTTTTTAATTTAAATCTTAAGCGACATTTTGTATGAGGTCAGACCCACCCGACATCAAAGGTCATATTAACAGATGCGCTCTCAAATAAGAATAAAAAACAATGCTCATATTTTGTAGGTACAAATCTTGATAAAGAAAAACTAAAGATGTAGACAAAAGAAAATCCAAAGATGAATATATCAAATGAAGATTGGACTACTGTGGTTTCAATTCAACTTTGGAATCTACAGATCAAGAAAGCATAGTTGAAAGGAAGATGTTGCAACGGAGGGAGGTAGGGTTCCGGAGATCAAAAGCGAAGGAAAATGCGATGCAGTTTGGTTTTGGGTAACTCTGGTGCACATGACGCCCCATGCCAAGGGGAGCCTGTTTTCCTCTGCTCTTTTGGCCCCTGGTGTGACCTATCAATGATTATCTCTTGTTTCAAATGGTTATGTTCCAAAGTCCTGAAAATGGATGCAACAAGGACTCAATAGATTGGGTCACGTTCTAGACTCTGGCATTGTCTGCAGCCTGGTTCCATTACATTGATGCATGCCCATCTGGGTATTTGAAGCTAACCTCTCTAATTGGATGCGGTTTGAGGCGGAAGGGGTTCACAGATAATAGGTTTGTGCTATTTTTTAATGTTTTCTTATTATTTGTAAAATTCTCATTTGGGCATACATGGCAATTCAAGGTGGATAAATTGTCCAAGTTTAGAATTGTTGTTTTGTTAGCCAGATAAACTTTGCTCCATGGGAAATATGTTGGAAAATGTAACTAGTTTCGGTCTTCATAATTGTCATTGTACTCATGTCATTATGTATATCAGATATCTTATGTAACAAGCAAAAGAAGAAAGAAAAATATTATTTTCAAGCATGGGTTTCATGCTCCATTTGATTGGTCAATTAGATCAAGCATACATTTTATGCTTCTATGGTTTGTCAAGTCAAAAGAATATTTGTGACGAGCTAAGAGAGTAATTATCGTTTGTATAAGACCCATTTGTGCAAGTTGTAACATGTAAAAGATATTACTTTTGTGTCTCGAAAGTCATTTGTAAACTCCAAGACCAAGTCGGCCCTACCAGAGGAAGTTGACCTACAAGAGGCCTAATTCGACCTCATGAGAAGCATATATATAAAAGGAACTTCGACCTCATTAAGACACACACAACAATCAAGCTCGATCTACAATAAGAAGCAAGAAAAAGAGGAGCGAAGGTCAAGGAAAAGGAACAATCTCAAGCAGAAACCAAAAATTTGACTTTTGTACACATTTATGCTCACACGTGTGAGAAAGCTAGGGTTTATGCAATTTGTTGGGGGCTGAAGTTGCAGGTCCAAATTTTAGCCCTGAGGTAGAAGGTCGAAATTGTGATTTAGAGCAGATTAGAGGAGGTTTGACCTTTGTTGACTTGGTTGATCTTTGACTTGTTTGGAAGAGATTTTTGGAGGGCTATGTTACCGGATCCGCCACAGGGAGGTCTAGGATCCGTGGATCCAATCTAGATCTGGATCCGCCTAGATCCATGAAAAATATGCCAACGTGGCAGATCCATACTTGCAGGAAACAGATCTTATGCTGAGGAAATGAATCCCATGTTATGTAGACAGATCCTGCAGATTTCAAGAGGAATTTTTCGGTCAACTTGGTTGCTTTGATTGAGTCCAGGTCAACTTGGCTCCGAGTTTGAAAACACTTGCTGCACCTAAGGGGGTGGCTAGTTGTGCCTACACTTCTATCCCACTTTCTGACCACCCAGCTAGCTCGATGGCAAGGTTTGTGTTTCAAGTGTTGGGACTAGCTGAAGTGAACAGAATGGGCTGGATACACGCTAATTGGTTACCTGCTCATAGTATATGGAGCACCTGTTGCCTCCCAAAAGTCCAATAGTTGCCTCATGTGGGCCATGTCTAATTCACCTTATTTACTTGAACCAAAATCTGGATATAAGAATCACACCAATTAATGAATTGTCATACCATGTGATGCTTCTAGAAGGCTTCTTGTTGTAAAGAATGCATCATTCCTCCTCTTCCACAGTTAAAAATTAGAGTTTTTGATATCATGCACAAAAAAGACAAATATTTACGATTAATCCGAGAGGGTGTGTTTTTCTTCTTCCCTCCAGCATGTCGCCTCGCTCCCCAAACCTAAAAAAGAGTCTCTAGCATACTTGAGATCTATAAATATTAAAGTATTTCATGAGCTTTACAGAGTATCAAGGCATATTGTTCATAAACATGAGCCTTAATTATAATCTTTCTTAGCTTGATTGAAACTTGATCTAGATTGCTTCTTGGTCATACCCAACTGCTTCCTTCCTTTGTTGGAATCCCCAACACCTTTCCTGGGGAGCCATCCTAGTTTCTCCAGCTGATTATAATTCAGCGATAACCCTTGTCAATAATGGTTTCAGTTCTAAATGTTGTGATTTATAAATGGATTTAATTATTGAACTCAAAGTGTTTTTTTTTTTTTTTTACTTGACATATCCTTGTCGTATCCTGATCTTGGATTTTCAAAAATCTAACGGATCCAGATCTGTATCTGTATCTGTATCCGTATCCTGGTAACTTAGTTGGAGGGTTGACTTGGTGCTTGGAGGAGGTCTTGGTCTAGAGGTTTGGGTCTTGGATCTCTCATTTGAATTGATTCTATAAGAAGAGAAGAAGTTATTTCTGGGTTTTCCCCTTGGAGGGTTTTGCCCTGGCTTGGAGCCTATATTTTGTGTCCATTGTCTTTTATGATCTCCGTGGTTTATGATCTTGATAATTGTTTGATGAAAAGAATCTAATAAAGAATAAGAAGAAGCTAACATAAGTTCATAAGCAGTTATTAAGGATAGGAGAATTGTTTAAATCGCTGCCATACTAGATTCTCCAACACGATGAAGTCAGCAAGGGATCCATCCTCTGTGCATAAATGGATTTTTGACCCACGGAGAGCATCGTTCTACCCTTTGGGATATGCTCAGTCTGTATCTATGGATGTAATGGAGCAGAAAACATTTCAGGTCTTTATAAAGACCTTGAGTAGGAAATCTTGCTCCATTTGGACCAGCAGCTCCACTTCCATCACATTTTTAAAGCAAACCATTGAGAAAAAATGGGGGTTTCTTGCATTTTGTCATAGCCTGCGTTATGAAGGGAAGAGGCTCAGTGATTCTTCCCAGATCCAAGACTATAATATCAAAAGGAACTCAACAATAATTATGAACACAAGGCTGAGAGGAGCTACCTCAAGAGTTGGAGCTTCAAGCTCTACGAATCCAAATGGGAAACTTACCTCCTTGAAAGATGTCGTGAATGGAAAACCTTCCTCCCCAACAGAACAGATACAAAGCATTCTGGGCCCCTATATTGTTGATCAAATGGAGAATTCTCTAGCCATGGAAGTTGACCTTCCAAAGGTGAATACACTTTTCTCAGCTTTGCAATCCAAGGCGGTCATCAGTCGTTTTAATGGTTTCTGGCCCAAAGCAGAAGCCTTACATCAATGGATTCTCTCCTCTTGGACCCCAAACTGTGATTTCTATCTATGTTCCAAAGGTTGTTTTATTGTACAATTTGATACATAGGACTACAATTTCGCACTTAATTACGGGCCATGGTTTTCGGTAAAGCGGGACTCTTTATCACTCCATGGTTTCCTAAATTCGATGCAACAAATATAGTAGTCACAACATTACCGGTTTGGGTAAGGCTCGCAAATCTTCCTCTTCACTTTTGGCACCCGCAAGTCCTGGAAGGTATTAGTAATACATTGGGAAAATCCAAAAAGAGGGACATGGACAAAACAGAGGCATATTTACCTTTGCGAGAATTTGTGGGGAGATAGATCTCAGCAAAGGATTGACGGATCACATCATATTGAAACACAAAAACTTGAAGTGGACTCAAGTTCTAGACTATGAGAATATGGCATTCCGATGTCGTTCTTGCTTCCAAACAAGATATATGTAGAATGCTTGCCCCCAAGTTAAAAAGAAAAAAACAGCAAAGACAGGGATGGAGGTTCACAGATCCATACCTCTGAAGAAGAAGAAGAAGAAGACACAAAGAAGAATACAGCGAAAGAAGATGGGGGGCACCCAGGAAAAGAATGAAAACACTACTCACTTTCATAGTGGAACAGACTTAGCAGCTATCCAGGAGTCAGATCAACAAAAAAATCCAGTACACAGTGAGGATGGCACGGTGGGCACAAAGCGTGTCCATGCATCAGAAAGCTCTGATTCAGACAAAAAGCATCCTCCTAAGACAACTGAGTGCGATATGGCTCTAGTACTAGTGGATCCAAAAGCTGGGGATTGGCAACATGTCCAGAAAAGGAAAGGAAAGAAGGGGGAAACTGGTGATTTGTACTACTCATGATCCTCTCCTTTGTCTTGTATTTTCTGTATTTCTCTTTTTTCATTTTTTACTTCTCTACAAGGCTATTTTGACCACTACTTGCCGAATGCTTATAAGCATATGTAATGAAATTTTGTTTTTTCTATGATTGCCACACATGGATCTGGGTAGATCCGGGTGAATGCACACTTTTTGTGTGAATATACAAAATGTATTTTCTTCAAATATGAATGGAAGTAAGGGTTTCTTTTCTCAGGAAAAAAAAAAAACGAAGATTGGACTACTTAAAAAGGCATAGAAGAAGAAGCTTGAAGCGACAAAAGATGAAGATTAAATATGGAAATCACAATTATCCATTAAGGGAAAGTATGAAGGAACAGCCCCTACTTGTGATTATCATCATCTAAACTATGCAATTGCATAAATATATTATAATATGTTATTTAGTAGACTGTGGATAAATGTCTGTGACTCTATGTACAAAATTTTTAAATAATTACAAGGACAATGTGAAAAGTTGGGGATGAAGTTCTCATGGACACTGTTGAAAACTTGAGATATTTCATGAAAATTGTTATGATAATGATATTTTAATGATATTTTAACTATGGCATATTACTATGGTCAGCTAATGTTATATAAGGGGCCTATCATAGATTTGGAAATACACATTGCTAATGGAATGATTGCTGAGAATTTCCCCCAATGGAGTTTCTCCACTATAAACCCTCGATGTCCCTTATTATATGTGTAATAATGTGATTTAATTTGTATGCTATGCAGATTTATCATTTAATCCCAAGAATATGGCTACATCCCAAACATAATTTCCTGACTTTTGCCTCCTCTAAGAACCACTTTACAGCTTGTTCCATATTTATTATGATTCTGGTGAACAACTTTGCTTAATACAAGAACAAATGCATTAAAATAAACTTTATTAGCAATACAATGCCTCGTGATTCAATAGCCACATAAGGTTTTTGGAAGTTTATGCATGAAAAAAATGAAATCAGTCGTGACACTGTTCCAGCACTCAACTTTGACATACTTCATTGGTGTCTACTCATCGCATTGGCCACTTTTAGTCCTCTATTGACATAAATATGTTGCCTTCTTTCTTCTTAAACTCCATAGCATACTGGAACATAACTTACCTTCATCTTTAGGATTCTCTAGTACTATACACAATAATCTTTGATAATAATTCAGAAGGTTCCAGGATATGTAGACTTCATAATCACTTGATAGCTTATGCATCTACCAAATGGTTCTGGTATATACTTAATTCATCAGCTAGCCTGTGAGATATTCTTATGGTTTTTTTCATTGACATGGAGATGTCACATAACACCCACTTAGCAAAATAGTTTGAGTCCAAAGGCAGGAACAGTAAACTCTTGAGAAGCAACAGACCACAATAAGAATTTGGTGCATTGGATTCTAAAAGGAACTAAGATATGGAAAGTACCATCTATAGCAAATCTTGCTTAGCAAGACAAATCAATAATATGGAAATACTGAGACATTTTCTATGATTCTAGGATAAATCTATCAGGTTGGATGTTTGACTTCTTATTACCTATATATATTCTAGGGTTACCAACTCTAATTTATATAGGAGGATTGTATTGAGCACGGTTATTTTTCAACTAACAACTTAAGGAATCCCCATGGATAAATATTAAACGGAAAATTTATGACTAGGAAGCCCGGTGCAATACACACATACCTGACCATGTGAATTGTGGAGAAACCCCTCCTACGATCGGCAATTAAAAAGTCATAATCTGCAGAACTATCCTGAGGACTATAACTTCAAAATTTATTCTTGCATTTCTGTTTTAAATGTCAGGTGGATCTAATAGCACTTAGGAGAAAACAATTACAGAATTGGCACACTCTTCTGGAAAGTTCAACTGAATGCACACTATGTTGTTAACCATAGATGTAAAATTGGGTCAGAATGGCTAATCAGAGTACTCAGTGCATACACACTAAAAGCACTAATAACCTTGTTTTGACAAGATGCTTTCCATTATCACAGTACCACAAGCATGCCCTTCCACAATTTGGGAATAATATAATGCAGTGTAGCCAACTTACAATTCTCAAGAAAGATTCCTTCGGCTAAGAAGCTGTGTGTGGGGTACTATTTCACCAAAATCCCCTAGGCAATGCACCTGGACACAACTACTTGAAACATACCGCTTGCACCTGCAAGGGGGAAAACATTTCTCAGGGGATTTAAACCTTGGTAGGGATCTGCCTTACGATTATTCAACATATTAAAGCTGTGATAGGACAGAAATGCAGATCCCACACTATGGTAATACAGAAGTGCAGTGGTAACAGTAATACAGTTCAGCTAAGCGACAAATTTTCTAGTCATATACATCTGAGTCTCTGACACACATGGAGGATCTGTGGAAGCACCCCCAAATTTTGGGGAAATTCAAAGGAAATGGGGGGGCGTCAGGGTCCCTGGCATAAGGGGTCCTTGTCTTTAAAACTGTAAAAATAAAAATAATAATGATAAAATCTTGACAATAACAATTCATCCCATGCAAATTCATCATTGTGCAATATATATACTAAACAGTAAACAGTAAAATAGTACTAAATTCAAATTTGTAAATGATATAAACATGATTCAGATTCAGATTTAATAACGAAATGCATTGATTCATCAACCATAAATCAAACAGAAATGGTAAAATACCGATACATTGATTTAAATCCATCATTCTAGAATCTAATTAGTACAAAGAAAAATATTAGATACTAAAGTCTGAAATAATAAATTGAAATTACTCAAACTCAAAAAGAGTAAAGAATGACAAGTCAAAGACTTCATCTGATGTCATCAGTATAGTGAGTCTAGATTCAAAAGTTAAAACTGAAAATTAACAATGGACAATGAACCTTGAAAATAAAATGAGCATCAAGGAGTGAAAGTGAATAAAAGGTAAATAAAAGTGAAAGTGGTGTAGGCTCTCTCTCTCTCTCTCTCTCTCTCTCTCTATATATATATATATATATATATATAGGCACCCCCCTTTTTTGTTTTTTTTTTGTTTTGGTTTGGGGGGTTGAGTGGGTAGGGATGCCCAGAAGTCCCCCTTTTGGGGAAACATGTCCCCCACGCTGCGGAAACATTTCCCCAAAAGGGGACATGGAGAAACTTTTTCCCAGGCGGCCCTCAATCCCAGGAGCGTGGGAAACATGGGGGTGCACCCCCCACCCTACAGAACACGCCTCCATGGAACACTACTCAAAACACTCCCTAGTAATGTTAGCCTCAACTAGCTCTGCCGTGCAATAAAATAAGTTACATCTCTACACTGTCCAAGATTTTAGGTATGAGTATCAGACTATCTAAATATCAAGCCATAAGTTCAACCATGTTCATCACACAACTGGAATACAGAAAAAAGATCTGTCAGCATGAAACCAATGCGCTTTTACTTTACCTTTTCTTACACCAAGTTGATCAAGTAATGGGCCAGATTGCTTAACAAGATTTGCCAAAAGCTCTGGAACATCCAATGGTGCCACATCCTGAGCCAGAAGAGATTCATCAAAATAAAAAGATATCATTTTGAAAGTCAGTGAAGTGAGATCCTTATTTCCTATGCAACAATAATATAGAAAACTATAAAATGCTTAACACAAGCAGGTATATCACTGCTCTAAATGTATCAGTACAGTACTCTCCCTCAGACAGTAGTAGTTGTAGCCAGAAAGCTCTAAAGATTATCCCAATGAAATGATGTTCTACAGTTAGACAAGCATAAACTATATAGTATATATGCAGAAGAGGGAAATACAGGGAGAGGGAAAGACCTTCGCGTCTTGGGAATCTGTTGGAGTCGCCTTCTGCAATCAAATAATGTGCATTCATCAAACTAATGTGACTGCAACTTTGAAAATTATATAAAAATGGTGAAACCATTTCATGACATTCAGGTGCAGTATATGAAGCAAATTAGAGAAAGATGTAATATGGTTTTGATTCTGAAGGAGCATAAACACATAAGCAGTTACAAATTACAATATCACTAACTGTTGCACACTAATCTCTCACCTGCCATCATAAGAAATTTTTCCACCATTGAAGAGTAATTTTCTCCTTGGCTTATTATTGTTGGTTGTAGTCACAAATTTCAATTTCAATTTCTAATAAGCATGCTATAATCAAAATGCTATGGAGTGAGAAGGAGAGGAGGTGGTGAGGTTAATTTCCCCTTTAACTACTAGACATGAAGCCTTGATCCAACATAAATGGATGCTGCGGAAGAGAGGAGGTGACCTTTTAGTATCTCTCTTCCTTTTAAGAAGTCATATTTGCATAGGTATGAAAGGTGAAGGGCAGGCGGAGAAATATTTTTTTGTCCATGTTAAATTTCAAAGTGTTCCAAAGAAAAGGGGAGAGATGAAGGAAAGGAATAGAATAATTTTGTCCATATTAAATTTTAAAGTGTTCCAAAGATGAGGGGGGAGACATCTTCAGAATGCATATTAAGGAAGATGTTGAAATGAAGGAGAGGAGACATGATTCTATCTATTGCAAGGGTTTTTTGTCTTCACTGTCTACTACACATGTTACTCTTTTCTATATTAGCCAGCAACTCTGCAAAGGCCCTTTTACCCATCCATAAGCAAAGATAACCCTAGGAGAAAAAATTTCTCCCATGATGCAGTTTTCCAGCCAACAACCTCCACCATGATCTGCTGACACCCAGCCTTAGATGCTTCTCACCACTTCATCAGTCAGTCCATTCATTTGTCTAGCCTATTCATCCGATGAAGGTAGGATATACTAATCATTTTTGCATGTAAGTGCTTTCATTTAATGTTTTTAGAATTCTAGTATGGATCATGGGTTAAGATTGGATTTTAGACCATGATGCTTGGATTGTATACTTGTTTCCTTATTTCACTTTAGTGGATATCATTTGCTCCTAGTCCAATGTGACCTTCCTTAGGGTTTTCCTTTCACTGTCTAGGAAGGGCACAAATAGGAGGCACTAATGATAGTATTGTGTTCATGCTATTCATACTTAACACTTGACATCATTCCCTTGTTTCATTGTCCAATTTTTTGATTGGTTGTTTCCAGTCACTTGTATTGGTTCCTGTATACCTCATCGTATGAGAAGAGGTTGAAATGCCCAAGGTTGATGCAGCTATAAAAAATAGAAAATAGAAAAAAACATAAGCCAAATATTAAAATGTAAAAAAGGGATGTAAAGCAAATTAAAAGTCAATTATAGCTTGAGCTCTACGCCCTCTTATATATCCACCCACTCCTAAAGTTCCACGCATATTTCACAACTGTCAAAGTCTCGAAGAACATCCCAACCCCAATGAAGCAATGAACTGCCAATCATTGAAGGGGATTTTATCATCTTCACATGATAATCAATGAAGGTTGTTAAACAAGACAATTAAAGCAAAGAAAAAGGCAAAGCAAGGGCTTGGTAAAACAAAGGCAAGGGAAGGTAACTCAAGCAGCTAAGTGCTCCCTCTAAAGAGGCACTCGTGGATGATGGTTTTACATAACCTAGTATAAGACTATGACACTTTTCATGAATTAAACCCCAAAGCATAAGACCTATTACATTGCACTTATCATTTGAAAAAGTCAGCCTAGGAACTATTCCTCCCCTTCAAGCTGGAAGCACCTAATAGGGACCTATGATAACCCTCCCATGCCTAAATCTGGCAACTTATATATAGTCAAAAGCTAGTGAGACAATTGAAGATGATACTTCTGTGAAGTACTTTGATGGCTTTGACATTAAATATGGTCCATCTTGATGCTCTTATGGTTCTTGTATGCATGATGTTGATCTCAATTGATTCCTTTAGTATGTGCTATATTGTTCTTCAAGTTGCAACGAAGATCCCTTGAGGGATAATGTGATGCATCTCCAGCACTTCATAAAAGACATCCAACCACATTCCATAGTGATGCAGAGGACTTGTTGGACGACATTGGGGCACCTTTAAGGAGTGTTGACCTTCACGAGGACTTGGCATAGATGATGAGACCCTCCACCATCCTTAGGGCCTTGGACGTTCAATTTATGGG
This sequence comes from Pinus albicaulis, assembly GCA_034641835.2. Taxonomy (NCBI): domain Eukaryota; kingdom Viridiplantae; phylum Streptophyta; class Pinopsida; order Pinales; family Pinaceae; genus Pinus; species Pinus albicaulis. The sequence continues at coordinate 298,962,094 of CM076584.1, read as the reverse complement.
CAAGGTTGTTGCCCTGGGAGAATGTGTACGCTTGAGAGGACAAGACGCCCCCAGGCTAGCATTATACCTTCTTGATGACCAGTGTTCTCTCTTGATGATGATGATGACTTGAGACCCCTTTGGAGGGGAGATTGCACCTTCTTCCATAATGATGTCATGGCATAGCTTGATGACATCACCCATATGCTACATTTGATGATAACATGCGATGTTGGAGGATGACATTCACTTGAGAGGGCTCTTTTTGGTGATGAGGCACCAATTTTAGATGAGGAGACTGTTGAAGAATGTAACTACGTTCGGTCTTGATAAATTGTACTTGAGTCAATACTTATTATACTTATCAAAAGAATAAAGAAAAGAATTTTATATTATTATTAAATGACTTATTAAAGCATGGGTTTCATGCTTGGGTCATATTTGTTTTAGGTCAAAGTCCCTATTGCGGACTTCTAGGTTATATCCTGAGTCTATAGGATTATTGCATATTTAAATTGATCCATATTGGGCTTTTGAATCATGCAAATAGGTCAAGTATTGAGTAAAATATGATTTATTCATCTTATGGAGCAATTAATGTAAGTCACTTATTCATCTTATTAAAAAGTTGAATGGTTGGTTCTCTAAAGGTTGGTGTTGATTTTTGGTAGCATTGGAAGTGCTCTAAGTCTCAAAATTTGTGGAGAGGCTTAGGCACATGTATTCCAAAGAACCCAGGAACCGTTTGTGAAAATTCCCCTCGGAATGAGTTTTATTAAAATAATTAATTATTTTAATGTGACCCTAAGTTTAAACTTACGAAAATTAAATAATTGAAGGGTATTAATAAAACAAAGTGTGAATCTTCTAGAGAACATGGATCAAGTCAAGTTATAATCTTAGTTGTTGATTAGAGATCTAATCTTGGTCGTTGAAGTTCCAACGAGAAGGCTATAAAAGAAGGCTTGAGGGTCATTTGGAAAGACACACTGAGTGAATCTAGAGATCGAAATTTCTGAAGTGAGCAGTGCTCAAGACGAGAAATTGATCTAAGTGATTCCAGTGCAGAGGGGCAGAGATAGCTTCCAGAGAGAGTGATTTTCTCAGCAAGAGAATCATCAACAGAGAGAGGCAGAAAGAGATTCGGTAGAGCCAGAGAGGCTGACGCAGAGCCAACACAAAGCCAAGCAGGGCTACGCAGAGGTTGCGTAGAGGCCAAGAGGGTTTCTGAGATTTTGTTGTCAAATTAGTTTCGGAAGCCGGGACCCAGGGTGTAAGACCGGGAGGTTGAGATTTAAGATTCCGGGAGGCAGATCGATCTATTGCTTGGGTGACGAAGTGCCTACGCAGACACTGCACAAAGACAACGCAGGGACCTCCAGGGGCATCTCATCCAGTCTCCGGGTGCAGCAGAGCCAGAGAGGCAGAAAGAGATCCAGCAGAGCCAAAGAGGCTAACGCAGAGCCAACGCAGAGGCCAAGAGGGTTTCTGAGATTTTGTTGTCAGATCAATTTCAGAAGTCGAGACCCAGGGTGTAAGACCGGGAGGTTGAGATCTGAGATTCTAGGAGGCAGATCGACCTATTGCTTGGGTGACGCAGTGCCTACGCAGTCACTGCGCAAAGGCAGTGCAGGGACCTCCAGGGGCATCTCATCCAGTGTCTGGATCAGCCAGATTTTCCAGTGATCGAGTGAGGTAAAACTCACAATCTTTCTGCCAGTATTTCTCTCTCTGTAACTGAATAACTCTTGTGGTATTCAGAGATGTATTTAGAAATTGCTACTGCTTAATAAAATAAAACCTTCAGATCTGTTGCACCGGTTTTCCCGCATTGGGTTTTTTCGGGGACATTCGTCCAAAAATAACGATGTCCTATGTGTATACTTTTCTTTGCTCAACTTCCTTGTTTCAGAATCATAAGTAATTAAGTGTAGGCTGTTTCAGTAATTTGCTTCAATATTTCATGAAAAAATATGAAATAATTATGTAATGTAATTTACAAATAGGAGAAGTAAATTCCGCTGGTTGCAGTAGGATTCTAGAGATCATTTAGATCTAGGAATTTTCACATGGTCTCAGAGCATTTGATGTGAAACAGGAAGAGCAGATCTAGCACTGAAGTGAAGGTTGAATCGCTTCAGCAGCAACAGATCGAATCCCAGAGGGATTGCGCAGTATTAGCCAGAAGGGTTGAATTTTTGAGGTACTCTCTCTCTGAGTGAGTCGACAGAGAGGTAAGACTTACAGATTGAGATCTTACCGAGGCAGAGGGAGCAACGCAGAGCCAGAGGGATGCAGCTTTTTTGCAAGCAGTTGTTGGGCAGAGAAACGTCAGACGAAGAAAAAGAGCACATAGTGAGAGAATTCTTCCTCAATGAGTTCATTGACGAGGAATTTAGTTTTTCTCATTTGTTGGGCAGCAAAGGAGTAGCAGACTTACCAGCTCCATCAGGGAGTGTGTAAGCCAACCTAGAAGCTACGTAGTAGGGAGAACGAGGGAGCAATTCGACAGTTTTCGGCTGAGATGGCAACTCACGGACTTAGAGATCAGGATCGGTTGGAGGGATCCTCCAACTACATGATCTTGAAGGAAAGAATCATATTCCTTCTAGACGAATATGTTCTCAAGGCGTTCGTAGACAACGTGGTTGTTGTACCTATAGATCCGGATCAGAATAAAAAATACAAGTGCGATATGGAAAAGGCCAAGAGGCTAATCCTTGATGGTGTCAAGGATCATATTGTCTCTCATATAGCTGGCAAGGACACAGCCAGGCAAGATATGGAAGGCCTTGTCCGTGTTGTACAAAGGAACTTCCAAGCAGCGGAAGATGTACTTGGAGAAAAAGCTCTGGATGATCCAGATGTAGAAGGGGGAGTGCACTGAGACTTCAGGATATCCGTGATCAGTTGGCGGTCATGGGATCTACCCCATTTGCTACAACTATGGTGAGACTGGCCCTTAACACAGTCACTGAGGAGTGGCAAGTTTTTGTCCAAAGTACCTTGGGCAGGGCGACAATTCCGAGTTGGGAGGCGATGTGGGCACTCTTCAGGAGGAGGAGCTGAGAAGAGATCTGGTCAAGTGTAAACTTGATGATAGCAACGGGAGCGGATCAAAGAATCTGGAGGAGGAAGAGAATGCAGCCCTCGCATCGAAGGGGCAGCAAGGGCAACCGAGACGCAAGGACATCTCCAAGTAAAGTGTTTCAAATGTGGCGAGATGGGCCACTATGCATCACAGTGTCCTTTGAAGAAAAAGGACAAGGATGAGAAGCACGATCAAAAGGTTGTAGTCACGAAGATCGAGGAGGATGAGTATGCCAAGAGTGCCCATGCATCTCTAGGAGGGAGATGGGGTGACATGGAACTGTAGTTCACCTGTAGTTCACCTTGAACTTTAGTTGGACAGAATTCTTGAGGAACCCACCTCATGGATCATCACCTTGCTACAGGAGCCCATGATCAGTAGTAGCGGGATAGAGGAGTATTCAATGGGAGTCGAGGAATGATGGAGCGACAAATGCAGTGGTTAGCAGTGCCAGAATCTGAGCAGCGCAAAGTAGAGAGGCAGCAGTGCGTAGAGGCACAGTGCAGTAGCTTCAATCGCACAGTGGCCTCAGAGGGAAACGTGGCACTAGCAATAGTCAAATCTTCAGCACCAAGGTGCATCCACTGAACTCTTGTTCAGTTTTTGGGTGGTTTCAGTTGCTTCTCTCAGCAACTGAGTTGCAGTACAGATGTAGTGTTAACAGTGGCAGTGATATCATCATAGTAGATGCAGCACTTGAGAGGGAGTTGTAGTACGAATGTAGCATTGGCAGTGGCAGTGTCAACGGCAGTAGTACAGTTACAGCAGTAACACAGTGGTTTGTGGACAACTTGTCAGACATCAGCAGTGCAAAGGATGCTTCATGGTCAGAGCATTGTGCAGCAAGCATGTTGTTAGAGCACATTCCTCGCTAAGAGGGAGTGTTGATTTTTGGTAGCATCGGAAATGCTCTAAGTCTCAAAATTTGTGGAGAGACTTAGGCACATGTATTCCAAAGAACCCAGAAATTGTTTGTGAAAATTCCACTCGAATGAGTTTTATTAAAATAATTAATTATTTTAATGTGACCCTAAGTTTAAACTCAGGAAAATTAAATAACTAAAGGGTATTAATAAAACAGAGTGTGAATCTTCTAGAGAACGTGGATCAAGTCAAGTTATAATCTTAGTCATTGATTAGAGATCTAATCTTAGTCGTTGAAGTCCCAATGAGAATGCTATAAAAGAAGGCTTGAGGGTCATTTGGAAAGACACACCGAGTGAATCTAGAGATCAAAATTTCTGAAGTGAGCAGTGCTCAAGACGAGAAATTGATCTAAATGATTCCAGTGCAAAGAGGGGCAGAGATAGCTTCCGAAGAGAGTGATTTTCTTAGTCGGAGAATCATCAACAGAGAGAGGCAGAGAGAGATCCAGCAGAGCCAGCACAGAGCCAAAAAGGCTGAGGCAGAGCCACAAAGAGCTACGTAGAGGCCAAGAGGGTTTCCGAGATTTTGTTGTTGGATCAGTTTCAGAAGCCGAGAGTCGGGGTGTTAGACTAGGAGGTTGAGATCTAAGATTCTGGGAGACAGATCGATCTATTTCTTGGGTGACGCAGTACCAAGAGGAGGTGGCACAGTGCCTACGTAGTCATAGGCAGCACAGGGACCTCTAGGGGCATCTCATCCAGTGTCTGGATCAACCGGATTTTCCAGTGATTGAGTCAAGTAAAACTCACAATCTTTCTGCCAGTATTTCTCTCTTTGTAACTGAATAACCCTTGTGGTATCCAGAGATGTATTCAAAAATTGCTACTGCTTAATAAAATAAAAACCTCAGATCAGTTGCACCAGTTTTCCCGCATTGGGCTTTTCCGAAGACTTTCGTCCAAAAATAACGGTGCCCTATGTGTATACTTTCCTTTGCTTAGTTTCTTTGTTTCAGAATCATAAGTAATTAAGTGTAGGTTGCTTCAGTCAGAATCATAAGTAATTAAGTGTAGGTTGCTTCAGTATTTTGCTTCGATATTTCATGAAGAAATCTGTAATAATTTTGTAATGTAATTTACAAATAGAAGTAAATTCAGCTGGTTGCAGTAGGATTCTAGAGATCATTTAGATCTAGAAATTTTCACACTTGGAGCCTCTAAAACAAGGTTGGAGCCTTGAGAAGAATAGGGTTGGAGCCTCAAAAAGCTCTAGTTGTTTCTTGGCAACAGGTTGGAGTCTGGTAGATTGAAGGGTTGGAGCCCTCAAACATCATTGTACTCAAACTTTTGTAAAAAAAGGAATGGTGTCCTCACTTGTTCCTAATAAAATTCTTATTATTCATTTTCTGATTATAATTGTGAAAATCTTAACCAATAAACATAACAATTGAAAAGAAATACTGAGTCACCTCCCTCTTAGTATTTCCAACAATTAGTATGAGAGCCAGCTTCTTCATGATCAGCCTAACAACTGGAAGAAGGATTCTTAAGTCATAATGAAGAATCAGGATTCAGGAAAAATCCCCCAATTTGATGGAACAAATTTTGGCTTTTGCAAGCGTAGGATGACATTCTATTTAATGTCTCTTGGACCTGAAGTGTGGCAATCAGTTCTAGATGGATATAAAGTTCCACATACTCCTCCAATAAATCAGTACGGAAGGAAAGCTTATGTAGCAAATGCCAAAGCACTAAATTCCATAACTAGTGGAATTTCTGATTCAGAATTTACAAAAGTTATGAACTCTGATTCTGCCAAGGAAATGTGGGACAAGCTTATTGCTATCTATGATGGAGACTCCAAGGTCAAGAAGGCAAAACTCCAAACTCATAGAAGACAATTTGAGATTCTTAAGATGGATGACGAAGAAGATATTGCAGCCTTTTAAGTTTTTCCTCTGAAAGAATGATGTTGTCAACTCACTCAAAGGTCTAGGTGAAAAAATTGAAGAAAGCACAGTTGTCCAAAAGGTCTAGAGAGCACTTCCGGAATGGTTTGATTCTGAAGTAAGTGCCATAGAAGAAATAAAAGACTTAGATAATCTAAATATGGATGAACTTCATGGGATTCTCATTGCATATGAAATAAGAAAAGGAATCCCACTCTCCAAGGAAGTTGCATTCAAGGCTTCAAAGCCATCAAAGGAAGGGAAAAGTAGTAATTATAACAGTGATGATTCCGACACTGAAACTGAACTAGCACAATTCGTAAGGAAACTAAGGAAAGGATCCAAGCTCAAAGGTAAGTTCTCATTTGTTTGAAGTGTGGAAGAATAGGACATTATACTACAAAATGTCCTCATAAACATGATAGCGATGATGAAGACGAAAATAAAAAGAGGATGTTCAAGAAGAAAGGGTCAAATAAGAAGAATCTCTTCTCCAAAAAAGATGACTCCGATGAAGAAGAATTTGCGATTACAAAGAAAAAATCATCTAAAAATACCTTTCTACTCAAAAGGGATAATGATGAGTCTGATGAAGAAGATGACTATGCTAGAAGCAGTGAAGTGTTGTTCATGGCATTTACAAATGATGATGATTCCGAAAAAGAACATGAAGGAAATGTGGATGAATTACTAATGAGTGCCATTGAAGAAAATGAAAAATTAAGGAAGAAGGTCATTTCTCTCAAAGTAGAAAAAGAAGCAGCAAAAAGGAAGGAAGAATTCTTGAACAATAAGCTAAAGAAAAAGAAGAAATATGCGAAAAACGAGAAGCTGAAATTGTCTCTCTAAGGAAAGAATTGAATCAGGTTAATAAGAGTTGGCAAAGCTCTCAAACTCTTGATAACATTCTTAATACTCAAAGGCCTCAACATGATAAGACTAGAATTGGTTTCAAAGGAGAATCATCAAGTTCAAAGAAGAATGCCAATGAAAAAATCCAAAGAAATTATGCTGACATCCTTTGCAATCAACCAGAGGAGGAGAAGTCGTTCCACCAAGAACAAAGGTTCACCTACAACAAACCAAGGAATGAAGGAAAGCTATCTCCAAGGAAGAATATTACATCAAGTCAAGGTTATCCTAACAGGTATCAAAGTATCTTTCTTAGTTGTTGTTTCCATTGTAAAAACTTTGGTCATCAAGCTAAGCATTGCAAGGCTTTTAAGGATAATAGCTCAAGATATAGGACCAATTATCAAAGTAAGCCATGTAACTTAAAAGAACAAGGTCAAACCAAGACCTACAATTCATTTGATCCTTTGGCTAAATATGATCTTGTATGCTCAAAACGCAATGATTTTGACCATGATGCACAAAATTGTCCATTTATATCAAAAAGGGAAGAGTTGAAGAAGGAGGAACCCACTACAGATAAAAGTGGCCTAGCTTTATGTGCACATAGTGATGAAAATCAATGGTTTGTGGATAGTGGATGTTCAAGACACATGACAAGTGACCAAAAGAAGTTTATATCATTAAAAAAAAATGATGGAAATGTATCCTTTGGAAGTGGATCTGCTAAAATTGTCAGAAAAGGCACGGTTGCTCTTGTTAATGGAAAGGGAAAAACACAAAATCCATTGCTGGTGGAAGGGCTCAAACACAATCTTCTAAGTGTTAGCTAGATTTGTGACAAAGGACATAATGTTATCTTCAATACTAAAGACTGTGAGATAAGAAAATCCTCCTCAGGAGAACTTGTGGAAAAAGGAGTAAGAATGCCTGATAATGTATACATTTTGAGTAAAATTCAAGAAGAAAAATGATATATGAGTCGAACAGACGAAATTTGGTTATGGCACAAACGATTGGGACATCTAAACTTCGACAACTTGGTTAATATCAGCAAAACAAGTGCAGTGAGGGACATCCCAAAAATTATAAAGCCATAACAGGTTGTGTGTGGCCCATGTCAACATGGGAAGCAAACTAGAACTTGCTTCAAGACTAAGGAATTCTCAACATCAAAACCTTTGGAGATCATAACAAGGAGAAAGGTACTTTGCTCTATTTGTAAGTACTTTGCTTTATAAAATTCGAATCCGAAGCTTTTGAATGTTTTAAGAATTTCAAAGCTCTTGTAGAAAATGAAAAAGAACAAAAAATCAAGTGTCTTAGAACAGATAGAGGAGGAGAATTCACTTCAAAGGAATTCGATGATTTCTGTAAAATACATGGAATCAGAAGAGAACTCTTTGTAGCTAGAACTCCTTAACAAAATGGAGTTGTAGAAAGAAGAAACAGAATCTTACAAGAAATGGCAAGAACGATGTTACTTGCAACTGATTTGCAGGCCAAGTTTTGGAGAGAAGCAATCAGGACAACAATATATACCTTGAATAGAGCCCAACTAAGACCAAATAATGACAAGACTACATATGAATTATGGAAAGGACAACCTGCTTCAGTGAAATATTTAAGAATTTTTGGAAGCAAATGCTTTATGAAGACAATGATGACTCACCAGGCAAGTTTGATTCTCGTGTTGATGAAGGAATATTTCTTGGATATTCTACAAGAAGCAAAGCATAAAAATTCTACAATAATCGACTATGAAAAGTAGTAGAAAGCATTGATGTAAAGATTGACGAAGCACTGTTGAAATTTGGTACCGGAGGACAGGTGGTTCCCTAAGGCTTTGATCTTTGGCCTAGGGAAAAGTGTCCAAAAGAATTTAATTTTTCTCCTAAAGTAACTTTATAATTTTTTATAAAGTTAAATCTAATTAAAAGTGACTTAAGTGATAAAGTTACTAAAGTGACTTTATAAAGTTATAAAGTCAAATCTAATTTTAAAGTGACTTTAAGTGATAAAGTTACTAAAGTTAAAGTGACTTTAAATAAAGTCAATGTAAAATTAGAAAGGAAAAAATGACTTTGGAAATAAAAGACTAAGTGGGTCTTTATTAAAGTGGGGTGAATTAAAAAATGAAAAGTGAGATTTAAATGAGCATTTAATCTCAGCCCTAGATCTCAATCTATCTCGGCCATTGGATTTAGGGATTCCCCAAAAGTCACTTAGGGTTAGGTTAAAGGAGGAAAAGGAGGAAAAGGTCATTCATTCTTTCATGAGCAGATTGAGAGAGCAAGAGAAGGAGAGCAAGGGAGATTTCTGAGCAGAGAGGAGAAAGAGAGCAACTGATAGAAACTTCAGCAAAGTCCGTACAGCAGCAAGGAGGCACGGATTCCAAGGCAGAAATCCGTACAGCAAGTGTTGGGCACATTTTTCGAGGGAGAGAGGCACAGTTTTCAAGGAGAACCGTACAGCAGCTTCAGCGTTTAATTCTGGGCAGATTCTGGGCACAGAAATCGAGGAGAGAGACTGCTGTTTGGTGGTACAGATTTCTGGAAATCCGTACAGCAGCCGTACAGTCAGTTCCGGCACAGATTTCGAGGCAAAGGAGCGCAGATTTTGAGGAGAAGCAACAGCTGGGTTTTCCGTACAGTCCGTACAGCAGTACGGCCGTACAACTGGGCACAAAAATCGAGAAGCTAATTCAGCATTTAATGCTGTCATAAATGCTGTAAAATTTCTGTTTTGGGTTTTTCCTGTTTTGCACGTTTTCCAAGGCGGAGTGAATGCACGGAAATCGAGATAAGTACTGTTGTTTAGTTGCTGAAATTTTTGCTGTAATTTCTGCCTCTCTATAAAAGCATTTTTTCAGAAATAAGAAGGAGCTCTCAAGACTGGTTTTCCCCAAGAGTTGTAGGGGGTTTTTCCAAGGTCACCTTGACCAAAAATACTGAGTTATGATGTGTTAAATGACTGTTTGTTACTGCTGTTATTTTATTTCTGCATTTACAGCATTCTGAAAAATTTCCAGAATTTGTGTTTTCAGCAAAATTTATTTTCCAGTTATTAAATGTATGGATATGGGAAAGGGCATTTAATTATTTTGGAGTAATAAGGTGAAAACTGAAAACCGGGGTGGGAAACTAGAATTTTCTACATGGTATCAGAGCTTGAGTGCTGAAGGGCAGTTTGGGACAGCAAGGAAGAAAATTACAGCTTACTGATTTTTCACTCTGAAAATTCCAGCAAGCTGATTTTTCACAAACAGCAGATTTTTACCTTTACTACAGCAGTGTTATTTTTCAGTTTTAGGACAGCAGGATGTCATTGGGACTGAGGGTGGAGGATAGGTTGGATGGGCATTCCAACTACGGCATTTGGAAGGAGAGAATGCAGAGTATCTTTGAGGAGGCAGAAGTCTGGGACATTATGGTACATACCACACAGAACCCTGTGAATGTGCCTACTGATGCTACTCAGTTGGCAGCATATAATAAAAAGAACAACAAGGGTAAGAGGCTGATTCTAGACGGAATCAAAGATCATTGCATTCCTCATGTGAGAGGAAAGAGAAATGTTCATGAGATGTGGTCAGCATTGACCAACCTCTACCAGAGTACCAATGAGAACCGGAAAATGGTCCTGAAGGAGAAGCTGAAGAACATTAAGATGGCTAAGACTGATAGTGCAGCTGGATATCTCACAAAGATTACTAATGTGAGAGATGAGTTGGCGGCGATTGGAGAGGCCATTCCTCCCACTGAGTTGGTGCGGATTGCAGTGAATGGCCTCCCCAGTTCATGGATGAACTTTGCTGATGGGGTTTGTGCACGTGAGACCCTTCCCACATGGGAGAGGTTTTGGGATGATTGCATTCGGACAGAGATCAGGAAAGGTCAGCTTGGGGCAGCCAAGCCAGTTGAGCAGGATGAGGATGTAGCACTGTTGGCAGGACGCAAGAAAGGCAAAGGGAAGAAGCAGGCTTCCACAAGCAATGGTGGGGGCAAAGGCAAAGGTAAAGGTAAACAGGATAACACACAGAAGGACTATTCCAAGTGAAGTGTTGGAATTGTCAGAAGATGGGACACTATGCAGTTGTGTGTCCGGAGAAGAAGAAGAAGAAGGGGAAGAACCAGAGCATGGCAGCTTCAGCAGAGGTTGAGGACTTTGCAGATCGCTTTGACCGAGAGTTTGGGTTCATTGCGTGTGAGTCTTCTAGTGCAGGAGTACCTGCCACACAGGTTCAGAGGGAGCATGCATTTTCCTCGATTAGCGGAGCATCTTCGGGTATCTGGTATGTGGACAGTGGGGCTTCACGTCACATGACAGGAGTCCGTGAGTACTTCTCAGAGCTTTCAGAGAGTGGCACTGATGTAGAGGTAGTACTCGGTGATGACGGAGTTGTTAGAGCAGTCGGTGTGGGAACATTGACATTTCAGAGGGAGTCCAAACCTCCCTTGAAGGTGTCAGATGTTCTTTATGTGCCAGGGATGAGGAAGAACCTCATATCCGTCTCAGCTTTGGAGGACGGAGGATATGAGATACTATTCAGGGGAGGACAGGTGTTGATGTATCCCAGGGGCACTCCAGCTGATTCAGCTAGAGTGATAGGTGTACGCCATGCAAAGGTGTACAAGTTTGCATTTCAGACCCTTTTGGCATTGAGCAGTAGTACCGACAGCAGAGCTAGCAGTTCTGAGCAGTGTGAGATTTGGCACCGCAGGATGGGGCACATGCATCATGGAGCCTTGAGGACTTTGCGGGAGATCACTACGGGTGTGCCAGAGTTCAGTACTGATCACTTTGATACTTGCAGAGGATGTGCGATGGGCAAGTTTGCCAAATCCCCTTTTCCCAGCAGTGACAGCAGAGCGACTGGGATACTTGATTTGATTCATTCCGATGTGAGCGGTTGGATGTCTCATGTTTCCTTGAGTGGATATGAGTACTATGTTTTATTCATTGATGATCACTCCAGGAGGACCTGGATTTATTTCTTGAAAACCAAGAGTGAGGTCTTCAAGCGGTTTCAGGAGTTCAGAGCTCTTGTGGAGACACAGACAGGTCGGAAGATCAAGTCCCTGAGGTCGGACAATGGAGGTTAGTACACCCTTGGAGAGTTTGTTGACTATTGTGCGGAGGCAGGCATTAGGAGGGAGCTCACTGTTCCTTACAACCCCCAGCAGAACAGGGTTGCGGAGAGGAAGAACAGATCCATCGGAGGGGCTGCCAAAGCCATGTTACATGATCGGGGGTTGCCATTGTTTTTGTGGGCAGAGGCCTGCAACACAGCTGTTTACTTGCAGAACAGGAGTCCGCATCGTGCCTTGGGGCACATGACTCCGGAGGAGGCTTTTTCTGGGAAGAAGCCTGATATGGGTCATCTTCGTATCTTTGGGTGCATGACATACTCCTACATACCCAAGGAGAAGAGGACCAAACTAGAGCCCACCGCAGAGAAGGGTATCCTTGTGGGCTACAGTGAGACCTCCAAGGCCTTTAGGATTTACATTCCTGCGCAAAGGAGAGTTGCTGTCAGGCGGGATGTGAATTTCGAGGAGGACAAGGCCTTTAGGAGGTCACGGGAGTTAGAGTATCTGGATCAGCCAGACCCTCAGCAGCAGTTGAGTCAGTCGCAGGGATTCAGTGGGCAGGGAGCAGGAGGATCCGGAGGTACATCTATGACGATGTCCGGTCCGTCAGTGGGGAGTGGCTCGTAGAGTCAGAGGGGTGGAGCTATGGGCAGCACGCAGAGCAGTCCACAGAGCAGTTCACTGGGGAGTCCACTGATGGACAGTTCACACGGTACCTCAGCATCTACAGGTTCAGGTGCAGGCAGGAGGACAGCAGACAAACAGTCAGGAGTTCTGGCTCCTGATGTTGAGGAGGAGGAGTTTTATTCTCCGGCGGGAGAAGTGTGCTCAGGGAAGAGGAAGCCCAAGTGGCTTCAGGACACCTTGAGAGATGCCACATCTGTTGCTGAGCCTAAGAGGCCGGTCAGAGAGAGCAGACCACCTGAGAGGTTTTGTAGCTATATGGCAATGGCTACCAGCATCCTTGACTCTGAGCCTTCTAGCTATGAGGAGGCAGCTAGCCAGCAGGTCTGGAGAGAGGCCATGCGGGAGGAGTATTCTTCTATCATGAAGAATGATGTTTGGGAGGTGGTGCCGAGGCCTGAGGGCAAATCCGTGGTTACTTCCAGATGGCTTTACAAGGTAAAGCATGCTGCAGATGGAAGCATTGAGAAATTCAAAGCGAGGTTTGTGGCTAGAGGGTTCTCCCAGGTAGAGGGAGTTGATTATGAGGAGACCTTCGCTCCCGTGGCTCGATATACTTTGGCTCGATATACTTCGATTCGCTCCATTATATCGATAGCAGCAGAGATGGGTTGGAAGATCCACCAGATGGATGTGAAGACCGCATTTCTCAATGGCTTCATACGGGAGGAGGTGTACATTGAGCAGCCACAGGGCTTTGAGGTGCATGGGAAGGAGTCCCATGTGTGCAGACTGAAGAAGGCCCTTTATGGCCTGAAGCAAGCTCCCAGAGCTTGGTACTCCAGGATAGATACATACTTGCCGGGGATGGGTTTCACAAAGAGTGAGGCAGATCCGAACCTTTACTATATTGTGATAGGTGAGGAGCCTCTCATTCTGGTGCTGTATGTGGATGACTTGGTCATTACAGGTGCAGAGAGACTCATAGAGCACTGCAAGAGAGATCTTGCGACGGAGTTTGAGATGAAGGACATCGGCTTGATGCATTAATTTTCTGGTTTGGAGGTGTGGCAGGAGGAGGGGCATTTCTTCCTGGGGAAAGGGAAGTATATTGTGGACATCCTTGGCAGATTCCACATGGAGGATTGTAAACCCATGTCGACACTGATGATCACCAATTGGAAGAAGCTCCATGCTTCGGATTCCGAGTTGGTGGATCCCACATTGTACAGACAGCTGATTGGTTCCTTGATGTATTTGGTCAACACTAGACCAGATATTTGTTTTGCAGTCAACACGATGAGTGAGTTTATGTGTGAGCCTAGGAAGGTTCACTGGGTGGCTGCAAAACACATTTTGCGGTACTTGCAGGGGACAGTGGATTATGGTCTGGACTACAGGCAGGGGGATGGAGTGAGATTGGCGGGTTACACTGATTCTGATTGGGCAGGTTGTGCTTCTGATAGGAAGAGCACTTCAGGGTGTTGTTTTGGGTTGGGTTCGGCAGTGGTGTCATGGTTATTGAAAGCGACGATCGGTAGCATTGAGTTCAGCGGAAGCAGAGTATATGGCAGCCAGTCTAGCTAGTTGTGAGGCCATCTGGCTTCGCAAGATGTTGTTTGGCTTATTTGGTCATCCGTTGAGACCTTCAATGATTTACTGTGATAATCAGAGTTGCATTAAACTCACGAAGAATCCAGTATTTCATGATAGGTCAAAGCATATCGGGATCAAATATCATTTCATCAGAGACTATGTTCAGAAGGGAGCTGTGAAGCTTGAGTATATTCCCACTGATGAGCAGGTTGTAGATATTTTTACCAAAGCCTTACCACGGGGCAAGCATGTCTACTTCAGAGACAAGATGGGTGTGGTGAGGAACACCTTCCTCGGTAAGAGGGAGTGTTGAAATTTGGTACCGGAGGACAGGTGGTTCCCTAAGGCTTTGATCTTTGGCCTAGGGAAAATTGTCCAAAAGAATTTAATTTTTCTCCTAAAGTAACTTTATAATTTTTTATAAAGTTAAATCTAATTTAAAAGTGACTTAAGTGATAAAGTTACTAAAGTGACTTTATAAAGTTATAAAGTCAAATCTAATTTTAAAATGACTTTAAGTGATAAAGTTACTAAAGTTAAAGTGACTTTAAATAAAGTCAATGTAAAATTAGAAAGGAAAAAGTGACTTTGGAAATAAAAGACTAAGTGGGTCTTTATTAAAGTGGGGTGAATTAAAAAATAGAAAGTGAGATTTAAATGAGCATTTAATCTCAGCCATTGGATTTAGGGATTCCCCAAAAGTCACTTAGGGTTAGGTTAAAGGAGGAAAAGGAGGAAAAGGTCATTCATTCTTTCATGAGCAGATTGAGAGAGCAGGAGAAGGAGAGCAAGGGAGATTTCTGAGCAGAGAGGAGAAAGAGAGCAGCTGATAGAAACTTCAGCAAAGTCCGTACAGCAGCAAGGAGGCACGAATTCCAAGGCAGAAATCCGTACAGCAAGTGTTGGGCACATTTTTCGAGGGAGAGAGGCACAGTTTTCAAGGAGAACCATACATCAGCTTCAGCATTTAATTTTGGGCAGATTCTGGGCACAGAAATCGAGGAGAGAGACTGCTGCTTGGTGGTACAGATTACAAATCGTCACAATGGCCATCTGATCGGTTCGGCACAGAACTTGGCGCGAGAGCAGGCCTTGGTTGAGGAGAAACGTGGTGGGTTTCGTGCGATCGTCTGACGGTACGATGCAACGGTGGGCACAAAAATCGAGCTCATTTCAATTCGGCATTTAATCTTTGTAATAAATCTTGTAAAATTTACATTTTGGGTTTTCTGTTTTGCACGTTTTCCAAGGCAGAGTGAATGCACGGAAATCGAGATAAGTACAGTTGTTTAGTTGCTGAAATTTTTGCTGTAATTTTTGCCTCACTGTAAAAGCATTTTCAGAAATAAGGAGGAGCTCTCAAACTGGTTTTCCCCAGGAGTTGTAGGGGGTTTTTCCAAGGTCACCTTGACCAAAAATTACTGTGTTATGATGTGTTGAATGGCTGTTTGTATCCGCTGATTTTTATTTCTGCATTTTCCAGCATTCTGAAAAATTTCCAGAATTTGTGTTTTCAGCAAATTTATTTTCCAGTGTATTAAATGTATGGATATGGGAAAGGGCATTTAATTATTTTGGAGTAATAAGGTGAAAACTGAAAACCGGGGTGGGAAACTAGAATTTTCTACAAGCACTTCCAGAAAAGGGAATTGAAGTCCATGAAGAAGAGTTTATTATTGAAGAATTCAAAGAAGAGTCAACAAAGGAAGAAAAAGATCAAGAAAATCAAAAGGAACCATCTCAAACTCCATTAGAGGTAAAATTCCTCCAAAAACACCATCCGGAAGAACAAATTATTTGAAATGTAGATGATGGCATACAAACCCGATGAAGGATGACAAGTACACCAAGAAAAGATGATGTTGCCTTACTATCCATGGTTGAACCAAAAAACTTTGCTCAAGCTAGTAAAGACCCTCATTGAGTGGAAGCTATGGAAGAAGAAGTGTTTCAAATCGAAAAGAATGAAACATGGGAACTCGTACCTCGTCCAAAAGATAAAATATAATTGGAACCAAGTGGGTGTTCAAAAACAAAATGAATGAAGATGGACAAATCATCATAAATAAGCAAGGCTTGTTTGTAAAGGATATTCACAAATTGAAGGAATTGACTTTGAAGAAACCTTTGCCCCGGTAGCTCGTTTGGAAGCTATAAGAATGTTTTTGGTATTTGCTTGTTCAAAAAGGTTCAAAGTTTATCAAATAGACGTGAAATCAGCATTTCTAAATGGAGATCTAAAGGAAGAAACAAGCTCCTCGAGCTTGGTACACAAGATTGGATCATTATCTACAACAACAAGGCTTCAAAAAGGGGGTGGCAGGAAGTAATCTCTACATGAATATGGACAAAGATAAATTGCTAGTCACTCCTGTATACATTGATGATCTGATTTTCGCCAGCAACAATGATGAGATGAGTCAAGAATTTGCCCAAAATATGTCCAAGGAATTTGAAATGTCTATGATTGGTGAGCTATCTTACTTCCTTGGACTACAAGTAACTCAAACTAAAGCAGGTATGTTCATATCCCAAGCAAAATATCTTAAAGACATGCTTAAGAGATATGGGATGGAAGAATGTGCTCCTATAAGCACATCGATGACTACAGATTGCAAATTAAGCAAAGATGGTGAATCCCCTTCGGTGGATGCAACTCTTTACAAGTCAATAATTGGAGCTCTCCTATACTTAACTGCTTCATGACCCGATATTATGCAAGCAGTAGGAATGGTGGCAAGATTTCAATCAGCTCCTAAGGAATCCCATTTGTTGGCTGTGAAAAGAATTCTCAAATATTTGAAAGGTACTCCAAATTTTGGCCTATGGTATCCCAAAAGCACAACTCTTGCCGTGACAGCTTACACCCTTGTTGATTGGGCTGGAAGCGTAGACAGTTGAAAAAGTACTAGCAAAAATGCATTCTTCATGGGAGATTGTCTTGTATCCTGGCTTAGCAAAAAACAATCTTCTATATCTCTATCCACATTTGAAGCCGAATATATAGCTGTTGCAGATTGTTTTACACAAATATTGTGCATGAAGGAAGCAATGAAAGATGTCAACATAGAGACTAATCAACCAATCATTATCTATAGTGACAACACCAGCGCCATAAATGTTTCGAAGAATCTGGTAATGCACTTAAAGACAAAACATATTCCAATCAAATACCACTTTCTCTGAGAACAAGTTGTTGAATAGAATATCATATTGAAATACGTCAATACAAAGGAACAAATTGCAAATATCTTCACAAAATCCCGACGATAGGAGCACCATGACAGGGGGAGCAGCATGACAAGAAGAAATTTGATAGGGAGAGTACTTGGACGCCCCATTTTCCATTGATGTCAAAGGGGAAGAACATGTTGGAAGAAAGAATATTTCCATCAATGACAAAGGGGGAGACTGTTGGTCAATAATTGTAATTGATGATATGGATTGATGACCACAATTGGAGCTCTAACGAAGGTGCCCTAACCCTTATCCTTGTCCCATTGACCTTATACATGAAAAGTCCAAAAATCCCCAACGTTTGTACTACATTTCTTGAACAGTCATAAAGAAAATTGTTTTATAACATTTTGGAGACATCATTTCACAATGACTCCTTCACCAGCATGTAGAGGACTTTCTTTCCTTTCCAATGAGCCCTCACTCACCCTCTAACTCCCCATAGTCTAGGAGGAAATGAATTTCTAAGATAATATATCCTATTTTCTACCCTAGCCGACCTATGCTCAATTACTCTGGTCGGCCTCACCTCCAAAAGTCATGCCTCTTCAAAACACACTCCAACAACTATAAATTCAAGTCTAATACTTCACTTTCCCATCATCAATTCGGTTAAGGAAATTCAGCATAACGCAACGAGGAATTCACAACTCGTGAACTGAAGAAGTCCAAGGAGAAGAAGCTTAAGGACAATTTTGAAGATCTATTTGGGTTAAAATCTATGATCGAACTATTCTCTCGGGCCTTTGAACTACTCTCTCGGACCACAGTGCACAGAACTCAGATATAAACTTCGGACCTATGATCTATTGCTTTGGACCTGTGACTAAAGGATATAAACCTCAGATATGTGGTCTATTGCCTTGACCGGTGATAAGAAGTGTGGTTGTTGGAGGAGAGAAATATAACAATTCGGACTGTGCTAATGATCTGAATCTCGATAGTGGAATTAAGGCCTCGGACAAAGCTACAAGAATTTAGACCCTTACCTACTGCAGCCTCAGACCACCTACAGGACTTTAGATAAGTAATTTTCGGACTGACTATGGAAGGAAGATAGAAGGCACCTACAGGACTTTGGCGCGGATAAGTTTTTTCTTTGAAGGATCTGTGGAAGATTAGAGATACAATTGTGGAGGGCTCGATGCTAGTGAACGGTCAACAATAAAAGCCTGAAATGATGATAGTTGGTGGCTAGTACAAGTCAAAATTTGAAGACCTTGGACAATGAAACATTTGGAGTTTTTGATAAGTGAAGATATTGGACAATATTCAATGGAAGTCTGGAACAACTTGTGGAGCAATTAATGTAAGTCACTTATACATCTTAATTAAAAGTTGAAGGGTTGGAGCCTCTAAAATAAGGTTGGAGCCTTGAGAAGAATAGGGTTGGAGCCCTAGAGGTTGGAGCCTCAAAAAGCCCAAGTTGGAGCTTGGTAGATTGAAGGGTTGGAGCCCTCAAACATCATTGTACTCAAAATTTTGTAAAAAAGAGGATTGACGTCCTCACTTGTTCCTAATAAAATTCTTATTATTCATTTTTTTATTATAATTGTGAAGAATCTTAACTGGTAAACATAACAATTGAAAAGAAATATTGATTCATCCCCCTCTCAGTATTTCCAACACTTATCACTACTCTATCAAAAGCAGAAAACGAGCTAAATAACTTTCCAATAGAAATGAAAATGAGAAGTACTGCAAATACAAAATGAGTCAAACATAACAACAAAAAATACCATGTAAATGCCATGACAAGTTGGAACTAAAAGTAAAATGAGGGGAGAGTCAGGAAGAAGAGAGCTTCCCAAAAGTGTCATCGATTACCACAAAGGGCCTAGATCTGTGTCTTTCCTGCCTCTTTCCTTCCCTTGGTGTATAGAGGTTGCAAAAAGACTTTCTGCAATGTGTATAGGGGATATCGGGGTTACTTATGAGATAGTTAGGTCCAGCTTCGTCGATGACAAACCAGAAAGCAGCAAGAACCAAAACAGGGTTTCAATACAGCAGGCTTTGAACCGGGTTTTAGTTCCATATTAGAACGGAGTTTATTAGAGAATTCTTAGTGAAACTCCATTCAATTTTAGGGTCTAAATCAACCATCTCTTGGACTAGTAACCAGGCCATCTTTTCTGACTTAATTTACCATTTTCATTGATGTATTGTTTAATGATGTCATCTGGAGAATACTCAAAGCCAAGGGCGCCTAGTTGTGTAATCATTAGAGAAGTCTTGGCTCAAAGAGTTCTCTCAATTCTAACATCCAAGGCCAAGGGAAAGAATCTATGAATGGAAGATTGGATGCAAAATTAGACCTAGAGTTATACCTCGTGCATAGTGAGTTTAGATTTAGAACCTCTTATAGATAATTGATATACTTGCCCAGCTAGATCTCTACCCTAGGATGTAGAACTAGAGCTCTTCCAAAGTCTCACGCAAATCAATTGACTTGTGGGGTGGGGGGTTTTCGAAAAGAAATTTGAGGTTTCACTAATCTAGAGTCTAAAGTGGTATGGCCTTCAACCTACCGCTTGTTGCTGCCAAAGGTAGTATGGAAGAAAGAGGTGATCATTCTAATGGTATATGGTCAAGGAGATACACACTTGACCTGAAACCTCTGTGTTGAAACCTCCCTCATGAAAAGAACCAAGTATCTCTATCGTGGACAAGAAATAAGGTGGATGGAGCCTCCAAAGTCCCAATAAAGACAATAAAATTTCTCTCTGATCTCGTAATAGATTGGACATCTACAGAGAGGTACTCCTCCAACTTGGTCTCATGTAAGTGACACATCAAGCAAGTCCTCTCAAGGCATGGGATGTTGTAATTTGTCTCAACCCGACGCTAATCAAAAATCATTCTAAACTAACAAGAGGGGAACTTGAGGTAGTGCATTCAATGTCTACTCATATACATAGGTGTAATGATAAGGTCATCTTTAACCTGCATAGAGTGCTCAAAATAGAGTGTTACAACTCTCTATATATTGATATAGGGGAGTAATAATGTGGTACATCAAAATGGCTACCAATGTTGGTACCAGAGTTAAGGGAGATGATATGACATCATCCTAACGAGACCTGCACCCCAAATCCAACATCTGGATTAGCAAAGTTTTTGGTATGGTTAAGGCCTTGAATATCATATGGCCCACAATTGTTATGCATGTGAGATTATTTACCACACCCAAATGATGTAAAGTCCCAAGCATCAAGGGGTTAGTCTTGTACAACTCAAGAAGGCTACCCATTGTCTCCACAGTAGATCTTCCTCTATCTTTTGGTTGGGGTTTCCAACTTAGGGGGGGGGCTTCCTTCAAAGGTAGGATTGCTAAGCATATAGAGTAGAGGCACAAGGTGATTTAGTTAAGAGTCAGCAGCATATGTGGAATAATGAGAAGTGTGAGAAAGAAAGATGAAGGTAGAAACCCCTAGACCAAGTTCTTAATCACACCTTGCGGGAATGAAAGTGAAGATAACATAGATCAAAGAGGGAAAGTGCATGAAAATGTAAGGAAATAGGAGTTGCTAGACATGCCACAAATCAACCTTGTTGATGTTTGTAGCTCGGGAAGGTACTTCTACATAGGCCTAAGTGTCTAAGCGTGTAGAAGTTGCCCAAAGTCTCCATAGAACACTTGTTCAAGTACGAGCAAGTTGCTAATGAAACTTAAACTTAGGAAAAGCATATAATTATTATGTTGGCTTATTGAACTAAAGATACAATAGGAAAATAAAGTAAATTACTTTAATGATTATGTTTTTATCTCAGCGCTTGATCTCAACTGAGGTGATATCTAATCTTGGTCATCAATTACTTTGGAGATTAGGGTTAAGGATTTAGCTCAATGAAAATTTATAAAAGCATGCCTCGTGTGAGGGAGAAGACACACCATACAGCAGCGCAAGATTGAGAGAGGAATCATAGTAAGGAGTGTGATATTCTAGTGTGTTGGGTCCGAGGGAGTGCAAAAGGAGAGCCTAGAGATCCAAATCAACCAAGGGGATTAAGCACCGATCTAGAACCTGATATGTTGGATCAAATCCAAGGCAATTTTGTAATCTATAATCTTTCTCCGTTGGGCCATATTCCCAGGACGGGAACCCAAGTAAGTGCTAAAAGTTAATGCAGAACTATGATTGTGTAGATTTGTTGTGTCATCGTGATGAGACCAATATATTTTTCTTTCGTTGAATTTATTTTGTTAATGAACCTAGTTGTCCAACTAATCAGTGGATTTGTAATATGCTAGTAATTAGGTGTCAGCTGTTAGGTTTGCAGTAAAACTAACAAGCTTTAACTTGTTGAAATCTACTATTGAAAATTGTCCATGGAAAGCTAGGTATGCTATTTAAAATGTTGTATGAAGGTGATCGCGTATAATGCTAACATCAATTGGGTTTATTCGGTGTAAACTTATATAATCTTAACATGACAACAACAACCATACGAGGGAGTGTCTCATCATATTACATTGTCCAAATGAAACAAGGCCATCATAACTACATAAAGAGATTTGATCTCTCTCAGCACTTGGTAGATCTAGAGTTAAGATGGATCTACGTTGGTTTAATTCCCCCTTTATATAGGCTATATTCCACATGAATACCATGGGTTCTCATAAACCTGGAGCTCAAAAACCACTGGTAACTTGACCAAGTCAAGCTTACCTTAATATTTTAGTTTAAAATTATTTTTATTTTAACGTAGGGTTATTTTTATTTTTATTTTATTTTGACTGAGTAAAAATGTTTACGAAACATTACATTACATTATGTTACAACATCTCTATCATACTTGGTTGGAGACCGCCTCTCGACGCAATTAGCATATGAAAACTAAATTACACACACAAAAGCCTCACATAAACGAAGGAATTATATCTCAATCTTCCATAAGGCTCCACATGATGCACAAATGAAGTCCAAAGAGAGAGAACTTGTCAATCCCCAAAGTCTCAACAACCATTGCAATGAAGAGAAAGCTCCTCTTTTTAAAGGGAGTCTCTTCTCTCATACAATTAAAAATATCATTTTTTACTAACTCAATGACAAGTCAAAGAAATAAGATAAAATTCGAATAGTAAGATTCCTCCTTGGTCCAAGGTTGTCCATGCCACAATATGTAGACACAAGAGAGGGTGTATAACTAAAAATAGGCATGACAACTAGGTCAACATCCAAAAGGTCCTATCATCTCTCATTTCAACAAGGGTACATATAGACATTTCTTCAATTTGCACAACACCACATAAGCCCAAGGATGCAAGTTAAAGCATTGCAGGCCATATGATTTTTTGTATTAAGGTGTCCTAGGCCTATTATGGTCAACGATGGCCAATACCTTTGGTTCCTACTCTAAGCTTCTTTTGTCCATGATAGGATTAGAAGACTTGAAGTGGATCACATTGGGACTCAGGTTTATGGAAGCATCTGGTTATGTAAGAGTGATCGCAGTTATAGGGGCCAGTCCAGCGCATATTGTGTGCACTTATCTTACACATGGTCATGTGTCATAGAGTCTATATGCAACCTTGGTTTTGGTGCAATATTTATCAAACAGTTCTCAACATAGCAGTCTCACAGTTCTCAGCAGTTCGCATCTCCCAAGGAAATGCACATTTCCCAACGCATTTGGTCCCAAAAATCAAAAAGTCACCTTGGTCTGAGATTACTCAGAATAAAATGTAGATGACACTCGATGTGGATTTTTTTGCAAAAGATGAAGGCATCACTTAGAAAATGGAAATCAAAAGTTATCCAATGACACATGGAGTTCTAGGTGGCAAAACAGGGTCAAATCTTGGCATGAAGAGACAATATTTACGTCAAAAGTTATCTACAAAATTGGTCAAACAAAATCATAGTGGCAAAATCCTCAAATTCCCTAGGGCATTAGAGATCTACATTCCATACATGATGAGGTCCTCACTAGATGCCACATAGGGGATCAAAAGAGATGTGTAGAGGTGAAACCAGTCACTGGGGCTAGTGGAACATTGGAGATGGTTAAAGATTCCAAGGTTAGTCAGGGTTTCAAGTTAAAAAGAGCAAGGGCATTGAAGAATGAGCCTCATGGACCAAACCAAGCCCCTTCTACTGGCCATTTGAGGTAAAAAAGTGGAATGTTGAGTAATTTATGGGGGTCAAAGGACCATTGGACATCTTGCGAACAAAAATATAGCCATTGCAAGGTCAAGTCACCTTCCTTTCCACCAAATAGAACTTCTTTGGACCAAGTCAAGAATTTCATGGACCAAATCGAGCCAAGCAAAGAAATTCAAGCCACCTCATCTAGTCGTTGGGTCATCTTGAGTTGGATGTTGAGCATTCTTGGGCTACTACTCTTCATTTATTTCCTTTTCAAAGTCAAATCAAAGGGAACATTGCACTCTTAAGAGTCAATCAAGCCAAGTAGAACCCTTCATGTGGACAATCATTGTAATAAAAATATTTCATCTAGAATTTACTTAGTCTCCAAGTTGTGGATGACAAGTAAAATATTATTTTAGAGAGTGATGTCCAACTATCTGTAAAAAAATAAATTATAAACGCTAGTCCCTCCTCTCATTCCCATTGTTATTAAACTATTAAATCAAATGTCGTAATAGAACTTTCATTTGCAAACATTTTGTGGACAAATTGTGGGTTGATTTTTTCTATTCCATTTTTTCTTAGTTCTTGTTGTACTTGTTCTTAATAAGATAGACATGGGTAAATCTCAGTTACACAGCAATTGGACCAATGATACACCGATGGGAAACATAGTCACGTGGTGGGTGCAACCAAGGCAGTAGTATTCCTTGTAAACTTGTTGAAGGTTGGAAATATCAGATCCAATGGTTGGATAGATGACACTCCGTGTGGATTTTTTTGCAAAAGATGAAGGCATCACTTAGAAAATGGAAATCAAAGGTTATCCAATGACACATGGAGCTCTAGGTGGCAAAACAGGGTCAAATCTTGGCATGAAGAGACAATATTTACGTCAAAAGTTATCTACAAAATTGGTCAAAGTTTCAAACAAAATCATAGTGGCAAAATCCTCAAATTCCCTAGGGCATTGGAGATCTACATTCCATACATGATGAGGTCCTCACTAGATGCCACATGGGGGATCAAAAGATATGTGTAGAGGTGAAACCAGTCATTGGGGCTAGTGGAACATTGGAGATGGTTAAAGATTCCAAGGTTAGTCAGGGTTTCAAGTTAAAAAGAGCAAGGGCGTTGAGGTAAAAAAGTGGAATGTTGAGTAATTTATGGGGGTCAAAGGACCATTGGACATCTTGCGAACAAAAATATAGCCATTGCAAAGTCAAGTCACCCTCCTTTCCACCAAATAGAACTTCTTTGGACCAAGTCAAGAATTTCATGGACCAAATCGAGCCAAGCAAAGAAAGTCAAGCCACCTCATCTAGTCGTTGGGTCATCTTGAGTTGGATGTTGAGCATTCTTGGGCTACTACTCTTCATTTCTTTCCTTTTCAAAGTCAAATCAAAGGGAGCATTGCACTCTTAAGAGTCAATCAAGCCAAGTAGAACCCTTCATGTGGACAATCATTGTAATAAAAATATTTCATCTAGAATTTACTTAATCTCCAAGTTGTGGATGACAAGTAAAATATTATTTTAGAGAGTGATGTAAATCTATCTGTAAAAAAATAAATTATAAACGCTAGTCCCTCCTCTCATTCCCAGTGTTGTTAAACTATGAAATCAAATGTCGTAATAGAACTTTCATTTGCAAATATTTTGTGGACAAATTGTGGGTTAATTTTTTCTATTCCATTTTTTCTTAGCTCTTGTTGTACTTGTTCTTAATAAGATAGACACAGGCAATTGGACGGATGATCCACCGATGGGAAACATAGTCATGTGGTGGGTGCAACCAAGGCAGTAGTATTCCTTGTAAACTAGTTGGAGGTTGGAGATATCAGATCCAATGGTTGGATAAACCCTTATTTGGGGTATCTTCAACTAGCCGAAGATGTCTTGCTATCCCATTGTCGACCCAAAGATCAAATACACTTCATTAGAAGTCACTCCTACTTGAAATTGGGAACTTGCGGAACTATCTTAGACAAAGGTGGGGGTGATATAGTCTTCTCGATTCCAAGACCATCTCATTGCTCAAAGTGCAAGCCCAACTTAAGAGTGGTTGTGATTCGCAACCTGACACTACAGGGAGGGAACTAAAGGAATAAACTTAGACTTTCTTGCTGGCTGAAATGGATACTGGCAATGAAGGAATTATGAGAGAGATATATAGGCCCCCTTATATTACCTACATTATCACATATGCTGGTTAGCCGCAGAGTTATCCTCCTTCAGAAGCCGCTTAGAGGGAAACCTTTGTTGTCGCTGATACATTCTTATTTTGTCATCGATGGGATCCAATTATTCCAATTTTCCCCATTGAAAAGGCTCTTTCTCTAAGAGCACCTGAAGAGGACACAATGTTATCTAATTTCCTATAGAATATGTATGACAGTCCTTTCCTTCTCGGGGAAATTGTAATCTGACAAGATTGGGAGATTATTGGAGTGCTTATTGAGAAAGGTAATGTTGGGCCAAGGTAAGCATATCTCAACAACAAACCTACTCTACAAAAGTCAAAACCTTTTTTTTTTTCTATTTCATAAAAATAAAAATAAAAATATTTACTAGCTTGCACTAATCTGAACTTTGATCTCAAAATTAATTGGTTAAACAATGGGGTTTTTAGCCATAATTTGAAATTTTATCCGAAGGATAGATATACCTTATTTTGAGCTTTCAAACACACGTATTTCACGAGGTATATCGAGTTTTTTTTGAAGAGTTGTGTTAATTTACCAGCAATACATACTTTAGATACAACAAATTGTTGAAATGTGTAACTAGGTTCGGTCTTCATAATGACATATGTAATCATGATTTTATGTAAAGAGAAAAAAAAAATTATTATTGTTATTCTTGAGGCATGGGTTTCATGCTCAAGGGAGATTTATTTTTAGGTCAAGCACCCATTGAGTGCTTCTAGGGCTTTTTCATTGAGTCTACAAGTCAATTGAGTCATTGTCATGTATGAAAGACCCTTTTGGGATTGTTACATATTGTAAAGAAAAATTATTTGAGTAAAAAAATAGAGTCAAAGACCCTCCAAGACCTTGTCAAACAAGAAGCAACAAGTCAGCCTACATGAAGAGACAAGTCGGCCTAAAGATAGCAATTTGTACCCCTCAAAAGCCTATATATAAGAAGTAACTCGACCTCATTTGGACATACACTCGAGCAAGTTGGGTCAAAGTTCCACAAGAAATTGTTGGGTCGAAGTTCCAAAAGAAACTGTTGGGTCGAAGTTGCAGAAGAATCTGTTGGGGGGTCGAAGTTGCAGAAGAATCTACTGAGGGTCGAAGTTGTAGAAGAATTTGTTGGAGGTCGAAGTTGCAGAAGAATTTTTTGGAGATCGAAGTTGCAGAAGAGTTTGCTGGAGGTCGAAATTGCAAAAGTTGTTTAGGTCAAGGTTGTTGGAAGGAAAGCTTGTCAAGAAGGAAAGTTTTGACTTGGTCTTGGAGGGGTCTTGTTCAACGGTCATAGGTCTTGGAATTCTTCAATTGAATATTCTATAAAAAAGAAGAATTCTTGTGGGTTTTCCTCTCAAGAGGAGAAGTTTTGGCCCTGGCTAATCGCCTACATCTTGTACCCTCTTGTCACGTTGTCCTTTATGACTTGGTAGTTGTTTGATGATAAGAATACTAAACATAATCAGGAGAAAGAAGAAGCTAATTAAGATAAGTAAAAATATATCACAAGCAGTTATCAAAGTAAGAGAAATCACCTAATCTAGCTGCCCTAGATTTCTCAACACAAATTTCAAGGTACAAGGGCTATTTCCAAGTAAGTATATATCATCTAAAGACTAAACCCCTGTAATAGTTTCCAAATTTGCGTCTCAAGTATATATCATTATTGTGGGACAATTTAGAGTTTACTCCACCCACTAGTAGGTTAAATTATAAGTTGGAAAATATTTTTGGGTTTTCGCCCAATGAGCATTTTGTTGAAAAGTGTAACTAGGTCGGTCTTCATGTTGACTATGTAATTATGTACTTATGTAAAGAAGAAGTCTAAAATAATAAAATGTGTTTTTGTTTTACTTGCTTCATGGTTTTCATGAGCAAGATTTTTATAGGTCTATAGACTTCTTCTTGATGTCTATTAGGATTTGTCTTATGAACAAAAGTGTTATTAAGAGTCATGTAAATGGAAGAATATCCTCCAAGACAATGCAGAAGAATGGCCTTCAAGACTGCCCATATTCAACGTTGAAGATAAGTCTAATTGTTGCAAGGAAGTCGGCCTACAAACTGTGTGGAAGTCGGCCTATATAATGGCTAGAAGGTCGACTTATTATCTGGCAGGAACCATAGTATTAAAAACCGGCCAGTTTGAATCGGAAACCGGTCAAACCGGCCGGTCAGAAGGATCAATGGTCCAAACCGGTTGGAAAACCCGGTTATACCCTCCCCGTCGCCTGAAATGCCCGTTTCACCGGTGTTGACCGGCCGGTTAAGGACGGAACCGGCCGGTTTATTCATAAACCGGCCAGTCAGCACCTCTTTTGCTGCGGGGACCCACACAAGGCCAACAAGGAGGTTTAGGGACCCCACATAATGCAATTTTTTGAGTTTTGGGGCTTTTTTTGAGGGAAATTTAGGGTTGTTTTCCTCCAAAAATATCCCCTCTAAGAAAAGCATGCCTACCCTCTCATTTTCCTGACATATCCTGTTGGCAATTAATGGTAATGTTAAATTCTTTGTAAAAGTGACATTTCCTTTATTTTTCATTTTCATCCTTTTACTTAAATTTTTAACATTACCATGAAATGACTCAGGATGTTTAAGAGTGGTTTCGACCTCATTGGATTTCATATGGAGAAACTAGAATTTTAGATTTCACTCAAAATTCAACAGACTTAATGGTTTTCAGGGTTTCATGGTTTGGGGGTTTGCAATGTTTCCATTTGATTCTATCATGTGTAAGGGTATGAGATTGGCATTTGATCAAGAGCATGAAGTCCTTTAAGAACCTTGATGTTGGTGTTATTGATTGTTGAACTTTGTTGATGTTGGTGGTATTGATTGTTGAACTCCCCTACCATGGCCTTAACAAGAATGTACCCTTCACTCAAAGGAAAACAACTGGTTAGGCATGTTGATGATCCCTTGTCTAGTAGTGGTGATGATTTTGATCATGATGAGTGATCATATAGTTGATCACTAATATGGAGTCTTGTATTAGGCCAATGGCCTCATAGCTTGTAGCATTGTTTTTGGACTTTATGGGCCATTTGGAGCCTCATTGCTTATGTATTTTTCGATGATATGTATTTCACTCGGTGCCATTTTGATATATTCACCTTTACATGGTATATAAATGAGCAAACTTTGCATATTTTTTCTCTATTGGCTTGGAATCATGGTTGCAAATCTTAATAATAGTTTTTTTAATTAAAAAATAATAATTTAATGTATTTTTTTAAAAACCGGTTCGTTTAGACCTGACCAATACCGGTTAGACCGGTTCATTAGGTCCACCGGTCCGATCACCAGTTCCAGTTTTTAATACTATGGCAGGAACAACTATTTATACCCCTACATATGTTGCGTAGAAGAGACAATTTTTGCGGATCTGTCTGAGGTTTTATAGCAGTTAAAAGTGCGGATCTAAGGACAGAGTTTAGTACAGATTTAAGGGTACAAATTGAGGAAAGGACAGGAAGACATAGACTGCGGATAGGTACAGCAAGGGGAAGACTGCGGATAGGTACAGCAAGGGACAGATTTGCGGATTGATGAGGCTAGACTGCGGATAGGTGTAGAAGGGTACAGTGCGGATATTCTTGAGTTTTAAAGTATCTATTGTAAGAATTTGCCAAAGTCAAGACAGGGATTATAAGAAGACAATCTGATCTAAAAGTGGTAGAAAGTGAGGAAGGTAAATCAGAGATTTACCTTCCTAACTATATATCAAGGAGTTCAGTTACAAAGGAAATTAATTCTGTCTCTAAATTTGACTAAGTACTTTGATAATTGACTTGATGAAAGATTAACTAAGCTAAAGAAGAGAATACATAAGCAAAGCTCAGAAGTAATTATCAAGAAGAGAATTATTGGATTAATCTCAAGCCCTAAGAATTCTCAACATCGAATCAGAGCTAAGGTGCTGAACATAAGGGCTGCTTGTCAACAAAGTCACTCAAAGAAGCAAGGATAAAAGTTTGGATTGAAAAGACAAACCAGTTTGCAAGGAAGACTATCCAACTATTTTATATGAAAAGATCAACTAATTAATCCTTGGTATCAAAAGATTTGCACTCAAAAACATTGTTTGAAGGAGAATCACAACTTCTGAAGATAGTCATTATTGTCAAGGGTTCAAGAACAACAACATTGAAGAAAAGAAACCCTTGACTTCATCAACATAAAGGGAGTTGCAAACAAGACCACTCAAGTAAGTATTCATGACCCTATCTATCAAGATGCCTTTTTGTAAAGAAAGCAACAAGCTGGTTAGATCATCAAATTTCAGTGCATGGAAGAAGAGAACAGACTTAAATTTAATTGAAGACGAAGTAATGGATTATATCGAAGGATCTACTGTTCAACCTCCAAAAGAAGATACTTCAGCCCATGCTAAGTACATCAAGGGAGAAATTAGAGCCCAAAGGATTCTCATAGAATCCATCAAAGACTCTCTCATTCCCTATGTATCAAAACTAAAAACTGCAAAAGAAATATAAAAAATTGGTGGAGCTATTCTCTGTGAGTACTGCTGGAGAAGCAATCTCTCTGAGACAAGAACTATACAAAATGAAATTAACAAAGGTAGCAAGAATCGTCCCATACTTTATGAGGATTTCTGAAATAAGAGATCAACTACAGGAACTAGTAGAAGTGATGTCTGACACTGAGATGACAACAGTGGTGTTGAATGCTCTACCAGAGGAATGGGGAAGCTTCACTTCTAGTCTATATGAGAAGAAAGAAGCCACTCCATTCCATGATTTGTGGTCTCTATGTAAAATAGAGGAAACAAGACTAAAGGCCAAAGCTGATACAGGATCAAGTGAAGAGAATCAGGGCTTTGCAGCCTCATACAGGAAGAAAGGAAGATTCGAAAAATTTGGCCCTCAAAATAAAAGAAGAAATATGGACAACGTGCGATGCTTTGGATGTGATGAACTTGGACATTATAAAAGAGATTGTCCTAAATCTGCAAATGTCAAAAGGAAAAAGGAAGAAGCTCATGTCACATATGAAAAAGAAGAGCTTGACACTAAAATATACAATAAGGAGGAAGCAAGAGATATCTGTTATGATTGAGATCATCTTTCTCTTTAAGTGATCTCTGATTGATTGTAAAAATTGTATGATAGCAATGTACATTAAGAAGCATGGAAGAAGCTCTCGCTGTAAACAACTTCTGGAAAACCTCCCTACTTAAGTAAAGAAGTCATCAGATCAAGGGTCATCATGGGGACAAAAGTTTTGGATATGATGACATATTGATGAAGCAGGTCAAAGGAATGAAACTCTTCATTCAAGAGAAACCCCTACAGGATGACTCAAGGAAAACAGGTATGAGGTATGCAAAGTTATATGCTAACATTGGATGTTGTAAAGTCATGTCATGTGGTTGCAGGTAATAAACTTTTGTATTTAGAAGTATGATCTATAAAAGAGTATCTCTCAATGCACGGACAGATGAAAGCAACATAATATGTCCTCATGGTATATGAGGTGGTTGTTGAAAGTTCCTAGGAATGGAAAATGTGCAAAAAGGAAGAGATCATGAAATACAACCATGTCTTGAGGCAGGTATCATTCAGAGGCCAAGTAGATGTGACTAGAAGATCTCCTGGGAAGATATGTAGACTCTGACAAAAGTCTGGAAACCCTTAACAAAAACATATCATTAGGAGATGTGTCAAGGATGTCGATACCTACAGGAAGATGTCATGGATCATCACTAAGGTAACTTTTGTTCTAAAAAGTTCATATGTATATATCTATCTGGATGAATTTGTGTAGGGCTGTCAATCATGAGAAAGGACGTATGATCCTTGGAGATGATTCGAAGTAAAGCAGGATGGCATAACAATGGACCAAATAAGGAAGTCTGGTGAAAGTTGATCTATGCCCTATGAAGCTAAAAGTTGGAGATTCCTCAATATCGAAATCCATGACATCAAGGACAGGAATTCTTCATGAGTAGCTCCTCAATATCGAAATCCATGACATCAAGGACAGGAATTCTTCATGAGTAGCTGGGTGTCTCACCATTGCTGCTAGAGGTCCCTGGTTAAGAGGGAGCCTGATGGTAAGTTTCTTACTTGGAAGAAACTTGGTAATTCCTAAGGATGAGTTTAGGTACATTCTTTGTATAAGAATGAGTACATTCCCTTGTGGAATAGGTCCTCCCTGGTTGAGAGGGAGAGATAGACACATCATTCTAGTCTTGGGGAGACAGAATGGAGGATTGGGTAATCATCTGGCATTTGATACTCTTTGAGAATGTATTAGGGCATTCAAGATAAGAGTAGTTGAGGACCGATATTCTTTGAGGGCTAGCTACCCAAGATAAGAATAGTCCAAGAAGGTCATATTTTGGGAACACCCGAGTGGAGTATGTACCTTGGAGAGACAATGACAAAGGTGTCTATAAGTCATGTGTCTCGCCAACATTGAAGCCCATTGTCTCATTGAGAGATGGGGCTGTTAGTCAAGGCCTTGCACTAGGACAATGTTGGTTGATATGATGCTATACAGATGCGATTACCAATTCGATTCTTCTTATGATATTCTTCAGTTTAAAAGTGACCATGTACCTGTGTGAATACCTCCCTAGTTAAGAGGGAATGTTGAAAAGTGTAACTAGGTTGGTCTTCATGTTGACTATGTAATTATGTACTTATGTAAAGAGAAAGTCTAAAATAATAAAATGTGTTTTTGTTTTACTTGCTTCATGGTTTTCCTGAGCAAGATTTTTATAGTTCTATAGAATTCTTCTTGATGTCTATTAGAATTTGACTTATGAACAAAAGTGTAAATAAGAGTCATGTAAATGGAAGAATATCCTCCAAGACAATGCAGAAGAATGGCCTTCAAGACTGCCCATATTCAACGTTGAAGATAAGCCTAATTGCTGCAAGGAAGTCGGCCTACAAACTGTGTGGAAGTCGGCCTACATAATGGCTGGAAGGTCGGCTTATTATCTGGCAGGAACAACTATTTATACCCCTACATATGCTGCGTAGAAGAGACAATTTTTGCGGATCTGTCTGAGGTTTTATAGCGGTTAAAAGTGCGGATCTAAGGACAGAGTTTAGCACAGATTGAAGGGTACAAATTGAGGAAAGGACAGGAAGACATAGACTGCGGATAGGTACAGGAAGGGACAGACTGTGGATAGGTATAGCAAGGGACAGATTTGCGGATTGATGAAGCTACACTGCGGATAGGTGCAGAAAGGTACAGTGCAGATATTCTTGAGTTTTAAAGTATCTATTGTAAGAATTTGCCAAAGTCAAGACAGGGATTATAAGAAGACAGTCTGATCTAAAGGCGGTAGAAAGTGAGGAAGATTTACCTTCGTAACTACATATCAAGGAGTTCAGTCACAAAGGAAATTAATTATGTCTCTAAATTTGACTAAGTACTTTGATAATTGATTTGATGAAAGATTAACTAAGCTAAAGAAGAGAATACATAAGCAAAGCTCACAAGTAATTATCAAGAAGAGAATTTTTGGATTAATCTCAAGCCCTACAAATTCTCAACACATTTGACCCCTAGAACTCTACAACAGGTTTCCCGCTTGTTGGAAACACTGATTTGCTGCAAATTTGAATCTTAGTAAGAGTCCCCTTGATTTATTATTGTTGTCCTAGTTTCCCCCACCCCTAGATTATCAATCTAGTATATATATATTAAAAACACCTTTGGATGGCCCTAAAAAAGGATTTACTTTGTCGTTTTCTGTGTTTTTTCAAATCTACAGAGATAGGACAGCAAGCAGAGCAGCCCCTTACCAAAGGTACACTTCAAGAATAACTTATATATTTGGTAAGTATAATAACTATTCTCTTTTGAGTTGTTTACATGATCAATATCTTTAGTTTAAAGTAAATTTCCTTGCTAGTTTGCATTTTTTTGTATAATATCGTTTCCAGATCAACTAAATAAGAAAGAATTAACTCTTCTCTTCACCCATGACCCTGTTCACCCATAACCTTATTTAAGGCACTAGTCTACTAATTGTTGGTTGAAGCATCTCACATATGGAATCCTCCCATCGCCATTCGGGTAGGAGTTGGGCTTAAAGAGTGGGAACCCGTGCCAAGGTGTAAATCGACACTTGTATTATGTATGCCATCTTAGCAGCATTCAAGGACCTTGGCAAACCTACTAGTTTGGGTGGTAACAAGTCCACAAAGAATTCACCCTGCATGATAAATGCATGCAAAATATAATTAAATAATCTTCAACCTAGGAAGAAGTGCTCAAAGTTCCACCTTGGAGATCTCACAAAGTGCACCCTACAAGGTGCAAGAGAGATAAAATAATAAAATAGTCCTCCTAGGAAATGCTCCATGACGAACCTTTGAAAATGCCAGTGGTCCACATCCAATCCACATGTGTGTATCCCAAGACAACCCACTCGAGGAATGGATGTGCAAGGTGCCAAGTAGAGGGAGCATTCCATAAGAAATGTAGTAAAGCCCCAAAATAGCGAGTGGACTATCTCCAACAAGACAAATCCAAGGAGATATGGGTGAATTAGGGTTTTGACCATGAAAAAACTCCAAGAAATAATAAAATGCATACCTCCATAAATGGCAACAAGTGTCTCCAAATATTTGTAAAATTTAACGCAAAGGAAAAGAGAATTGTGCACGCGCGAGCCCTCTGAACCCATGAGACCCTCTCTTGGCGCACCCTGAGGGCCTCCCTAGGCCTGAGTCGCTACATGCATGTGCGCCTCCTGTTGCGAAAATGGAACCATCGGAACTGCCGGAGGATGGGGATCCTCCTCTAGAATCTTCGCTCCCTGATCATAATGAAAATGCAGAAGCATTTGCGTCTTTGATTTCTGCCATTGGCCCTCCAAGAACTAGACCCTCAGTCTCAAAGTTTGTGAAGAAACTCGAAGACATCTCTCTAAACGAGGCTTGGGCCAGTTCACAAGCCTCTGGCCTTCTCCTTGCTCGGTCCAGAAATGGGTAGAGAGGAACTGGTCCTCCTCAATAAATGGGAAAATCTCCACAAGATTCTGCGGAAGAGAGTATAACACTTTTCACTTTGAAACAAAGGAAGATCAAGATCTAATCTTCAGAAACGGCCCATACTTCATGGACATGCGAGGCCTTTATTTAAACAGATGGACACCTGATTTCGATCCTGAAATGGATGTACCAAACGTTGTGCCAGTTTGGGTCAGACTCCCCCATCTCCCCCTCCACTGCTGGGGTGAGTCTGTCAGGGCCATTGGGAATGTGGTGGGGAAGTATATTGACAAATGCGAGCCAAAGGAGCACATGCAGGCTTGTGCGAGGATATGCGTCGGAGTTGACCTAGGGAAAGGCTTACCAAAGGTAGTGACGATCAAAGTAGATCAATGGACGCACATATAACAGCAGGACTACGAGCAGATACCATTCAAATCCAAGGTATGTCATGAATATGGTCATTTTGCAAATAGATGTCCGAAAAAACAAGAAAGTGAAGACCTAGAAGCTCCAGAAGCAAAATAGGAACAAGTTAAAAAGAAAAAAACAGCAAACAAACAACCTCACCCCTCCTCAAATCAACCTCTTGCTCCCCCTCCATCTGCCCCTCCTCCCTCCTCTCCCCCCCTGCCAATTGTCCTCTCAATACCACATCCTTCATCAACCCCAATCCCTTTGGACCCCTTAAAGAACCTCCCATTCCTCCCTCCTCTCCCCCTTCTTCCCCTCATCTCATTCCACCCCCAACCCTCTCCCCTTCTGCACCTATTATCCCTCGCAGCCCTCCACCTCCTTCAGTTGACAGAATCTTGACAAGAAACCAATCAAAAGAATCTTTACACACCTTAGAACACCAAAAGAGAGCAGGAAGAAAGACTAAAAAAGAATTGAGAGATGAATTGGCAGCAAAATAAATGTCATTAGGCACGCAACATCCCATGGACTCCTCCTTTGGGAAAAGCGTTGGGAATAATGAGAAAAACCAACACCAGCAAAGAGTGAAAGGTCCCTCAACCTCCCTCCAAAATAAATAATGATTGTGGTCTCCTGGAATTGCCGTGGTTTGGGGACATCACATAAAGTAAATGCAACAAAATATATTTTAGTAAGGGAAACCCCGTATATACTCCTACTACAGTAGACCAAAACTAGTTGTCAAGATTCTGAAAAAAATGATCAAAAACTTAAAAAATTACGATTGAACAGCTCAACAAGCAATAGGGACCTTAGGGGGTATCTGTACCTTATGGAGAAAAGGAAAATGGGAGCTACTCCAGCAAAAAAAGGAACAACATTGGATTAGAACAGATCTAAAAGAAACAGCCACCAATGAGCAATATTGTATAGTCAACATATACACCCCCAACCACTTCAGGGAAAAAGACCAATGTTAGAACATTGTTAAAGAGACATTAAATGATATCCAAAACATAAATATAATCTTGGGCGGTGACCTCAATTTAGTCCTAAATGTGGATGAGAAATTTGGTGGAGTTTATCATTTTGATCCCTCAAGGGATGCCATCGAAAACATAATGGAAAAACACAAGCTAATAGACATTCCTTCCAACAACGGCAAGTACACATTGAGCAATAAGAGGGTAGGAAGCAGCAATATAAAGGAAAGATTAGACCATATTTTAGTTCAGGACAGCATCACCTCAAAACACAACTCAGCGAGTTCAAGAATTATCCACACAACAGCCTCAAACTACAAGCCGGTGGTAATGTCTCTTGGGTTGCTAGAAAATCAAGGCCCCATTTCATTTAGATATTGTCCAACATGGAACAGCAATGAGGATTTAAAAAAAAAAAATTTGTTGAAGTTTGGTCCCAAAGAGTCACAGGATCTCCCTATTATGTGTGGGAAACCAAAATAAAAAATTTGAGAAAAGAACTGAAAATATGGGCCAAAGAAAATGAAAAAAAAAACACAAAAAAGAAAGGTTGAGTTATTAAAAAAAATGGAGGCACTCCAAGAGGCTAGGGAAAATGAGGAGGAAACCAAAGAAAGTCATCTACAGGAAAAGGCCCTCTATTGGGAAATTTACAGAGAAAATCTGATAGAGGAGGAAGTGGGGAGATTAAAGTCTAGAAGTCTATGGTTAAAAGCAGGGGATAAGAATACAACATTCTTCCACAACTCTATGAAAATTAGAAGGGCCAGAAATTAGATTGACAAAATCCAAATAGAGGGAAAGGAAATCAGAGGCTCTATAGAATTAAAAAAAGAAGCTCATATTCATTTTAAAAACCTCCTAACAGCAAATGAAGAAAGTGCAGACTTCGAATCTTTCCTGCAACATGTTCTTAATAGGATAAGTGTTGTTCAAAACACAGAACTTATGCAAGAAGTAGGAGAAGAGGAAATCAAGGCGGTTGTTTGGAGTGTTCACCTGGACAAAGCTCCGGGCCCGGACGGCTTCTCAATTGCTTTCTACAGGCACCACTAGAATATAATCAAAAAGTATTTAATTAGAATGATAAGGAACGTGTTTCAGAAACAAAGAACAACAAAATTTAAAAAATAAATTAATTAATTAAAAAATAATAATAATAATAATTGGGTGGTTTTACTAAATCATCCTATCTGGCTCTAATTCCAAAGGATGCAAAGCCTTCCACTTTCAGTCGATTCCGGCCTATTTCTTTGTGCAACTCTTATAAAATAATAACAAAGATCATAGCCAATCGAATAAAGAAAACTCTCCCTGAGATTATCTCGAAAAACCAAGGTGGTTTCATCCCAAATAGGCAGATCCTTGACAACGTATTGATTGTCTAGGAAGCCTTACACTCAAGTATGTTGAAAAAAGAGCATAGAATCATCATAAAGTTGGATATGGCCAATGCCTTTGATCGAGTAAGCCTACCCTACCTTACTGATGTCCTAAAGAAATTTGGCTTTTCAAATGATATCATTGATGTAATCAGCGCTTGCATAATGGGAGCTTGGATAGCCCCTTTGATCAATAGAAGGCCTAGTGAATTCTTTCAAAGCTCCAGAGGGTTGAGGCAAGGTTGTCCCCTCCCACCCCTTTTATATATAATAATGGCAGACTCTTTAAGCAAGGCTTTGGAAAAGAGCTGGAGAGAAAGAACTCTAACTGGTCTGCACATATCTCACGGAGTAAGAAGCATTAACCACTCCTTGTTTGCAGATGACACTTTGTTGATGGGTGGGGCCTGATGGATTATAGCTAGAAGGTTCAAAAAAGTTTTAGATAAATTCATGGAGGCATCATAAGGTCTCCTAAACAATGCAAAATGTAAAATATATGGCTAGAATGCTCCCTCCTGTTAGCCACCTATAAATATTTGTTATACCAAAAGGTGGCTAAGACTGTTTGAGCCTTCAAGGAACAAATTTCATTACTAAAATCTGTTGGCTCTTGAAGACTCTTGAAGGCCTCGTGCCTTTTCTCTGTCCAAAACTTCACTGATATTCCCATCTTACACTCAGAAATCCTGCTGGTTTCCAAGCCAAAATCCTGCTGCAAGGACCCATTTCCCCTTCCCCCTCTTCCAAAGTTAACCTTCATGTGCTCCCCTTTTTTCTTCCATAAAAACTCCCTTGTTTTCATGATTCCTCTTCCTCGCTTCATGAAAATCACTTTACAAAGTTAAAGACTCACTCTTTAACCTTACCAAAACCCCCCAACTCCATTGAAAACCTTGAAAAATTCCATGAAAATCATGTTTTTTATGTATTGGGCTTAAGCCCCTTTGGGCTAAAGTTTCTAACTACTTCCGATCATATGCCCACACCCTGGGACCAAGCGCTAACTCTGGAGGCGCTTATCGCATCGCACAAACTCCAAATGCGCAAGGTTTTGCACTTTGTTTAAACTTGCGATGCGATCAGCCTTATATTGAAAAACCCGATCGCATCGCTATTTTATATATTCTGCGGGCCCGCCTTCTATGCGAAAAACCATTGAATGATCCATGCCCGATCTCTTCTTTCCTTTGTAAATGTTAAAAACCCATTTATCCAAAGTTTAAACTAAAAACCCATAACCACGTGTTGAATATAAGATGGGTAGATTGAAAGACCGATCGCGCAATCGCAATCGCAGAAAATACAATGGGTTGATTGAAAAGCCCGGGCCCGAAGTTCTGATATGCGATAAACCCCTTCCCTTTTAACCCCCCTGGTCATATCATTCTCCATGGCCCAACTGCCCCGCAATCGGGTGCCTAACCCTATTTTTTACGTTTTCCGCTCACGAAATATTAAAATTTTAAGTTATTTATCAAAACATTGGTTTTTATTATTTCTCTAAGGTTTTCCGCAGGTCCGAAATCCGAGCAATCTCCACCATCGATCTGATCTGCAGATCCGACGGTGCGGAGTGCGTCTCCCGGTGGTCCCCGCCAGCTGTTCACCGCTATAAAAAACCGGCGGTATCCATCGCACCGCCTTTGGGCAAAAGTTGTTTTCCCCCGATCGCCAGCGATTCCATACACTGGCCACCACGTGTCCTGGGTACTATTTGCGAAACCGCCATCCATCGCGCATTAAAGTTCGGACAAGGATGCCCAGCGATATTGACCATAGCCGTCAGATCCGAACCCGCTCATCCGACGGAGATCGCTTGCCGAAGATGTCCGATGGTTAACCAAGATACACACGCGATAACCGAGTAATCGTACAGAGGCAGCGGCATCTCCGCCGTCGATCTGATCTGCAGATCGATGGCCCACAATTCATCGCCCTGTTTCCTCCGTTTGACTTTCAAACTCCGCTCCCGACCGTCGATCTCTGCACAATCGACGACTCAGATTCAATCTTCTTCTGCCCGTTCTACGATCTCTCCCGATTAATCCCGACCGTTGGATGATGCCATCCAACGGCCACACTTCCTCCACACGTCCTCTGCAGCAATAAACCTAAAACACGCAGGATTTCTTAATTATTTTGTGTTTTATGCAGGTTCTAAATGGTTTCCGCTGTTATATTGAAGAAAGGCCAAGGGCCAGGAATGATGATTCCCGTGCCTTTAGTCCTTAAAAGAGAACCATTCGCAAGGTGCGGATTATCTGTTTTTATCGGCATTTCATGAGGCATTGATGCCTTATAAGCCCTGCGCGGCCTGCACATCAACAAGACACTATGTTTTTGAAATCACAGTTAAAGAGTATCAGTTTATACCAAAACAGAAGACCGAAGACACAAGTCGAGCGTGATCTGTCCTGAGAACACGGAATTAAAGTAAATAAACCTCTCCAGCTCCCAAAGGGCACCTGCAGCCTCATGGTAATTAAAGAAGGCTTAGTCATTATTACAAACAAAGGTGTTTTGCCCAAAGGCTGCCGAACAGTTAATACTGATCAAGGATCTTATCTCTAAATTGTTGGCAAAACTATTTTAAAAGATTAAAGAACAGTCCAGAAGCAGATCTTTTTAATCATTAGGCCTCGAAAGGCAGAAACAGAGTTATGAAGCAGAGTTAGAAGTGATTAGATTCCCGCCTTATGCCTTGCCTGGTTCTCAAAGGCCAGAGATTGCATTGATTACATAATTAATGATACTTGACCCCTGGGAAATCCTCCCACCTCTTCATTCTTCTATAAATACTTCTGTAGAAGATGAGCAAATGTTGGTATCTGGACATCTGAATGTATGTAATAGTTATTCTGAAGCTACTGATGCCCTGTTTGCAATTCAAAGATATATAAGCTGATATGGGAAGTTCAAAGTTGTAGAGACCCACCGGGCTTGCTGATTGTAACTGGTTTGAACATCTAATACAAGCTGTTGATTTATGGGATCCTGATTTGTGTCAATGGTGATGTGTTTCTCACTGTCAATTGTTATTTTGCTTAATGTTTCCACTCTGTTCACTTTCTCTGATAAAGAGCAGCAAACATAGAGCTAGGATTTACTTTCAACAGTACCCTACTCTTACTGAAAACTTTATTGTCTATGTTTTCTTCATTTGAATGTTCTCTTTGAAGAGTACATCAATGCAGGTCGGTTTAAAGGCACTTGCCTGATCTAAATTGCTCTTTGTCACTATTATCTATGTTTTCCTTATTGAATATGCTGAAAGCAGGGTAGTTTAAAAGTACTTACCTGATCTTAAGCTTTCAACTATTTTTTAATATTTCCTAACTGAAAGTACTTCAAAGCAAGCTAGTTTAAAGGTATTAACCTGATCTCATAATACTTTTATGTTTTTTCTTATTGAAAATGCTGAAAGCAGGGTAGTTTAAAGGTACTTACCTAATCTTAAGCTTTTCAATTGTTGTTTAATGTTTTCTAACTGAAAGAACTTCAAACAGGCTAGTTTAAGGGTATTAACCTGATCTCAGAATACTCTCATGTTTTTCTTTAAGTACATGCTGAAGCAATATAGTTTAAAAGAACTTATTTGATCTTAGGCTGTTTCACTATACCTTCATTTGTTTGTTCTTCATTTCCTATCTGTTTCATTCCATAAAATCACCTTAAGAGATCCTTTGACATAAGTGACTTGCCCCATGGATCCTGCTTGAACCTTGTTGTCCAATTAAAATCCTCCTATGACTCCATAGCCCAATGGGTTAAAACTGTCTTTGCCTTTCTGTCAGCCAAATTATTCTTTCATCTGCAGACACCTTCACCCTTCATTTTTGAAACTGCCTTCACCTTCATCATGTCCTTGCCCAACCAAAACAAAACAAACAAAACCCAAGCTCTTCATAACTAGTCTAATATCATAATTTCAGTTATTAAAGATCACATCTTTAAACTCATTCATAGAGAGATCCCTCTCTGGATTCAGGAGGGCTAGATCCTAGAATCCCAAAGTTGGTTGAAATAATGTTGCTTCAGCAGTTTTAGTCTTACCAATCTGCTAAAATTACAGATCCCTAACATTTCTGACGACTCCGCTGGGGACTACTTCCCTTAAAAACTTGATAAAACTTGTGAGTAAAAAGCAGCCTTTTCAAGCACTGCCAAAGAATGGTAATCATGATAAAACTTATTTGAATCAGTGACAAACTAGGTAAACCCTAGGATTCTCCTAAGACTTTATCCAACCTTGAAAAATCAGCTGGCTTAGCCGTAAGAGTAAACTGTCTTTGTCTCATAACCGTAGCTAAGTTTTGAAACATAGTTAGGATATTCTTAAAAAACCACACAACTGAAAAATAACTCAGAAAACCTGATAATTTTCAGATTGGTATTAAATAAACATGGTGGTGGACCATAAGACCTTTTACCTCTGAAAAGAGCTAAAAACTTCCACTTGGCGACTCCACAATCCTGAACAGACCTTAAGACTCCACTGGGAAGAACCCTTATCATTGTAACACCTTTCAAACTCAGTCACAAGGCTGCAGGACTGAAATTTTTCCAAAACAGACTAGTTAACCTCTCAAAGATTGTTATACCTGGTGAACTTGTCTTGTTTATTTGGGTCTGAAAAACATATCATAGTGGCTCCTAGAAAGATTCACACTAGAGCCCATCCTGACCCTGATCCACCTGAGATAGTTGATAACCCGAAAAGTATCCTTAGGAAGTCTCCTAGGTTTAAATTGTCAACTGTTTTCAGATCACCCTTGAGAGCTAATTCATTTCCTGAAAAACCTTGCAGCTCTACAAGAAACACATGGTGGTGGAACCATTAAAACTTTTTCCCTCCCTAGGAGCTAAAAACTTCCACCTGGCGACTTCACACTCTGAAACTCCCAAAAGACCAAATGACTCCACTGGTAGAAGACCCTGCACTGATTGACTAGACACAGTGACCTCTTTCTTGATTTACAAAAATGATTCCAAGAATACAACAAAGATATGCCCCAATGAGTAGAGATCATATCCCTGGGTTTCCACATAAGATGCCCCTGGTGAATTGGGATGATAACCTGCCTGTTTTTCAAGGCGAAAAGTTTGATGACCCTTTATTACATCTTATCAAATTTCACATACATGTATGGAGGTTGAAAGTTGAATGGCATGAAGACTGCCTAATGAAAATGTTCATGTTAACATTAGAAGGAAAAGCTAGGGATTGGTATGAATGCTTAAGATCTAGTAGTTTGTTTTTTTTTAGAGACCTTGAATATGTGTTCTATGAGAACTATAAAGAAAACACTACATCATTATCATTGGGTGCAATATATTATTATCCATCACAAAACATCACCCAACACATTATAGATAATGAGGAAGCTTTGGAAGAGATGCATCCTGAAGATCTTTTAACAACCATTCATGAGTTTAATCTCCTATTGAAAAATTTTAAGAATATAGATGAATCAGTTGAGGAAGAGATGATCCAAGAAATAATGGACGTTCCTCAAGATATCCCTGAAAACTCAAAAATTGATTCATCATCCCTTATAGCCGAGGCTCAAGAAGACATCCAGCCTCAAAATCAGTCTTCACAAGAGACAGAGAACTATTGTACTCCTGTTCAAAGGAACATAGAAACATCTCCCCCTTTGACAGAAAAAGAGATCGATCAGACTATTAATAAACAGCCAGTCTCTGAAACTTTTTGCAAAACAAACACTCTTGCCCATTCACATAGAGAACTTTGTTGTACAGATTTAGAAAGTTCTTTTGTAGATCAGAATGAAGAAGGACCTGCTGATAACCCAGTATGTTTGATTGGTAGTATTACTTATATTCGTGATTCTCCTAACTTTGATCTATCTAGTGATGATGCTTCCCAAACAGAAGTTAATTTTGTAGGATCATCATTAGCAGATTTATGGGAGGAAG
Source organism: Pinus albicaulis (assembly GCA_034641835.2). Classification (NCBI taxonomy): domain Eukaryota; kingdom Viridiplantae; phylum Streptophyta; class Pinopsida; order Pinales; family Pinaceae; genus Pinus; species Pinus albicaulis. Next base: position 298,918,815 of record CM076584.1, on the reverse strand, counting down.
ATCAGTTCCTTCAAAGAAGTAATGAGCCAGTGCAGACTATTTATGATACTGATGATGAAAGTTTTCAAAGCCTAGAAGTGAGTGAAGATTCATTGGATCTTTGCTCCGTTTCTTTTCAGATCATCAGTAATGGTTTCCATGTGATTGGGAATCAGCAGACTTTCAACTCAAAGGATGAGGAGGAAAGAAACGAAGAAATTTTTGGGCAGGTGGAAATCAAGGAGCTTTCTCTTGAAAAAGAGGAAGCAATTAAACATACCCTTGCTCAAGAATATAATAACCTCCTCATAGAGTACAGTCCACTAAACCAGAGCATACTAGGGCTACAAGAGGACAACACTGCCAAATATGATGAGTCCTCCAGTTTAGATGATGATGCTTCCAAACAACTTTATGAAAATATGCTCCTCAAAGCTGAAGTCTTGGAAGCAGACAATCCACCAGACATAGAGGACCAAAAAGAAGAGAATCTTCATCTTTTCTTTGTTGATCCTATGGAAGAGTGTGTGGAAATCCCAACTAGCTCAAATTATCAAGCAATGATCCTTTGCAATAGCCAGAGACATGAAAAGTTGTCACCTTTTGTGATAGCCTTGATATTGAAGGTTAATCTTCAATATGTTCTATGGATACCTTTGACAAGCAGCCAAAGTTTCTACTTCTTTTTGACATTACTCGGCTGGCTGCATTGGCATTTTTGTATCATATGATAAATATAAATACTCCATGTTTAGAATAGGTTAGATAGGAATGTCAATAAAGCTCAGTTCTGAGCATGTAGTTAGTTGTTGTTTTCTGCTTTGAAAAAAAATCAAAAATTCAAAAATACAAAAACAATGAAAAGAAGGAAAAGAGGGCAGATTGTCAAAACAAGAAAGGTATAGCCCCATACCAAAAAAGAGAAACAAATCTGAAAGTGTGCAAGCTTAAATGCCACTCCTAAAGAACACACTTCTAGTTAGTCAAACTGTCTAATCTTGACTAATTAGCTTTAAATTTTCTGCTGATAGGATAGTGAATTCGATTTGCCAAACTATTTAATCTTGGCTTATCAGTAGATAGATTAGGATAGAAATCAAAGGTTCAAACATGAACAAAACCTGAACCTAAGTTTCCAAAAAAGATGACTCAAATTTGTTTTATTTTCTGAGTCAAAAGGATGTAAAAGATCTGGTTCTAATTAGCTCAAAATCTGAACCAGAGAAAAAGGTAAGACAGCTCAATAAGAGTCAAATCAAAGCTGTAGAAAAGAGGAAGGAAATGTTTTCAAATTTCAGATCTTAAGCCTTCCATTTTTTATTTTTTTTTCGTGCAAAATAAATGACTATGTGCAGCTTGTCTTTATGCCATAGATCACAGCAAGTCAAACAGCTTAATCTTGACTTGACTGTTTTTAAATTTATGTTTTAGAAATTTAGAGAATGAAAATCTGTTGGACAGTTTAATCCCAACAGATGGTAGATTAGGTAGAGAATCATCTGAACTCAACTGTTAAATCTGAGTTCAGGGAGAAATAAGGAGTAGAATTAGATTAGATTTACTGCTTTCAAAAGAATAAAATTTTGTAAAAAATTTTGCCAATCCAAGTGCACTCTAATGAAGGAAAAAATGTTAGATCAGTAGGATTGGGTAGGTAGAAAGTTGTATTGATGAAGATCCATTGCTTTTATGGTTGCTAATATGTTTTCAGAAGATCATCCACAGAAAGAAAGGCAACCCAATGGATTAGGCAACTGATCAGCCTCCCAGAGAACATCAAAGGATCAGGCACAGGTCAGCCTTCCAGAGAATGCGGGTCTGAATTCTTGATGCCTTCAAGAAGGCACCATCCCCAAGTGGAGCCACTGTTAGCCACCTATTAATATTTGTTATACCAAAAGGTGGCTAAGACTGTTTGAGCCTTCAAGGACCAAATTTCATTATTAAAATCTGTTGGCTCTTGAAGACTCTCAAAGGCCTCCTGCCTTTTCTCTGTCCAAAACTTCACTGATATTTCCATCTTACACTCAGAAATCCTACTGGTTTCCAAGCCAAAATACTGCTGCAAGGACCCTTTTCCCCTTCCCCCTCTTCCAAAGTTAACCTTCATGTGCTCCCCTTTTTTTTTTTCCATAAAAACTCCCTTGTTTTCATGATTCCTCTTCCTCCTTCATGAAAATCACTTTACAAAGTTAAAGACTCACTCTTTAACGTTACCAAAACCCCCCAACTCCATTGAAAACCTTGAAAAATTCCATGAAAATCATGTTTTTTTATGTATTGGGCTGAAGCCCCCTTGGGCTAAAGTTTCTAACTACTTCCGATCATATGCCCACACCCTGGGACCAAGCGCTAACTCTGGAGGCGCTTATCGCATCGCACAAACTCCAAATGCGCAAGGTTTTGCGCTATGTTTAAACTTGCGATGCGATCAGCCTTATATTGAAAAACCCGATCGCATCGCTATTTTATATATTCTGCGGGCCCGCCTTCTATGCGAAAAACCATTGAATGATCCATGCCCGATCTCTTCTTTCCTTTGTAAATGTTAAAACCCATTTATCCAAAGTTTAAACTAAAAAACCATAACCACGTGTTGAATATAAAATGGGTAGATTGAAAGACCGATCGCGCAATCGCAATCGCAGAAAATACAATGGGTTGATTGAAAAGCCCGGGCCCGAAGCTCCGATATGCGATAAGCCCCTTCCCTTTTAACCCCCCTGGTCATATCATTCTCCATGCGCCCAATTGCCCCGCAATCGGGCGCCTAACCCTATTTTTTACGTTTTCCGCCCACGAAATATTAAAATTTTAAGTTATTTATCAAAACTTTGGTTTTTATTATTTCTCTAAGGTTTTCCGCCGGTCCGAAATCCGAGCAATCTCCACCATCGATCTGATCTGCAGATCCGACAGTGCGGAGTGCGTCTCCCAGTGGTCCCCGCCAGCTGTTCACTGCTCTAAAAAACCGGCGGTATCCATCGCACCGCCTTTGGGCGAAAGTTGTTTTCCCCCGATCGCCAGGGATTCCATACACTGGCCGCCACGTGTCCTGGGTACTATTTGCGAAACCGCCATCCATCGCGCATTAAAGTTCGAACAAGGATGCCCAGCGATATTCACCACAGCCGTCAAATCCGAACCTGCTCATCCGACGGAGATCACTCGCCGAAGATGTCCGATGGTTAACCAAGATACACACGCAATAACTGGGCTATCGTACAGCGGCAACAGCATCTCTGCTGTCGATCTGATCTGCAGATCGACGGCCCACAATTCATCGCCCTGTTTCCTCCGTTTGACTTTCAAACTCCGCTCCCGACCGTCGATCTCTGCGCAATCGACGGCTCAGATTCAATCTTCTTCCGCCCATTCTACGATCTCTCCCGATTAATCCCGACCGTTGGATGATGCCATCCAACGGCCACGCTTCCTCCACACGTCCTCTGCAGCAATAAACCTAAAACACGCAGGATTTCTTAATTATTTTGTGTTTTATGCAGGTTTTAAATGGTTTCCGCTGTTATATTGAAGAAAGGCCAAGGGCCGAGAATGACGATTCCCGTGCCTTTAGTCCTTAAAAGAAAACCATTCGCAAGGTGCGGATTATCTGTTTTTATCGGCATTTCATGAAGCATTGATGCCTTATAAGCCCTGCGCGGCCTGCACATCAACAAGACACTATGTTTTTTAAATCACAGTTAAAGAGTATCAGTTTATACCAAAACAGAAGATCGAAGACACAGGTCGAGCGTGATCTGTCCTGAGAACACGGAACTAAAGTAAATAAACCTCTCCAGCTCCCAAAGGGCACCTGCAGCCTCATGGTAATTAAAGAAGGCTTAGTCATTATTACAAACAAAGGTGTTTTGCCCAAAGGCTGCCGAACAGTTAATACTGATCAAGGATCTTATCTCTAAATTGTCGACAAAACTATTTTAAAAGATTAAAGAATAGTCCAGAAGCAGACCTTTTTAATCATTAGGCCTCGAAAGGCAGAAACAGAGTTATGAAGCAGAGTTAGAAGTGATTACATTCCCGCCTTATGCCTTGCCTGGTTCTCAAAGGCCAAAGATTGCATTGATTACATAATTAATGATACTTGACCCCTGGGAAATCCTCCCACCTCTTCATTCTTCTATAAATACTTCTGTAGAAGATGAGCAAATGTTGGTCTCTGGACATCTAAATGTATGTAATAGTTATTCTGAAGCTACTGATGCCCTGTTTGCAATTCAAAGATATATAAGCTGATATGGGAAGTTCGAAGTTGTAGAGACCCACCGGGCTTGCTGATTGTCACTGGTTTGAACATCTAATACAAGCTGCTGATTTATGGGATCCTGATTTGTGTCAATGGTGATGTGTTTCTCACTATCAATTGTTATTTTGCTTAATGTTTCCACTCTGTTCACTTTCTCTGATAAAGAGCAGCAAACATAGAGCTAGGATTTACTTTCAACAGTACCCTACTCTTATTGAAAGCTTTATTGTCTATGTTTTCTTCATTTGAACGTTCTCTTTGAAGAGTACATCAATGCAGGTCGGTTTAAAGGCACTTGCCTGATCTGAATTGCTCTTTGTCACTGTTATCTATGTTTTCCTTATTGAATATGCTGAAAGCAGGGTAGTTTAAAGGTACTTACCTGATCTTAAGCTTTCAATTGTTTTTTAATGTTTCCTAACTGAAAGTACTTCAAAGAAGGCTAGTTTAAAGGTATTAACCTGATCTCAGAATACTTTTATGTTTTTTCTTATTGAAAATGCTGAAAGCAGGGTAGTTTAAAGGTACTTACCTGATCTTAAGCTTTTCAACTGTTGTTTAATGTTTTCTAACTGAAAGAACTTCAAAGCGGGCTAGTTTAAAGGTATTAACCTGATCTCAGAATACTCTCATGTTTTTCTTTAAGTACATGCTGAAGCAATATAGTTTAAAAGAACTTATTTGATCTTAGGCTGTTTCACTATACCTTCATTTGTTTGTTCTTCATTTCCTATCTGTTTCATTCCATAAAATCACCTTATGAGATCCTTTGACACAAGTGACTTGCCCCATGGATCCTGCTTGAACCTTGCTATCCAATTAAAATCTTCCTATGACTCCATAGCCCAATGGGTTAAAACTGTCTTTGCCTTTCTGTCAGCCAAATCATTCTTTCATCTGCAAACACCTTCACCCTTCATTTTTGAAACTGCTTTCACCTTCATCATTTCCTTGCCCAACCAAAACAAAACAAACAAAACCCAAGCTCTTCATAACTAGTCTAATATCATAATTTCAGCTATTAAAGATCACATCTTTAAACTCATTCATAGAGAGATCCCTCTCTGGATTCAGGAGGGCTAGATCCTAGAATCCCAAAGTTGGTTGAAATAATGTTGCTTCTGCAGTTTTAGTCTTACCAATCTGCTAAAATTACAGATCCCTAACACCTCCCACGCTATGCAAAGAATATCACAGATTTTAGAGATTCCCATACAAGCAAACTGGAGCCACTTCTTCTATCTAGGACTCCCCATATCAAAGAAAAACCTGAAGGTTGATCTATGGAGCACCCAAACTGAAAAGATGAAGGAAAAAATACAAAGTTGGGGAATGCAGTGGTTGAACATAGCGGGCAGGGTGATTCTAATCAAAGCCATGCTCTTTGCACTGCCAATTTACCAATACGCAACAATTCTAGCATTGGCCAGCATTCATAAACAAATAGAGATAATAATAAGGGGCTTTCTATGGCAGGGAGGGAAAAATGAGACCAAAAAATTTAGCTTGGTTAAATGGGAACAAGTAATTATGCCCTATGAGAAGGGAGGATTATCCATAAGTCTACCCGGAACCATGAATGCTACTCTTGGGGAAAAAATTGTTTGGAGACTGATCACTGGAAAGGATAGCTGGTGGAAACAAATTATGACTTCAAAATATACGACCTATCATAGAACCCTTCTGCTAGAAGAAAATGTTCCTATCAGACCTTGCTCGCAAGTCTGGAAGCTTGTTAAAAAAGTTTTAACAACCATCATCAAGCACACCTCAAAGCTCCCTGGAAATGGAAAAAGTATCATGGTTTGCAAAGATAGAATCATGGGGAAAGATCCATTATCATCCTGCCCAGGCTTCCAAGGTTTAAGAAGATGGATGCATGCTAAGGGGCTATCCACCCTGCATTCTATCTGACGCTGGCAAAACAGAAATTGGATTGATTATCACAATCCCAATATGCCCCCAAACTTAAAAAGCCAATGGGACCTCTTAGTTCTTCGTCTTAAAGGAGCAGCCCCAACTAACCTGGAATCCAAGGACACCTTTATTTGGGATCCGAGTGGGAGAGCTTACTCAATTAAATCTAGTTATAACACTCTCTAGGCACAGCAAAATGAACAAGAATGGGTTCCATGGAAATCAATATGGAAGGCAGAAAGCCTCACCAAAGTCAATATCTTCAGCTGCACTCTTCTAAAAGGCAGAATTCTCACAGCTGACAACCTCAAAAGAAAAGGATTCACCGAGCCATCAAGGTGCTCCATGTGCCTAAATGAAGAAGAATCCATTCAACACCTCTTCTTGGACTGCGCCTTCGCAAGGGAGTGCTTGAAGCAGCTAATAAGCCCTTTGGATATGGAGCTCAACTTCTCGAAAACCTTTAATGATTTCTTCATTGAATGGAATAAAAATTACCCATGCTCTATGAAGAATAAGCACACCATCAAAAGGTTTTGGGAAAGCCTTCCGTCCTTTCTCTGTTGGCAGATTTGGTTATCTAGAAATCAACATATCTTCAAATATCAACCTCCAAATATAGGAAGAGTTTTGACGAAGACATGGGGTCTCACTTCAGAATTCCTAAACATGAAAGGATTAAAAGCAATAGACAGCAGCCTCCTTCAGCAGGAAGAAAGGAATTGGATCAGCCGCGCAACAGTTGGAAGCAATTGGACAATCAGCCCCAATGCCAAAACACGCACACAAAACTGGAAAACTAGATTAAATAAGGATGATTTTGTATTATGGAAGGAAAATTTGAACAAGCATTGTCTCTTCTTCGATGGAGCTTCAAAAAACAACCCGGGTAGAGCCGGAGCCAGGGGAATTCTCTTAGAATCCAGGGGGAATCAACTCTGTCACTTATGAATGGGGATTGGGGGAAACCTCAAACAATAGGGCCGAGGCATATGTTTTGCTAATGAGCACCAAGATTCTCAAAATAAGGACATTAAGGATCCAATAATCATGGGAGACTCAGCCATTATTATTGAGGCCATGATCAGCAAAAGAACTCCTCCAACCGCAACAATGGGCCAAATTCTAAACAGAATAAGGCAAAACTTGGTTGATATGGAAAATGTTACATTTAAACACATCTTACGGGAAAATAATAGCACTATTGATCACCATGCAAATGTGGCAGTAGCCAAACTAGAAGGGGAAACGAGAATTTCTAAAGATGTGTTCTTCACACCCATCCCTTAGTCACTTCAGAACTGTTAAAATCATGATAAATATTTTCAACAAATACTTCACTCTGGGCAATAGTATTTATTCAATCTAGAGCAATCATATCCCTCTCTGCAGGGCATCCCACATGTCTGTCGGGCCATGGAGAATCCGTGACATCAATCCTCTTATCTTGTGCCCAGCCTGTCCTTATAATCCCCTCCTCTCCATCGGGCATCTCATTTTCCTCAGCACTCCCCTGTTGTTGTTGTTGTTTCTCCACGATGCACTCTTCTTCCTTTCCTCTCTCGACCAATCCATCTTCCCATCTCCTCCGACCTTCCTTTTTTTTGTCTGCGGTTCTTTCTGATCAGCACGAGCTCTGCCATTCCCCGCTTCCTTCTCCCCTTCTCTGTCCACACTCCTCCCTCATGATAAATGACATTCCCCCCCCACAGTTCAACCTAGCTTTTTCACCTTATTTCCCATCATAGCATGGCTTCCATATGCACGCGCACTGCCTTCTGAGTGCCTCCCCAGCTCTCCCTCAGTGCGCACAGAGATATCAGTGCACACACAGTTATTTGCGCGCAGCCCGCGCTTTGTCCCTCTGTCTCTCAGTACGCTCAAGTCTGGCCTCCACCTCCTTTCCAACCCATCTGCCCCCTCAGTGAAGACGACTTCTTCCTCAAAGCTTCCCATCTGAATCAAGCCCCCCCACACTATAGATCAGAATATTAATCAATGGAAACTAGTCATTCGACCAAGCAGCGAGAAGGATCATAAGCCACACTTCTTCAAGCACCAGGGAATCACTGCAATGCCTTCAGCCAGCAGAGACACCCTAAAGGAACAGCCAACTACAGAGGACCCCATTATTAATCTCAAAACAACAGAAGACCGCCTAGCAAAGGACCTGAATCCAGTAGACAGAGCTTCCCAAAATGAGAAATGTGCCCACAAATTCATGATTGATAAGGTGAGAGAGATAATCCAAGACCTGAAGATTCAAGTAAGATCTAAAAACTCAGCATTGAATAGACAGCTAGAGGGATAGAAGGCTGAAATCGATTCACTCGCTAACAAGTGCACTCATCTAGAAGAGACAATCAACTACCTCAAGAGCATTACATCGAATATGGAGGGAGAAAATTCTTACTATCAGTTCAGCAAGCATAGATCTCAGCAAGAACAATCTGTCAACAAATATTAAAATGTCCAAGAAGGTTTTTGAAACCCTTGCTCAGCATATATTAATTTTCTTACTTTATGTTATGTAAATGTATATTTTTTCTTTCACAGTTTGTAAGGCAGTATGCCAAAAATGCAGTAGGAAATTCTGGAAATTTCGGAAACATGACTAAAGGTATCTGGGACTGCATTCCCGCTCTCTTCTCCTTTAGTATGCTTCTCTCCAGCCCCTTATGTATCCGGAGTGTGCTCCATTTTCTTTTTTGGAATACATAACACCATAACCGACTTTGTAAAAAAAAAAAAACAAGTGTCTCCACAAGTGCACCCTCCAAGGATATGCCAAAATAGTAAGATGACCAATCAAATGCATGTAAAGTGGTAGGTGTGGCCCTCCAAATATGCAACACACCTCTCAATAGAAGTCCTACATAAAAACCTCAAATAGAATAACATTTATATGCCAAGTCAAAGGGGTGAGGGCACTCTCAAATGAAGGTCAAAAGATGGCAACTGTAGCAACCTGAAATAACCATCCAATGAAGATGAGAGAGCAACTAGGAGAGGTGCACCATAGAAAACTATGTTGTATAGCTACCTCAACCACCCAACAAATAATAAAATATCCCCATGTGAAGTGTTCCCTAGAAAAGAGTGCCAAAAATGGTTAGAACTCACCAATATCCATGCGAAAACCATGTGTTGTTTCCCAATACCATAAATTGATCCCACAAAATCACTTTCACAAGAGAAAGTGTTCCCTAGGAGAATGTTCCAACCTCTCTAACAATAAAATAATCATGAATGCCTTGAAAATTGTGTCCAAGAGAAGAGCATTCCATAGTATAACCTCGAATAACCATCAAATCACCCCTCCAAGTGTGAACAACAACCAAGTGAAGTAAGGCACTCAAGCTATTAACCTTCAAGGTAATTAAATTAATTAATTTAACCATTGAATAGTTAAATCAACCTCCACATGTGTGCGCAAAGTTTAATGTTGAAATAAAACACCAAGTGATTAGATCAACATGATCATGTGTGCCAATTGGGGGGGGATGCTCCAAAAAGTATTGTACCATGGAAATAAGATCTATCTTCTAGCAAAGAGCACCATGATAACAACAACATGACAATATAGAAGCTCCGCCTAGGTTTGAACCTAGGACACCAAAGGACTAGTATGAAATTATCAATAATACCTCATCAAACCTAAGGAAAAGGCTTGATCATCAAAGATGTATGTAACACCCCTCACTCTAACTCAAACTTAAGGGGAAAAGTACATTAATGATGACACTGGCATCATCAAACATATTCCCCCTATGTGATGTCTAGCAAATGTTACAAATGTTAAGTCATATCACCTAAGGAAATTACACCCAAGGCAGAGTACACTACCACAACACATCCATCATCTGACCACATCAACATCATAAGAGAATAGAAATGCTAGTACCTGCAAGTTTCTCATCTCTTCTTACATGTTTTTTTGATCAAAATATTCAAATTGCAAAGAGTCATCACCTCCACGAGGGATTTGGAGATATAGGTTTTCATGGTCTTTTGTTTCAATAACTACTTGTGTTTTACAATCATTTTCAAATTCCACTTCAATGTTATGTATATTTTAATAATTGTTAGTTAGATATAGTTATATTAGGTTTTATTAAATGAAAGGGCATGATCAAAGATCATGTCTCTTCACCAAGGGACACCATGAGGCTATATTTAAAGCCTCGGTGATTCCCCATTGTAATCATATCTCATATCTCATCTTTTATCAACATAAGATATATATTTATCAAGTTTATCAGAGTTTTTACACTCCATTGGTATCGGAGCCATCGCTCTTCTGGATCTGTGTGATCATCAGATTAAAGAATTTCGAAAGAAATTCCAGAAATTTTCTTTCTTACCAAGTGCAGAAAGGCTAAAGAATTAATTCCCCCTACGCTCACCAACCACTATTCCCTACGTACTCTGCCACACCAGCACCATTCCCCTCGGCCCTTCCCACCTGCGCACAACCCACTTACCCCCACCACCCTGTCCGCATTGACGCACTGACCATCCTCTACGCGTAGCCACAGTCATAGACTGTTCTGTGCGATTGATCGGTTGCTCGACTAGTGCGTCTGGTCCACGCTGTTGTCATTGTCACTGCTTCGATCCGGGTATTTTCGTCGTTGACCGTTTCTTCCGCTGCATAAATATATTTCCGCGGCACAGTGGAACGATACATCATACGATACACCATTTAAATGATACAACGTTTTAAAAATATGGGTTACGTTAGAGCGCTTTAAAATACGGGTGACAACGTTAAATACGGGTGACGGGTCTCGTTTTTTTTAAAACGAACGGGTTCTGTGATATTATAATCATAGGTATATTAAAGTAGAAGGGTCTCGTTTTTAAAGCAAACGAGTTTGTTTTGTGCCGGGTGGATCGATAGTCATATAATATATATTATATAGTTCACAATTAATTTAAAAAAAAAAAAATCGTGAACTATCGTGACCCTAGGGTTGGACGTCTCCAAAATAAAATCAATTTGTTTAAAATATATATATAAACAGATTTAATTTTTATATAAATTTTAATTTAAATTAATTTTTATATAAAAATTAGATTTAAAAAAAAATAATAATAATAATTATTATTATTATTGTTGTATAATAATTATATAATTTATTTATATGTTATATAATTTTTAAATCAAAAATTATATATATATATAATAATTATATAATTTAAAAAAATATATATATAATTATTATTATTTAAAAAACAAAAAAAACAAAAAAACAAAAAAAGAGAGAGAAGGAAAATATTCCCCACCTCATACAAGTTCAATGTCTTCATCGATGTCAATGGCCGAATTCCAGAAGAAATTGGTGGATCTTGAGAAACAAATCAATAATAATTCCGAAGAATTCGGAAAAAGATTAGTCGATCTTGAAAGCACAGTTGCAGGACATTCCAACGACATCAAAAAGGTTCATGATACGACAAATCGAATAGAAAGACAAATGTGGCTAAATCATCACAAAGCCACAGAAAAGTAGAGCGAAGCAATGAACAATATGACAGAACTCTTCAATAAGCTAAATGATAAGATAGATAAGTTAAGTCAGACACAATCCCCAATATCTCCTAACATGGAACAAAATCAACAAAACAATTCCGCAGATTCAGGGAACTCGGAAGAGCATCAGGAAAAAACCGATTCCCCACATCATCAAGAAGATAGTAATGCAGATTTTCAAAATAAGCAGCTCTGGAATGCATTTGCTAATCAATATCCCCTTCTTGTTCCACCATTAGCATATCAGCGCAAAGCCAAGATCGACCTACCCAAATTTGATGTTAATGAAAAAAATAGCGTTGCATGGCTTAATAAGGCAGAAGAATATTTTGAAATTTATGACATTACTAGTGATGATGAAAAAATTAAACATGCTTCCATGAAAATGGAAGGAGAAGCATATAATTGGTATATGTGGTGGAAAAAGACGACGCTTGCTATCAGTTGGAGGAAATTTAAAGATGCATTCTTCAAAAGGTTTCGAGGCATAAAAGAAGAAAAGTTTTTTTCAACGTTTATCAAATTACGCCAAAAAGGAGATGTGGATGAGTACATGCGAGAATGGGAGACCTTGGCAACACGAGTACCCGGATTGTCGGAATCTCGTCTAATCCAGTCTTACATCTCAGGACTTAAAATCCACATACAAGAAGAGCTCGAACTACATGAAATTACATCCGTAGAAGTAGCAAGGCAAAAAGCAAAAGCTGCTGAAAAGAAATTTGAAAGATTATCAAAACCAGAAAAAGTATATTCGAGACGACGGTTTCCTCAATCTACAAAAGAAGATAACATGAAATATGTTCCACCACGCCTTCGCGAAGGAGACAAATCTAACTTGGAAATACAAAGAATGAGGGAAGGAAAATGCAAACGTTGTGGCGAAAAATGGGACCCTAAGCACAGATGTGCTAATGGGAAAGAAAAAAATTTGTATAATTGTGAAGCAACTAATGATTCTAACAAAGATGATTCAGACATAGACGGGATAGAAGATACCCTAGAATTCTCCCCAGAAGTAGATGATGACAGCACTCCGCAAGTGTCATTATCAGCCATGACAGGTATATCACAACCTCAAACACTAAAATTAAGGGGACATATTAAGAAAAACAACGTAATGGTTCTCATAGACACAGGTAGCACGCACAATTTTCTAGATTCAACCATGGCCAAAAGACTCAACCTCTTTACTTTTCCCATGCCTAATATGAAGGTAATGGTGGCCGATGGTAAGAATATTGAACAGGTAGGAAAATGCCATAAAGTCAAATTGCAGATTAAAGACTTTAGTTTAGAATCTCCATTCTATGTCGTACCACTCGGAGGAGTAGATGTGGTCTTAGGAATTCAGTGGTTACAAACCTTGGGTACTTATTCGGCCAACCATCAGAAGCAGTTTATAAGCTTTAAGTGGGAAGGGCGGAAGCACAAGTTATATGGATTCCAAGCCCCAGAAAATCAAATCGTATCATCATCTCAGATGATGAAAATGATCCGAAAGGGAGCGCCAGCCTATATAGTAGAATGTCATCATTTAGAGATGTTATCTACAAAAGTCAAACACGAAGAATCACAGGAGGTACAAGCACTAGTTCAGAAACATGAAAAGGTATTTCAAGACCTACCAATGAAAATGCCTCCTCATAGGGAAATTGAACATACAATAGAAGTCAAGGCAGGATCAGACCCTGTTAACATCAAGCCTTATCGCTACCCACATCACCATAAAACTGAAATTGAGAAGATAATCCAAGACCTTTTAAAATGTGGGGTCATTTCAAAAAGCAAGAGTCCGTATGCTGCCCCAGTTATATTAGTAAGAAAAAAAGATGGATCGTTTTGGCTATGCATTGACTATAGAGGATTAAATAAGATAACAATTAAAAATAAGTTTCCAATTCCCTTTATCGATGAAACGCTGGATGAACTCCATGGCGCAAAATACTTCTCTAAATTAGATTTAAGGTCAGGTTATTACCAGATCCGAATTAGATTGGAAGATATACCAAAAACTGCATTTCAAACACATGAAGGTCATTATGAATTTAAAGTAATGCCCTTTGGGTTAACAAATGCACCAGCTACGTTCCAAGCCACTGTGAACGAGTTGTTTCGTCCATATCTTAGGAAATTTGTACTAGTATTTTTTGATGATATTTTGATTTATAGTAAAACCTGGAAGGAGCATTTGCAACACTTGGATAAAATTCTCACGTTACTAGAAGACCATCAATTTTATGCAAAAAAATCCAAATGCACCTTTGGAAGAGAAGAAGTTGAATATCTGGGACACCTAATATCCCATGAAGGAGTAAAAGTGGATCTTTCTAAGATTAAGGCTATAAGGGAATGGAATAAACTAGTGAACATATCCAAGCTCAGAGGATTTTTAGGATTAACGGGATATTATCGAAGATTTATTAAAGATTATGCGCATCGAACTGCACCTCTTACAAATCTTTTAAAGAAAAATTCGTTTCAATGGAATGAGGAAGCAAGGAAATGTTTTGAAGATTTGAAGGAAGTAATGGCTAATGCACCAGTATTGGCAACTCCTGACTTTTCTAAACCATTTATCATTGAATGTGATGCCTCTGGATTCGGTATTGGTGCAGTATTAATGCAAGAGGGGCACCCTATTGCTTTTGAAAGCAGAAAACTAAATAAACGTGAGCATCTCAAGTCCACATACAGTAAGGAAATGCTCGCAATTATGCATGCATTGGCCAAATGGAGACAATATCTGTTAGGGAGTAAATTTTCCATCCGAACCGATCATAACAGTCTTCAGTATCTCCTTCAGCAAAAAACACTCTCTGAAGAACAACAAAAATGGATCGAGAAGATTGCTGCTTTTGACATGGAGATATTACACAAGAAAGGAAAAGACAATGTAGTAGCGGATGCCCTGTCTAGAAAAGATGAGGAAACAGCATTACTTGCAGTTTCGATTGTTGTGCCTGAATGGCTTAATGAGATTAGAAGTGAGTACGCCAAAGATCCGGAAATGTTGGCTATAATCAATAATCTCCCAGGGAATTCAAAATTTGAATGGAAGAACGATATCTTATGGTACAAAGGGAGAATTTATCTAAACTCCAAATCCAAGTTTATATCAAAAATACTCAAGGAATCACATGATTCCATGTCATCTGAGCATGTAGGATATTTCAAAACCTACTACAATGCACGTCAGTCATTTTTCTGGAAGGGTATGAGTCACGATATTCAAAAATATGTTGCAGAATGTGACAAGTGTCAAAGAAATAAAACTGAAAACATTATGACACCTGGCTTACTTCATCCCTTAAATATTCCGGCTCAGAAATGGGAAGAAATATTGATGGATTTTATTGAAGGATTACCTGTATCGGAGGGAAAGGATAAGATCTTCGTTGTAGTAGATAGACTCACTAAGTATGCTCACTTTATCGCTATTAAAAAAACAGACTCTGCAAAGCAAATTGCAGAGATATTCTGCAAACATATTTGTAAACTACACGGCTTTCCGAAAGTTACTGTCAGTGACAAGGATGCCAAATTAAAAGGAAACTTTTGGAAGGAATTGTTCAACCATGTTGGAACCTACCTCAACATGAGCTCGGTTTATCACCCTCAAACAGATGGACAAACAAAGGTTGTTAATAAATGTTTGGAAGCTTACCTACGATGTTATGCTACGGAGAAACAAAATAAGTGGGTCCAATGGTTTCATCTTGCCGAATGGTGGTATAATTCTACTTACCATACATCGACAAAAATGACTCTGTTCCAGGCTCTATATGGATATGAGCCTCCGAAGTGGAAAGATTTTGTTTCAGTTCAAACTAATTTGCCAGCAGTAAAAAATCAACTAGAAGAACACCAAAAGGTCGTCCAAATTCTAAAAGAAAATTTGAGTGTTGCACAGAATCGTATGAAGCAACAGGCTAACCGTAATCGCACTGAGAGATCACTTGAAGTTGGAGACTGGGTGTTTGTCAAGCTTCAACCATACAAGCAGTTGTCCCTTAAACAAAAAAAAAAAAAAAAATTAGCTCCAAAGTTTTATGGTCCGTATCAAATTATTAAAAAGATCAGTCAAGTCGCTTATGGGTTGAGCCTTCCCGATACCAGTCGTGTTCACAATGTTTTCCATGTGTCCTGCTTAAAAAAGGCATTGGGTAACCATCAGTTGCCCCAAACAACACTTCCCATTTTGGATGATGAAGGCAAGCTCCAACTATGGATTGCAACGAGTTGTTCTCAAAGTCAACCCTCTCCCATCTTGTTAAAATCTTTGACCTAGGGTGCCAAAATAGAAACATCCAAGGGGATGGCAAGCAAATATGGACCAAGGTCAAAGAAGGGTATATGAGATGAAATGGGGTGGCGAGTGTCACAAACAGGGAAATGTAATGGAACGCAATGAAGGGAGGGTAAGTGGCATGAGACATTATCAAGGAGAGTGTGCAAGACAGCAAAAGGCCAAGGGAATGTGAACAAGACAAGACATGGTCAAGGGATGGAAAGCTAGCTATACAAGGTCAGTACATGACAAGTCAGTTGGGTTAGGGTTGCAAGGGGGCAGGGAAGTCAAGTCAAGGCCATGGGAGGGCAGGTATTTGAGTCAAGGCCATAGGAAAGTGTGGGATTTAAGAGAAGGCCAGTGGAGGGCAAGGAAACCAAGACGATGTTGAAATTTGGTACCAGAGGACAGGTGGTTCCCTAAGGCTTTGATCTTTGGCCTAGGGAAAAGTGTCCAAAAAAATTTAATTTTTCTCCTAAAGTGACTTTATAATTTTTATAAAGTCAAATCTAATTTAAAAGTGACTTTATGTGATAAAGTTACTAAAGTCTAATTTTAAAGTGACTTTAATAAAGTCAATGTAAAATTAGAAAGGAAAAGTGACTTCGGAAATAAATGACTAAGTGGGTCTTTATTAAAGTGGGGTGAATTAAAAAATAGAAAGTGAGATTTAAATGAGCATTTAATCTCAGCCCTAGATCTCAATCTATTTCAGCCATTGGATTTAGGGATTTCCCAAAAGTCACTTAGGGTTAGGTTAAAGGAGGAAAAAGAGGAAAAGGTCATTCATTCTTTCATGAGCAGATTGAGAGAAGGAGAGCAAGAGAGCAAGGGAGATTTATGGGCAGTGAGGAGAAGAAGGCAGCAGCTTGGCACACATTCCAAGGCAGCATTTCAGCAAGACCGTACAGTTGAGTTAGCACAGTGAAAGGCAAATTTTTTGGGCACGATTTTCTAGAAAGGAAGGTCATACAGCAAGGTCGTACAGCAAGTTTGGCACAAAAATCGAGGCAGCAGAAGGCTGGTTTAGTTGGCACGAATTTCGAGGCAGGCCGTACAGCAAGTGGTTGTCCTCTTGCACGAAAATCGAGGCTGATTCCGTACAGCAAAGTTCTGTTGTGTTTTTGGCACAAAAATCAAGATTTTGGACAGCAGCATTTATTGCTGTTTGCACAGATTTTGAGGAGGCCGTACCGCTGCATTTATTGCAGATTTCTGGGCATGAAAATCGAGGAGAACGTACAGCATTTATTGCTGTTCTGTTTTTACTGTGTTGTGGATCATTATATCTGCATATCCTTTTTACTGTCAAGTTTTGAAATTTTGGAAAAAGAAAATGTTTTTTGAAAAAATATTCATAAGGATCCGAAATATGCTATAGTATAAAGTTTTATACTTTAGTATAGGAAAAAGATGTAGAAAGAATACATTGTATTTTCATTTTCGTTTCGATTTATGGAGCGGACTGACTTTATAATGTTATATCTTTATTAATCTTAAAGACCGAGCAACTTCCGGAGCGGAAGTCGCAATCACGAGCAGAAGCTTTTCGATAAGCAACTGCGGGGGGTCAACTTGCCCGTCGGTTATCAAAACCCGACCCCCCGCAGTTGACTGGTAGGATCTGCGAAAATTATTGATCGACGGCTCCGATTGATTGCGAGGGGTATGGGTTGAAGGTCTCGGCCGTACTCACAGACCCCCCGCATTACGTCATTCGCTGAAGTGTCAAACAGTTGGCAAAACGGCTGTACGTGTCGTCCCACGTCACCTTTGCATTAATTGCGATTTCCATTGTTATAAAGTCGAGTTTTACGTTCCGTTGCGATTCATTTGTGATTGTTGCCCAGTTTTAAAAACCCTGTCCCGCCACCTTCGCGTTAAACTGTTTTCAAAATTCTCGTCAGCTATGGCCAAACGAGCATCCTTGTCTGGTCTGTCCACTCTGAACCCTCTCCTAGATAGTGAGAAAGACGTCCGTGATACTTCCTCATCTGTAAATCATCCTCTCATGCATTACCAAGTGACCTTGAACACCGACCAGTCGCCTGTGTTTTCCGCTATGCAGAGTTCTGGAGTGTTGTCCGCCTGTATCCCTAAGACCCATGTTTTTCCTGAATTCATTTCCTGGTTGGTTTCGTTTATGTATCCCGGTAAATGCTATGTCATGAACTCCCAGGGAGAAAGTGTTTTGCAGGTTTCAGCTCAATTAATGCGTCAGGCATTATGTTTCCCGGAGAATGATTCTCCTTTGCAATTCTCAGAAGATTCGTTGGTTCAATACTTCGAGGAGCTCTCAATTGAGGAATTTAACCGCTGCATGTCATTTTTGGTATCGAATCCGGAGAAGACCCAGTTTGGATCGGGAAAGTTTGGTTTGGATGCTTTTAATGTTCAATACAGGTCAGTTCTCAGCTGTATTATGGAGATTCTGGGGAGAGAAGATGATTGCGAAGTTGACAAAGCAGCTCTGGGGATGTTTTCTCTCATGATGAAACCAGGAGTGGTCTTAGATATTCCATCCTTTTGGCAAGAATTGGTGAATTCTCAGTTGCTTTCTTTCCCACTAACAGGGTATTTCAGATTTCCCTCATTAATAGTTTACTTGTTTTTATACCAGAATGTGGAAGAATTCATGGGTATTGGTTTGAACATAATGGATAGCAATAAAAATAAACAGTCAGTTCTACTTTGGACTGATTTGATCAGAAGAGAAGAGAATGAAGCTGGATTATTTGAGTTTGTGGAACACTTCATGACCACCGCTTATAAAATTCTCAATGGAACTCGGCCTCCCTGTTTCTTGCCAAAGGCCCAGGAGTTTTTGCAATTAGGACCAAACTGTAGATATGGAGACTGGTTTGTTTTTTAGGACTATTCTGAAATAAGGCTATATGGAGTCGGTGTTGAGCCTTATAGACTTCCAACATTTGTTCCTATGAGGTTGTTTGCTTTGGAATTTATAAGGCAAAGTCTCAATGTGGATCAAATTCATTTTCTTCCAATGAAGAAGGGCTTAATGTACAAGTTGCCCATGAGTGTAGGTCCTTTTGTCGTTAACACAAGGCAGGCTTATGAGGAGGTGTCAAGGATGTTGGAAGAAACACAGTTATTATTGGGAGAGAAGTGGGCCTATGACCCACATGCGATTATTTCACAGAGAAGAGTTGAGAACGGCTACGCTGCTTTTACTCATGTGAGTAAACCGGATTTAGAAAAGTTGGCTAATCCAGGAGGGCCAAGTTCATCACGGATTAGTATTCAAACTCCTGTAATATTGGAAAAGATGGGCAAGAGAGTGAGAGATGATGTTATTGAGATTGATGAGGAAGAGCCACGAGAGGAGAAAAGGACTAAATTAGCAGAAGATCACTCCTCTAATTCACCTGGTTTCACTCTCCAGGTCAGTGAAGAACAGGGTGCTTCATCTCCTAGCAGATCAGAACTCCAGTTAGAGAAGGCTCCTTCCATGAAGCAGGTGTTCTCCCTAATTGAAGAAAATAATCAAAGAATAAAGGCCAATATAGAGACACAAGCAGAACATCATATATCTGCTGACCAAACAAGACTTTTGACTGTAATGGATTTGGAGAAAGACCAGTTCAAAATGGCGCTATCGCATCCGACAGGGATGTCTCTGGGACCCTCAGGCAGTTTTAAGGAGTTGAATATTGTTATGGATGTAAAGAAGATCCCCTTGTGGGACAAGATGAATCTCCATATGCAAACAGGCCAGTTAATTGTTAATGATTTAGGTAAGACTCATGCTACATCAGTCAAGACAGAGAATATGCTTGCTAAGGTTGTCAAACAGTGTAAGATGGAGAAAGCCAATGCCAGAGCATTGACTATTCAAAATGAAGAACTGAAGAAAATCATAATGAAGATTGGCGTTGATCCAAATGATAAGAGCACAATGCACAAACTGATGAAGGGCGCAGAGGCAGAAATATATTCATTAAGGAAGAAGCTGAAATTGCCAGCTGCAGAGCATTCGCTGGCAGCTGAAGTAGCAGAGGTAGAAAAGGAAAAAGAGGAGTTGCGACAACAATTGATAAAGAAAGATGAAGAGCTTGATAAGGTAAAGCAAACAACCATAACCTTACAAAATCAAATTCAGAACCACACTTGTACTTTTGATTTTTCTGCAGGTGCGGCCGATCCACAGGTCCAAGTTGCTCAATTGAATATAGAGCTAAAAATGGCGGAGAGAGATTGCAAACAGGCCCAGTCTGAAAAGGATACAGCTCTGAGATTAATGCAAGGATGGGAAGAAAAGGCAGGCGAAAATGAGCAGAAGCTACATAAAGCTGAAGAAGAAATTAAGGAACTCAAGGAGAAATTGAAGGGAAATATTTCCCTTATTAAAGCTAAGGATCTCATCTGGAACGAGATCATTTCTGAAATACAAGCAAAATGGAATTCCATACAAGTAATTGCCAGAGAGAAAGACATTGTTGCTGATCACGAAAAGGAATTGTCATCAGACAAGCCAGCTGCAATCAAAAGATCAAATTGGGCCAAAAGATTCATGAATTTTATTAATTCCAAAACAGATGAGGAGTTGCAAGACATGGGGATACAAGACAGGTATTTTTATGCTGAGGAAGTAAGCAAGATGATCATTAAAAATGATCTTCTGAAAGCATCAGAAAAGCGGCTACAGGTAATCAAAGGGGTGATTAAGAAATTTGACATTTCATTTGATAAATTGATAAGAACTGGCTTGCCATCATGCTGGAGGGACGGAGGTGAATTTATGTCCTGGAAGTTTTATGAAGATCAGTTGGTGTTTGCAAAAAGCAGAGCAGATGGTCGACATGAGAAGACGCAGATACTAAAGGGAGAAACAGTCTTCAATTTCTTACAAAGACATTTCCTTTTACTGTGGATGGTAAAAAACGTTGTTTACAAGTAACCTCACTGACAGTCATATTGTTGCCTTCACAGTAGAATATCATCGTTATAAGAGTGCTCCAATAACTCAAGACAAGCTCTGGAAGGAATGTAAGAAGTTTACTATTGATACAGAAAAAGGATTTCCCGCCAAGCAGCCACAAGTGACCGTACAGCCGCAAGAAATCATTGAGTCAGTTGCTGTTCCAGGAACATCAGTTCCTTTAGATTAGGATTGGTCATCTTTTATTTTATTTTCAAGTCAAATGATGCAATGTAATGAAATGTTTCTGAGGCATATACCTCCGTGACAGAAAGTAGTTAAGTAGTTACAATCAGTTAGAATCAGTTTTATAACTGAAACCATTTTGGTTCAGCTTGTATTTAAAGACATCTTAAGGAAGGAAGAAGGTTCTGAGTTTTGAACCTTTTGAAGGCTAATTTTGTACTGAGCAATATCAAATGAATAAATAAGTTTTGCAAGTTTCCAATATTCCATCTATGCTGAAGAGTTTTCTTGGTTTCCATTTCATTCGCATGTCTGTGAATAAAGTAGAGTGACTAGAGCTGCAGGTCTCTTGATATTTATATGTCTAAGAGTTAAATATCCTTAATAGGCGCTCCTCTGCTTTAACTTATATGTTTTTCACTTCCTCTGGATTTTATTATGACAGTTTCTGTGAAACGCAGCCTGACAAGTTAAAATCCTGTTCTTTCTCTGTCTTTCATCTGTTCACTTCAGTATAAAGGGAATATGGCATTGCATGGCTCCTAAAGATTTGATATTTGGGAAATATATTACTAACATTTAAAGGGTTAAGAAACAGAGACACATATATACATTTTTGTGACATAATCTTTAATGTCTTGAGCACGAATTCTTGTACACAGCCAAGAATTGTTTCTCAAGGAACAACATTAATTGGCGCCGTTGCCGGGGAACGAAGAGTCGAAGTTCTTCCCTAGGTTTTAATCTACATTTCCTCTGGTTGTTCAGAGAGGAGGAAATAGTACGCTGTGATTTTTGAAAATAGATCTGGCTCCCAAAAAACCTCACACGAGGTCAGACACCTCTCAGAAAAAAGCTCCCGTTTTGTCAAATCCTGAGAAGCTTGTTTCCAAGAAGGGCCAGAAACCAAAAATAGTTGTTACACCTGAACCCACACTGCTTGCACCTGGCAGCAGTTCACACGTTTTTTCATCCAAGAAAGCTTCCAAGAAACTCATTTTCTCGGAAGAAGAGTCATCACCGTCACCCATTCAAGAACCCACATTAGAAGAGCAATCATTGGAGTTTGTGCCTTTTCTCTTTACAGAAACTCAGTCACATACAGTTGCCAGCTCTTCTTCAATTGTTCCAAGTCCCATTCCCATATCAGTTGTTTCACCTCATTCATCTTTTCCCACAACTGGTATTCATTTTACCCCTGCTCAAGGAGCAGTTAACCCGGGCGCAAACATGGCAGTTCCTGCAGCCCCTGCTTTATTGATGAACAGATATGCACCTTTAAATCTACCGCAACCATTACATGATTTGCCACAGGAGTACCTCAAGTTACTTCCAAGATTTACTGGTGAAGATGAAATAACTGCAGAACAGCACCTGCCCCTGTTTTGCACTTTTGTAGAAAATTTAAATGTTGAACATTTGGATGTTGTCATGAGACTTTTCGTTCAGTCTCTGAGTGGAGAAGCAAGGAAGTGGTTCAAAGGATTACAGAATGGTTCTATTAATGATTGGGAGGCTCTAGAAAGACGTTTCATTGAGAGATGGGGCGAGAAAAGGGACCATGGTTATTCTTTGACGGAGTTTAATGCCATTAAGAAAAAATCCGAAGAAAATATGAACGATTTTGTTAGGAGATTCAACAAATTGTATAATAGTTTGCCTGCTGAAATGAAACCCCCTCCGATTGGAGCAAGGGTTGTTTTTGCTGGTGCTTTTGAACCAGATTTCAGTTTCACGCTAAGGGAAAGAAGGTCTCCTATGCTGGAACAGATTCAAACTGATGCTCTGGAGATTGAAGCAAATATGTCTGCTGCTGGTAAAGTTTCAGATAAAGGAAAAGCTAAGGAGGAAGCCGTTCAGGACCAAAGAATTGAAGATATGACTAAGGTTATTAAGAATCTTTCAAATAAGTTGGTAAAGTTGGAGATAGATAGCAAGCCCGCCAAACAGAACAGGGGGGTTTTTAATCCTCAATTCAAAAAACAACCTTTGCAGATTCTACAAAGAGAAAGGAAGGATCAAGATCAGGTGCAAGCACCTTTGTACATAGAAGCAGCCCCGTCGCGCTCAGCAGACGAAGATGATGATAGAGAAGATGATGCTCAAATTTCTGCTTTATATATGGAAGATGATGAAACAGAAGAAGAGATTGATGAAGAAGAGGAGAAGGAAGAGGAAGAAGCTGAACCCTCATTTGATCAAGAAGAGATGGATGATTATTGTAAACAATTCACAGATTTTATGCAATCCGAGTTGCATAAAAAATATGACTTGCGGTCAAAAAAGAGGTTGAGGACGCAAGAAAATGAAGAAAAAGAACCGGAAACAGCACCTGCTGCAAAGGCGACTCCACTGCAGAAAGGTAAGCAGCAAGCTGAAACATCCCAGGTGAAAGAAAAAGATTCTAACATTTTGGAGAAGGTGGTCACAGTTTCTAATCAGAGTTTAAATTCTAAAAAAGATCAAGAAGATCCTGAAAAGTTGACAAGATCAAATCAAACTTTCAGTCTATCCAAAGAGTTAGAAAAAGTAAAGATACAAGTACCTCTTTTTGAACTCATGAAAACCCCGGGTTACAAAAAAGAAATCGCTGAATTTATCAATCTGACCCAGCCTGATGAAGTGAGTGATACAGTCAATCTGCAAGAAGAAAAGCCAGTGGTGACATTTGGACCTCATGTGGAAGAGGTAGATTCGTCTGTTCCTCCTTTTTATATATCTCTTCTCTTGCATGATTTCGTTTTGCACAATTGTATGTTGGATTCTGGAGCATCACACAATCTGATGCCACTGAGTGTGATGAAGGAGTTAAATCTACAAATTACCAAGCCATACAGAGATCTTTATTCGTTTGACTCGAAAAGAGTTAAGTGTGTAGGCCTCATTAAAGATATGGTTGTTTCATTGGCTCAAATCCCAGCCAAAAGTATTATGATGGATGTTGTAGTGGCAGATATTCCAGCCAGGTTTGGAATGTTATTATCTAGGTCATGGGGAGCGAAGCTGGGAGGAGTTTTGAAGCTGGACTTTACGTATGCTATTATTCCCGTTTTTAATGGTGAAGAGAGAAGATTGTATAGAGAGACTAGATTCCAAAAGACTGCCACTAAGAAAGAGGCCAGTAATTCACCAATTTATGGTCAGGAAAAGGACGATCTGTCATGTTTCATGTTGCAGGAGGTTGCAGAATTTGCTGAGGAATCTCAGGGGAAGTTTGAGTCAGAAATTGTGCATAAGGAATTACAGTCAGAAAAGCCGTGGAAGTGTTATTTTGATGGGGCATTTTCCAAAGAAGGTTCTGGAGCGGGTTTCATCTTTGTTTCTCCGGAAGGTAATTTGGTGCCGTTTTCTTTCAAATTGGAGTTCGAGTCTACTAATAATGTTGCAGAATATGAGGCATTAATTATTAGTTTGCAGACAGCTAAGCAGATGGGGATTAAAGCTATGACTGTGTTTGGAGATTCAGAGTTAATTATAAGGCAGATTAAGAATTCATGTCAAACCAAGCATCCCAAATTACGAGCATACCGGAATGAAGTATGGGATCTGATTGAAAATTATTTTGAAGCATTCAATTTGCAGTTTGTGCCGAGAGAAGAAAACAGATTGGCAGATTCACTTGCAGTTGCAGCAAGTACGTTCAAACCTCCTATCAGCGTGAAACTAAGGTATGAGATAGAAATGAGACATAGGCCGTCAATTCCTGATAATGTTAAGCATTGGCAGGTCTTCGAAGATGATGAGCAGATTAAGCAGTTTTTGTTGATGACTGAGGAGTTTGAAGATCATCAAATTGATCTGGAAAGTGACGAAGACGAGTTGGCTGGAAAGACTTTTCAAAAGGAAATTGGTGGTCGGGAAATTATTCAGTTAAAAGATAACGTCTTACCCAGAGGTTTAGTGCTGCTTGAAAGATTGTTTGGGGCTAATGATGTTGCTGTGGATCAAAAACAGAGGAACCAAGACGAGCCAGTGGAGGATTGCAATTTGGGTACTCCACAAGAGCCTAAGATGGTCAAACTGTTCAAAGGGCTTCCGAAGGAATATAAGGAAAGGTATGTAGAATTGTTTAAACAGTTTAAAGATGTTTTTGCTTGGTCATATGATGATTTGAAAACATACAATAAAGACATTATACAGCACAAGATTCCACTCAAGGAGGGAGTTAAGTCACATAAACAGAAGCTTAGGCAGATTAATCCATTGCTGCTCGCTCCAATCGAGAAGGAAATTAAGAAATTGTTGCAAGCTAAGATAATTGTCCCACTCAGGTATTCCGATTGGGTTTCTAACCTTGTACCTGTTCGAAAGAAAAACGGAGAGATAAGGTTATGCGTGGATTTCAGAAATTTGAACAGGGCTTCATTAAAAGACAATTATCCTCTGCCGAAAATGGACTTTGTCTTGCAGAAAGTGACTGGCGCTTATAGACTGTCTATGGTGGACGGGTTCTCAGGTTATAATCAGGTAGCAGTGGAGAAGGAGGATCAGAAAAAAACCGCTTTCACTACGCCTTGGGGAACGTTCATGTACGCCAGGATGCCTTTTGGCCTGATGAACACAGGGGCCACATTTCAAAGGGCGATGGATATCGCATTTGTAGGAGACACGTTTGTAGTGGTTTACTTGGATGATGTCACAATTTTTTCGAAGTCGGATGAGGAGCATTTACAGCATTTACAGAAGGCCTTCATGAAGTGCAGAAAGTTTGGATTATCACTGAATCCGAAGAAGTCTTTATTTGCCCTGGAGGAGGGTAAATTATTAGGCCACATTGTTTCGAAACAAGGAGTGAAGATTGATCCTGCTAGAGTTGAAGCCATTCAGACGATTCCTCTGCCACGAAGTAAAAAGGATATCCAGCGTTTCCTCGGAAAGATTAATTTCCTAAGGCGGTTCGTCCCAAATTATGCTGAAATCGTTAAAAGGATTACCGACATGTTAAAGAAGAATGCTGAGGTAAGGTGGGACAAGGAGGCGAGGGAATCATTCCAGAGAATCAAAGAGGCTTTAAAAGAAGCCCCTGTTTTGGTAAGTCCTGACTATTTAAAGCCGTTTCAAATTTTTTCATTTGCTTCTCCCTCAACTATTGCAGCCGTTTTATTACAAAGAAATGAAGAGAAGCAGGAGCAACCAGTTGCATATTTCAGCAAGGTTCTCCGTGATGCAGAATTGAATTATAACATATTAGAGAAGCAGGTGTACGCTCTGGTAAAGGCATTGAAAGCTTTCAGAACCTATGTTCTTCACTCTCAGATCTTGGCGTATGTCCCCAATTCGGCCGTGAAAGATGTGCTCGTACAGAGTGATGTGGAAGGTAAAAGAGGAAAATGGATCGCAAAGATACAGGAGTATGATTTAGATATAAAGCCAACCAAGCTGGTTAAAGGATTGGGATTGGCCAAATTACTGACAGAATCCAATTTCCAAGCGCTGGGAATCAATTTGCTGGCCCCCGTAGAAGAAGCAAATGAAGAAACGCGTGACAGTCAATCAAAAACAGCAGTTAAGTATAAATTTCTCTGTTCAGAGTGGTATAAAGACATTGTACATTATCTGTGTTTTCTGTCATGTCCACCTTCCATTAATAGAGCAAAATACAGAGCCCTGAAACTTAAAGCTCAGCCTTATGTTATAATAGAAGCAAAATTATATTGGAAGGATCCAGCTGGTATGTTGTTGTTGTGTCTTACAGAGGAAGAAATTCAAGAAGTGATAGAAGAGTATCATGAATGCCTGTGTGGAGGGCATTACAGCTGGAAGGTAACGGCTCACAAAATATTCAAATCAGGTTTTTATTGGCCGACTGTGTTTTCAGATGTTTACAAGGCAGTCAGAAGCTGTCAAAAATGCCAATTATTTGCAGAAAAGAAAAAGTTGCCTCCCCTACCCCTTCTTCCTGTCTTTGTTGAGGAACCCTTCAGACAATGGGGATTGGACTTCATTGGAGAGATTAATCCACCATCCAGCGGGCAATTTAAATGGATTCTTACTGCTACAGATTATTTTACAAAGTGGGTGGAGGCAATTCCCACCAGGAAAGCCAATGATGTGGTAGTAATGAAGTTTTTGGAGGAGAACATTTTCAGCAGGTTTGGATGCCCCGTGAAGATTGTGACAGATAATGCTCAGGTTTTCAGTTCACTCAGGTTTATCAATTTTTGCCAAACTTATAATGTAACTTTGTCTCACTCCACAGCTTACCATCCGCAGGGCAATGGATTAGCAGAATCCTCTAACAAAACATTGGTTAGGATTTTGAAGAAAACAATCAGTGAGAATCAGAAGAATTGGGACACGAAGCTAGTCTTCGCTTTGTGGGCAACAAGGATGACCACAAGAAGGTCTACTGGCAAGTCACCTTATGAACTTGTGTACGGCACTCAAGCTTTATTTCCCACACAATTGGTAAAACCTGTAATTTCTTTCCTCCAAGATGCTCAAGCAGAACCAAACCCCATGATACGAAGAATGAACAATGTGATGGAATTAAGTGAAAGTAGAAATCAGGTTCAAGATCGCTTGCTCACTTATCAGCAAAAGATGAAGGCAATATTTGATAGAAAGGCAAAGGAAGTTTTGTTTCAGGAAGGAGATTTAGTTTTGAGATGGGATACACGAAGGGAAGATAAAGGCAAACACGGGAAATTTGATCCTTTGTGGTATGGCCCATTCAAAATTAATGAAGTCAGAGGAAATAACACCTTCGTGTTGGAAAATCTGGAAGGAGAAATGCTGGATATGCCTGTCAATGGGCAATATCTCAAGCATTATTTCCGACATTAAGCAGTTACTGATCCATCATTGTATATATCCGGAGTGTTCACTGTACATTTACCATCAAGCAATTTTTGACTCCATGCCCGAGGTGAAGGCACTAATCTGCAGGTTCTTAGTGTTTCGTGGTAAAAACACTATCCCCAGGTGGAGCCAGATGTTGTAGATCATTATATCTGCATATCCTTTTTATTATGTCAAGTTTTGAAATTTTGGAAAAAGAAAATGATTTTTGATAAAATATACATGAGGATCCAAAATATGCTATAGTATAAGGTTTTATACTTTAGTATAGGAAAAAGATGAAGAAAGAATACAATGTATTTCCATTTTCATTTTGATTTACGGAGAGGACTGACTTTAGATTGTTATATTTATATTAAATGATAAAGTCCGAGCGACTTCTGGAGCGGAAGTCGCAATCATGCGCAGAAGCTTGTGGATAAGCAACTGCGGGGGGTCAACTAGCCCGTCGGTTATCAAAACCCGACCCCCCGCAGTTGACTGGTCAAATCTCTGAAAAATATTGATCGACGGCTCTGATTGATTGCGGGGGGTATGGGTTGGAGGTCTCCTCCGTACTCACAGACCCCCCGCATTACGTCATCCGCTGAAGTGGCAAACAGTTGTCATCCATTATGCGTGTCTTTCCACGTCACCCTTGCATTGATTACGGTTTCCGTGGTTTATAAGTCGAGTTTTCCGTTCCGTTGTGGTTCAATTGTGACTGTCGCCCTATTTTAAACCCCGTCCCGCCACCTTCGCACCGAATTGTTTTCGAAATTCTTGTCAGCCATGGCCAAACGAGCATCCTTGTCTGGTCTGTCCACTCTGAACCCTCTCCTAGATAGTGAGAAAGACGTCCGTGATACTGCCTCATCTGTAAATCATCCTCTCTTGCATTATCAAGTGACCTTGAACACCGACGAGTCACCTGTGTTTTCCGCTATGCAGAGTTCAGGAGTGCTGTCCGCCTGTATTCCTAAAACTCATGTCTTTCCTGAATTCATTTCCTGGTTGGTTTCGTCCATGTATCCCGGCAAATTTTTTGTCATGAACTCCTAGGGAGAAAGTGTTTTGCAGGTTTCAGCTCAATTAATGCGTCAGGCATTATGCTTTCCGGAGAATGATTCTCCTTTGCAATTCTCAGAAGATTCGCTGGTTCAATATTTTGAGGAGCTCTCAAATGAGGAGTTTAACCGCTGCATGTCGTTTTTGGTATCGAGTCCAGAGAAGACCCAATTTGAATCGGGAAAGTTTAGTTTGGATGCATTTAATGTTCAATACAGGTAAGTTCTCAGCTGTATTATGGAGATTCTGGGAAGAGAAGATGAATGCGAAATTGACAAGGCCGCCCTGGGAATGTTCACTCTCATGATGAAACTAGGAGTGGTGTTGGATATCCCATCCTTTTGGCAAGAAGTAGTGAATTCTCAGTTGATTGCTTTCCCATTAACAGGTTATTTCAGATTTCCCTCATTGATAGTTTACTTGTTTTTATATCAGAATGTGGAAGAATTCATGAATGTTGGTTTGAATATAATGGATAGTAATAAAAATAAACAGTCAGTTCTGCTTTGGACTGATATGGTCATAAGGGAAGAGAACGAAGCCGGTTTATTTGAATTTGTGGAACAGTTCATGACCACTGCTTATAAAATTATTAATGGAACTCTGCCTCCATGCTTCCTACCAAAGGCCCAGGAGTTCTTGCAATGAGGACCTAATTGTAAATATGGAGACTGGTTTGTTTTTGAAGATTATTCTGAAATAAGGCTATATGGAGTCAGTATTGAGCCTTATAGGCTTCCAACATTTGTTCCCATGAGGATGTTTGCTTTGGAATTTATAAGGCAAAGTCTCAATGTGGATCAAGTTCATTTTCTTCCGATGAAGAAAGGATTAATGTACAAGCTGCCCATGAGTGTAGGCCCTTTTTTCGTTAACACAAGGCAAGCTTATGAGGAGGTATCAAGGATATTGGAAGGAACACAGTTATTATTGGGAGAGAAATGGGCCTATGACCCACGTGGAATTATTTCACAAAGAAGAGTCGAGAATGGGTATGCTGCTTTTACTCATGTGAGTAAACCGGATTTAGAAAAGTTGGCTAATCCAGGAGGGCCAAGTTCATCACGGATTAGTATTCAAACTCCTGTAATATTGGAAAATATGGGCAAGAGAGTGAGAGATGATGTTATTGAGATTGATGAGGAAGAGCCCCGAGAGGAGAAAAGGACTAAATTAGCAGAGGTTCACTCCTCTAATTCTCCTGGTTTCACTCTCCAGGTCAGTGAAGAACAGGGTGTTTCATCTCCTAGCAGATCAGAACTCCAGTTAGAGAAGGCTCCTTCCATAAAACAGGTGTTCTCCCTAATTGAAGAAAAGAATCAAAGAATAAAAGCTAATATAGAGACACAAGCAGAACATCATATATCTGTTGATCAAACAAGACTTTTGACTGTAATGGATTTGGAGAAAGACCAGTTCAAAATGGCGTTATCGCATCCGACAGGGATGTCTCTGGGACCCTCAGGCAGTTTTAAGGAGTTGAATATTGTTATGGATGTAAAGAAAATCCCCTTGTGGGACAAGATGAATCTCCATATGCAAACAGGTCAGTTAATTGTTAATGATTTAGGCAAGACTCATGCTACATCACTCAAGACAGAGAATATGCTTGCTAAGGTTGTCAAACAGTGCAAGATGGAGAAAGCCAATGCCAGAGCATTGACTATTCAAAATGAAGAACTGAAGAAAATCATAATGAAGATTGGCGTTGATCCAAATGATAAGAGCGCAATGCACAAACTGATGAAGGGCGCAGAAGCAGAAATATCTTCATTAAGAAAGAAGCTGAAATTGCCAGCTGCAGAGCATTCGCTGGCAGCTGAAGTAGCAGAGGTAGAAAAGGAAAAAGAGGAGCTGCGACAACAATTGATAAAGAAAGATGAAGAGCTTGATAAGGTAAAGCAAACAGCCATAACCTTACAAAATCAAATTCAGAACCACACTTGTACTTTTGATTTTTCTGCAGGTGCGACCGATCCACAGGTCCAAGTTGCTCAATTGAATACAGAGCTAAAAATGGCGGAGAGAGATTGCAAACAGGCCCAGTCTGAAAAGGATACAGCTCTGAGATTAATGCAGGGATGGGAAGAAAAGGCAGGTGAAAATGAGCAGAAGCTACATAAAGCAGAAGAATAAATCAAGGAACTCAAAGAGAAATTGAAGGGAAATATTTCCCTTATTAAAGCTAAGGATCTCATCTGGAATGAGATCATTTCTGAAATACAATCAAAATGGGATTCCATAAAAGTAATTTCCAGAGAGAAAGGTATTGTTTCTGATCACGAAAAGGAACTGTCATCAGACAAGCCAGCTGCAATCAAAAGATCAAATTGGGCCAAGAGATTCATGAATTTTATTAATTCCAAAACAGATGAAGAGTTGCAAGAGATGGGGATACAAGACAGGTATTTTTATGCTGAAGAAGTAAACAAAATGATCATTAAAAACAACCTTCTGAAAGCATCAGAGAAGCGGCTACAGGTAATTAAAGAGGTGATTAAGAAATTTGACATTTCGTTTGATAAATTGATAAGAACTGGTTTGCCCTCATGCTGGAAGGAAGGAGGTAAATTTATGTCCTGGAAGTTGTATGAAGATCAACTGGTATTTGCAAAAAGCAGAGCAGATGGCTGACATGAGAAGATGCAGATACTAAAGGGAGAAACAGTATTCAATTTCTTACAAAGACATTTCCTTCTGCTGTGGATGGTGAAAACGTTGTTCACAAGTAACCTCACTCACGGTCATATTGTTGCCTTCACAGTAGAATATCATCGTTATAAGAATGCTCCAATAACTCAAGACAAGCTCTGGAAGGAATGTAAGAAATTTACTATTGATACAGAAAAAGGATTTCCCGCCAAGCAGCCACAAGTGACCGTACAGCCGCAAGAAATCATTGAGTCAATTGCTGTTCCAGGAACATCAGTTCCTTTAGATTAGGATTTGTCATCTTTTATTTTATTTTCAAGTCAAATGATGCAATGTTATGAAATATTTCTGAGGTATATACCTCCGTGACAGAAAGTAGTTAAGTAGTTATAGTCAGTTAGAATCAGTTTTATAACTGAAACCGTTTTGGTTCAGCTTGTATTTAAAGACATCTTAAAGAAGGAAGAAAGTCCGAGTTTTGAACCTTTGAAGACTAAATTTTGTACTAAGCAATATCGAATGAATAAAGAAGTTTTGCAAGTTTCCAATATTCCATCTATGTTGAAGAGTTTTCTTGGTTTCCATTTCATTTGCATTTCTGTGAATAAAGTAGAGTGACTAGAGCTGCAGGTCTCTTGATATTTATATGTCTAAGAGTTAAATATCCTTAATAGGCGCTCCTCTGCTTTAACTTATATGTTTTTCACTTCCTCTGGATTTTATAATGACAGTTTCTGTGAAACGCAGCCTGACAAGTTAAAATCCTGTTCTTTCTCTGTCTTTCATATGTTCATTTCAGTATAAAGGGAATATGGCATTGCATGGCTCCTAAAGATTTGATATTTGGGAAATATATTACTAACATTTAAAGGGTTAAGAAACAGAGACACATATATACATTTTTGTGACACTTGTACACAGCCAAGAATTGTTACTCAAGGGACAACATACTGTTTGCACATTTTCCGAGGTGGTGGTTAAGCATGGAAAACGAGATAAGTTGTAAAGTCTGTTTGCTGATTTTTTGTTGAATATTTCTCTCACTGTAAAAAGCATTTTCCAGAAATAAAGAGCTTTCGAACTGGTTTTCCCCAAGAGTTGTAGGGGGTTTTTCCAGGGACACATTGACCAAAAATCACTGTGTTTAAATGTGTTGAATGGCTGTTTGCATCTGCGGATTTTTATTTCTGTATTTTCAGCATTCTGTAATTTTTTCCAGAATTTGTGTTTTCAGCAAAATTTATTTTCCAGCTTGTTAAATGTATGGATATGGGAAAGGGCATTTAACTATTTTGGAGTAATAAGGTGAAACTGAAAACCGGGGTGGGAAATGAGAAATTTCTACAGACAAAGCCAAGAGAGAAAGTAGGGTCGAGATAGGGATAAAGGAAGACAAGAGAGTGTTGGAATGGGGCTAAGAGACTTGGCATGGGGACCTTGCCTTACAAAGAGGATTGGGTATTCATTAAGATGGGGCGAGAGGAAGCTCTCAAGACAAAACAAGGAGATCACAAGCATTGTCCTCATTAAATGCCAAACAACACAAGTGGTGAAAAATTTGAGGAACCTAATATTATGCAATCAATCCTCTTCGTGTGAAAAAATTAAAGAAGGAAGGTGGTGGGACAGGGATAAATAATGTATTCAACGTTTAAGACTCTAACAAAGCCCGAGGAGAGAATCACAAGAGAAAAAGGGAAGCTTTCAAAAATTCAATATGATGCAAGGGGCAGAGTACCAAGTTGTAATATTTTTTCTATCACAAATCTAGCAAGCAAAAAACATAGAGGGCAAGGTTAAAGGACAACCAAGTCATCTTTTTCATATTCATGTTGTGTTAATGTTCAAGTTGAATCAACAACCATGAAGTTCAAAAAAAAAACAGTACAAAACGATGTGAAAAAAAAGAGATAAAATCCAACATCAAGTTTGAGGAAATGTATATGCTACATTCAAATTTAGTCCAAGTTTAAGCAGGTTTATTTGATTTTAATCATCAAGTTTTGAACTTAAATGACTTTAACAAATTTCAAATATAAACAAATTTTGAAGTCAAACTGAATGAATCTATTCACCTACCCATGAGATTCACTGAATTTCAAAAATCAAGGGTTAAAATCAAAGAATACAATGACTTAGGTGGACAATAAAGCAGTAATAAGAACATTTGAAATTGCTCAAAATTATGAGAACTTGTAGTTATCATTTTGCTCTTAGCTTTTTAAATTTTTGCTTACTGTTTTTTTCCAAGGAAATTTTTTTGGCATTGGGGACTGTGTGGGGAAATAAATTGGCTTCCTTCTCAACCCGAAGAAAAGAGAGAGATTGTTGGTACTTTGTCAGCCCACTGTGTATACTCACTTAAGAGCACAACATAGTTACTCTATTCCAGAAATTAAACATGTCAACTTATGAGACTTGAACCTAGGTGGCGAGGATCACAGCGATTCCCCCCAACCACCTAGGCTAAACCCAATTGACTTTGCTTTTTGTTTTTTATTCTAGATTTAGCTCTATTTAATTTTTAGCTTTTCTCTTTTAGTTTTTCTTCTTTAAGCTTTCTTCTCATCTGAAAAGTTTATGTTTTTCATATAATATAAATATAAACTTAACACAACATCAGCGAGTTGAATTAACATATCTTTTAGAAGTCACTGCAAAAAAAAAATTCTGAAAAGATGATACACATTTGACTCTCAAATTATTGAAAACTATCAAAATCAGCAAAATTTCCAGCAAATTAATTGTTTTATGATTTTGATTCACCAATTAATTGAAAAGTTCTGCAACACTGGTTTTGATTACATATATGAAGAATTAACATGGAGCTTCTATTGCATTTCTATTATGTTATCTAATTCTCCTAATCGTGAAATTTGAATTCAGAGCTAAAAGTTTATCACTCTTTGGATTTCTCAGTTAATGATTTCAAAGTTAATGACAATTTAATCTTCTTGGTTACTCTTGAACTGTTATTCAAAGTCCAAGCATGTTAAGGTGTGCCTAGACCTTGATTTTCATTGAAAAAACACATATATTTGAAATGAAGTAGTAATAAATTGAAAAACCAAAATAGTTAGCAGAGTGAGCGAGTATGCCATCACATCAACCCAAGGAATTGTATCCCAAAATCAACTTCTAAATTGAGCAGCTGCTGTCACATCAACCCAAGAACTTGTATCCCAATGCCACCATCTCGATTGGCAAAATCTTTTGCTGTGGGTACTGCCTTCTAAATCATTTGTGAGGGTAGAGGATGCTATCACATCAAACTGAACTCTTGAATGCCAAAGCGGGCTTCTGGACTGGAAAAACCTCTCCAGAAAATAAAGCCTTAGGAATCATTTGTGAGGGTAGAGGATATTATCACATCAACCTATCCAGATTGGCAGAGATTTTGTGTTGGTGATACCTTATAAATCATTTTTGAGAGTGGAGGATGCTGGGATGCTATCAATCAACTCAAGGATTTGTATCTCAGTACCCATATCTGCATTGGCAAAAATTTTGCTCTGGGTAATGCCATAGACATCATTTGTGGGGACGGAGATGCTATCGCAACAACCCAAGACTTGCATCTCAATACCAACACCTGGCTTGGCAAAGATTTTGCTGTGAATAATGTAAATCATTTGTGAGGATGGTGGATGTTATCATATCAACCCAAGGACTTGCATCCCAACACCAGCGTATAGATTGGCAAAGCTTTTGTTGTAGGTAATATCTTAAAAATCATTTATGAGGGTGGAGTATGTTATCACATCAACCCAAGGACTTGCATCCCCACTCCAGCATTTGAATTGGCAAACATTTTGCTGCACATAATGCCTTAGAAATCATATGTGAGGGTGGACTTACATCCCAACACCAATCTCTAGATTGATAGAGCTTTTGCTGCAGGTAATACCTTTAAACACAATTGTGAGAGTATAGGATTCTATCACATCAACTTGAGGACTTGCACCCCAATGTCAACATCTAGATTTGCAAAGCTTTTGCTGGGAATACTGCCTTATAAATCATTTGTAGGCGGTGGAAAGGCCCCCACCCACACAACTTCACCCTCACCCGTTTCACAATGTAATCTCCCACCCTTGCCCTCGTGAATTTGTGTGGGGTCGTCGAGAGTGCAGGTATATCATATATTCATACAGGGAAGTAATAATGTGTAACACCAAAACAGCTAGTGATGTTAATACTGGAAGAAACCTACACCCAAAGTCAGCTTCCCTATTGGCAAAGCTTTTGGTGCAGCAATGCCTAATCAAAGAAGTGTGGCTGCACAAAGAAGTGTGTGGAAATGTTATACGAAGTCGTCCTCTCCTCAGTACTACTGGCAGCAACTGTTTTGCTACTGCTCACCGTCGTGCAAACTATCTTCACTGACTCTCGGGTTTAAGAGTAAAGCATCCATGAGCAAGGAGGAGTATTTTGACAGCGAGCTCCTCCACAAAAACAGAAACCTGTCATGGCTTCCACACCTGCCTAACCCCATTTTCACAATGCCAAATATCTCTGGTATGTAGCACTTCCTTTTTCTGACTTCATTGTGCCATGCTAGTTACAGGTTCGAATATCCAAAAGAGTTTACTATTCAACATTGTTACGATGAGTTGTTAAACCTTCTATATGTTGTTTAGAAAGACTATGAGTTGTAGCTGTGAGTCGTTGTGATTTTATGGTCCAGGAGAAAGACTACAACATAGAAAGCCAATGTTACGGTTGAGGTCAGCCCATCCTACATCTATCAAAACTTTATTTTCATTTCGGATTGAGCGAACAGTACAGGGTAGCCCAACTGTTTCAGCGTCTTACTGCCCCCCACTAAGATGCAAAAGTCCGACGCGAGAATGAGAAACTCTTGAAAATGTAACTCCGTTTCCTCTTGAAAAAACGCGGAAGACACGCCTGAACGTGCACAATGCAAAATATATCGCCATTACTGAGTGCTTGAGAAAGGCCGAGTCAGGCAAAGGATTCTCAGCATGGGAAGAAACCATTTAAATTTCATATGCACAACACTTACAGCGACAGCAATAGAGACAGATGTGACCTGGTCGCGCAGTCGCATAGTCACAACACCATGAAAACAGTCGCATGAGAGGAATGCGACTAGTCGCACAGTCGCAACGCGCTAAAAAACAGTCGCAAGGGAGGGATGCGACCTAGTCGCACAGTCGCAACACACTGAAAAATAGTCGCATGGGAGGGATGCGACCTAGTCACACAGTTGCAGCATGCTGAAAAACAGTTGCATGAGAGGGATGCGACTTGTGACTCAGTTGTATTCTGTTTCTAGAAATTTCGTGGCTTTGGGTGACTGAATGTGGATACAGTGGGGAAGGAAGCCCAGATTTGTGGAACAAGTTGGTATGGGAACGGGCGAGAAGAACCACTGAGTGATAAGTTTGAACCCCACAAAAAATCTTTGCTGGTATATAAATATTCTGGGTCTGATTAAAAGTTGAGCAGTGAACCAATGCTGTATTATAGTGGAGAATATTACCTGTGGGCAGGGCTGAGTCGCTAATGGAGGAGCAGGGTGATGCGATGCATACATGGCCACGAAGTATGACAAAGAATTTCAACAAATATAGACACCAGCGGTGCACCGTGCAACAAAAAAATTAACGTCTCAAGAAGTTTCGCGTGGAGAAGAAAGTTTAGCGCAAGAGTTCACTGTTGAAATCGTTTCTGTAGGGTTAGTTTGGGCAGAGACTTTGAGTTCCCTTAATATCATCATGATAATGGGGCATGAAACTTCAGAACCCATGGAAACAAATGATATAGGGCAAGTGAAGATTGTCTCATCAGCCAAAGCTGGGAAGTGGGTTTGGGTCAATGCCAAACAATATCGGGGCATTTTAAAACGAAAACTAGCTCGTCTAAAATGGGAGCAGACAAGGGAAAAAAAATCTCAAAAGGAAATTACTCGGGTCCTTCGCAAGAAACAACATTCAAACAAGTCATCTTTGCAAGCATGTGGCAACAACAAGTCCAAAGGAAAAGGAAAAGAAAAAGTCATTGATGATTCTGCCTTATATAGTCCCACATCTACACCTCTCACCTGGTTATCTGATCTTTATGTGAAAGAACTGTTAAATGTAAAAAAGAGGTTGGAGGTAGTGGAGGCTAAAGAGCAAGAAAGAGATTGTATAATCCATATAATAACAGCTGAAAACCAGGCTTTAGCAGAAAGCAACAAAGTTCTGAAGGAGCAAGTGGCATTGCTATAAGAAGCTCTCCTGATAGGGAAGACAGAATGGCAACGCATGAAGGCGGAGGTGAAAAACATGAAATTTGCAGTGGAGAACACAGAGGTGATGAATGCAAAACCATCCCAGGATAACGGGAAAGTAGTTGCTCAAATAGACAACCATGAGGAGACAGCAAGAGAAGAAAGGAAAGTAGAATACGCAAAACTCTCCAAAACCTGGGCTCAAGTTATTAGCAATTCTGCTAAGAGGGAAGGAGAAACAAACATTCAGATTGACAACATGCAAGATAGAGAAAGCAAGGAAAGACAAGATAGAGCAACAAACATACTTATTAAAGGGGTGAAAGTTTATGGGAAAAATGAATGTACTCTTGACCTTGCAAGAGACTTCTTGAAAGATAAGCGGCAATGGCAAGGACAAATAGGCCAAGCATGGACAATAGGTAAGCTTAATGGTGAGAGAGCCAGGCCCATAAAAGTCATCATGCCTAATTTGCATGATAAAGATATCATTCTAAGCAAGAAGCAGCTTTTGAGGGGTTCTCGATTTTTTCTAAAAGAAGATTTAACTGTAAGACAACAAGAGGAAAGGAGGGACGAAATGTCAAAAGTTAGGGCAGCAAGAGATGAGGGAAAGAGAGCATGGATTTATAAAGGTAAAGCTGTGATCGTGCAATTTGGATCCCCTTCCAAAACAAGGCAGCAAAACAATAATAAAGAAGAGGCAGCAAACTCTTCAGCAAGAAATGAGGAAGCAAGGTTCGAATGGGCAAGCAGGGACAAAAACTCAACTGTGAGTCTTGCATGTCAAAACAAATAGCAATCAAGTCGTATCTAGGTTTCCTTAAGATTAGTTTGCTAGAACTGCAGGGGTTACCCATGGAGACGAAGGCCTGGGTTAGGGCCTATTGCGGAAGGTAGAGACATAATTTGCCTCGTAGAAACACATGAGCACGAAGGGTGCAAGACACCTTTATTTGAAGGGCACTGGAAGATAGCAATGTGGAACAAGGCAGCAGGGAATGGCAAAGGGCACGGGGGTATCATGGTATTAGTGAGACAAAAAGAAGGTCATTTCATTCAGCTAGAAAAAGAAGCCCCAAATAAGCAATTTGTCTGGCTTAAAATATCAGAAAATGGAAATCACATCAGAATTGCAGCATGCTACTTTGCGCCACAAGTTTCAAAAATCTACAAAAGTAGAGGGCTTGACCATAAAGATCCCTTCGCAGCCCTAAAATCAAATATTGCAATATATTGTCAACTTGGTGAAGTCCTTATAGTGGGGGATTTCAATGCTAGAACTACAAGTGAACAAGCTAGCATTCTTTGTTGTAAAGAAGATTGTGACCCTATCTGGATTACAGAAGAGATTAATCATCAATGGGAAAGAATTTCGGAGGATAAAGGCTGCAATCTCTTTGGAGAACAATTGCTTACACTATGTGGGGCTTTCGATTTAGTCATTTGTAATGGAAAAGTCTGGTAATCTCCCTTGCAATACTTACAATGGAGCAAATGTAGTAGATTATGTAATTTGTTCGCATAGTTTGTGTGAGAAAATGGAGGAAGTGTTGATTGGAGATCAAATTTGAAATTTAAAATCAAATCACAAGCCAATCTATTTAAGTTTCTCTTGGACCGGAAAGAAGCAATTAGGGTCAAAAACTCAGTGTGTTTAATAAAATCTCCTAAAGGGCAAAATTCTTTTGACTCCAGAGAATTGTAATACCTTCAATATAACGCTAGAGAGGCTCTTCGAGAAGGAGGAAATCTCATCTCATGGCATTCACAATCACGAATTAACACATTTAATTCAAAGCGCACTTGCTGAGTGCAAAAGAGAAAAAATTAAGAAGTCTAAAACAAATTGCTTTTCGGTTAATGCTTGGTTCGACGAGGAATGCAAAAAGGCAAGGAGAATATGGAAGGAATCAGACAAGGATACATAGAGCTCAAAGCTTACAAGAAGATATTAAAAAGGAAAAAGGTTGATTTCATGATTTCGAGGAGAGAAGAACTAATCTTCCTTGGGAAAAATAACCCCAAATTATTTTGGAAGGAGCTCCAACAGAAAAAGGTGCAAACTGAAAACAACATTACAGCTTCTAAATGGTTCGACGATGCAAGACAACTTAATGAGCAAGATCCCAAGGTTGACCCTCCTACCTTGGTCAGCATAGACACAAAACTCTTCACGATGCAAGAGGTAGAGATGGGTATCGAGAAGTTGGGTGTTGGTAAAGCAAAAGACTTAGTTGAATTCCAAGCAGAGTATCTAAAGTGGGGCTTAAAAATTCTTTCACCTCACAACACAAAAATTTTCAACATCATACAGCAAGGGTTCCCCGCAGATTGGACAACTAGTATGGCAATACCTCTTTTCAAGAGTGGTGATGTCAATAATCCCTCCAATTACAAAACCATAATGATAAACCCCTTGTTTGCAAAGTTATTTGGAAGCATGATAGAAAAGAAAATCAGCAAGTGGGCAGAAGAAAGAGATAAACGTGCTAAAGGGCAAGCAGGGTTTAGACCTAAACATTCCACAGTTGATCATTGTATAACTTTAAGGCACATCACTGAAAAAGTTTGGGATAAAAAGGAAGAAGTTTTTTGTTGCTTTGTTGATTTCAGAAAAGCCTTTGACACGATTCCTAGGGATAAACTCTGGCGCAGAATGGAGGAACTCAAGGTTCCCAAGCATTTGAGAGCAGCTGTGCATAGGCTGTATGAAGAGGTGAAAGTCAAAATTAGAACTTCAGCAGGCAGCGATATCGAGGTCAAGCAAGGTTGCCCATTGTCTCCTATCCTTTTTGGTTTATCTATTGACAAACTTGAAGAATGGCCAAATTCGCAAGGGGGTGACGGTATCTAGTTGGGCAAGTTCATTATAAGGCTTCTTTTGTACGCAGATGACCTTATACTGATTGCTAAATCGGCGATTGGTTTGCAAGAGCACTTACGTTCCCTTGAGCATTTTTGGAAAAGGGTGGGGATGCAAGTCACAATGTATTTTCCTTGAGAAAGGAAAATCTCTCCAGGTCTCTGCCAGACCTCCAGGCCTAGGAAGTAGTGCATCAGTCCTAGGTCCTTCATCTCGAACTCAGCAGCGAGCTCCCTCTTACATTGATGAATGAGAGGGTCAGCACCTGTCAGGAAGAGGTCATCCACATATAGCACTAGAATGAGAGGCTTCCCCTGTACAACCTTGAAGTAAAGGTTCGGATCAGGGTGGTATATCGTGCCACAGGTGCAAATATGTCATCATAGTCTATTCCTTCCTTTTGAGAGAAGCCACGGGCAACAAATCTTGCCTTGAACTTTTCAGCACTTCCATCAGATCCATGCTTGATCTTGTAGAGCCATTTCGCGGTGACAACTGATTTGTCCTTCGGTCTTGGAACCACATCCCAAACATCATTCTTCATTCTGGACTCATATTCTTCGTGCATAGCATCCTTCCAAACTTGATGCTTTACGGCTTCCTCAAAAGATCCAGGTTCAGATTGTACAATAGTACTCATGGCGGCTAGATACCCTTGGTATCTACACGGCTTCTTGCTTTCTCGGAATGTCCCCCTTGGGGCAGCATGACCCTCAGCATCTTCGAGGGTATCCCTGAGCCATGATGGTCTCTTTCCCAGTGAAGGAGATGGATCAATAGGGTCCATTGGTCCTTCAATATCAGGCATTGTCTCATCCTACGGTTCTTCTTGATTTCCAGGCCTTTCTTCATGATTTTCTTCAGATCTTGGAAGATCTACTACTTTCTTCAGGGAAGCATCTTCGTCAAAAGTGACATCATGGCATATCTCTACTTCCCTTTAACCAGGTACATAGACTCTATAGGCCTTAGAGGTTTCGCTGTAGCCTACAAACATTCCTTTCTTTCCAGAAGCATCCAGCTTACTTCTCTTTTCTTTTGGCACATGAAAATAAACAGGACATCCAAAAATTCTAAAATGTGAGACATCAAGTTTCTTACCAGTGAAAACCTCTTCGGGAGTTTTGGAGTCCAGAGCGGAATGAGGGCATCGGTTTTGAATGTACACAGCAGTATTTGCAGCTTCTCCCCACAGAAACTTCGGTAGACCCTGGTCACATAGCATGGCACGGGCAGCTTCCACAATAGTCCTATTTTTGCGTTCAGCAACACCATTCTGCTCAGGAGTATATGCAGTGGTAGTCTCCCTCTTAATGCCAGCTTCTCTGCAAAAGTCTTTGAACTCATTTGACTCATATTCAGTGCCATTGTCGGTCCTCAAAATCTTGATCTTCTTTCCGGTCATATTTTCCACTAAGGCTTTGAAGGTACGGAACCACATGAAAGCCTCATCCTTCTTCTTCAAGAAGTATATCCAAGTTTTGCGAGAGAAGTCATCAGTGAATGTCATGTAGTAGGAACATCCTCCCAGGGATGTCACGGGCAACATACCAGACAGATCAGAATGGACCAGTTGCAAAATATCAGATGTCTTTGTGGCACTTGAGGGGAAAGGTCCCCTTGTATGCTTTCCTTCGGCACAACCCTTACATACACCTTCATGATTATTTCCAAAGTCAGGCATCCCTGTCACCACCTTCCTTTCTTCGGGAAGGGCCTTGTAATGAAGGTGTCCAAACCTTTGGTGCCATAGTTCGGTTTGTCGGATAGTATCACAAGTCATTGCTCCCAGCGGACTTCCTCCAACCTGGTAGAGTGTACCAACTCTAAAACCAATCGAGATAGCTTCCTTGAAGCTCTCCTTCCACATGAGCACCTTTCCATCAGAGAATGTTACATTGAACCCTTTGTCTTCCATGGCCG
Source organism: Pinus albicaulis (assembly GCA_034641835.2). Lineage (NCBI taxonomy): Eukaryota > Viridiplantae > Streptophyta > Pinopsida > Pinales > Pinaceae > Pinus > Pinus albicaulis. The sequence goes on along the minus strand of CM076584.1, from coordinate 298,876,173 downwards.
ATACAGACACAAGGTTCTTCTTCAATTTAGGTACATAGAGTACATCTTGCAAACGTAGGACTTGTCCTTGAGACAAGTGGAGGGTCACAGTCCCTGTCCCTTTCACGGGATACGTGGCATTATCTCCAAGGATAATTTCTAGATTGGTATCCCTTTCAACCATGTCAGAGAGTGCTTCCTTGAAACCAGTGATGTGTCTTGAGGCACCACTATCTATCAGCCAGACATCCATAGTGTCGGGCGGAGATGTAGCTGAGAGAGCAGATACAAGAATATACTCATTTCTTTTATCAACAGCATTAGACTCCTCATACCTGGAGTTTCTAGACCTTTTAGAAGGTTGATTGTTTCCACCAGAGAGAGCCTTCCTCTTTCCTTTAGATCTGTCGTTTCTTCGATTCCCATTCCTCCGGTTGTTGTTGTTATCATCACTATCGGGAGAATCCTTCTTGAAGGGACATTCTCTAGCATAGTGACCATGCCTATGGCAAGTGAAACACTTACCCTTCTTTTCTTGAGTCCTTGTTCTTCCTTTGTCCTTAGGACCACCAGAGTTCTTCTTTCGAGAATGAGCACCATAAGCAACATTTCTGTCATTATCGAATTCCTTCATTCTTGTTTCTTCTTGCATACATCTAGACAGAAGCTCGTCAAAGTTAGGAATGGTATTATTATTGAGAATGGTAGTGGTGAATACTTGCCATTCATATGGGAGTCCTCCAAGTGCGGTGAGAACCATCTCACGATTAGCTATTGTCTCCCCAATAGCTAGCAGATTGTTCCTTGTTTCGGTCAATTTCAGAAAGTAAGTTTGAACATACTCATCCCGGCCCTTCTTCATATTCTTCAATTTATTCTTGAGGAATAGCACTTGGTTCACATTGTTTACTTTGAACATCAGGATCAATTTGTCATACATCTCCTTGGATGTGCCTAGCTCAGATATATAGGCAACCAGACTCTTATGTATGGATTCCTTGATCATCAGCGTTGCTTTGATCTCCCCCTTCTTATACTTGTTTTTAGCAGCAGTGGTGGCATTGGATGGAGGTTCTTGAATCTTACCCAGTACATGATCCAAGAGATCATGGTCTTCCAATTTGAGATCTAATATCATCTTCCAGGCATGGAAGTCATCCCTTCCAATCAGCTTGTCATTCTCCTTGAATTCAAAACTTGTGGAACCCATTTCCTCCGATGGTGATTACTAAAGATAGGGCTTGTCTTCACCTCACCTCTGATACCATGTAAATTTTTGTAGATGTTCTATGCTTGAAGCAACTTTACTTTTCTTACAGCAATCACACAAATAGTTAAGTAAAATGCTGATAGAACATATAAGTGGATCTTATAAAAGACAAACCAGAAACAAAAAAATGTGATGGTGCGTTACGGCGGTCAACAGGATGCTTCAACCAGCAAAGTCTCCTTGATCAGCCAACCCAGAATGTGTCACAACAATCCTCCAATCAGCTACCGAGTCAACCAAAGTCAACTCCAGAAAAGTCAACGCTGTCCAGAAAAGTCAACGCAGGGCAGTAAGCTAAAAGTCAACGCAGCAACAGTTTGGTCAACCCTTTGACCTCGATTTTTGTGCCAATGTGTACGGCCTCTCAAAATCGAACTCTCCAACAAGTTTCAGCCCTTTCGGACCATGCGTTGACCAAAGTCAACGCTGGTCAAACTTCCAACAAAACCCTAGCTGCAGAAATTCGTCCTTCCCTTCAGCCGTACAGATTTCGTCCTTCTTCTCCACACGTGTGGGCTGAACTTATCCTCCAAGGAGCTCGTACTAAATCAGATGAGAGAAGAAGATGTGTGTTGAGTTGTTGTGAAATGCTCTCCAACTTTCTCTGTATTTATATCCATCATTGGGGTGTGTGACACATCTGCTGGGGGTGTGAAACCTTAAGGCCGACCTGCACATATAATTTATTATAAATAATAAATTCAAAATAAATGTTCTGCTCATCGGATTAAGATATATTTTATATGGATTTTACGCCTCTCCGAAAGAGGAATCCAACAAAAATATTAGCCACTTAATCTGAGCATCACAACATGGAGTTTGGACCTAGTTGTCCAAATTTAACAGTTGCCCATTGTCTCCTATCCTTTTTGGTTTATCTATTGACAAACTTGAAGAATGGCCAAATTCGCAAGGGGGTGACGGTATCTAGTTGGGCAAGTTCATTATAAGGCTTCTTTTGTACGCAGATGACCTTATACTGATTGCTAAATCGGCGATTGGTTTGCAAGAGAACTTACGTTCCCTTGAGCATTTTTGGAAAAGGGTGGGGATGCAAGTCAATATTAGCAAAACGAAAGTAGTGGTTTTCTCTAACAAAAGAAAGCATAACCAGCATAAGTTCTACTTTAAAGGCAACATTCTGGAAGAAGTTGCAGACTACAAATACCTCGGAATTGACTTCAACAGAAATTTAAGTTGGGATGGTTGTAGAAAGAAAAGAACTATGGGGGGTTGGAAAGCATTTTATGCTCTTCAAAACAAGTGTAGAGAGGCAGAGCTATGGGACCGGAAAACCAATCTAACTCTTTTTGGGCTTCTAGTGATCCCAGTGATTCTCTACAGTTGTGAACTATGGGCCAACAGCAGAACCGAGATGCAGTGGAAACAAATTGAGAAAATTCAAAAGCGTTTGATTACAAACAAATTCAAAATTAAAAGTGTAGTTCCTTATGCTATCTTGTTAAGTGAAATAGGGGTTGCTCCTATTGAAGCAATTGCTATGGTGCGAATCATAAGGTATTTGAAAAAAATTGAGCAAATGGAAGAGGGTAGATGGCCTAAGGTTGTGTTTAATGACAGATTGTGCAAAAAAAAGAAGACTTCGATGCGGCAAAATAACAAATGGTTTAGTAAATGGGGTATTTGTTTGAGCATGTGTCCCACAAACAGTGAAGAGATAAAAACTTTTGTTATGGATAAGTTCCACAAAATTACTTGGGAAAAAGAACTAGAGAGAAAGAAGAAGTACTACATTGAAGAGTTTAACCCCACTTATAATCATCAGCGAATAGCGTACATAGGGGCCAATATTTCCTGGAGATCTAAAATTCTTATTGCTCAACTAAGGACTAATTCTCATCAACTTCGTTGCGAACAGGGCGCTAGAAAAGGCCAAAAGAAATGTGGCAGGAAAGAGTATGTATTTTTTGCTCTTCCGGAAAAATGGAAACAGAAAAACATAAATTATGCAGGTATTTTGGCAGCTAGCTCTTGGGATAATCTATTCAACGAAAAGTTTGTCGAGAAGTTGGGAGCATTTATTTTAAAACTCCCGAGGAAAAGGGCCAAATACAAGAGCCTGATGGAGAAGCGATCTGTCCCATAAATTATTTTTAACCTTGTGGACATTAAAAATACTCTCTCTTTCTTTTTTTAGCCTCATGGACATTAAAAATACTCTTCCTTTTTTTCAAACATCTTACATGTGTGGGATTATTCACAAAACAATCAGAAACACACTTATTTGGACTGTAATAATGTGAAAGGAACAATTATTAGCGTGCCACGAGATACTAACATTTAAAATATGCCGGGGCAGTAAGACAGCTTTCCAGATAGATAACACAAGGGGCAGTAAGACGGCTTTCAACATAGATAACACACGCAAGCCATAGCTTCACAGAGAAAAAGCACAATTTACAAGAATTGAAGCTACGCACCAGACTCCTCTTCAAATTTTCCACGAACTCCGCCGGCTTGATGTTGTCGAAAAACTCGGAAGCCGACTTCCCATACGCGGCCCTCTTATCCAAATCCTTCAGGCCATCCTTCAAGGCCTTGAGAGGCTCCCACTCCTTCAAAGGCATCTCCGCCCCGCCATCCCACAGGGGGGGTGATTCTCGAGCTCTCACCCTCCGCCTGAAAGTGGCCCTCCTAACCCTACTCTGCCCCTCATTTTGCAAGTAAAAACCCTCGTCATCCACCAGATGTGCATTGCGGAAGGCCTTCTTGATGAGAGACAAGTCTATGGAAGAAGAAGCTGCCCATCTGTTCAGAATCCCGCCGTAATGCTTACCTGCGAGCTCCGGCGTCGACGAAACGCGGCGGAGCTCAGAAAACTTGGGCTTCAATTTCTTGAAAATCTCCAAATCCTGTATGGAGCCAGGTGTACTCCCATACCCATTGATTCTCATCCTGCTGCTGCCCGTGTTGAGCAGATTCTCCCACTCTCTGTCGAATGAATTCGCCAGGGAATTGGCTCTGGCTCTCATCAATTTCAGGTCCGCATCGGCGCTGTTTCGCACCTCGCGCCATCCCTTGGAAATGAAGGAGAAAGCCTTCTCGGCATGAACCGAATGCGAAGAAGAAGAAGCAGGAGGACACTCTGATCCCAAACGCACCATTGCTCACTGCAACTATAGTTCCATCAGCTCTTCGAATTCCGTTCCACATTAATACTCACTCTACCCCCGCCATTCAGCTCTAAACTTCATGTCTCTGGGCCGTTCATGCCACGTTGCCTGCCAGCTCAGACAATCCCACCGGACCGACCTGATTTATACGAGAAGATGGTGATGTGCCTGAATTTTACCGAGATGCCAAGAATATTCCTGGCTCGCTGGACATTCGAGAATGGTACGTCATTGCCACGTGTCCTAAAACACGCATATTCTTTGCATTTTTTGAAATTCTTCGAGTCCCTTCCACATTTTACAGGAATTTCCGTTCAATGAGAATTTCCGGGTTTTTTCGTGATGGAGCCGACTTTTTGAATCCAACAGTCTGATTTGGACTCTCTCACTTTTTAAGGCCACGTGTTCGGTTCGAACCCCTTTAAGCATCTAACCGGTAATGTTATTTTCAGTAATCTTTCATCAAATCCTGTAATTAATTTTTTATGCCACGTAACAGGTTTTAGGTTCGAATCTCTTTAAATTCTTTAACCAATTAGGTTGAATCACATGTCTGGTCTGTTATTTTCAATCATCTCTGTAACTTGGATTTAGTGAGCCTTTTCATTCATCTGTTGCACTGTATCCTGTTATTTTCAATCATCTCTGTAACTTGGATTTAGTGAGCCTTAATGGATGCCTTCGTGTCAATGTTGACTTCGATATTCCGAATCAATCACAGGATTTGATTTTGTCAAAATATAATATGAAGATGGATAATCAATATAAACAGAGTGCAAACCAAAACTGTACAAAGCTGCCATTAAAGACAAAACTGTACAAGTTACCACGAGTAACCGTTCTTCGTACGTGAGTCTTATTTCCACTGCCATAGGCCCATAAATGCGCCCAGGCAGGCCGTCGTTAAATCAAAACTGTAAATCATCGTGTGGTGAGCCTTCTCCTGCCTGAGCGCATTTATGGGCCTATGGCAGTGAAAATAAGGCTTGCTGTTCTTCATATGGTTTGTGAATTTATTTATTTTTTTCATCAACTGATTTGTGAATCATTTTTCCCGTTTTTTCTATTTTCAGAGTTTTGGTCGGCTTTCTTTGAACATGGGAGGGTCACATCTCCATAGTAGTTTTCAGAGTTTTTGTGCCCAAATTGGACTTCTCTTTCTTGTTGTGCTTATTTAGTGCGGTGGAAAAAAAAGGATGAACTGAATTCATCCAACCAGGATATTAGTTTCTCAATTTTAAAAGTTTTAAATACTTTTAAAACTAAAAGCAATGCACATTATCCTGTTATTTTTTAAATATTAATGTTTGTTAACATCACTATGATTAAATATCTAATATATAATTATAAGATAATTAATATAAAAGACCAGAAGTTTGCAATGATGGCTGAAATTTTGTAGCAAAAAGTATAAAAGCCATATAAGAAAGGAATTATCTATTGACGCAACAGAATAAACAGAATAATCGGGACGGTAGTTTTTTATTGGAATCTGGTAAAAAAAAAATTTTAAAAATTAGGTTGTTGGAGTGTTTGAATTGCATTTTTTATGGTGGAAATAGATTCAGCACCATCAAACACGCTTAGAGCATCCAAAACACTGAAGTTTAACTACTGTAACCCAAATTTTCAAAAATCTTTACTGAAATTTTTTATAATCTTACTCTAATTTCTGAGTTATAGTGCAGGTTTTTTAGACTACCATAGAAATAAGAAAGATAACACACTCTCCAAACATAGATGGTATATAGTCAACATTATATATGAGGATTTCTTAAATAGTGACACTTTTTTTTCGAGTGAGAAGCTTTTTCCTCATTAGAAAGGAGAAAATCATTTTAAATAAGATTGCATTTAAATTTAAAAAGAATAGTGTAATGTGATCAAGAAATACAGAATAATACAAAATTAGAATATTATTTAAAAAAAAAAACATTAACTTTAATTGAAGATTAAAAAGTGTCTTGATGTGTTCCCTGGTTTAGGGAAGAAATCTATAATTACTAAAATAAAAATAACTCGAATAAGTTCTATAATGAAATAGAGTATTGGATTATTTCAAGAATTATGACCTATAAAAGAATTTGTAGTGTGAATGATATTAAAAATGTGGTAGGTGAAAATTACTTTTCTTGTAGTACCTTTTTATGTCCACAATAAATTTTATTTCAAAACATTTATAATAATATTAATTTTTCTAACATGTTTTTAAGTCAATATCGAACATGTTTTCGTCAATATTATGGTGTTTTTTCCTATAGTATTTTTTTTTTATGCTCGCAATAAAATTTCATTTCAAAACATTTATAATAATATCAATCTTTCTAGCATGTTTTTCGTCAATATCTAACACGTTTTCCTCAATATTATGGAAATTTGAGAAAGCTTTTCTTTTTCTCAAATGTTTTTGAACATAAATAAATAAAGAAGCAACTAATCAAACTATGTAATGTAAACAAATAACAATTTCAAGCTTTCTCAAATCACTTTAAACATAAAAATAAAATCTTAAAATAACTAATCAAACTATGTAAAGTAAATAAATAACAATTTTAATGAAATTAATTTTTTTTTATTTTCAAGAAATAATTAAATTAAAGTTGTTTTATGCAATAATTGTGTTTTCATGAAGAAAAGCATCCATGAGGTTGACCATTGAGACAATGATAAAGAAATGCATCCATGAGGTTGACCATTCAAAAAATGAAAAAGAAATTCAACACTCAACTAATTCGAAAGTGATTGAGCACTCTCAAAAGAATGAGGATGTGGTCTTGTCCTCAATTGTAAATGAAAAATCGTTTATGGGGTCTTGGTTAAAGGGTGATGAGGCGGGTTGTTATAGTACTCATCACAGGTTCAATTCCCTTCCCCGATCGAGGTGATGTATGTGGACATGTTGATGAAAATGGAGTTAAAAAAAAAAATGTGAAAAATGAAAAGAACTACCAAGCTCACAAACAAAAAAAGTTGTAAATGAAAAATCTTTAGGTTAGGTAGATGTTTGTAGCAGAAATGAGCAAAAAAAGAAAAACCCATAAACAATTATGGGGAGTAAAACCAGAAATGTTATAGATGCTATCTGAAATTATTAGCTTTCTCATGTAATTTGTTTTTTTATTTAATAAAATTTCATTTAAAATTATAACAATATATAATTGGTCATCTATGAGGTTTTGAACAATTAGTTATTGGGTGCATTGTTATAGCACTTCTTGTGTGAAGATATTCAATTCACAACTCCATTAACAATTCCACCAATCTAGTCATAAAAGAAAATTTATATAATGGTTCAATCTAAAATAAATAAAAAACTTTATAATAAAAAATAAAATAAAATAAAAATTATATAATAAAAAATGACTTAGTGTGTTTAAACATTCAACTATAAATAATAACATGTTGTAAATGAGAACCAAGTGCCTAAAAATTCAACTATAAAAAATAATAACATGTTGTAAATGGAAAGAGGGTGGGTTGTAAATGAGAACCAAGTGCCTAAAAATTCGACTATAAATAATAACATGTTGTAAATGGAAAGAGGGTGGGTCATGCAGGTGTAAAGGAGGTGCAGAGGAAAGAAAGAAAAGTCCACGAATATTATGATGAATGGGAATATTGTGATGGGATTACTAATGATTTAAGGAAATTTGTATTAAAAGCATGTATACATTTAATTAATTATAAATTTTAGTTTTAAATTATTAAAAAATATATGATATAAATAATAAAAAGAAAAAGTTATAATTAATATTGTATATAATTATTGTTCTTGTTTTCTTGGATAATGAGTTTTTTAAGAGTTTGGCTTGTGTTTGGTTTTTTTTTTTTTTTTTTTTATATACTTACAAATGTATTTTACAATTATTTGTTTGTTTCCTAGTTAATCAAGGTTATTTTCATGAATAAGTAATGAAAATTTTGTAAAATTATTTTAAAAATAGATTACATGGAAAAAGTTATTTATGAGAAAGCTCATGCATATAAATATTTTTTTTTGGGGGATAGCTAGTTTTTTAACAAATTGTCTCATGTTTGAGTTTTTGGTTTGTTTTTATATGCTTGTAAATGTATTTTATAATTTTGTGTGTTGCATGGTTAATTGGGGTTGTCTCCACAAAAAGTAATGGAGGATTTAATCCCCAAGGGTTAGTTCAATTACTCGAAATCTTGTTGCTAAAGCACCTTGCTATTGGGAGGTCGTGGGGTCAATTATCCTCGATGCCCTCGGGGTTAGGCTCTGATTAGTTTGGCCGACTATATGTGATCCCTTTAGGTTGATCTGTCTAGATTTTTCTCCAGAAAAAAGGAAGAAAAAAAGTGAATAATGGAGGATCTATCGAATATACTCCATATGTTTCTTATTCATTTTTATGTCCAGTGCCAAATAAAAAGTGCTTTAGTCTAACCACATGGGGCAGTAATTTGGAGGTTGAATAAAATCAAAATATGCCTTATGATGATAACAAAAAGTGTCACAAAAGAAGAGGAATGTGGAAATTTTGTCAACCTTGCATATGCTCAAAGTTAAGACAATAGAGTTAGGAACAAACAAAAATTTCATTTAGAGAAGTATGTCCACAATATATAAGAAGCTATGTAACCTTTCCATGCTGCTATTAAAAAAGAAAAACATTGAGAGGGGGATAGAAGTTATTTTTTTTAGTGATGGATAATATAGTTGTGCTTCTTCTTTTTTTAATGAAGGGAGATATGCACTATATTTCGTTTTGCATAATGTTTGAATGAAGAAGTTGGCACAAATCACATTCCTCTTATAGAGGTGATACATGATATTGTTTTGAAAGTCTAGCCTCAACATTAAATTTTTCCAATGTCAATGGTTGACATGGTGAATGCCAACTCGTGGATTTTAAATATAGTCAATGACCCGCCCATTTTAAGGGGGATTTGTTTCGTGTTATCTTATTTTAGAGGGGGAATTGGTACATTATTTTATTGTGTTTGGTCTTATTGAGGACCAATGTAAGTATCAATTAGCACAACAACACATATTTCCTATTTTGGAGGGCTTGATCTAGGTGTCTATCAATCTGTATATCCAATCTTAGATTTCCACTTATCTTTTTTTTGTAAGTATGTTGATATATTAGATCACAATAGTATACAAAAAGTTACAAAAGGGCTGCCATTACCCGAAGGTAGGATAGCAGGCCAGCCCAAACTGCCTGAAGGCACTGCCACAAAAACTGTGGTCAAGAGATAAACAGACAGACACGAGAGTAACTGATAGCTTCGCCAAACAAAACTGAACTGCCATAAGACTGTGAAGTGAGAACTGGCCTTCCACGCAGGGATGTCGGGCAGACAGTGAGTCAAAATAAAACCATGGGTTGTAAAGAAGCCATCAGAAAGCCACTTAAAGTAGATCAAGAAATAACAAGTAAGTAGGGAAGGACGCAGACTTGCAGAAGGAAACAATCCGGTAGGAGACGAAAGATCCATTTAAACTCTACCCAGGTCATCAGACGCACTCGAACCCGCTGCACTTGGACCCGCTGCACTCGGACCTGCTGCACTTGGACCCGCTGCACTTGGACTCGCTTCATCTCCACCCTGAGGCACATGCCGAGGACGGTGGCAGCGGGTAATGGTGGTCTTGGAGTTGTCAGTCGGGATTTCTATCGAAACATTTAAAACATAACGCAGATACAACTCAAAGAGCCGAATGAAACCTTCAAGGCGCCTGGTGAGCATCTTCATCTCCTCTGTGAGCGAATTGATGGAGACCTCCAGCTTGTCCAGACAAGCAGAATTCTTTGCCGAGGCAAGAGAGTGAGCATTGAAGGCCTCTTTAACCGCCACGCCTTGACCGCTGAGGGCTTTGGCAAGCATAGTCTTCATATGCCACGCCATTTCCTGTGTCTTCATAAATTGCGTGGCTCGCGTGGTCGGGTTGCCAGGATCCTTGATCCAATCCATCTCCTCCTTGATGTCATTACTGGTCAAACTTGTTCTGGCGTGACTAACCTCCTTATCGAGATCTCAGATAATGGTTTTGCCTTTATCGGGGACTGATTGCTCAAAGTTGTCTTGAGCACGCTTGAGATTGTTTGCAGCCTTTGAGCAGCGAAGGATTCGCTCAGAAATGGCGGAAAACACAAAAATAGAGGAAAAGAATCTGAACCTGATAACAGAAATAGAGCAGCAGAGCCAAAAACCAGAGTTGAGCCGCGAACAATGGTGAGGGACCCTGTTAGGAATAGTATTAATAGAAAGAGGAGAGGACCATGGCGCGATATAATGGGCAGAGGATGCCACTCCGTCCCGTCAACCGCCGTCCTGGATTCCCCTAAGGTGAGATCTGATCTGCCAATTATGAGAGCGCATGCCATACAGGAAACCAAGCACAAACCTCAAGAGCCAGGGCCACGTGTCCGTCCTTCCCTTACCCTTATTCTGATTCTCGTAATTACCCTGATAATTCCATCTTTTATGAAGCTTGACAAGGTACAAATGCTTGAACTGCCATCTCCGAATAATAAAGAACATAGATATGCTGATTTGTATAACCCACATGAATCATTTATGGTCAGTACTTTGAAGGTTATTAACAATCCTTGACGTACCTGAAAGGTCTTGTCTCGAAATTAGCGTGCATTCATCACGAAGGCCAGGACAGGTAACGTCGTGCCAACAAGTGTCGATGATGTCATGCGGGTGGTCGACCGCATGGTTAGCCAGGGCGTCCGCCAGAGCATTAGCATTTCGCCGGATAGCCTGAAGGATAACACCTTTGAGAATAGTCAGATGTTTGGCTATGGTAACCATGGCTAATCGCCAATGTTTGGAAACCCGCTCCGTCCGAGTGCCATTTTGAATCTTCCTTGCCGCAGAGATAGCAAGAAGGGAATCACCTTCCACCACAACTGCTCCACTGCCCAAACGAATAAGGATCTGTAGGCCCTCTTCCAAGGCGGAAAATTCCGCCTCATTGTTAGTAGCTTCCCCCAAGGAGAAGCCAAAAATGTGCATAATTTCGCCTTTGTCATTGCGAATAACACCACCATCTGGAAGCTCCATCGAAATTCAGCTTGAGAAAACCCGAATTAGGACGCTGCCAGGGCAGTTGAGACAGAGGAGGTTGAGGCCGTAGCGTAGAGGAATTGAGGTTCATGGTCGCCCCCATCCCAAACATCAGTAAGATACGTTTATCATCTTCTGAAAATCTTTCTGTCTGAGTTGCTTTGTTGTGGGTTAGAACTGTTTCTTTCATATTCTGCATAATGGTTAATTTAATGTCATCTTCGTTCCTAGTCTCCTGCTGAAAGATTCTCCTGTTTCGTTCTTTCCAAGTAGACCAAACAATGAACCCAGGGCTTAGTTTCCAGAGGTTGTTGACAGTGTCGTATTTAGAAAAATTTGACCTCCAATTGACAATTGTATTCTGAATGGAGTCCCTATCTCTGTCCGTCTACGTGAAGATGTCCTCCATCCACAACCAAATATTATTCGTCCACTAGCAAGTGTTGAGGAGATGGTTCATGGACTCCTCCGCGCTCAAACAGAGTGGACACCGGGAGGGACCATAGAAGCCCCTTTTGTAGACGTTCTCCCAAGTTAGGGTTCTTCGTTGCAAAAGTGTCCATAAGAAGGTTTTAATTTTCGGCCAAAACATTGCATCCCATACATTTTGATGCCCCTGCATCTTCTCTTCCAGATGACGCTATTCGATGTAGAGTTTAGCTTCCTTTAGGTTATAGGTTCCCCCCTCCAATTTTCCCCACCTAAGCTGGTCATCCTCCAGGGAAAGTCGGATCTTTCGTGATTCCAAAGAGGAATACAAGGAGAGAGAAAGGTTGGCCATAACATCTGAATCAGAGGGTATATTGATGTGCCAGTGTCTCCAATGGGGGTCTCCCTGTTGTCCACCCAGTACTAAAAAACTCGGAGATTTCCCTGCTCCTGGTATTTTCTTTGAAGGGAAAGATATTATGGGCACTCAAACTTAGGCAATCGCTGCCAAGCATCCTCCCAAAAAAGGGTCGTTCTCCCATTTCGAATTTCCCAAAAGCAGTGATTGGAGATAATGTGTTTGTTAGCTTTTGCCAGGTTCCAGATGGGGGAGCTAGCTTGAATGTCCGTCATTTTGATGAGTTCTTGCTGATTCCAATCCTCAGCATACTTAGCTTTCCACAGTCTAGCCCAGGGAAAAGTAGGATATTTGATCCACCTCCACCAAATCTTTGCACCACTTGCTTTATTCACAGTTTCCGGGTCGCAGAGCCCTAGACCCCTAAGGATTTTGGGTTTACAAAGTTTCTCCCAAGCAACAAGAGCCCACTTCTGTTTGATCGCTCTACCCGACCAAAGGAAGGTCCGATGAATGTTTCTGATCTTTTGGAGGACTCGTTTGGGCGCTGGTAGGATGGAGAGCATAAACTGAGGAATAGCTTGAAGAACAGCCTTGGTCATTGTTAGGCGACCAGCGAAGTTAAGGACTCTGCTAGTCCAACTATTACAACGGGTTTCGAGTCTAGAGATCAGCTTCTCCCAGTGGAGCTTTTTCCAAGGCTTACCAGTGAGAGGGATGCCAAGGTATTTGGAGGGGAGGCATCTTCTACTGAACCCCAAAATCGTCGTGAGATGCCTTTGGATTTCCAAAGGAGTGTTGAAAAAGAAAATGGAAGATTTGTCAAGATTTAGGTCCATACTTGAAGCTAAACAGAACAGATCCAGAATGGCTTTGAACCCCCGAGCTTCCTTGACCGTGGGGGTACGATGAAGCATGGTATCATCCACAAACTGCTGATGAGTGGTGGGAGGGCAGTTCGACAGGGGCTGGAGACCCTTTATGGAGTTGCTAGCCTGAGCCGTTTTGATTATTCTGCTCAAGCTTTCCATGACAATGACAAACATAAAAGGGGAGATAGGGTCTCCTTGGCGGATACCACGGGAGGGGGTGAAGGGGAACGAAGGTGCACCATTAACCAAGATGGAATAGCTAGGAGTTTTGACCAAGGCTAGAATCCACTTGATCCACCAATGATCGAAACCAAAAGCAGCAAGAATATCCTCAATAAAATCCCAACTGACCTTATCATATGCCTTGGAAAGATCCAGCTGAATGATCATACCTGCTTTTTTCTGTGCTTGAAGAGTATGAATCATCTCCTGAGGAAGTAAGACATTATCCAGGATTTGCCTGCCTTCGACATAGCCAGATTGCTCCTCTGAGATGATAAGGGGGAGAATGGGTTTTAATCTATTGGCCATGACTTTAGAGATGATCTTGTAGAGCACTTTACATAAAGCAATGGGTCGGAATTTAGAAGGGGTGTTGGCCGTTTCCTCCTTCGGAATCAAGGCAATAAAAGTGGAGTTGAGGGACCTGAGGATGGAGTTAGACTTGCGGGAGTCTTCCACCACCCCCCAAACTTCGAGTTGAACGATATCCCAACAAGCTTTGAAAAATTCTATAGTGAAGCCATCCGGCCCAGGTGCCTTACCATTAGGCATTTCTTTCACTACCTCTTCCACCTCCTCCAAAGTAACTGGGCGGTTTAGGGATTTATTTTGATCTTTTGTAATGAGCTGGGGAATGGAGTTCAAGACCTCCCTTCTAGCCTCTGTTCTATCAATATCTGGTTCTGTAGCAATGTGGCTGAAATGGTCGACGAGGAGGGAAGAAATGTCCTGATGAGAGCTATAGGGGTGCCTAGCTCATCCATCAGACTGGTAATTTTGTTAGCACATCTGTAGTCCACTGCCGAGCGATGGAAAAATTGAGTATTTTTTCCCCCTCCTTGAGCCACTGGATGCGGGATTTCTGCTTCCATAAGATTTCCTCCTGTTGACATCTATCATTCCATTTTTGCATGAGGATCTATTCCTGGCTGATGGTATCCTGGTTGATGTTGCCAGTGAGCCAATCAGTATGGATCTGAGAAAATTGATCCTCTAAGGCTTTTTTATCTTTGAAGATATCACCAAAGACCTCTTTGTTCCAAGATCTGAGACGAGCCTTGATGTGCCTTAACCGAGCCTGCAGCCTGTACATTTTGGTGCCTCGGGTTTCCAACGGTTCTTGCCACCAAGTTTTGATGTTATTTAAGAATTCGGGATGACCTAACCAAAAATTTTCAAATCTGAAAGGTCTGTTTTTCGGAGTCCCAAGGATGGCTATGTCCAGGGTAACAAACCAATAGTCTGACCCTCCACAAGGGATGATATCTGACTCAACAATGACCCCCTCCATAAGGATGGAATCAGCAATGAGAAAACGATCGAGTCTGGAGGCAATCTATCTGTCCCCTCCCCACTTGTTATTGCAAGTGAACATACCATTCTTGGGGAGGATATCCACTAAGTTAGCTTCTTGGATGAAATTGTTGAAGGCTTCAGCATCCCTGTTTAAAGTCCTGATACCACCTTTTTTCTCTACCAACGTGGTAATCATGTTGAAATATCCAACATAAATTGCTTTAGTAGTTGGATATCTTTGATGTAACTCTGAGAGACGGTTTAACAGGATCATTTTGTCCTCTAATTTCTGCGGACTATAGACGTTTGTGCATGCAAATGTGTTGGCTTCCCCGATAATTTTCACCTCCAGGGAGATGTAAGATCTGGTAGCCTCAGCACTAATAAGATGTATGGAATGGGGATTCCAAAAGGTGGCCAGGCCACCCACCAAACCATAACCTTCTACTTCTGTGTGATTCATTCTTTTGCCAATGTTTTTGCAGATACCTTTGATCTTCAGACTAGAACATTTGGTTTCCTATAAGAAAATCATATCCGGGTTTTCATTTTTAATCTTATTTCTCAGTATTCGTTGTTTCCGTTGGCTATTAAGCCCTCTTGCATTCCATGAGAGAATTTTCATGATTAACAAATTTAGGAGGTGAACGTGAAAGCCTCAAGGGTTTTCATCTTACCCAAGTTGAGGAGAAGCTGACCAAGCTCAAAAAGTGCTTCCTTATTTGATCGCCGTCCTCTTTTTTTCCTGTGTTTGGCATTGTTGTTGGTAAGGTGCAAACCCTGAGCACTGACTCCAAGACCCTTGGTGGCTCCATGACTCCGCTTTAGTCCTTGTAGTTCAGCATCCTGTCTTGATAAAAATAAGTAGTTTATCCTATCTATTTCCTCCTCGGGGATATGTTCCATTCCTTTCCGCTTCCGTTGTTCCACCATGGAGTTGAGATCCATATCTTCCCTCTCGAGTATGTCATTGAGTTCCATATCCTCTGTTCCCAACTCACTGGTTATCATTTATGCATCTCCTTCGAGGTCTGTTGTTTGATTGGTTCCTTGTGAGCTTTCCTTTGTAAACTCTGTATGGGGAGCTAAGTCAGCCTGTGTGGGAACATTCAAGGTCTGTTGTTGATGGTCTTGTGTTTGCGGGGTATCAGAAACAGCGGAGTCATCTGCCAGGATCTCAAAGGTATTGCCAGTGGCTTTGAAGGAGGCTCCTGCTTTTGGTTGGGATTTCCTATTGGCTCTCTGTCTACCATTTGGACAGGTGAAACCGTCTTGATTCTTCATAGAGGTCTCTTTGGGTTTCTCAGACATTTTGTTCATAGGGCATTCCCGAAACAGGTGACCATGTTCATGGCACTTCCGACAGCGGAAGGGGATTTGTTCATAATCTATGGCTTGAAAAAATAGCTCATCCCTGAATTCTAACCATAACCCATCATGTAAAGCACCTGAGACGTCCATTTCAACACAGATATGAGCACAAGAAGTATACCTTTTTTGCAGAGTGGCCTCAGAGGCTTGGATGAAGGTCCCCAATTTGTTTCCAATCTGTTCCAAGGCCATAGGTCGCCAATAGTCAATAGGAAGAGAGAAAAGCCGAATCCAAACTGGAACATGCATGAATGTTTCCTATTCCGGAGCAAAGTTCGGCTTCCATGGTCTCATATAGAGGCCAGCCGAAGCATAAAAATAAGGGCCACCATAAAAAATGTGGTCTCTATCCTCCAAGTTTGCAAAGACGACTGTGAAAAAACCTTTTGCTCCTAGGTACAGCTTTACATCTCCCTTTGGCTTCCAGTGTTGACGGATCCAAAGGCATAAAGCTTCTCCGTGTGCCAAAACCCCATAAATTTACAGATGACAGCATGGATAGACATGTGGTCATGGTAATCCTGCATCTCCGGTTCAGAGATGGTCACCTTTAGACTTTCTTTGGCTTTAGTTTTGCAACGCCCCAGGTCCTCCAGCTTCTGGTCACTAGTGGTTGGACCAACCAATGTCGCCTCATGGTGGGCCTGTGCCTCAGTCCCCTCAGAGCCTTTGTATTTTATCTCTATTTCTAGAGATTTTTGATCGGGAATGGTGTCCCTTTTGTCTTTTCCTTCCAAGATCTTGATGCCATTTGTCCGTTTCTGCTGTTGGGCTTCCTTTGTTTTCCCTCCTGCCTTTTTTTTACCTTTTAACTCCTCTTTCTCCAGACTAGCAGAACCAGGGATCTGCACCCCTTCTAGAGGACCTTTTCCTTTTTCCATCATTACTTGTTTGAAAGATGGGGCCCCTTGGACCCCTGCACGACGCATCTGCTGGGCCAGGGCCAACCCCTGCCGACGAAAACCTGCAATTAGGACCCTGCCCTCCTCTAGATTATTGAATGCAAGCCAGCCGCTTGCAGATTCCTTCAAACCCTAGCTCTCCTTTGTCCTGTGATGGCATTCTATTCATTAGATTTCCACTTATCAGTCCTACCTAAATATACAAATTGTAGGACAACATAACTTGTTTCCACGCACATATTAATAGTTGTTTTTCTAGTTAATGATCATCGTCAGGGTGTGACTATTCATGGTTGAGGAATTTGGAAATACTACATGTGATAGGAATATGCAATAATTGAAGTGTGTTCTTGTTACAACTATATTTTTTGTGGAAAGGTATATGGACACAATAAATCTTTTACATTTTGTTGTCAACGAGAATCTATTGGTCTTGCATCGAAGGAGGTGACAATATGTTGTTGTTGAAATTTCATTCTGGATGTTTATGAGCAAATGGTGGAAGTTGTTTTGGGTGTTAGTATTTCCCATATCAAAGAAGAACGTTTCCAAGTTGACAACATTGTTGAAGGTTGTCCATAAAGACTTCGAGTTGATGATGTGTAAAAAAGTTTGTCCATTATTGGTGGTAGTTAGCCTTGTTACTGCAAAATCTAGCAAGCCCTATACAAAGCATCATCGGGCAAGGGACCAGACCTTAGGGAAATAATGAGGAAGGGTCTCCATTGTCACCTCAACAACTTTCTGCTTACTATTTAGTCGGATTTCAACCATAATGGAGGCTTCCCTAAATCACCTATAAGGTATTCTAATGTTAGGGCTCGAGGTGATTTTTTTTTCACGGTCTAGAGATGGATAGAGGGTTTGGCAAGCCCAAAGATGACCAAGGTATTCAATGCTAGGGTTAAAGAACTCTAAAATTAGATAAAAAATAAGGATTGTCGTAAGTGAGGTTTTCAATGATCTTCAATATTAGGGCATTCAATGGTATATAGCAGCGTAAGAAAAGCCCTCCAAATTATTTCCAACAAGGAAGCAACAAGGGCTTCAAATAGAGACTCGGGCTAAACTAAAGCAAATAGTTTTAGGGTTGTTAGATATACATTAACAACAAAAATAAGAGGTGACGTCAACCCTTCTAGGGCATGTAAGGCAATCCATTATGTTATATTTTGCTTATGTATGATTTATAGATATTAACCTCCAATTTAAGGCCACCTTTAAGCAATAAAACAATAATTTTACACATAAATAAACTCCTAAGCCCTAGCGGTTATCCTACCTGTCTACAAGAGAGAAGATTACAAAGGTTTTTATTTAGTTTTAGGGTGATCAACACACTTTTGGACGAGTGCCTTATCCTACAAGGACTAGTGGAGTCTTTATGGCACAAAATGCCAAGGAAGGATAATGAAGGAGTAAGTTGGGGGTGCTTTAGGGCATCCACTTCCAAACCATAATTATTATTCTTATGAGGGGATAAATTAAATATAAGGTTTGCACATATAGAGTTTTCTTATAGAATTTAAACAAGACAATTATACATCCAATTATGAAGCAAAATATAAACAATGATAAGCATTTAGTCATGGGACACTTGAAACCCTACTTTAAACACTAAAGGATGCAAAATATCAATGATAGATAATAAAATTACACTAATCTTCCACAAGAGCAGTAATTTCAATCCATAATAATGTCTCCAAGCAAAAATCACTTCCATTAGCAAGTCACATCCACAAAGATCACATTATGCCCAATGTAGCGAAAAATGAATCAAGTTGCACTGTCTCTAGAAGAGTTTGAATTACATGTGTGTGATGATAAGACAAATGAGGAGAAGGCTATATTTATATGAGCATTCTCCCATTCATTTTTACAATAATTCACTAAAAATCCCTATTGACAAGTTTACTTTAAGTGTTCCACAAGAAAGAGGCTCCAAGCCAACCTCGTGGCTCAAAAACATAACACAAGTGCCATAAAATCTCACGTGTGGGAATAAATCCTCCTAAAGCATTTTGTCATCCTTTCAATGAGCTTAATAAGCCACCAAAAGGTGAGATAAGGGATAATTAGTGCTCCATGCTCCAATATGTATCTCGAGGATCATGTGCAAGTCATCTAAAGTCACTCCATACGAATACATCATGTCAAAGGTGCCTTATGTCACCCTCAAAAGAGGAAGAGGGGTAATGTGGCACTCATTAACTCAAGTGTTGGGGTTCCAACGTAATGTAAATCCCCTTCGTTGTCATTTCAAGGATGAACATCATCATCTAGGATATACAACAAGTAATGCCAACAAACAGTCTCAAGGCCAGCCTGGGATCATCTTGGCTCCACTAGGCACATCATCAATGTATCCAACACCAAGCTTCATGAGCTCATCGTTTTAGCATCTATGAGTCCCTTGGGGTGTCAAGTATCATGTGAAGTCATCTAATAGCTCGACGCTCTGCTCTGAATAGGAGACATTGCATCCTCAAAGCCAAACTCTCTCTTTGCAATAAATAGTATGGCCTTTACTACTTTGTTGAGGAGGTGGGAAAATCACCTCAAGAAGCCTATATTATTGTGATGAGAAACACCTAACGAAACCTCCTCAATATAAAGTGTAAATCAACATTCATAAGGTAACAAAAGCCATGGATGCATCATAGTGAACCATACTTAATCTTAGGGGCACAACCAATACTTCACACAAAGATCAAGGCTTCAAATATCTAACTAAACCGAGTCATGTATAGGCATTCCCTATTTTTGTAGGGATGGCTAGATGTATAACCTTATTAGGTGTTTCCAACCCCCAAGGGGAAGTGACAGCTC
Organism: Pinus albicaulis; assembly: GCA_034641835.2. NCBI lineage: Eukaryota > Viridiplantae > Streptophyta > Pinopsida > Pinales > Pinaceae > Pinus > Pinus albicaulis. Next base: position 298,856,464 of record CM076584.1, on the reverse strand, counting down.
TCAGGTTAACCCATCAATTCGTAGGTGCATGTGAAGATGGTGGCAATGGAGTGAGCATGATTTTAAGGCAGGGTGTCATAGCCAAGTGACCAACTAATGGTGGTCCAATCTCCTGAGTGTATAGATGTAAGGAGGGAGCTATCATGGAGGCATGAATTACCTCTTTCCATATCCTACTTTTTCCGCCCCTCTAGTGCACCTTTTACTTATTTATAATGATGCTTTAATTTGGGTGCATAGCTCAGGAGCCCATGCTCATTAGGGTTAGAACAATACAAGGATTCATTTATATGGATGGAGCATCAAGTGATCTAGGAACTGGGTGATGGATAATGAGGGGGGTACAGGTCATGCTAGGCATTTTCCCACGCACTAATTTTTGTTCCAACCATCTTTTGCATTTTCTCTTTTTCTTTCATTGTGGATTTATTTTGCTTTTACCTTTATTTTAGTTGCATCAACCTCCAAGGAAAAAATTTTCACCCTAGGCTAAAGGATAAGTATGATAAGCTACCAATCCCCATGACCAATGACCATTAAACCAAAGAATGGGTATGGAATAGAGGGAATTATGGATAGTAATAAGTAAGGAATTTCACGAGGATACTACTTCAATGAGTGCCCCCCCAGTAGTGTCCTTCATATAACCCTAAGTCATAGAAGGAGCTCCCACTAGACTAGAGTTAAAGACTAAACTCCTAGGTGAAGTAAGGGAACATGAATATTAATCTGAAATGATTGTATTAATTTTGTTGTGCTAATTGTCTTTTCAGTTTAAAAACATGTGCATAATCAGTTCCTTAGTTTGCATGAGGTTTAAGGTGTTTGTCCATGAATTGTAGATGATTTTTAGTGAATTAGAAGCATAAAATAAGCTTAAATAACACTGAACAATAGTGTAAAACAAAGAAATAAGTCACCACATAAAATTTACATAGCAAGCATGATGAAGCAATTCACCTCTCCCGGGCTACATCTGTTGGTCTAGCTCCCAATGGCATGTCCATATTTCATTATGCTCAAAATTTTGTTATTACATGTAGTTACAGTTCTCTAATGGTTGTTTTCTCTTCACCAATGACTCCAAAATGCTCCAATTAGTCAAAAATGACTCTTCATTCACTCAGAATGGGCGAAAATTGGGCCTCCTTCACTTTTGCCTAGTTTCACCTACGAAAGCTCCACTAAAAGTGGAGAACTCCACTTAACTGGACTTAAAAAAGGAAATCCCGACATTTTAGGCATGCCCACTAACCTTCCCGTTGTTTAAACAATTGCATTAAATGTGCGGTTGGGGGGTGGCCACATGCGCACCCCCCAAACCCGCAATTACATAACCCAAGGCAATAAACTGTGGTTGTTTTGTTTGACTACGGGTTGAGTTGTCGTCGGTTAGCATTGACCGCGGAGACAGCAGTTACAATATTGTTTCCACGTGACATTTGTAATGTGGAACTGCTGGCAAGTTGGGATCGTCGGCGGTTCCCAACCCCCAAATGCCATTACAACACATGTTAACATAAACCTATCGCCCATAGATGTTAAGTATCAACCATAGCTCAGACGGTAAGGCTTGTGCATGCCCGGCAGGAGGTCTCAGGGTTGATTCCTATGGACCCTCAATAAAAATTTAACACGCCATTTCAGGGATATGTGGTGGCCTCAGGGCTGGCCACGTGGCGCCCATTAATTGGCTCTCTCAAACCGTACCTTCAAATAAAAAAATTGACACTTGTCAACCTGTGATTGGTTCGGTGGAGGGAATATTATGAGGAATATTCCCTTTTACTGACTATACATCCACCCACTTTGTTGACTATGCATCCCAGTCAAACCCGGTCAAACTGCCGAAAATTTACCTGTTTTGCACTTCGATCAGAACGCGATATCTTCCTCATACGACATCGGTTTTTCGAACTATTCGCGGCGCCAGAATCGGGAAGATGAGATATACGCAACCATCCTGGTTTCAATCCAATCTTGTAACTTTTAATTTTGAGCAAAATCTATGAACTCCTGATCAGTCCTCTCCATTGGGAAGCTTTTGGACCCCAAAAGACTTGATTACCTGTTCAGTAGATGAGGGTACATCTCCCTCACCTTTCCAACCTCCATCCATTTTTCCTTGCTTGGTTTAGTGCCTTTGAGCCCAACTCAAAGGTAGTCAACACTTCCCTTCTTTGATGCTCTTGTCCTCCTGTCAAGAATTGTATGTTCTTTGAGCTCATCTAGAAATTTTGGTGAAAAATCTTCAATAGAATGTAGTTGAACATCACTTCCTTGATCATCGATCAAAGGCAGCTCATACAAGCGTAATTTTTCAACGTTAACAACTGAATACATTTTCATGTAAGAAGGCAAGTCAAATTGGAATGCATTATTACCAACTTGTTTTATGATCTTGAAAGGACCATAGCGAATGGGTTTAAGATTTTTACCTTCCCCTTGCATCCTTTCTTTTATAATGTGCAACCATACCTCATCTCCCTCTTGAAACTTGTGATCAACCTGATGTTTGTCATGCCTCTCTTTGTATTTGCTTTGACTTTTCTCAAGTTGTTCTTGAACTTGTTGATGTATAATATGAATTTTCTCAATGAACTTTCGAGCATTATCAATGTCACTATGGCCATCTATTGCAACATCCTTCCCAAATATGAAGTCTAATGGAGATTTTAGCAAATACCCAAAGCATACTTCAAAAGGTGAGGTTTGTGTTGAAGAGTGCTTTTCCCGGTTGTAAGTGTGTTGAATGTAATGCAGTTGTTCATCCCACAACTTAGGATGTTTGCTGCAATATCCTCTTAATATATGCACAATTGTTATGTTCACCAACTCGGTTTTTCCATCTATTTGTGGATGAAAAGCGGTACTCTTTTTCAACTTTGTGTCATTCATTCTCCATATATTTGACCAAGAATTCCCAATGAACCTGGAATCCCTGTCACTAACAATAGAAGTTGGCAATCCAAAATGAACCCAAACATTTTGAAAATAAAGTTCAGCAGTTTGTTCAGCAGTAATGGTTTTCTTACATGGCATAAGTATACACATTTTACTGAATCTATCCACAACTACATAAAGATAATCATGTTGCTTTCTTGACATAGGTAGACCTCCAACAAAGTCCATGGAGACACTCTCCAATGGCCTTGATGGTACTGGTAGTGGTGTGTACAATCCAAGCTTCCTATTACTAGGCTTACTTGTTGCACACATAGAACAACCTCTTATAAAACGTGACACACTATCTACCATGTGAGGCCAATAACAATACCTCTGTAGATGCGCCATTGTTTTGCTTACCCCAAAGTGTCCAACAATAAGAGAAGAATGAGCTTCTCTCATTACACTTAGCCTCTCTCCTTGTGGTGTACATAGCTTGCCCAAATTAAACAACAAATTGTTATGCATGTGATAATCTTTTTCTTCAACTTGATTCCCTTCACTCAAACTAGCATACACATCTTGAAAATCAGTGTCATGTGCATATTGTTCTATGTAACTCTCATGTACAACATAATCATTTTTTAGTAAAGTAGAAGCACTGATGATTGGTCTTGAAAGCATATCTGCAACTTTATTGAATATACTTTTCTTGTACCTTATAACCAAGTGAAATTGTTGAATAAATCCCATCCACCTTAAATTTCTTGATTGCTGCAATTTTGTTTGTGACTGCAAGTACTGTAATGGTTGGTGATCGGTATGTACAATAGTCTCTTTACCCATCAAGTAGTGTTTCCACTTCTTGACACTTGTACCAACACATATAGTTCTTTGTCATATGTAGGATAATTAGTTACAGCACCATTAAAAGTTTCAGAATGAAAGGTGATAAGCTTACCATGCTGCAAAAGTACTGCGCCCATGGCATAATCATTAGCATCAGTTTGAATCTCGAATGGCTGTCTCAAATTTGGTGATTCAAGGAAGTTGAACTGATCTTATGTTTTAAAGCTTCGAAAGCTTGTTGTTGTTTGCCTCCCCATTGGAAGCCTTTCTTCACACTTGTCACTGCATGCATAGGAGCTGTGATGGCAGAAAAGTTAGCAATAAACTTTCTCCAATATTGAGTTGCACCTAAGAAACTTCTTACCTCGATAACTGTTTTGGGTGTGGGCCAATTCACAATGGCCTCCACTTTAGAAAGATCAATTCTCAATTCTCCTTCTCCTACAATATGTCCCAAATAGACCAAAGAAGTCTTTTCAAACTCACACTTTGACATCTTAAGAAACAATTTCTCTTTCTTCAAAATATCGAACACTCTATTCACATGCAAGACATGCTCTTCTCTTGTTTTGCTGAAAATCAAAATTTCATCTAAATACACAATAAAAAATTCATCAAGGAATGGTCTCAAAACATTATCCATAACTCGCATGAAAGTTGTCGGTGCATTACATAAACCAAAAGGCATAACTAGCCACTCAAAGAGTCCTTGTTTGGTTTTGAATGCAGTTTTCCATATTTCACTTTCTGTAATTCTTACTTGATGATATCCACTTCGTAAATCTAACTTAGTGAAAAACTTCGTTTCTTTCAGCTGATCAAGCAAATCATATATTCTTGGGAGTGTGTAACATTTTTTTACTATAATCTTGTTCAAAGCTCGAAAATCTACACACATGCGCCAAGTCCCATATTTCTTTGGTATCAAGACTATGGGTGAATCACATGGCGAGGTGATTGGCCTTATGATTCCTTTATCAAACATCTCTTTGATTTTCCTCTTTATTTCAACATTCTCCATTATCGACATGCGATACATACTGATGTTTGGAAGAGGACAATCCTGCTGCAACTGAATCTCATGTTGAATTTGTCTTTTTGGAGGCAATCTTGTTGGCTTCTGAAACATCTCATGATGTCCATTAAACACATCATATAAATCTGATTTCAACTTAAGATCACATCCTTCAAAAGATTCATGATTAATATCAGCTTTAGGCTTAATCATAAGAAGAACAAAATTCTTACTTGAATTTATCAGCCTCTTTACCTGTCTATCATTTACCATAGCAATATTTGTCTTCTTGCGATGTGCTCTAACAATGAACTCCTTTCCATATTTGAACAAATGATACTTGTTCTCATGACAATAGAAGATCGCTTTCCTGTCATACAAGTAAGGAATCCCTAATACAATACCAGTTATGTCAAGTGGAACCACATCTAATTCAACTGTGTCAACAAAGCTTGTTGTGATTGCAAACTTCAATATACATTTCTTTTAAACCTGTAGATTTGCATCCTTACAAATCCAACCCAGTGGATATGGTTTTGGATGTGGTATGGTCTCAAGGTTAAGTTTCTTGACCAAATCTTCAGAGATTAAGTTTTCTTGTGACCCAGTGTCAAAAAATGTGTCAATCTTAGTATGCTTGGATATGACCCTCACATGAAACAATTATGTTCTTTCTTCTTCATTTGGAGTGCTTATGTGACAGTTTGATGTACTAGTACTGGGTTTAGTTTCAATTTATTTTCCCTTCATGTTCTTCAATCCCATGGCTATAATTTTAGATTCATCACCTGAATCAGATCCTAAATCATGTTGAGCTGTAGTAGCAGTTTTCTGTTTCCCTTTGTTATTAGGTTTATTTGGCCTCAATTCACGATGTAATTTACAACAATGAGTTTCATCATGGCCTTCTTTTGAACAATTGTTAGAAACCACTTTTTCTCCCTCTTTCTTAATAGATGCATTCTTTTTGTTTTTACCTTTTGAGGTCTTTTCCTTGGCTTTACCCTTAAAAGGTTTCTTTCTACCCTCTTCAAAAATGTTCTTCCCTTTAGCTTCTAGATGTGTGGCCTGAACACATACTTCATCTAGAACGATGGGGTTAAACATGAGAATAGTATGTTTTAGATAGCTATGTAAGCCTCCTATGTACTTTAGCAAAGTATCTTGGCTATGCAAATCCACCCCTAATAAGAGAGCTCTTCTCCTAAATTCTTGCGTGTATTGTTGCACATTTTGTCCCTTTAATTGCCTAAAGTTATGCCAGTTCATGATGGCTTTCTACATATGAGCTAATGTATAAAACTGTTGTTTAATAGCAGTAATGAAATCTGACCATGATAGAAAAATCTTACCATGTTTCTTGATTTCCTCCTTTGTCTTGGCTTCCCACCAAACAAGTGTTGCACCTTCCATTCTCAATGAAGCTAATTGAATTTTGGTATCATCATCTTGAAGGTTTTGTATTCTTAAATAGACCTCCAATTGTCTAATCCAATTATCAAGCTTTTCTGCATTGACTTCACCATTAAACATTGGCAATTCAAACTTAACATCAAGTTTTAAAAAAGGATTTTTACCAATGCTCTTGGACTTGTGTGGCTGATGTACTAAAGAAGAAGTAGAGAATGACGATGATGAGGGTGAGGATGATGGCTCTCCATTGCCTCCATTTCCTCCATTTCCCTTCTTTGACTTATCTTCATCATGGAGACTTCCTGAAGATCCTTGTCCTTCCTTTTGAAGTTTAGATCCTTCTCCTTCCAGTCTCTCATTCCTTTCTTGATAAATGATTCTAACCATCTCATTCATGTCAAGGAATTCTTTCCTGGACATTCTTTCTTCCTCTTTAGGGTCAACTTCTTCATGGATTTCTCCTTCCTCATGAGGCATGCTTAATGGAGCTTCTGCTTTTTTAGGAGGTGAACTAGGTGGTGGAGATTGTGGCAATCTTGTTCTTCTTTGCTTTGGCTCTTTTTGAGACCCTTCTGCTTCCACCAATTTGCCTTCTCCCCTTTTGAGCTTGAGCCTTGTAAGCATCTAAAACTTGCAAACAATTAAATAATTCTTTGCACTAAACAACACTAGAGAATAAACTTTAGCTCTGATACCAATCTAATCTGAAATGACTGCATTATTTTTGTTGTGCTAAGTGTCTTTTCAGTTTAAAAACATTTGCATAATCAGTTCCTCAGTTTGCATGAGGTTTAAGGTGTTTGTCCATTAATTGTAGATGATTTTTAGTGAATTAGAAGCATAAAATAAGCTTAAATAACAGTGAACAACAGTGTAAAATAGAGAAATAATTCATCACATGATTTCTACACAGCAGGCATGATGAAGCAGTTCACCCCTCCTGGGCTACATCTGTTGGTATAGCTCCCAATGGCATGTCCATCTTTCATTATGCTCAAAATTTTGATATTACATGTATTTACAGTGCTCTAATGGTTGTTTTCTCTTCACCAATGGCTCCAGAATGCTCCAATTAGTAAAAAATGACTCTTCATTCACTCAGAATGGGCGAAAATTGGGCCTCCTACACTTTTGCCTAATTTCACCTAGGAAAACTCCACTAAAAGTGGAGAACTCCACTTAACTGGAGTTAGAAAAAGGCAATGCAGCCATTTTAGGCACGCCCGCTAACATTCCCGCTGTTTAAACAGTTGCATTAAATGTGCGGTTGGGGGTGGCCACATGCGCACCCCCCAAACCCGCGGTTACATAATCGTTGGGTGGAACCCAAGGCAATAAACTATGGTTGTTTTGTTTGACTGCGGGTTGAGCTATGGTGGGTTAGCGCTGACGGCGGAGACGACGGTTACAATAACGTTGCCATGTGACATTTGTAATGCGGAACCGTTGGCGGTTCCCAACCCCCGAATGCCATTACAACACACGTTAACATAAATCTGTCACCCATACATGTTAAGTATCAAGCGTAGCTCGAATGGTAAGGCCTATGCATGCGTGGGGGGAGGTCTCGGGGTCAATTCCTGCGGACCCTCAACCAAATTTTAACACACCATTTTAGGGACACGTGGTAGCCTCAGGGCTGGCCATGTGGTGCCCTTTAGTTGGCTCTCCCAAACCGTACCTTCAAATAAAAAATCGACACCTGTCAACCTGTGATTGGTTCAGTGGAGGGAATACTCCGAGGAATATTCCCTTTTGCTGACTGTACATCCACTCACTTTTCTAATTGTGCATCCCAGTCAAACCTGGTCAAACAGTCGAAAATTTACCTATTTGGCATTTCAATCAAAACGCGATATCTTCCTCATACGGCATCGGGTTTTTGAATCGTTCACGTCACCGGAATCGGGAAGACGAGATCTACGCAACCATCCTGGTTTCAACCCAATCCTGTAAATTTGAATTTTGAGCAAAATTTATGAACTCCTAATCAAATATAGACGAGATCAATCAATCATTGGGATCACCCATTCATTCATATTAGTATTCCCCAAAACATTAAGTTAAAGCACATGATCAGAAGATGGTTAAATTACTTGTCAATAGATGACCCACCTTTCTTCAAAAAGAAATGAGGAATAGGAGAAATAAATCTGACCAGAGGAATATGAAATAGGAGAAAGAAATCTAGCCAAAGTAATATGTGGAGGATCTATAGCATAATGTCATGTGTTGATTAATATGGTTGCTTCCTGACTAGCTATATAAGGAGGAGAAAATTTTATCCCGTGGGTTACCCACTTTTTGGTGGGTAATGAGCCCAAGTATCTAAAAATAATTATTTATCGTCAAGCAAATGTAAAAATTTTACTTTCTAGAAATCCCTCGAGCAAACACCTTTCTATTTACACAAATAGTTTAGATCCAATGAAGCTCTTTCTATCAATGAGAATGTAGTAAATATGAAATTTCCACATATTGCAGCAACTGGATATTATTCTCCTAACTTATGCAACTCATTTGTCTTTTGTTAATTATTAATGACAAATATCGAATAACTCACACTGCAATTCTTGAAAAATAAAATACATTGTGGAAAATAAAATATTGGAACTAAGAAAATAATGCACACACACAATAATTTTGACACCATTATTTTTGGACAAATGTCCCTGGAAAAACCCCAAAGGGAAAACTAGTGCAGCAGATGAGGTTTTTACTATTATTAATCTTCAACAATTCAGGAGTACAATGATTTTCATGCCTAATACTGGCAAAGCTCTGGAAAATACAGATCTCCACTGAAAAAATAAACTAGAGATTCAAAATCTCCCTCTGCAACTCGATCTGGCCTCTCCACGCCAACTCACACTCTCTCTGGCTAGTCACAATGTTTGCCTCTAGAAATTTATACAGCCTCTCGGAGTCCTTCCCTCTCATTCAGACTGCCTTCAACACTACCCTTGGCCCACTTGCTCTGCCTCTGAGTGATAGATCCAACACTAGCTCACTAAAACAAGCTCCTCTGCCACTCGCACTATCAAACTAACTACTAGCACTGGTTGATTCGACCTCCTTCTCTAATAATAAATTGACCTCGTTCCTGCCTTTTGAAACTGGAAATTACTGTGGAAATTTTATCCAGAAAATTTTCCTCCCAAATATCTGTGGAAACTCCATTTCTCGAGGTCTCCATAGCTTCAATTGCACCCTTGTTGAATCACTGCAACTAGGTAGTCAAATTGCTCAAATGTTTTCGATTACCTCTCCAAACCCCATTGATTTGCTCTTATCATCTTATGTTGGGAAACCAACGGCCATGATCATATCTCAATCGATGGCTAAGATCATCTTGACTCCATCAATTCAATTTTTTCAGAAGTCTCTAGAGAAAAAATGATTTCCCCCAATTAATATAATTTAATTAACCAATTTTCCTAAGTTAGACATAGGAAATATTTAATTATTGGTAAAATAATCTAATTGAGGTGTTTCTAAGGTTTTTCTTGCAAAACCTTTTATGTGTTTTGGAGCTCATGTGGTTCTTAGCCTCTTAGACACCATAGATACTAGAACACATGTCTGCTGCTACCAAAAACTAACACTCCCTCTTAGCGACGAAGGTGTTCTCCACGAATCCCAACTTATCCCTGAAGAAGACAAACTTTGCCTTACCCAAGGACTCTTTGAGTGTATATGCTATATTTTGATCTATGGGGACATGTTGTAGTCAAGTTGATTCACGTTGTTGGTGTCTGACATCTGTGATATAACTAGTTTCCATAAATTATCAAACCTCTGGTAAATTTATTCCTTCACTTATGCTAGCTGATCCAGGTGGATATTGGTGGCCACCCGCCTATTCCACTTGAGGCCCCACCATTGTCTCTTTCAGTTTTTCAGTTTCGGCATGACTTACTATTTTTAGCAGTTTTTTCGGGTCTTGAACATCCGAAGTCGTTTTGAGGCCCTAAACGATGTTATTTTGGGAAAACCGAGATAAACCGTAAGGCTCACATCAAAAGTTGTAGTCCTCGGATAGATCTTTATAACGAGGTATTGAGTGCATGAAACGGAGATCGTATGCCAAGTTACGTCCCCAGGAAGTTGAAACACCAATTTACCCAAATGGGGCCCATAGTTTTAACGCTTCATCTCATAGGGTTATGGTTTTGGATGTTTAGGGTTTTCCATTGTTTCTAAATAATAAATAGGCCCTCGAGCCTCATTGTAACACAGTTCAGAGGCTTGTAGCCGCCACATCTCTTCTCAGATATAAGCTACCAGCGCCCTAGCTAGTTTATTTCCCTTCTGTCTGTAAACAAATTTCAGTTCTTTAATATTAGTGAAATCAAGTGTTATTTCCATTGCATCTTTGTATTTATGGTTATATGTGTATTCTATTGTGTTCCTACATAAATCCGGATCAGTGGTATCAGAGCTGTCTGATTTTTCTCGATCCTTCTTTGCATGTCCCCAACAAGGTCGGGGTATAAGGAGTTAGGGCTCGATCTGGTGGAACCTTTGCAAGATCAGCCTCGCAAACCCCGACGACCACCCATGGGGGATGAAAAGAAATATGAGGGAGCAGGAGATCCTATCAAAATATTGCTCAAGGAGGCCCTCGAAAAACAAAGGAATGCGATGATGGATAACTTTTCCCAGACCCTTCAACGACTGCCCACCAACGGCACATCTGCATCCAACAACCACTCTGGAGGCGCGACTCCCTTTAAGGTACAAGTAAATTTTGAAATTCCCATATTTGAGGGTCAAATAGATGTAGATGTCGTAGATAGATGGTTTAATCTATTAGAAGGATATTTCTCGGTTCATGACTTTTCCGACTGGGAGAAGATTATTTTTGCACTCCTCAAAGCTACCCCCCCATGTCAAAGACTGGTGGGAAACATACTGTGAGAAAAATAACGAGACAAAACCCTCTCTATTATCAGCCGTACCCACTTGGAATTATTTCTGAGACGCCATCAAGGAACAATATTATCCCATGGGGAGCTATGAGGACAAGTACATACAATGGACCACGCTGTGGCAACAAAGGGATCAAGATGTGCATGTGCTAACGAATATGTTCCATGCCCTGTGCACAAAGTTGGGTATCAAAGATTCAGAGAAACATTTGGTGCTAAAGTATCGCAGTTGTCTGCACATATACATTCAGGAGGAAATGGATTTCCTCGACATCTCCTCGCTTGGTACGACATACCGGTATGTTGCCAAGATTGAGCATAAATTCAAATAGAAGAAGCGAGACTTTGGATTTGTGAATCAAAAGCAAGGGAAAGGTGCTCCCAAACCGCATAACAAAGCACAGAGCCAAAGCATGGCGGCCCAAGACAACCTGCCAAAGCCACAAGCAAAGAACAACACCGCGAAGCCAAAGAAGGACACCAGAAAGTGGTGTGAGTTCCATAAGAGATCCACTCACAACACAAGTGAGTGTCGGCCAAGCAGTCGCTAGTGGTTGAGATGAGGGCTTCTGAGTCAGATGCATGCTCCGACTCTGAATCAGAACCTGACAAGGGGAATGACAAAGGGAAATAGATTATTGATGCGGAGCCCAACGCCATTGTTGCCACTGCGAATATCCAGATGGAGGAACCAGAAGATCCAGAGGAGGAGGAACATCTCTTCCACTCCCAGATGTGGGTAAATGGATCCCCGCTACAGTTCATTGTTGACAATAGGAGCCAAAAGAACCTAATTTCAGCAGATGTCGTGAAGTGGTTGGGCTTGCCGACCATAACCCACACACAGCCATACACCATTGGGTGGCTTCACTAAGGACAATATCTCTGTGTCAGCCAGCACTGTCGCCTTCCCTATAGCATCAAGCCCTTCACAGATGAGGTATTATGTGACATTGCTCCTCTTGATGTTTCTGATGTATTATTATTCCAACCATACTTGTGGAAGCGACATGATGTGTATGAGTCCCGGCCTCGCACTGTTATTGTTACTTTGGGAAATAAGTTGTATAGGATACCATAGGTACCACCGCCTGCCACTATCTCTTTGGTTACTGCAAAACAATGCAATAAGCTCATTTCCCAAAGCATGAAATTTGTTTTCCTGATGATCCGCCCCTAGGGAAAGAAGAAGACTGTGGCAACGACCTCCAAACAGGGCTCCTCTGCACGACAACAACAAATGGACAAGGTTGTGGAGGAGTACGGGGACATCTTCACCTCACCCACAGGGGTTCCTCTACATTGTCAAGTCAAGCACCCCATTGATCTGACCCCAGGTGCACCGCTACCCAATGGACCGATCTATCGGTGCTATGTTCCAGATAATGATGAAATCAAGAGGCAGATTCAGGAGCTGCTGCAGAAAGGTCACATTCGACCAAGTTCATCACCCTATGGGAGCCCGATCGTGTTGGTACAAAAGAAGGATGGGACATGGAGACTTTGTATTGACTATCGGGCACTGAACAAGATCACTGTTCGGAATAGGTACCTGATCCCATGGATTGATGACCTTCTGGACCAAATCAAAGGGGCGAAATATTTCAGCAAGATCGACTTGAAGTTTGGGTATCACCATGTACCAATCGAACCCTCCGATGTGTGGAAGATTGCTTTCAAAGCCAAGGATGGCCTTTTCGAATGGCTGGTCACGCCTTTCGGGTTGACGAATGCTCCCGCAACCTTCATGAGGTTGATGGACGACATCTTGCGGCCATTCACTAACTCATTTGTAGTGGTGTACTTGGATGACATTCTGATCTTCAGCCAGACTTGGGAATAACACCTCCACCACATCCGACAAGTCCTCCAAACACTACGGCAACACAAGTTGTGTGCCAATTTGGAGAAGTGCACTTTTGGCATGACCCACGTTCAATATCTAGGATACATTATTGATGAAGGGGGGGTGCATGTGGATCTAACCAAGATCCAAGTCATTCGGGATTGGCTAGCCCCAACCACTATAACAGAGCTTCGCAACTTTTTGGGTCTTGCTAATTTCTAGCACAAGTTCGTGTTGGGATTCTCTCATATCACTTGGCCTTGATTCAAGTCACCAAGGGAGGAGTGAAAGCAAAATTCTTTTGGTTGGAATCTCAACAGAAGACATTCATAGAATTGAAAAATCGCCTCTGTTTTGCCCCAGTGCTCACATTACTAGACTTGCAACAACCATTTGAGATCAAGACAGATGCCTCTGACTATGCTATTGGGGAAGTTCCTACTTAACAGGGAAATCCAGTGGCATATCACAATGAGACATTGTCCGACACAGTTCGCAAGTATCCCACTTATGACAAAGAAATGTATTTCATTGTGCAAGCTTGTCGACAATGGAAGCATTGCATTTTGGGGAAGGAAACAATCATCCACACAGACCACTGGCCCCTGCAGTTCATACAGACATAAGGGAAGTTGCAGAATTATTGCCATCAGAAGTGGTCCACATATCTGCAACAGTTTCATTTGAACATCAAGTACAAGAAGGGTAGCACCAACAATGTTGTAGATTGCCTCAGTCGACCACCAATCGTGGCGCTGACCACTGTTCTGAACTCTTGTGGGCACGAGACTTCTGATTGGCTGCTTGTCTACGAGAGCGACCCAAAATTATGCCACACATACAAGGCACTCTTGGGGGGTACGCAAGTTCCAAATTTTCACCTCCAAGATGCACTTTTATGTCACTTGGGACACCTTTGTGTTCCTTCAAGCGAACGTGCCAAGATGATATGGAAAGCACACTACAGTCAAGTTGCTAGGCATTTCGGGGTCGAGAAAAAAATGGAAATGCTACAGAAGTATTTCTATTGGCTGAACCTTCGACAGGATGTCAAGAAGTACATCAGATCCTGCACTGCTTGCGCCATTGCCAAACTGACCATAAAAAAGCAAGGCCTCTATACTCTGCTACCTACCCCTAGTCGACCTTGAGAATCCATCTCCATGGATTACATGTCGGGCCTTCCTTATACTAAGCATGGAAACAACTGTGTTTTTATGGTCGTTGACAGATTCTCGAAGATGGCAATTATGGCGGCCTATAAGAAGAATATCACAGCAGAAGCCACTGCTAAACTTTTCTTTGAATGAGTGTGGGTGTACTTTGAGATCCCACAGTCTATCATATCAGATCGGGATAGCAGGTTTCTTAGCACATTTTGGTCTAGCCTCTGGTCAATGCTGGACACCAAGCTCACCAAGTCCACAACTTTCCATCCCCAAACTGATGGCTAGATAGAGGTCATCAATAGGATGATTGTACACATTCTACGCATGTACAATTCAAAGCATCCACGCACATGAGATGAGAGCCTCCCCTATGTACGACACAGTTATAATCGGGCTCTCCACAGCTCAACCGGCCACAGCCCCTTTCAGGTGGGCTTGGGATTCCAGCCACTATGTCCCATTGACGAAGCCATGCCATTTGTAGCTACTCAGGCTGATTCATCTCATGTCTAGTCTGAAGCTGACAAAGAAAATAACTTCATCGAGCGCATTCAGCACATCCGCCAACAGGTTCATGACATATTGGACAGAGCCAATGCTAAGTACAAGCGACGACATGATCAACATCGGGTGCCACACAACTTCTAGGTGGGCGACAAAGTGTGGCTACATTTGCATAATGAGTGCCTCATTGAACCCCACCGCAAGCTTCACCCGCTCCGATATGGGCCTTACACCATCACTAAGGCTGTAGGGAACAATGCCTTCGAGCTCATTGTTCCACCATTCCTTGGTCTACATCCAATATTCAATGTGGACCGCCTTCGTCCCTACTTCCCACCTCTACTGGACACCTCTGACATTGCAAAACAACTCACACCAACATAGTTAAACCCAGATTGCATAGAACAAGGCAACACAGATTGTATCATGGAATTGCAAATCAATAACACTCGCCAACATAAGATCCAATTGTATCGGGTTGTCAAAGCTGGCCAACTCCTGCACCAGGGCAAGTGATTCACCAGGGACCAAGTTTATCAGAAGTTTCCTCATCTCATGGAGGAACTCAACGCAATGGGGACTATTTCTTCCTAAGGGGGGAGGAATTATCCAGGTGGATATTGGTGGCCACCCGCCTATTCCACTTGGGGCCCCACCATTGTCTCTTTCAGTTTTTCAGTTTCGACATGACTTACTATTTTTAGCAGTTTTCGGGTCCTAAACTTCTGGAGCCGTTTTGAGGCCCTAAACGATGTTTTTGGGAAAACCGGGAGCAACATGGGTCCATGGACCGATGTTGCTCACATCAAAAGTTGTATTCCTCAATAGATCGTTCTAACGAGGTATTAAGCGCGTCAAACGAAGATTGTATGCCAAAGTTACGTCCCCGGGAAGTTGAAACACCAATTTACCCAAACGGGGCCCATAGTTTTGGCGCTTCATCTCCTAGGGTTAGAGTTTTTGATGTTTAGGGTTTTCCATTGTTTCTAAATAATAAATAGGCCCTCGAGCCTCATTGTAACATAGTTTAGAGGCCTGTAGCCGCCACATATCTTCTCAGAGATAAGCTACCAGCGCCCTAGCTAGTTTATTTCCATTCTGTCTGTAAGCAAATTTCAGTTCTTTGATATTAATGAAATGAAGTGTTATTTCCACTGCATCTTTGTATTTATTGTTATATGTGTATTGTATTGCATTCATGCATAAATCAGGATCACTAGCTCATCTAACATTCCAAAAGTTAGTCGGCCCATCCAAATCAATTTGGCCACCCTCTGAGACCCTTAATCAACCTTTGCAGCTACGTACCGACAATTTACTACATCCTCTCCAACAACCTTGCACTGTTAGGAAAATAACTCAACCTCCATTAGAAATTGAACCACAAACTAGGAATCGCTTCTCCTCTGCAAATCGATCTTACTAACAAAGCACCTTGTTTCCCTAGCAACACCCTCTGCCTCAGTCAACTCGCACTACTGGAGAGATGACATCCTCCCTCTGCAAATAGATTTCCCTTTTCCACTAAGTAGCTAGAAATCTTTGCGAAGAAAATACTTCGACAACCACTATCCACCATACTATCACTGTGCTACTATGATCCTCCTGCTACATGTTGTAGATGAATCAAGATGCGCTTCCACTACACTACTTTGATTCTCTTGCTACATGTTGTATCTAAATCAATATGTGCTTCCAATGCGCTACTCTAATTTCCTACTACATGTTCTAATTGAATCAATATGTGCTTCCGCTGCACTACTCTAATCTCACACTATTGATGTCCCTACAATGATGTTATCACTGCAATCTTGTTTGTTGATCTCACATAAGAAATAACTAGGAAAACTCTTTTCCTTCCAACAAATCAACTCGTCCAACTGATGGTTATTTGCACTCTGGCCTGCGACTCACACTAGTTAACTAGATTGCGTAGCACTGCCCTGGGAAATTCGATCTTGCCTCTGGAAACCTTTCTGATAGTCATTATGGCTCCTAATACTCATTAAAGGTACTCGCTCTTCCTCTGGATCACCTCCTTGTATTGGCGCACAATTTGTAGCCTCTGCAACAAAAATTGGTTGATTGTCTAACTCGAACTAGCAATTCACACTGCCTACTACGACCTCTTCAACTGGAAATCTCTTTGGTTGGAACTATGCCTTGCTCTCTACAACGAGGCAATGTTAGATAAACCAAATAGATACCAAAATCAAATCCATACCCCATTGATGTTCAGGGGAGGCTTATCTCACCTGCAAGATCAATCCACATTAGCATGTACATGTATAATCATAATCACATCAATATAACAACATATAAACATCATGCATGACGATACCAACTATATACCATGACCCCATGCATGACAACCATAACCTTGAAAACATCAAACTTTACCCAAATAGAGTGCAACCCGCTCTGATACCATCTTGTGACGCACTCCTACCACATTTACCCGCTTTCACCGGCTTTCCCAAGGTAAACATGAGCTTAGGGTCACTATGACATGACACAACCTCCTATACGACCTAAAGTAAATGGAGTCAACAACTTAAAACCTTACTGACTTCCCCCAGGTGTCATAGGACCTCCAGGAGCAACCCAACCCCTCCAGGGGTCCAACCCCTGAGATAACTCTCCTTTTCACTGAACTAGAACCTCAATTTCTCCCTTGTCAAGGCATGTAAGCCACTATAGCCTTGGAATCACTCCCATAGGCCTACCTTCCAGCGACTGTGTACTTTTCGAGTCAGTTTTATGCTAGTGACCTTGAATTCTGAGCCACTTTTTTAGGGCTAAGACTCGGGCCTCTACCCAAAACTTAGTGAAACTTCCATAAATGATGAATGACATAGAAACAAGGTTTATAAACCAAAACTTGATCCAGGACTTGACCTGATCTCTCCCAACCGGGACTTACATTTTGTCAAGCACTTGGTAGACATGCAACCTAAAGGTCATGAATTCATATCTGAACATAAGGATCTGAAAACTTATCTGAGGTTTAACAAGAAGGGCCAATGCCTCCTCTAAATAGCTCTCATAACACCAATTAGGTCTTGCATTCATTATTCATTTAGTTACAAATACAACATGAAGAGATCCATGACTAGGATTTGTCATAAAACCATGCTTATAACCAACATATAACTAGATAAATAACAATGATAGAACAACTATTAAAGCCACAAAACAACAAATACATTTACTCATCGAAAGCAAGAGAAACTGAGCTCTTATTCAACATATGCAAAATACAACTAGGTATGGGACTTCCGCGAACCACCTAACCATAGATTGGGATTAACCAAATCTTTCTTTCATATAATCACCCATGCTCCATCATGAATGTGGGATCTCCTGGAATAAACCAATCCAAAAATAACCAAGGGAATCCAGAGGTTAAACCACCTCTATCCTCACCATATCGTGATCTCACCTAAACCAGCACTAAGATCACAAAACCAAACCAAGCTTGGATGCCTCAAAATTCCTTCACCATCCCTTGAGGAAATTTCTTTTCTCCACCCACTTGTTGAGGGCTTCCCGAATAAAACCATATCCATCCCCAACCCTTGGGATTTTCCTGAGACCACCTCACTCGTGTTGGAAAGTGTAACTAGGTTCGGTCTCCATATTGACTATGTAATTATGTATTTATGTAATGAAGAAGACAAATATAATAAAATGTATTTTTGTTATGCTTGCTTCATGGGTTTCATGAGCAAGGTTTTTATTATAGGTCAAAAGAATTATTCTTGATGTCTTTTAGGGATTTGTCATCTTGCCATAAATGTACTAATTAAGAGTCTAGTCAAAAGGAGTATGCCTCAATACCTTGTCATATAAGCTTGGAGAAATGGCTCAAGTATGATGCTAGAACCACTACTCAAATAATCCTTCAAGACATCCTTCATCACGTTGGAAGATAAGCTCTTCAAGTTGGCCTATAAGTTGTGGTCAAGTCGGCCTATAATCAGTTTGAAGGGCCGGCCTAAAACAGAGAAAGAATGTCACTATATATAAGTAGCTCTGTGGTTCATTTGAAACAAGTAAGCTCAGACAAGTCTGAACTGTTTTCGGTGATATCAAGACTGCATTTAAGGGTAACATAAATGCGAAAATGAGATTATGTTTGTAATCAAGCACAAGTCTAAAGTTTGTAGTCAAGTTTGAAATATGAAGTGCGGATTACATAACAGAAGTATACAATGAAATTCTCTATTGGAGTAGGTGCGAGGAAGGCTCAGTACAATCTCCAAGCCTATTCTGTAATAAAGTCTATGTAATCACATAAGTCTGAGGCTGGTTTAGGATTTGTGTTGTTCGGTGCTAATCTGTGCTAAGTATTGGAAGGTGCAGAAAGAAGTTGTAAAGAGGAGTCTCTTGGAAAGCGAAATAAGGAGACTATTGGAGGCAAGGATATTTGAAGGGTTACTGAACATAGACCTAGTTTCTCTAAAGTGAAAAGGTGCATAAAAATGTATAAGAGAAGGAGGAAGAAGTCAACTAGAGACCGAGCTCTCTATTCCTGGTACAGAAAGGTGCATGATGGTATAGGATGGTGCAAAGAAGAAGAAGCAACTTAAGGAGTCAAGAAAGAATTAGTGACAAGGTCTTGGAGGCATTCAAGGGTCAAGGGTCTGATTCATGATCATGGTACTTGTCATATGAAAGTCTATAAGAAGAATTTCATGTGGGTTTTCCTCTCCAAGAGGGAGAGGTTTTGGCCCTGGCTTGAAGAGCCTAAATTTGTGTCTCTTTTGTTTTGGTAATTAACTTGATGAAAGAAATAATAAGCTAAGACGAGAAGAAATAAGTAAAAGAAGTAAGCTCACAAGTAATTATCAAGAAGATAATTTGAATTAATCACTGCCTCTCCAAATTCTCAACATGGTATCAGAGCTAAGGTGCTGAAGACGAGGGCTACTTGACCAAGAGACACTCAAAGAAGCAAGAATCAAAGTCTACATTGAAAGATAAATTCAGTTTGCAAGGAAAATTCTCAAGGATTCACTCATCAAAAAGATAATCTTTGCCATAAAAGATTTACATTGAAGATATTTGCCATCATCACCATTGAAGAAACCTATATTGGAAAATTCAATCTAAGAAGAAGTTCTGAACTTCATCTTCATCAAAGAATGATCTGCTAGAAGGAGAAATTCACCTTACTCAAGTAAGTATATATTACCTTATCTAAGTCTGTCAAAATGACTTATTGTATAGAGAGCAACAAATTGGTTGGATCATCAAACTTTAGTGCATGGAAGAAAAGGACAAATTTGAATGTAATTGAAAATGAAGTTATGGGCTTCATCGAAGGAACTACAATTCAACCTCCAAAAGAAGACATCCTAGCATATATCAAATACATGAAGGGAGACATAAGAACCCGAAATGTTCTTATAGAATCCATAAAGGACTCTCTCATTCCCTGTGTATCAAAGCTAGAATCCTCAAAAGAAATATATGATAAATTGGTGGAACTGTTCTCGAAAGGTTCTGCAAAGGAAATAATATCGTTGAGACAAAAATTATACAAATTGAGAATGTCAAGAAAGGAAGGAATAATTCCATATCTAATGGAGATTTTTGCAATACGAGATCAACTACATTAATTGGGAGAAGTAATGTATGATGGAGAAATACTCACTATGGTACAAAATGTTCTACCGAAATAATGGAGAGGTTTCACTTCAAGAATAGATGGGAAAGAAGAAGCCATGCCATTTTAGGGTCTAGGTAAGATGGAAGAAACAAGATTGAAAGCCAAATATGATATAGGATCAAGTGAAGGGAATCAAGCCTTTGCAGCCATGTCCAAGAAGAACGGAAGATTCAATAAATTTGGTCCTCGGAATAAAAGAAGAAATGAGGACAAAGCATGATGCTTTGGATGTAATAATTTTGGGCGTTATAAATGAGATTGTCCTTAATCTATAAAGGACAAGAGGAAAAGGGAAGAAGCCCATATCACAGATGAAAGGGAATAACCTGATGCAAAGAAATCTAAGAAAGAAGAAAGCGAAAGATCTCTATTATGATCATCTTTCTCCTCGAGATATTTCTGTTGGTTGTAAAATAATAGGAAGAAATGTATATTAATAGCATCATGATAGAAGCATGGAAGGAGCACTTGGAGAAGCAGCTCCTGGAAAACTCACTGATAACAACATTGATGGAAGGCAGTCATTAATATCAAGGGTCATCATCAATATAGAAACAGGTGCTGACATTTTTCTAATGGAGTTCTATATGAATTCACTAGTTAGAAATAAATTAGAAGGTTTTCATCGAGAATTCTATGTTATAAATTTTTTGGATTAGGATAGAATGACATGTTGATGAAGCAGGTCAAGGGAATGAAGTTATTCATTCTAGTAAAAAAATTTGCAGGATGACTCAAAGGAAAAATGATGAGGTACATATAAATATATGCTGACACTAGATGTTGTGTAGTCATGTCATGTGGTTGCAGGTGATGAACTTCTATCTTTATAAGTATGATCTATGGAAGGAAGATCTCTTTTGGTGCACAGGTTGCCACTAACAGATGAAATTAAATATGTCCTCATATGGAATATGAGTTGGTTGTATGCAAACAAGGAACTGGATACTGGAAGTTCCTGGGAATAAAGTTGTGTGGAGAAACCAAGGAAGAGATCATGAAGTGAACCATGTCAAGAGGCGGTTATCATCTGAAAGCCAAGAAGATGTGACTAGGAGATCTCCTAGGAATATATGTGGACTCTAATACAAGTATGGTAAAGAAGAAGACCCTTGACAAAACATGTCTTTAGGAGTTGTGTCAATCTGAATAGAGGATGTCGATACCTACAGGAAGATGTCATGGTGAAAGATCATCACTGAGGTAACTTTTGATTTAAAAGTTAATATGTATATGTTTATTTGGATGAGTTTATGCAGGGCTACCAATCATGTGGAAGGATGTGATCCTTGAGAGATGGTTCAAAGGAAAACAACATGGCATAAAGGTGGACCAGATGATAAATAATGATGAATAACTTTCTGATAGTTGACATGACTCATGGATGAAAGTGATGGATGGTCTATGCCCTATGAAGCCAAAAGTTGAAGATTCCTCAATATCGAAATCCATGACATCGAGGGGAGAAATTATTCATGAGAAGCTGGGTGTTTCACCATTGCTGCTATAGGTCCTTGGTTGAGAGGCAGCCTGGTGGTAAGTTTCTTGCTTGGAAGAAACTTGAAGTATGTCCTTCCTAAGTTAAGAGGGAGTGACGTATACGATTCTCTAATTCATGTGTCATGCACTAGACCAGGACTAACAACCGTAAGTATTAATGAAGGTCATGAGGAGAGAATGGATAGACACATCATTCTAGTCTTCACCTAGGAAGACAAAATGGAGGATTGGGTAATCATATGACATCTGATACTTTTTGAGAATGAGATAGGGCATTCAAGATAAGAGTAGTCGGGGACTGATATTCATTGAGGGTTAGCTACCAAAGAGAAGAATAGTCCAAGAAGGTCATACTCTGGGAACACCTTGGTGGAGTATGTATCTTGGAGAGACAATGACTATGGTGTCTATAAGTCACATGTCTCGCCAACATTGTAGTCCATTGTCTTGTTGAGAGATGGGGTTGTTAATCAAGGCCTTGCACTAGGACAATGTTGGTTGATATGATGCTATACAAATTCGATTACCAATTCGATTCTTCTTATGATATTCTTTGGTTTGAAAGTGACCATGTACTTGTATGAATACCTCCCTAGTTAAGAGGGAGTGTTGGAAAGTGTAACTAGGTCCAGTCTTCTTATTGACTATGTAATTATGTATTTATGTAATGAAGAAGACAAATATAATAAAATGTGTTTTTGTTATGCTTTCTTCATGGGTTTCATAAGCAAGGTTTTTTATTATAGGTCAAAAGAATTCTTCTTAATGTCTTTTAGGGATTTTTCATCTTGTCATAAATGTACTAATTAAGAGTCATCTATATGAAGAGTCTAGTCAAGGGAGTATGCTTCAAGTCGTTGTCATATAACCTTGGAGAAATGGCTCAAGTATGATGCTAGCACCACTGCTGAAATCAACCTTCAAGACAACCTTCATCACACTAGAAGATAAGCTCTTCAAGTCAGCCTATAAGCTATGGTCAAGTCCACCTACAATCATTTTGAAGGTCATCCTAAAACAGAGAAATAATGTCACTATATATAAGTAGCTTTGTGGTTCATTTGAAACAAGGAAGCTCAAACAAGTCTGAATTGTTTTCAATGATATCAAGACTGCGTTTAAGGGTAACATAAATGCGAAAAGGAGATTATGTTTGTAATCAAGAACAAGTCTAAAGTTTGTAGTCAAGTCTGAAATATGAAGTGAGGATTACAGAACATAAGTATACAACGAAATTATCTATTGGAGTAAGTGCGTGGAAGGCTCAATACAATCTCAAAGTCTATTATGTAATAAAGTCTATGCAATCACATAAGTCTGAGGTTGGTTTAGGATTAGTGTTGTTTGGTGCTAATTTGTGCTAAGTATTGGAAGGTGCAGAAAGAAATTGTAAAGAGAAGTCTCTTAGAAATTGAAATAAGGAGACTATTGGAGGCCATTATATATGAAGGGTCACTAAACAAAGACCGAGTTTCTCTAAAGTGACATTTTCAGAACAATGTATAAGAGAAGGAGGAAGAAGTCAACTAGAGACCAAGATCTCTAGTCCTGGTACAGAAAGGTGAAGAATGGTGCAGAACGGTGCAAATAAGAAGAAGCGACTTAAGGAGTCAAGAAAGAATCTGTGACAAGGTCTTGGTGGCATTCAAGGGTCAAGGGTCTGAGTCATGGTCATGGTACTTGTCATGTGAAAGTATGTAAGAAGAATTTCTTGTGGGTTTTTCTCTCCAAGAGGGAGAGGTTTTGACCCTGGATTGAAGAGCCTAAATTTGTGTCTCTTGTGTTTTGGTAATTAACTTGATGAAAGCCATAATGAGCTGAGAAGAGAATAAATAAGTAAAATAAGTAAGCTCACAAGTAATTATCAAGAAGATAATTTGAATTAATCACTGCCTTTCTGAATTCTCAACAATCCGGATCCAAAACCTTCAGGAAATCCAAAGCTCAACCGAGAAAGAATCCCATCACACCATGGCTACTTGGAAATGGCAAGGAAAGGCTAAAACCATTATCAGAACTGGATAAAATCCATGCCACCGACAACAAAATAACCAAATACCAACATACACATACGATGCATGTCAAAACTAGCTAGGAAATCATACATGCAACCTGTTACCTACAAGCATTCTTAATAAATCTGCTTGATTCAACTTTTCCTTGCTTTCCTTATCCTTCCTTGCCCCTCCTTGTCCTTCCTTCGCTTGCTTGTTTTCCTTCTCCTCTTGGTGCTCTTCTCCTCTTTGAAACCAATTCCAAAACTAAATTGACAAAAGGCTACCAACTGATGATGTGATGTCTTTTTATTATTGATGCTCTAATTTCTTCATTTTTCCTTAATTTTCCTTCAATTTCCTCCTCACATGCAACCTGTGACTTTTCACCTTCGTTTTCTCCTAATTTCCTTTATTTTCATAAAATAAATACCCAAAATGCCTTTTTTTTCCTTTTTAATGCCTTTTCCCTTAGCCATAAACACGCCAAGTGATGCCTAATAGGATATTTTGCCCAACATTCATCTTGGAATAATGTCCCTTCATCGTGGTATTATTTTGTATTTATTAACTTTTATTACACGAAATTTTAACCCGAGGTTATTACAGACCCCTCCCCCTTAGGGGAACACTGTCCTATGTGTTTTATGATATCTACAGCTAGCAAAACCGCTGAAAAGAAAAAACATACTACCATACTACCTTATGGAGATTTATAACTTAGCTCATTGCGGTATTTACAATAACTGTTAGAAAATTATATATTATAGAGAAATGCAACACATAAAATATGCGGAAAACACAAGCACACAAAACAAATAAAACCAGAGAGACACAGATATACGTGGTTCACCCAGTTTGGGCTACGTTCACCCCGAATAGCCAGTCCTTCCTTTCTGTTATCCAGCAAAATTAAGAGACACAACTTACAACGGATCTGCATTTCTCTGTAATATATAATTTTCTAACAACTGGTATCAGAGTCGAAGGTCTATTTGGCTGATAAACTTGCAGGAAAGAAGGGTTCCTGGTTCGAGTGGGAGCAATGGCAGAAGATGGTAAGTTTAGGATCGAGAAATTTAACGGCCAAAACTTCCCGCTGTGGAAGATGCAGATGGAAGATTATCTGTACCAGAAAGATCTGTACCTACCATTGAGCGGAAAAACAAAGAAGTTGACGGCTATGACAGACGCAGAATGGGAGATTCTCGATAGAAAGGCACTCAGAACAGTACGGTTATGTCTCGCGGCGTCGGCAACCTTCAATATTTCGAAGGAAACAACAACAGAGGGTTCTATGATGCCGCTACAGACCGCTCCCCCTTAGGGGAACACTGTGCTACGTGTTCTATGATATCTACAACTAGCAAAACCGTTGAAAAGAAAAAAACATACTACTTTATGGAGATTTATAACTTAGCTCATTACGATATTTACAATAACCACCTGCTCAAAAGCAAAACATGACAACATGACAACCATACCGCTTATTGGAGCTTTATAACATATCTCATTATGATATTTACAATAACAACCATACATAAATATCTACAAATACCAAAAACTCATTTGCATCCACCGATAAACAATGAAGGATACATAACCTGCATCTGATCATCCATCTGCCACGTAGCTTCATCTGATCCAAAGTTCTCCATCTACACTGTAACTTTCTCGATTGCTCAGTTCTGGAGCATGAGTTGTTTCCACTGCAATATGCACTAATGTTCTGCCTAGAATTTTCCTTTGTTTCCACCTACAGTACAAACTAATTAATAACATGATAAACATACTTTACATATCTTTTAAGTATTGAAACATGGAAAAATCATGGAATTTCATTATTGGAGGTAGTGCAAGTCTGTAGGACACTGGTCCAATCCTCTCGTGGATCTCAAAAGGCCTGCAATACCATGGTACCAACTTGGCACATGATCCAATTTTCAAGGAGCTCTTCATGGGATTGATGTGCAAATACACATGCTACCCAACGTAAAACTCCTTAAATGTCATGTGTTGGTCTGCATAACTCCTCTGTCTATCCTGTGTTGCCTTTAGATTCTGCTTTATAACATGCATTTCTTGTTCCATGTATGCTAAACCTTGTTCACTGGATCGCTCCAGCTGATGGGAGTATTACAACTTCATCCATAGAGTGCCTCAAACTGAATCATCCTCAGTGACTCCTGATAACCGATGTTGTATGCAAACTCGACCAATGTGTAACATACTCGGGCTAAAATTTCATACAATAAAATTTAATAAAGGAAAAATAAATCCATGGTTAAGGGACACTTATTCCAAGTTGAATGTTCACAAAGATATCCGAGTTGGCATCACTTGATATGTGTTTATGGCTAAGGAAAATTGGCAAAAGGCAATGGTTAAGGCATTAAAGAGGAAAAAAGTATTTTTGGCACATTTATTTATGAAAATAAAGGAAAATAGGAGAAAATGAAGGTAAAAGGTCACAGGTTTCATGTGAGGAGGAAAATGAAGGAAAATAATGGAAAATGAAGAAAATAAAGGCCTAATTAATAAAAAGGCTTTTGAGGATGAGTTGGTACCTTTTGTCAGTGTAACCTTTTGTCAGTTCAGTTTTGGAACTCTCTCATTATTATCTCTCTCTCTCTCTCTCTCACACACACACACACACACACACACACACAATTTTGGATACTTAGAGTTTTCTTGGAGCAAATCAACATTGAGCCAAGAAAGAGAAAAGAAAGCAAAGGAAGGACAAGGAAAAGAAACAAAAGCAAAGATCAAGCAAGGAAGAGCATGATCTAGTAGCTTCAATAGGAATACTTGTAGGTAACATACTGCCTATGTGATTCCATAGTAGGCTTGGACATGCATGGCATATGCATGTTGGTATTTGGTTCTCGTTATGTCGGTGGCATGGTTTTGTCGGGTTTTGACAATGGTTTTCAACCTTGCCTTGCCTTTTTCTGGATGCCATGGTGTGTTGGGATTTTGATCTCAGTTTTGAGCTTTGGAATGTCTGGATGGATTTTAGAATCCTGGGAGGAGGTGGTATCAAGGAAAATTCCCAAAGGCCTAGGAATCCCTTTACCGATTTTGGCGAGATACACGGTAAAGCCTGAGAGTGGTGTCTCGATTTAGGGCCTAGTGATCTGGGATTGGATTGCGGTAAAGCCTGAGAGACAGGGAGACATAAAATTCCTCAAGGATAGTGATGGATTCTGGATGAAATTCCAAGTTCGGATCAATTTTGTGATTGGAGCAATGATTTTGGTGTGATCATGGTATGGTGAGGGTGGAGGTGGTTTAACCTTTGGATTCCCTTGGTTGCTTTGGATTGGTTTATAAACCATTGGATTCCCTTGGTTGTTTTGGATTGGTTTATCCATGAGATCCCACATTCATGCTTGGAATATGGCATGGGGGTGCCTGGATGAAGAGATATTTAGCTCAGCCATGTCTATTGTTGGGTGGTACGTGGAAGTCCCGAACTTGGTCAACTATTTCCTATGTTTAATGGAAGCTAAGTTCTCTTTTTTTTGTTCTTATTAATGTGTGTATTTAATGGTTGTTATCTCAATGTTATTTCCATGGTTTTATGTTGGTTATAAGCATGGTTAAATGACTGGTTCATGTCATGGTTATTTAATGTATTTAATTGTAATTGTTAAAATAATGGACGCAAGGCCTAATTGTTTTCATTTCTTCTAATCTCCTATAATATTTTTTTTAGTCATTCATGCTCCGTCTTGTATCCTAGACTTGTAGATTTCATTCATGCCAAGTGTTTGACATAATTTCACTCCCGATTGGGGATTTCCAGGCCTAGTCCTGGAGTCAGTTCTTGGTTATTTTGCATTGTCGTCATGTGTTTGATGGATTCTGAAAGCTACAGGAAGTTCTGGGCAGTGTCCGGGATTCTGGGCTTAAAAAGTTCCTTAAATCATGCAGACGGAGGCACAAGCATGGGCACTTGAGTCCTTGGACAAACGCATGCATATGTTGTGGGAGCATCCAGAGCCTCCCAGACGAACCCTTGCCCATATCGAGGGAGCGTCCGAGGGTTTTCTTTAGTAAAAGTAAGTGGGACCTAGGGACAAGTAAGCTTGATGGTTGGGATAACATCTGGGGGTTCTGTAGTAGGTGCACGGAGTCTGTGTGATGGTTTTCCGTGTTGATTCCACTTCCTTAAAGTCTCCAAGGAGGTTGAGTATGCTCTTAACTTCCCTCAACTCATGTTTACCCTGGTTGGTCGGTTACTTGGGTATATGTGAGGGAAGGTTTAAGTTACACAATGGAATGTATTCCTCCCACTCCTATGTTGATCCATGACATTAATCCTCAGCGTTTCCTCAAGAATCTTGTTGACCCTCTCTATCTGTATCTGTCTACGAATGATAATTTGTATTAAAGTCCAACTCTATCCCCAAACCTGCAAACAACACCTTCCAAAACTTGGAAGTGAACTTGGAATCCATGTCTGACATAATCTTCTTCAGAACACCATGCCATCTCACGACCTCCCTGATGAAGACCTATGCTACCTCACTAGCTAAATAAGTAGTCTTCAATGGAATGAAGTGAGCTACCTTGCTCAACCCGTCTACCACAACCATGATCGAATCATGTCGCCTCGATGTCCTTGGAAGACCTATAATGAAGTCCATGGAAATGACCTCCCATTTCCATTCTAGAATCAGAATAGGTTAAAGCAACCCACTTGGATGCTTACATTATTCTTTTATGTGCTGATAGTCCAAACAATTAGCCACAAAATCTACTACTTCCTTCTTCAGATTTGGCCAACAATATAACTTCTTCATTGTTGTCAATTTATTCTGATATATTTGGTGACTTGAATATGGATTGACATGAAACTCCTTCAAGACAAGCTTCTTGAGTTCACTGTCATTCGACACATATATCTTATCCCTAAATCTCACCAAGCCATCTACTGTAAGACGATAGTCCACATCCTGATCACTTGTACCCTGTTGTAACCTATGCATAAGCTCCCTGTACTTGCCATCCATATGTCCTGTGTGTAAGATTTGATCCTGTAAATCTGTCCCATATGAGGTCACTGCTACAACATGGTTCAACTGCACTTTCCTGCTGAGAGCATCTGTGACCCTGTTCTCCTTACCCTTGATGTATCTAATCTCAAAGTCAAACTCACAAAGGGTAGCCAACCATCTAGCTTTCCTGTCATTTAGTTTTGTTTTGTCAAACAAGTATCTCAACCCGTTGTGATTTCTCATCAACAAAAACCTTATGCCAAGAAGATAATGTCTCCACATCTCCAATGCATGAATAATAGTTGCCAACTCAAGATCATGAGTCACATAGTTATGCTTGTTCTCACTCAGTTTATTGAACTCATAGCATACCACCTGTCCCTCCTACATAAGGATTCCACCAAGCCTCTCTTGCAAGAATTTATACACACTACAAACTCTTTATCTAGATCTATAATCTTTAACACTGGTGCATTTGTCAACAACTACTTCAACTGTTCAAAATTGGTTGCACATTCCTCCGTCCATTCGAACTTCTTACCTTTTCTCTGCAATGATGTAATAGGATATGCAATGCGTGAGAAGTTCCTGACGAACCTCCTGTAGTAACCTATTAATCCCATGAATGATCTAAATTCATCCACATGTCTAAGAGTTTCCCACTCCATGATGGCCTGTATATTTTATGGGTCTACTGCTATTCCTTCCTTGGAAGCAACATGTCCCAAGTAATGTACCTTTGTATGAAAGAAACTACACTTTCTATGCTTGGCATACAACTAATGCTCTCTTAACATTCTCAACACTTTTGCTAAATGCTCAACATGCTCTTCCTTATTCTTAGAATATATCAGGATGTCATCAATGAATACAATAACAAACTTGTCCGGATAAGGATGCAACACACTGTTTATCAAACACATAAAAATAGTTGGGGCATTATTCAAACCTAAAAGGAACTACAACAAACTCATAATGTCCATACCTGGTCCTAAAATATGTCTCGTAAATGTCGTCTTCTTTAATGTGTGCTTGATGGTCTCCTGATCTGAAATCAATCTTTGAGAACATTGTTGCTCCCTTAAACTGATAAAACAAGTCGTCGATCCTCGAAAATGGGTACTTGTTCTTGATTGTCACCTTGTTCAATTGCCGATAATCAATGCAAAATCTAAGAGTACTATCCTTCTTCTTCATGAACAATACTAGCACACCCCAAGGTGATACACTTGGCCTAATGTATCCCTTATCAAGAATTTCCTTCAACTACAACTTCAAATCTACTAAATATTGAGTGCTCATCCTGTGAGGTGTCATTGATGTTGGTGTTTCCATTAGTACCAGCTCAAAAGAAAAGTATACTCCCCTGTGAGGAGGAAACTCTAGAATCTAAGTGGAAAATACATCTTGAAACTGTTGCAATATAAGATACCTATTTAATATTTCTGCATCCTCAACATCCTTACCCAATATGAACTACAAACATCACACACCCCTTCCTGCAACTGCGCTTGGCCTGCATAGTTGTGACCATCCTAACTGATGTAGGCTTCTTCTTTCCCTACAATGTTCTCTTTTCCCCATTATCATCCAGGCACTCAATAGCCTTGTCATATCAATATACTTTGGTCTTGTGAAGATACAACCAATCCATACTAAAAATCATGTTATATGATCCCCATGGAAGTAAATTCAGATGTGTTGTTGTAGGAATACCCTTAAACTCAAATGCACAAGCTCTGACCTAATGATGAACTCTCTTCTTAGTACATGTAGCCAACTGCACCAACCAAGACTCTGCATGCACTTATTTTCTCAAGCCACACTTATCCACCAGGTTAGGATTAACATAACTATAATTAGATCCAGGATCAATCAAAATAGAAACAACGTGACCAAAAAGCTTACCTTCCATCTCATAATGGATGCATGTTGATATGCTTGCTTGTTGTCCACAACTGCATAAATGCGACGAATGCTATGACCAACATCCCCAACTTTCTGTGCCTCTTGAGCACTATAGATCTGAGTCCTACCACCCTAGTACAATGGAAATTCCTTCTTGCAGTGATCTTTAACACCTATCCAACACTGCAATAGTCCTCTACTACCACCTCTAGTTTGTTGCTCTCAGAGCTGCGACCCATGTCCCTTCTCAACTGCATTGAACTTCTTGTAAGGAAACACATTTTCTTTATCACTTGCATCTTGAGGTCTCCCCTTCTTTGGTGGCCATTTACCTTTAACTTTCTCATTTCCTTTCAAATCACGTTTAGGCTCCTCTTTGCGCTTTGACTGCTCATAAAAATGATTCAACTTTCAGATGGCCTCTTCCAACGATATAGGCTCATCAAACTCAATTAGGTCTCTATATGTTGTTGGAAATCCACTGATGAACCTCTAAATGTTAGCCTTCTCATCCCTGAGATGAGGCACATACCTCAACAACTCCAAGAATCTACTAGTATATTCATCATCTGTCATAGAACCCATTTGCAGCTCATAAAATTCCTTAGCTCTATTATCATAGTACCTCTCTGATAAGAACTTATTCTTGAAGAGCCTCTCGAAATCATTCCAAATCAACTCTTCTTCCCGAATACCCTTGACATTCTTCACATCTTCCCCCCAGATTTCTGCTTTCCCTTCAAGAATGAAGGTCGTTATCTTGGCTTTCATGTTCTATGAGTAGCTATGAAATATGAATAATTTTTTCATCCCAAGCAACCATGCCTCTGCATTTTCTGACTTCTTCATCTCTCCATTGAATGTAGGAAGCTTCACTTTCTTGAACTCCTCAGGAAAATACTACCTTCTCCTATAAGTATGATGACGACGATGACTGTGATAATGTCTCCTAGACGAGGAAGTAGAATGATTCCCATACATACCAATCCTTCTATCATGTTTATCCAATGATCTGCCACCTTTATATGTGTCCCCTCTATCTAACCTGTATTCGGACCAAGGCTTGGGCTCCATTAGTTTTCTCTTCCTTCTCATGACTGATCCTCAACTGTCCCTATTTCTGCAACTCTGAAAAGCTCTAAATAATTGTTGCATTGACTTCTACTTGCTTCTCCTGAGCCCTTGCAAGTCTTTCCTAAGCCTCAACCAACCTGTCATTGTCTGCTTTACAAATTCTGATCTCTACCCTCAAGTTCCTTAATGTATCTGCTATACGAGGAGAATACTCTTCTCCCTGTTGCCCAATTGATCTATAGGGAGAGTCATAAGAACTATAGTCTACCATTTTTCTCGTCATCTTTGATTCTCTTCTTCCTGCAAGTGTACCATGCCAGATAAACCAAATATATACCAAAATCAAATCCATACCTCATTGATGTTCAGGGGAGGCTTATCTCATATGTAAGATCAACCCACATTAGAATGTACATTTATAATCGTAATCACATCAATATAACAACATATAAACATCATGAATGACCATACCAATTGCATACCATGACCCCATGCATGACAACCATAACCTTGAAAACATTAGACTTTACCCAAAGAGAGAATAACCCGCTCTAATACCACCTTATAACGCACTCCTCCCACATTTACTCGCTTTCACTGGCTTACCCGGGGTAAACATGAGTTGAGGGTCACTATGACATGACTAAACCTCCTATATGACCTTAAGGAAATGGATTAGAAAACTTAAGAACTTAATAACTTCCCCCAGGTGTCATAGGACCTCCAAGAGCAACCCAACCCCTCCAGGGGTCCAACGCTTGAGATAACTTTCCTTTTCACTAAACTAGAGTCTCAATTTCTCCCTTGCTGAGGCATGCAAGTGACTATAACACTCCAATCGCACCCATAGGCCTGTTTTCCAGTGACTTTGGACTTTTTGAGTCAGTTATATGCTAGTAACCCCGAATTCTAAGTCACTTTTTCAGGGCTAAGACTCAAGCCTCTGTCCATAACTCAGTGAAACTTCCAGAAATGATGAATGAAATAGAAAAAAGCCTTATAAACCAAAAATTGAACTAGGACTTGACCTGACCTCTCCCAACCGGGATTGACATTCTGTCAAACACTTGGTAAACATGCAACCTACATGTCATGAATGCATATCTGAACATAAGGATATGAAAACTTATATGAGGTTTAACAAGAAGGACTAATGCCTCCTCTCAATAGTCATCATAACAACAATTAGGTATTGCATTCATTATTCATTTAGTTACAAGTAAAAACATGAATATATCCATGACTAATATATGTCATAAAACCATGCTTATAACTATCATATAACCAGATAAATAACAATGATAGAACAATCATTAAAGCCACAAAACAACAGTTACATTTACTCATCAAAAACAACATAAACTTAGCTCTCATTGAACATATGCAAAAGCCAACCAAGTCTGATACTTCCACGTACCACCTGACCATAGATTGGGCTGAATCAATTCTTTCTTTCAGCCAATCTCCCCCGTGCCATATTCCAAGCATAAATGTGGGATATCTTGGAATATACCAATCCAAAAACAACCAAGGGAATCCAGAGGTTAAACCACCTCCACACTCACCATACCATGATCTCACCTAAATCGGTGTCAATATCACAAAACCAAACCGAGCTTGGATGCCTCATAATTCCTTCACCATCCCTTGAGGAATTTTCCTGTCTCCACCCACTTGTTAAGGGTTTCTCGGAGAAAACCATCTCCACCCCCATCCCTTGAGAATTCCCCGTGACCACCTCCCCCAGATCCAAAATATTCCTGCAATCCAAAGCTCAAATGAGAAAGAATCCCATCACACCATGGATATCTGGAAATGGCAAGGCAATGCTAAAACCACTGTCAAAACCTGACAAAATCCATGCCACCAACAACAAAAGAACCAAATAACGACATGCACATACCATGCATGTCAAAAATAGCTAGGAAATCATACATGCAACCTATTACCTGCAAGTATTCCTGCTAAAGCTGCTTGATTCAAATTTTTGTTCTTTTCCTTGTCCTTCCTTGTCCCTCCTTCTCCTTCCTTTGCTTGCTTTCTTTCCTTATCTTCTTGGTGCTCTTCTCCTCTATGAAACCAATTCCAAAACTAAACTAACAAAATCCTACCAACTGATGCTCTGAAGTATTTTTATTAATAATGCCTCTAATTTCTTCATTTTCCCTTAATTTTCCTTCAATTGCCTCCTCACCTGCAACCTGCAACCTTTCACCTTCCTTTTCTCCTAATTTCCTTTATTTTCATAAATAAATGCCAAAAATGCATTTTTTCCTTTTTAATTCCTTTCCCATTGCCTTTGCCAATTTCCCCTTAGCCATAAACACGTCAAGTGATTCCCACTAGGATATTTTCCCAACATTAAGCTTGGAATAAGTGTCCCTTGACAGTGGTCTTATTTTGCCTTTATTAACTTTTATTGCATGAACTTTTAACCCGGGGTTGTTATAGTATGATTCCCCTTCTTTTCCTTCTTCCTCTTCGAACACTAGCTGACATAGTGACCAAGTTCACCACATCCAAAAAACTTGACCTATGACAAGTCCTTATTCTTATTTTCCCCTTCTAAGTATTGTCCCTTACTAGGACCCTTCGCTTTTCCTTTTCCTGCAAGAGTGACATTCTCTTGTTCCTCCCTCACCTCTTGTCCCTTGTCACTGTTTTTGTTAGTCCCTTCGACTCAACTCCTCCTGAGTGAAATCACTCCATAGACGTTGCCATCCTAGAAGCGTGTCTTTCCCAAAGATCACCCAGACAAATGTACACCACTCCTTGGTAAACCCATTGAGTGTTATACATACTATCTCATCATATGATGGATTTTCTCCAACTATTGCAAGTTATTCTCTAATAGAATCAATCCCGATGATATAGGTGGTTACATCCTCACCTTTGTTCATATTGACGATCCTCATTTTCTCCTTTAAGATCATTTTCTTGTTCTCTGATGGATCCTGGTACAGCTTGGCGATGGCATCCCACATCTCTTTTATTTTATTATCTTTTGCAATATGAGGAACAATATGATCCCTCACACCATCAAGGATCATCCTCTTGCCTTTGGAATTATCCCTTGTGTACTCATGAAACTTGATGGGATATGTTGGTACAACAATAATTGATGTAGAAAAATCCTGTAGACAGTTCCCGTCCAATGGAAACACCATCTTGGCCTTCCAGATACAAAAGTTGGAGGCTCTGCTCTCAATCTTGTTGCGACCATCTCTATAAAATTCGTGAACTCAAATAACTAGAGAAATTAATAAATTGGGTTCTAAAACCCTCGTGTGCTTTCTCTTCTAGGCCCTATGCTAATTTACCCTACAAAAACCTTTTGCTGCAAACCCTTTGCACTAGATCTACTTTGCTAAATTCAATCCGCCTCGGGAAATCCTTTCCAGCAACCTCACTTCATGTTGCTTCTCACTAAGACATCTTGTATTTCCTCCGGATCACCTCCCTAGACTAGTAATCAAACCATTGCCTCCGAAATACGCACTGGCTAACTAGATTACACAGATCAATTCTTCAGTGCTTCGGATCTCCCTCTTATTTGCACCAATATCGTTGTAGAGTTGCTATGATCTAATCTTCTCTTATACCATGTGAAATTTACAGAAGCTACAAAACAAGATATTATTCTCCTAACTTATGCAGTTGATTTATATTTTGTTAATTATTAACGACAAATATCAAATAAATCACA
Source organism: Pinus albicaulis (assembly GCA_034641835.2). NCBI lineage: Eukaryota > Viridiplantae > Streptophyta > Pinopsida > Pinales > Pinaceae > Pinus > Pinus albicaulis. The sequence goes on along the minus strand of CM076584.1, from coordinate 298,820,989 downwards.
CTGCAATTATTCACAAATGAAATAACCTATGGAAAATAAAATAATAGAACTGAGAAATAATGCACACACACACACACAAATTAATTTTGACACCGTTATTTTTGGACAAATGTCCCTGGAAAAACTCTGAAGGGAAAACTAGTGTAGCAGATGAGGGTGTTATTATTATTATTAATATTCAACGATTTAGGAGTACATTGATCTGCTTGCCTGACACTGGAAAAGCTCTGTAATATCCCAAATGGGATATTTTAATTAAAAATGCAGAAAAATAACTAAACTCCACAATATGCTGTAAAATCACTATTTACTTAACAGAACATTACCATGTAAAATAAACACATAAGCACTACAATCTATCAACACATCAAATAGGAAGAATCTCAACATTTTATTATAGATAATAACTGGGGTTACAAACACATCTGACCCAAAGAAAGAGCTGAGACGAAGAACTGGCCACCAAGATGAGTTGCTGCACTGCGCTGGCCTCAAAACTGAACTGCTGCACTCTCCCTCCGACAACAGTTGTCACTGAACCCACTGAAGATTATGAAGCACAAGTTGAAGATCTGAATGATCCTCACACCAATCCCTGAAGCTCTGTGAAACTTCTGAGTGAAGTCTCCTCAAGAGAGTTGGGTTTTCGTCTAACACTCACAAACCACCCGAGGGTTCCCGTCCTGGGGCTACGGCTGAAGCTGAAAACCACGTCTCACACCTCTCATAAAATAAAATGATATGATCCAAAGATATCCCTCAATGGCCTCCTCCCTTTATTTTATAGATCTCTTGGAGCCTTCTAGAGCATTATTTTATTATTATTTTATTCATGGCGCACTTTTCCCTCTTTTTAAAATATTCCTTTTTAATGCAGAAAAGAGTAAATCGGCTACCACGTCTCCTCCAGTCACTGAAACTCATGTCCAACTGTCCCATCATGGAGGTATCCTCGTGCCGGTTCCAATGAGCTATTACAATATGGTGTTTTGTCATGTATTCCTCCCGGAATGCCACCGTGAGCATAATTAGCTGAGTTAAGCCCATAAATAAATCAAATTTCCGAAAGTTGTCAGAATGCATCGGAACGAAAGCCAAACTGCTCGGATGATGGAATATATCAAGAAAATGCCACTCGACCACATAGAAACTCCTCAAAACTCCTCCAAAAATCCCTTGGGCCCACTGATGACACCAACCTGTACCTGTGACCGGTCTGCTCCTAACTCTAGGAGTCCCTCCCTGCCTTGTCATAGGTGACACCAAAAAATGGAATATTACAGACCTTTCACCCCAAGATTGCTTTCCCTCAAGCAATCGAAAAATGTGGGCCACTCTGTTGGCCCGCCGCAACTGAGACCCAATGCCCGGATCCCATACAAACCTCTGGGTGTTGCTATGCACCTGTGTCAAACCACTCGGAATAGACCCCTCAATGCCGGGATCCCAAACTGATCTCTCACTATACGAGTCAACAAAAAATCCTCCTGGATCCCCATGCCACCATGGCCAAACATCGCCTAAGTCCCACAACTCGGACTGCGCACTGCCTCTAGCTATCGTTGATGCCCCATGAAGTGAAGTCCACCAACAAGCATCAATGCTCCCTAGCTCCTACTGTGTTGTACCTCTAACTGTATAAGTTGCCCCACCAACTGCGTACCAACTCATCACCTCTCTCCAATCCAAGTCCTGGCTCAATCCCATGCTGATCATGCTCTCCTGAAATTGGGATGGAGTGTTGAAGAAATGACGACCTGTGCCCCACTGCTAGCTGGAATCTGTAACATCTGCTATGTCTAAGGGCCCTTGATCTGTTGTGCTCCCTACGAATAAAATCATACCATCAAGAGGGTACCAACTCATGATCTCCCACCAATCTATCCTGGAAGAAGAATCCAATGTAGTGTCAACTGCATATGAAATATGCCCAGAGAACTGTCACCAGCTCATAATCAACTCACGCTGCTCTATCCAGTCTGCCAACGAAAGCTTCCTGTAGAAGAAAGCCCCTCTCTCTAGAGTGGGCCAAAGTAGGCAAGATATGATGCAAGCCCCATCTGTGTACTCCTAGAGAGTGCTACTCCCTGAGGGTATCGCAGCTCTGTTGACTACATGTGCACCTATCTGCACCTCATCAATGTATCCACCCACAAATGGATGCTCCACCGTCTCCAACAACTCCTCCCACTCCTGATCAGGAATTTCATGCTCCTGCTATCTACTAGCCCCCTACAGAACCATCCCATCAACCTCCAACACCTCCAGAGGATATGGATCTGCAACTGTTGTCACCGTACTCGGTGTGTGTGCATCCGACTGCTCCACCTCAATGGCTGACCCCAATGTTAGCTGCATATCCAACATAGACTCAATGTGGGCACCCATTTGGCTCTCCCACAAAGGAATATCATGCTTGATGTGCATAATATCCTCCTCTACTGATTTAGGCTCCATCATATGCTGCTCTGGCTGCATCGCCACAAGTGACTCATCACCCAGAGTATCTCCCGTAGAGTCCCCTAATTTCTCATCCTGCACACTGGAACACAACTCCGGTCTACTGTCATCATCTCTGCATGACTGTTGTCACTCCCCAGAAGCGTACTCAACTGATCCCATGGACTCATCTGAAGGAGGGTCCTCACCCTGGCATACCGAAGGAACATCTACCTGCGCTACCTCTACCACCTCATCTGCATCTCTCAAACATGAGTGATCAGGCCTCCAAGGTTCTTTGCAAATGATGCAAAGTCCCTTCCTCCTTAGTTCATTCCTACTGCATGATCCACCAAACTGGAACAACTCCTCCCTAGTCAACTGTCTCCTAAAAAGCTCAATGTTCTACTCAACCAACCCTTGAGCTAGTTCATAAGCAGCAAGTGAGACCAACTGCTCTCTCCTCCAAATGCTCAACAACCTAGTCTGCAACTCCCAGCAAAAGGCCTCACGGATTCCCATACATGACGACAAGATGGACTGCATGTGTGCTATGACTGTGTCAGAATGATGTCTCCTAATGCTGAAGAAGCATTGAAACATCTGCAGAATCAAGCCATCACACTCAAAGTCAAACATGATCTCATGAGTCTGGGTCATGGCCATGACTTTAAAACCTTAAGCTTCCTCCAAAATGCAAAGCCTGCACAGTTGTCCAAATCCCGAAAGGTTCCTACTATCAATCTGAAAATTAATTTCATAATTTCATCATTGTGGGGAGGGAAGGGTGTTGTTATCCTCAAAATATCACTGAAACAAGAGGCAGCTATAAGCTTGACTCTCTCACTTGGATGTTCCAAGAATCTAGCTTGTACCAACGCAAGCATAGATGGCTCCAAAGCCTAATTTAAACTCCAATTAGATTGCTCTACCTTTGAAAGGCAGGATTCCAGTTTCTCTAACATGGGAAAGTCATTTTCTATTCTTCCACTCTTTAAGTCCATCCCAAGTGCATAAAGCCAATTTCCCACTTCCTCCTTTTGTAAATTCCTCGGATGCCTTTTTTGGAGCAAATTATGTACCTTCTCTGAGAAGGGTCTGCTGTTCTGTTTTGTTTTCTGGTCTTCTGATGCATGGTGGTTAAAGGAACCAAATTTTACATTGTTTAATCTTTTTGGTCTTTGGTTTAGATCACAACCCACTGAGGCACTGCTATGTTGATTTAGGAGTTGTTTTAAAACTTCATTGTTTCAACGACATATATGGAAGTAACAGTGGTTTAGCTGGACTTGCACAGGGCAAGCTACAAGCACCATGTGATGAGTGCAAGCATATCCAACTGCTCCAATAGCAAGCTCTTCCAGAAACTGCACTGCTGCTCTAAGATTACATTAATACCTGACCTCGGCCTCTGATTTACCAAGTGAAAACTCCTCAGAAAATTCTAGGAATTTGGCAAGGTGATCCTTGCCAAAAACCCAGAAAAACCCAGAAAGGGTTTCCTCTAATTCCAACCTTCAAAATATGACCCTTTGTAGTTTGGCCCTCTTCCAATTTCATTTTCTGGCACTGCAGCTGCTATTGTCAATCATTGCTCTCCAAAATCCCAACCAACCTCCTCAAATGTCTCTCATATAAATCTCCCAACACCCCAGCTCTAAAATCCCACCAATGCAGCTCCCACAAATGAGCCTCCTCCAATGACTACGTAGGCCCTTCTAACCAAAATAACTGCCACCGAAAATGGAAAATATGTAGGCTGATCCAAGATCGAGGCTCTGATACCACTGTAATATCCCTGATGGGATATTTTAACTAAAAATGCAGAAAAATACTGAACTCCACATTATGCCGTAAAATCAACATTTACTCAACAGAAGATTACGATGTAAAATAAAAAGACATGAAACACTGCAATCCAATACGATAAAGAATAGGATGAATCTCAACTTTTATTATAAATAATAATAAGGGTTACATATAGATCTGATCCAAAAAGATCTAAGATGGAAAACTGGTCACCAAGATAATCTGCTGCACTGCTACACTGCGATGACCTCCAAAACTGAACTGCTGCACTCTCCCTCTGGCAACAACTGTCATTGAACCCACTAAAGATGATGAAGCACAAGTTGAAGATCTAAATGATCCTCACACCAATCCCTGAAGCTCTGTGAAACTTCTGAGTGAAGTCTCCTCAAGAGAGTTGGGTTTTCGTCCAACACTCACAAATCACGTGAGGGTTTCCGTCCTGGGGCTATGGCTGAAGTAGAGAACCACGTCTCACACCTCTCATACAATAAAATTATATGATCCAAAGATATCCCTCAATGGCCTCCTCCCTTTCTTTTATAGATCTCTTGGAGCCTTCTAGAGCATTATTTTATTATTATTTTATTCATTGAACACTTTTCCCTCTTATTAAAATTTCATTTCTAATGCAGAAAAGAGTAAATCGGCTACCACATCTCCTCCGGTCACTGAAACTCATGTCCAACTATCCCATCATGGAGGTATCCTCGTGCCGGTTCCAATGAGCTATTACAATATGGTGTTTTGTCATGTATTCCTCCCAAAATGCCACCATGAGCCTAATTAGCTAAGTTAAGCCCATAAATAACTCAAATTTCTGAAAGTTGTTGGAATACACTGGAACGAAAGCCAAACTGCTCGGATGATGGAATATATCAAGCGAATGCCACCCGACCACATAGAAACTCCTCAAAACTTCTCCAAAAATCCGCTGGGCCTGCTGATGACACCAACCTGTATTTGTGATCGGTCTGCTCCTAACTTTGGGAGTCCCTCCTAGCCTTGTCATAGGTGACACCAAAAAAGGGAATATTACAATCTCTTACAAATGTTGATCTCCACTGACAAAATAAAATGGAGATTCAAAATATCCCTCTGCAACTCGATATAGCCTCTCTCATCCAACTCACACTCTCTCTGGCTATTCGCATTGCCTGCCTTTGGAAATTCACATAGCCTCTGGGACTACTTTCCTACAAGTCGAATTACCTCCAACACTATCCTTAGTCCACTTGCTCTGCCTCCTGGTGATATATCTGGCACTGGCTCATTGAAACAAGCTCCTCTGCCACTCAAAGGTGCAAAATATCAAGGATCTGGTTGAAAGGAAGCAAAAAGAAGGTATGGAGAAATTGTTTGTTCACCGATAAAAACTGGAGTACTTGGAGATTATTCTTTGTCATCTTCAGTAATATCTTCGATACTAATGAGACCAAGAGGTAGACTATCAGTAATAATAAGTTTTAATTTGGGTGAATGTGGAGCAGGAGTAAGGGCTATAACATTTGAAGGAGACTCAGATTCAGAAATATCAGACTTGGGTTCGAAAATTTCTGGATTTGTTAGTTGTGTATATGAAACTTCTCCAATATCAGATTCTGGTCTAATGACTTCGGTAACTACTGGTTCAGATTGCACTAAGTCTGTTTCAAATTCTTGAGGTTGATTCACTTCAGTCTCATATTCTACAACAATATATGTTTAAGGTTGATTTGAGGTCCCAGATCCTGTTCATTTTGACCTTTCAGTTTTATTTTTTTCCAATTGACTCGGTGTATACTTAGGGGGTTTACCCTGGATTCTCCGTGAATGTCTTGGTAATTCAACCACGATGAATTTTAATTAAGAATCCAAACAATATCAAAATATCACACCTAAGGCCTCTAAAACGTAAAAACAAACAAATAACATACACTAACAAATCTAGGAGTCAAACCACACAAACAACCATTTCACAGTGAAATCACTAGTTGGTGATGAAATCTAATGTCACATAAATCAAGGTGAATAATATATATAGATAGAGTGGGTGGAACTAGTTACCCTTACAACCTGCTTAATGAACACGATTTGCTGCAAGTAACTCCACTTGTGCCATCTCAAGTGAAGTTTACCCTCCAAAAAGGTCGAAGTGAGTATAGTCAACATTTTTTCTTGGTACAACAAAGATCTTCTCTCTATTGTCACCTCGGGAAATAACCCTAAGATTATGGTCTCTAAGGTTACCACTTACAACGATTCAACCTTGGGGGATAGTCACATATCAAACATACATGTAAGGGCAGAGTAACAAAGCTCAATCCCCTTGAAAGTTCCCCAACATGGATAATGTGAGGTTTATTTCCAAGTGACTCACAAGTACCTTTCGGCACCATTTGTAATGCGTTCAAACCATTGAACCAATGAAGTGGGGTCGATCACTCCACTGGGTCTGATATGATCTCGTGCTTGACTACCTTGTAAGAGGAGCTTCCCAGAGCAAAATTGAAATAAATGGATCTACTCCCTATCGCACGATTCTACTGTTTGTTTATAGATTTGGAAAGTTAACTCACTTCCCTATTCCAAAGCCTTGCAACCTAATATATGTAGGTGGAAATAGCCCTAAAAATGTAAAAAATATAATCAATTTTATTAACGATGTGTTATTAAGTTGTTGTTTTCTAAGTAGGTAATGGACGTGAAATTGATGATATTCTGACCTGAATCAAAAACTCTATTGCAATCGAATATGAAATTGTAGTCTTTTCATTCAATGAATTCCTAATTATCAGAGTGTAAGAGTCTTTATTATTTTCAAATAAAATGAAAAAACTCAAATTCCAATAACATTATTTTCCACAAAATGCCAATTTCACTTTGAAACAATTCAATTGCAGAAATTAAATCAAAAATTTAGTTCACTTCACAAGTCAAATAACCATAAAATGTCCTTTTACAAGCAATCACTCATAATTTTTCAAAATTCATGGAAAAATAAATGAAAACTTCGAAATGAGTTTGTACTAATGAATATAATTAAATCAATGATGTCTACAGTGTATTTATGAACAACTTCAGTACTGAAAAATAAATGTTTTCATTTTGAGTTCAACAAAAGAAGAAGTATCACAAGAACACTAAAACTTTGAGAAAACCCTACTTTCACTAATCTAAGAGATATTTCACAAATCAGAAAAGTAATCACTAAACCCGATGTGTTTGTAAGAAAAAATACAGGGAGACAACAATCTAATAACAACCAATCTCTTTTTTGAGAAATCAACAAGCAACCAGACGAAACCCTACCTAATTTTGTGAAAACGAGTAATTCTCAAAAATATTGCTTAATGACACCCAATTAAACTAAAATTTTTTAACTAAAGGTGAAGACAAGTGTAAAAAAGATTCCAAAAACCAAAATTCATTCTATGATGAGAGGAAAATCTATTTTTTTCAAAAATTCCCAGGATGTGCATAGGTGAACAGTTAAGTTCAGTGTGCATGCACTTTGTTGCTAAAGCAAAACTATAGAGTTTTGTGCTCTGTTGCTGAACAAAAACTGCGCAAAACAAGAAAACTTAAAGGAAAAACAAAATTCAGGCAAACAAAACACAAAATCTAAAAGGTCACCATCTTGTCAAGACTCAGATCAGGATATCAAAAAGGGATCGAAAGTAAAAAAACAAGGAAAAGGAAGAGAATAGGATGTTCCCCAACGAAGTTTCCAATTTGTTATATTGGACTAATCACCTCTTGTAGACAAGAGAAATCTCCCTATATTTCCAACAAAACCTAGTAACAAGCAGACAATTAAACTACTCTTTCTTTGAGTCTATCTTCGCTTGAATAATAAAGCTAGAAAGGAGAGGAGATAAAATCCATACCTTATTACAACATGCTTGACGAATATCCTTGCTTTGCCTCGATGCAGCTCTTCAATGTTTAAAATATACCTACACACATAGAAATCAAAGTGACCAAATGAATATTCAACATAGATAATTCAATAACTCAATCTAATGATCAAGGAGATTAGTAACTAGCATCATTTCAATGGATAAAATAACAATAACATAAACCATTCATCATATCCATAAAACAATGTATTAAGAAAAAGAGATCAATTGTATTAATTCAAAAATATAGAAGAGTCTCACAACCTTTGCCTTGATGAGGTGAAGCTCCTCCCATAAGTCTACAATCCTTTCCTTGGATGATAAGCCCTCAAGCCTAATTTGACCAACATAAGTCTACCTTCAACAACCTCCTTCAACCCTCTAGCCTATAGTTGATTTATATGCCAAGAGGAGGAAGTTTCAAATCCATATCAAAAGGATGAGATTCACTTAAGGTGGGATTAGGGTTCCTCGAATAATTGGAATTAGCTCCATGATGGAAGGGGTTAGACTCAAATAGGGATGACCTCGAGCTTTCAGTTGGGATATATTCGCACAACAAGGCTTCTAGAATTAACTTTTAATTTTTAATTTTTGTTGAGTCATGTGTGCGGTCTATAGTGTAAGACAAAGCACAATTTTGCGCGGGTGCCAATGGTAAGAACTATGCATGCGCAAAAACTGGTTAGGAAAGCGTGCAAGTCACAATTAGAAAAATGCAATATAACCAATCAAGGATTACAATGCAATATAATCATCACTAAGGTAGGCATTCCCATACTCAGAGTAAACATACTCAATGAATTAGTACGAAAATGCACTAGGAATCTTGTCAACAATAGACACAATATGGACACAACCATACAATATGATTCTATGTGCATAATCATGAAGACATAGCTCCTCGCAGCTTGTATGGATGAAACTAGATCCTGGGTCTTGATCTCCATCTTTATCGATCCAAAGTATGAATCTAACCATGCCAATAAATGTCTTGAAGTCGAACATGGTAGAAACCACTTTATTAACATTCAATGATGTGAACCATTAACAATAGCGAGAAAAAACACCATTAATGAAAATGGTCCTCAAGGTACTCCCGATACAATCTACGGAGTGTGAAAATATGACTTGAAGCCAAACACTCGTAGAATCATTTTGTTATCACCCAAAAAAATTTCAAAACATCATTGTGTCAAGTTTGTTTTTGGTCATGGTTCAAAATTGAGTTTAGAAGTCAAATTAGGATTTGATCAAGGGTAGGTTATATTTTTATAAGCTCAAAGCCCATACTTAAGTTCAAATAAAGACTTTGTTAAGGTTCATTCATTGTCAAATATTCATAATTTCCATTTGTGAGTCATTTCATAAAGTTTCAGGTCAAAACTGTGCAATTAGCGAAGAAACCTCGCTTTCGTAGCGCCACTAGTTCAAAAAAGTTGATTTGCACTACGAAAGCGCCAATAGTTTCGTAGCGCAAGCTAGGAAAAATACACTGCCGGTGCTACGAAAGCACGATTTCTTAACTGTCTTGTCATTTGAGCTGAAATTTGTCATAATCCATTGGGAAATGGTAGGTTAGTGGTATGATGAGTCAGTTAATGATGAGATTCAGTGCACTTACCCACGTTGTAGTCATCATAGTCATGATAGGGTATGAATGAGGCATAATTCAGTTATGAGATGACATTTCAAATTCAAAATCTTGTTTAATTGTTCATTCTCGTTTCCTTTGCCTCCATTCGAGTGTCTAAGCTCTAAAGTGTCAAGCCAAACCTGTGGCTATTCCATACAATTTTTCTACATCTTAATCAAGAGAGGCTGATATAAACTAATCAAGTGAGGCTGATATAAACTAATCAAGGGAGGCTGTTGTTTCACATATTCAAGCAAGGCTGATTCAATTTATCAAGCGAGGCTGACAGGTTTTCTGTGAAGCATGGTAGAGTAAAAGAAAGTCCACAGAGGGGGACACTACTTGAGACATGAGCCTGAAGATATGAAGGCCATAATTGAAGACCAAGCAGTGATGGAGGCGTTTAGAAGAGTAGGTTGTCTTTGGTTTTGTGAAAAGTTGCAGGGGTGCCACACACAGGTTTCCAAACAATTTGCCTTGAAATTCAATGGAACAAATACCAAGGTTGGGATGCTAAATGTTTCAATTTCACTAGAGATTATTGCTGCTATGACATAGTTACCAAGAGGTCAAGAAACTTGGTTTAAAGGTTTCAAATTTGATATGGAGCCATGCAAAGAATTCATGAAACCTGAGTATGCAGATATGGACCTAAATAATGCTATCCTTAGAAGCTGCATCAAAGACACTTATGCAAAGCTGTTGTTCAACATTCAGAGGTATTTTACATGTGAAGGCAGATATCTTAAGGTTAACACATATCATTTCAAGCTGCTTCTGCATTTCACAGGTAAGATTTCACTTGATTTTCCCTTTTATCTGCATAGGAGTCTTGCTAAAATGGCTGATAAAGTACAAGACAAATATGAAGGTTGTGAAACATCTTTGTTTCATCATGGTTTGATGAACTTATTGATTTTGACTGAGCTTCAGAAGATAGGCAGGGATTGGTCATCCTTTTTGTTTATAAATGGTTTTGAGTTGGAAACCCTAACTCCTGTTAGAAACCCTAAAACTAAAGGAACTCCATCACCACCAATAGCAGAGTCTAATCAACCTGTGGTTGTAAAACCAAAGGAATTTAAAAAACTGAAGCCAAGGAAACAAGTTGAGAAAAGGAAATAGCAGACACAAGTGCTTGGTACTCCAACTCCATCACCTGCCAAACAGAGGTCAAATATTGTCAAAGAGGCAAAATAGAAACAAGATGTCAACAGGCAGGAAATCAAAAGAGTAACAAGAAGCCAAGTAGTGGCATTAAAGGGAAAAATAGTTGCTATAGATACAGAGGACAGCTCAGTGATAAAAGGAAACCTAGATGACATCCTGCATGCAATTGACATAGAGGAGACACCCATTGTTCAAGATGAGTTCATTGGAGTAGATGAGCATAAACAGAAAAAGGCTCAGTCTACAAAGAAGCTTGAGTTTGAGTGTGAAAATGCAACCTTCATCTTTCAAGCAAGGAAAACTACAACTAGACATCTAAGAAACTTAGTGAAAGCAGCAAGGAAGTTCAAGAACCTATTGAGATAGCTAAAGCCCCTGAAGAAGTTACTGATTTATCAACACCTACAGTGAAGCATACAGCCAACAGAGCAAAGAAGGGAAAAGAAGAAGTGACAGGGTTTAAACATCTTGAGGATAAATTGAGGTTGGAAAAATAATAAATTGCTGTGATGAGAAAGAGGGCCAGAAAGCACAATATTGAGAAAGCAGATTTCAAAAGAATGAAGGCACTGTGGGAAGGTAAAACTAGTTCTGTTTATGAAATTCTAAGCATTGCAGAGCAATTTTTCACATGGACAGTCCCAGCCATCAAGGAAGCTAAATTTGTCAGAGTAATAAATACTCACATGAGAGCTAATAACATGAGACTTAAATATCAAGTGGAGGACTTGGAGCAGTAGTTGAAATTGACTCAGGATGAGTTAAAGAACAAAGGTATTAAAATGAAAATCATTAAAGAGTCAAAAGCTAAATTAAGTGAAAATGAAGAAAATACCTCATGAAGGCTGAAATGACTGTGTTTTCAGTTCATATGGTTTTTTGGTACGATGGAATCATTTTATTTTGAGTTTTGATACATTTGCAATGTGCATTTTGGAAAATTTTGAACAAAACTGCTCACTCAGCAGTTTCGTAGCGCAAGCAGTGTAAAAAGGGAAAAAAGCGCTACGAAACTGCTGTAGTAGCTTTTCTTGCCATTTTTCATCAAATTTTGGGAGGTAAAAACATGAATCAAGAACTGAAAATGTTGAGGAGGATGTATTTAAAGATAATGAAGTTAGTTTTGGAGGAAATATGTCAGGATTTTGAAGAAAAAGGGGTAAAGGAGAAACGCTACGAATAGCGCTACGAAACTGTGTTGTTTTCGTAGCACAGTCTATTACATCCCATTTGAACAGTCTGGATATGGTTTTGGACAGCTCGAGCTTTGCGAGGAGGTTTGGCATGTGTTAATGCAATTTATAACAGCTAAGGAGCTCGAAATAATGAGTTCATGGTGGTCAGAATGTTCCAAGGGTGCAAAGGACCCTATGCTTAGAAAACAGGGGACTGTTTCCTACTTTGATGGAGGTCAACATTATGGTCATAAAGATTTGAAGCCTATCATCTAGATTCGACCATGTGTGAATACACTTGGAGAATGATGTAATTTAGTTTAGGTAAGGTTGTTATGGATAGAGATAAGGTGTTTGAATCCTATTTGTAATAGGACTGTTTAGTAGATTAGCTGTATTTTTGTAATAAATACCATGTCATATGGCTATGCAAGGTGTCAAGAGTCAAGAATTCGATGTATTTAGCACAAGTTAAGATTGTCTCAGGTTGTAAATGGTCTATAAAGGATCAGGAAGTCGAAAATACCAAGTTGGACATTTTTAGCAAAAGACTGTGCTTATTGTAATTGATTGGTTTTCAGCTAATACAGAGATTTATACTTAGACAACTTGAGATTCATAAGGTGTTCTAGTGTGTTCTTGTTCTAATTGCATCTTTTATTATCCTATTGCAGTGCTGTTTGTCTATGTTACTCAGAATTCATCTTTGATGCTCCGACTTCCTATATAGATAAACTGACTGTGATTTTTACAGTTTCACATGTGTATCTCTTGACTAAAACTCTGATATGCCTTAACTTCCATGTTAAGTAGATTTATTGGTTTACTGAAACTATTTTGACTCCATAAGCCCAATGTGTACTTGCTGATGTGATTTTCAACCTACATTTATCATCTATCTGATTATTACCCCACATAGAGTTAGCCATCTATATTTTTATCAAAATCATTAACCCTTTGAGAGAGCCCTCTCAGGTTGAGGAGGCTAAGCCTCAATCAAAATATTGGTTTGAAATAGTTACATGAGATTGATTTGATTAGCAGCCTATCTGGTCCAATTTTGTGATAACATTTTGGTGCATCTGCCGGAAGCCTGAAGATTATATTTTCCCGAAAATTTTAAGTTGAACTTATCAAGGTAGCTGGAGCTCAAGAAGCTTTTCGAGGCTGCATCTACCTTGGTGACTCCGTTCAGAATTTATATGATCAAAGGTGGCTTCGAGAAGGAGATACATGAGGATTAATCTTGACCCAGATACATCTACCATCGTTGACAATCCAAACACCATTTCCAGAGGCAGTAAAGGCATTTCTGAAATATCATGTACTCCATCCCATTTGAAATCCTTGTCCTTTGAAATTTTACGAAGTCTTTAAGATAAAAGAGTTGATGATAAATTTCATGAGGTTGTGTTTAGATCAGAAATTGAAAAAGAGCTAACTGAAATTATCTTAGACTTGCATAAGAGAGGTACTGATACCTTAGCTCTAGTAACACAGGAAGACAAAGAAGGGTTTTGGGAAGCTGTTACTACTGAGTTGTTGCTGGAAAAAGAGTCTTTAGATAAATTGAAAGAGCTTGATCCTTTTGAAGTATTGTTTAAAAGCAAAGCTGGTTTACCTCTTCTAAATTGGAGTTCAATTGTTAGTGGATCACAAAGACCAAACAATCTTCCTCATAGCAGTTTTTCATCCTCTATTTCTGCCATCCCTAAAGCTACTACAGTCCCTTTAACCATGGCTGGAAATATACCTCCTCCACCTGCTGCACCTGGTAGATATTCCCCTCTTGTTCTTCCAGCTGTGTTACATGACCTCCCTAGCAAATATGCTGCTAGAATCAAAACTTGGGGAAGTGATGAAGACATTACAACATAAGAACATGTGGATCAATTTAATGATTTTATAGACAGGGAGGAGGTTGATGATGAAGATGTTAAGTTGAGGTTGTTTGCTCAAAGTTTTACTGGTGAAGTTAGGAAGTGGTATAAAGCCCTTACTCCTGGAAGTATTCATAATTGGAATGAGTTTGAGGATACTTTTCTGAGAAAATGGGGAAATAGGACTAATCCAGTACAAGCCCTCACCGAGTATGGCACTTTGAAGAGAGCTGCTGATGAATCTGTTCAAAACTTTTCAAAGAGGTTTAACAAGGTGTATGAATCTATTCCTACCCATTTGAAACCGCCAGAAGCCTTAGCTCAGATGAGATATGATGAAGCTTTTGACTATGAGTTTTCTATACTGCTGAGAGAAAGAGAATCCCCTTCACTTTTTGAAATGAAAAATGATGTAGTGAAGGTGGAGGCTAATTTGATAGCAGCTAAAAAGTCAAAAATGGGTAAGACTAAGTTGAAAGAAGAAGAGAAGCCTTCTTCCTCCACCTCTCAGGATAAGCTGGATTCAATGATGAAAACAATGGAAAAGTTGATGGATAGATTGGCCCTTGGGAATACATTTGCTCCTCCTTCGTAACATGAAACTCAATTTAGAAACCCTCAATTCAGGAGACCTCAGAATCAGCAAAGACCAAGGGAAAACAGAAATCAACAGCCTGATCCTCTAGTGAGACCTCCTTTCCAATAGAACTTGGTTGATGAAGAAGATGATCCTGAAATTCCTAAAGAGTCTATTCACTATTTAGATGAAGAAATGTCTGGAATTTTCTTGACTAAAGAAGAACATGATCAATCAGACCAAAGTAATCATGTAGAGGAAACATCAAATTATCTGAAGGGGTATCAACATGCTATTTTTGAGATGAAAAAACAATACAATATTAGAAATATAAATGTGCCTATCATTGCAAACAAAGCACAACCTAAGAAATATACATCTAAGGTTGATGATGGCAGGAAAGATGCTCCTAAGGTCGCTGAAGGTAAGAAAGATACACTAGTTGTTCCTCCTATCAAAGAAGCTGAAAAATCTGTTTCTGTTTTCAGCCTTGAGAATGAAATTTCTAAGATTAAAATATCAGTCCCTTTTCCTGAGATTCTCAAGGTAAATGAATATAGAAGCAAGATTGTCAAAATGTTGAATTCACAACCAAGCGCTGTTGATATCTTGAATGTAGTATAGGATCATCCAACCATATACTTGGGTCCAAGACTAGAATATGAATAGAATCAGGAGGTGCCTCCTTTTTATGTGAGCCTTAGCGTTCATGACATGACATTGCATAATGCTATGTTGGATTCAGGGGCCTCTCACAATATTATGCCCAAAGTAACCATGGAAAGAATGGGGTTAGAAATAACTAGGCCATATAAAGACTTGTTTTCTTTCGATTCGAAAAGAGTTCAATGCATTGGTTTAATTAAGGATGTTGTTGTTGCTCTAACGCAAGTTCCTGCTAAGACTGTGGTCATGGAAATCATGGTAGCAGACATTCCACCGAAGTTTGGTATGCTATTGTCAAGGTCATGGGCAGCGAAAATCAAAGGTACAATGCAGGTAGACCTTAATTATGCCACCATTCCTGTTTTCGGTGAGCAAAGAAGACTATATCGAGAGACAAGAATGGCTTACATGTTGAGTAGTAAAGACAAACCCCAAAATTTTCCAATTTATGCTCTTGACACTGAACTTGGTTATGCTATTCTTTTCAATGGATTGACTAATGAAGCAGAAGAGGAGAGGAAAGCAGAAAATCAAAGTTCTGAAATTCAACAGTCTGAAAATCAACAAATAGAAGATCAGCAAGTCAGTGATAAGGAGGTGGAAGGTTGGTGGTCATTGCATTTTGATGGATCAACAGGCAGAGAAAGAGCAGGAGCAAGGATTTGGATCACAAGTCCAAGTGATGAGAGTAAGTTCTTTTCCTACAAATTGAACTATTGCATGAATAACATGTCTGAGTATGAGTCTTTGATTTTGGGCTTAGAGGTTTTGAAAATAATGAATGCTCAAAAAATTTCTGTTTTTGGAGATTTAGAATTAGTCATTAAACAGGTTGAAGGTGTTTATCAAACAAAATATATAAGGATGAGGGCATATAGGAACTTAGTTTTGGACATGTTGGAAAACTTTCAAGCTTATTCATTCATTGTCAAAACTAAAGAACAAAACTCCATTGCTGATTCTATTGCTGTCTCTGCAAGTCTTTTCATTATTCCTATGCATTCCACAGAAAAATATGAGGTTGAGATTCACCATAGACCAGCTATCCTTGATAATATTACTCATTGGAAAGTTTTTGAGGATGATCAACAAGTGAAGAACTTTATTGAGCTGAAAGAAGAGTTTGAAAATATACAAGTAGATCAGCAAAATATGCTTGCTGAGTCTAAAGGGAAATCTGAAGTTTTGCAACTAAAGAACAACTCCATACCAAAGGGACTCATACCTCTTGAGTTTTTTTTTTGATCAAAATTATGTTTTTAAATCACCTAAGATACAAGCTGATGATGAAGAAGTTGAGAGCTATAACCATGGTACAATAGCTATGCCCAAAATGATTAAACTTTCAAAGTTTCTTTCAGCTGATATGAAGTTTAAGTATATTGATGTTAGGTCCCTATATTACCAGTATAGTCCCTTATTGTTGTTAGTGTAACCCCCTTATTGCTATTATTGTACCCCTGTAACTGCCATATTGTTATTTTTGCGCCCCTAAATTATTATTGTTAGGTCGGCTGGGATTGCATTGTGCATTAGGGGAATTTTGAGGTTTAAAATGGGCCTCCTAAGGAAAATGTACAATCAAAATTCACTTTATGAGAACCAATCACATTTTATGGGATGACATCATCCCTAATGGTTGAGGTGCCATTGTTTGAGTTAAAGGTACTTGTCACATTCTCAATGGTGGATTACAACTCATGGTTAACCATGGTAGTGCTCTATGTACTTTTAAAGTCAAAGAAAAGTATTTATAATAAATGTCATTTCACACTTTTTGAATAAAAATATGTTATTGTCATTTCATATTTCTTGAAAAAAACAATGCATATCCCTATACATTTATTATATTATAATATATTATATTATTTTTATATAGTATATTAATTACATGTTATTATACAATTTAAATCATATAAATTTTAATTAATAGCATATAATATAATTAAGAATTTATAAATTTATATTTATATTTTATTTCAAGTTATTTAAGTACAAAGAATAAATGCATTAGTTGTTCAATGATAATGAATTTTTCTTAAAAAACTCATTCTTATTTATAGTCACATAAATACAATTTTTTTATTATTTTTATTTTGGTAGAAATTTTGAATTTAATTTAACTATGGTTACATGGATTGTGGTGCAAAAAGTGAATTGAAAATTCATAAATATTATTTTATTGGTTTAGCTATTATTTTATTATTTCCTTAGGAGGCCCATTTTAGACCTCAAAATTCCCCTAATGGCCCCATGGACTCCTATATATAGAAATGAGGTTTTGTAATTCGTATCATCCAATAATTGTTCATTCATGTAATGTATTGGAGGTTTCCCTCTCAAAGTGGCTTATTTATAAGGTGTTGATATCTCTTTTCTTCTATTTTTGGAGCTGGTTTCACCACATTTGGTATTAGAGCTTTGGATTCTAGGGTTTCTGTGCTCCAAACAGGTCATCATGGAATTTTAGCTATAATTTTTTTTCTACGAAGGTTCAGAAGCTGAAACTTTTGGAGTGTGAAGCCGAAATCCTGAGGAACATCTTCGCAAAATGTCAGAGCTTGGTTCACAATATTTTCGGAGATGTGATCTGTGGAAGTTAGGGCTTTTTGCAGGCTCCTGAATTTCACTTAAAAAGATCATTGCGGAATTTTTGCTACAACATTTTTTTCTACGAAGTTTAAGAAGCTGAAATTTTTAGAGCGCAAAGCTGAAATCCTGAGGAACATCATCACAAAATTTCAGAGCTTGGTTCGCAATATTTTCGGAGATATGATCTGTGGAAGTTAGGTCTTTTTCAGGCTCCCGAATTTCATCTCAAAGAGGTGATTGTGGGAAAATATTCATAACTCTCTCTCTGAGCATCGGATTGGAATTCTGTAAAAAGTGGCTGGAATTACACAGAATGTAGTTTCCTATCTATAAATTTTAGAGCCAAAGGAGCAAATAGTGACACGTGGAAAGTCGTACAAGTTCGCTCTACTGAACCAATCCATAATTAGGTCATTGTGGGAGTTTGGACATAACTTTGCCTTGAAGAATGCAAATCAAGTCAGAACTGTGGAATTTGAAAGAAGCTTTAGAGGACTACTACAGGGAAGAATATCAGATATTGAGGATCTGTAAGTATAGAGATAATTCAATTTCAATATCGAGCTCCTCAAAAGAAAATAAAAGGTGTGTATTTTTTTTTTTTTTTTTTTCGAATTGCATAAGTCTTGTTTGAAGAATCAAGTTGAATTGATTCCAAGGGCATATTGTAAAATATATATCAGTATTGGATTCTCAAATGGCCCCTAAAAAGAATTCAACACCCATTAAGCCTTTAGAAGTCTATACTATGACTCATGAAGACGAAGAATGGCAACATGACATATCAAAATTACAAGAGCAAGTGCAATAAATTTTTCTCTCGCAAAGAGCAACAAAAAATGACATGGAAGTTTTGAAGAAAGACATGGAAGCTATTATGGATGGTTTGAAGAAACGTGGAATCTAAGATGGATGGTTTGAAGAATAGCATGGAAGCTAAGATGGATGGCATGGAAACTGGCATGGAATCTAAGATGGATGACATGGAAGCTAAGATGGAAAACATGAAGAATGATCTAAAAGAAGACATGGAAGGTTTGACAAATTTGATACAATAAATGTTTCCTAATGGTGAAAAGATAGTAGATGAAACTCATGATGAGAAAAAAATAAATTTTAATCGTGATTTCATAAACCCTAATGTTGGAGGGAAGAACCACCATATTCCAAAAATGGATATGAGGAAGTTTGATGGAAAGGATCTTGTTACATGGATACTACAGATGGAGCAATATTTTGATCTCAATAATGTTCAAAACACACAAAAGACACGCATTGCAACTTTATATTTCGAACAAAATACATTTGTCTGGTATCGATGGCCTTGCTCCCGTAAAAAAATTGTCACTTGGTCAATTTTAACAGAGGAAATGATAGCACATTATGAGGATACAAAGAGCAACACTTTCTTTAGCCAATTGATAAATCTCAAACAAAAGTGTTAAGTGGGGGAGCACATTGAGGACTTCCAAAAATTGAATATAAGGGTAACTGATATTCCAGAGGAACACAAGATTGATCTCTTCATAGGTACTTTAAAGGATAACATCCAACATGAAGTTTGCGTTTTGGAACTTGATTCATTAGAGAAGGCATTCAGGTTGGCAAGAAAAATTGAATGTAAAATTATGGCGACAAGGAAGCCTACCACTCACTTCTATAAAGAGGGAAGTGTTGCTACTCCTAGATTTCCACAAACTACAAGGTTGACACCACAAAAATTGGAAGAAAAAAGAGCAAAAGGGCTTTGCTACAGTTGTGATAGCAAATACACTAAAGGTCATAAGTGTGCTGAGAAGAAATTATTTTACATAGATTGTGAAGAGGAAGAAGAAAATGAACGAGAAGAGGATATACACCAGGAACCAACCCTAGAAGAGGAAGAAATGAGTCCGACCATATCATGTAATGCATTGGCAGGAATTACCACTCCTCAAACTCTCAAGATAGAAGGACATATCAAGAAGAAAAAGGTAATAGTGTTGATTGATTCGGGTAGCACCCATAATTTTATTCATTGTAAGGTAGCCAAGGAATTGAATTGTTTCCTATACCCAGCACCAGAATGTCAAGTGATGGTTGCAAATGGAGGAACTATAAATTGCTCTGGAAAATGCCATAATATCAAGCTAACCATGGGGGAATATGTGTTGACTAGTTCAATGCTTTCCATTCCTATGGGAGGTGCTGATGTTGTACTAGGAGTACAATGGTTACAATCTTTGGGGACAATAGCTTTTAATTTTCAAGAACTTTTCTTGAATTTTTTTTTCAGAAGGAAAGGAAGTCGAATTACGAGGTATTACAGGGAAGCTGGGAAAGATAATAAGCTCTAATGTCATGATAAAACTTCTAAAGAAAGAAAAATGAGGCGTAATTGCACAATTATGCTCACTAGAAGTTCCAACATCAAAATCATCTATTTCTGCAGATCTCCAAAAAGTCTTGGACAATCATTCCAAGGTGTTTGAAACTCCCAAAGGACTCCCACCTATTCGTGATCATGATCATGCTATTCATTTGATTCCGGGAAGTGTTCCTCCAAACATCAGGCCTTATAGATATCCTTATGTCCAAAAGAGCGAAATTGAACGTATGATTGCAGAAATGTTAGAGGCGGGTATAATTCAACCTAGTCAAAGTTATTTCTCTACTCTTGTAGTATTGGTACACAAGAAGGATGGATCATGGCAAATGTGTCCAGATTATAGGGAGCTCAATAAGCTCACCATTAAAGATAAATTTCCCATTCCCATGATTGATGAATTATTGGATGAATTACATGGAGCAATTTATTTTACCAAGTTGGATCTTCGTTTAGGATATCATCAAATTAGAATGAAGACTGAAGATATTCCAAAAACAGCATTTCGAACTCATGAGGGTCATTATGAATTTTTGGTCTTGCCTTTTGGCCTTACCAATGCACCTTCTACATTTCAAGGGTTGATGAATTCCATTTTCAAACCCTTCCTTAGAAAATTTGTGCTAGTATTTTTTGATGATATACTAATCTACAGCAGGTCTTGGAAGGATCATGTTGAACATGTTGACAGGGTGCTCAAACTATTGCGGGAGAAACAATTATATGCAAAAACATCCAAATGTTTCTTTGGAGTACAAGAGGTGGAATATTTGGGTCATATTGTATCTCACGAGGGTGTTAAGGTAGACCCTAACAAAATTAAAGCCATTAAAGAATGGAAAGTCCCCACAACCATAAAGCAGTTGCGAGGATTTCTCGGGTTAACGGGGTATTATCGCAATTTTGTTAAGAATTATGGGAGAATAGCAGCACCTCTAACAACATTATTGAAGAAAGATGCATTTTCATGGACTCCTGAAGCAACTAAGGCCTTTGAACATCTTAAAGAGGCAATGTGCCTAGCACCGATCTTAGCAATGCCAGACTTCACAAAAACCTTTATTGTGGAATGTGATGCCTCAGGAAATGGAATTGGTGTTGTTTTAATGAAAGAAGGAAGACCCATTGCTTTTTAAAGTCGTCCAATCAAAGGAAAGTATTTACAGAAACCTATTTATGAGAAGAAATGTTAGCAATACTGCATGCACTAAAGAAATTTCGAACTTACCTAATGGTAAGACACTTCAAGGTAAAAACTGATCGTGATAGTATTAAACACTTTTTGGAACAAAGACTATCTTCAGAAGAGCAACAAAAATGGGTCACAAAGATGATGGGTTATGACTTTGAAATAATCTACAAAAAAGAGAAGCTGAATGTTGTTGCAGATGCACTCTCAAGAAAGAATGATGAGGTGGAAGCATTGCTTTGTGCCATTTCTATTATCCAACCAAATTGGATATCTGAAGCAAGAGATGAATGGAAGAAAGACAAAGAAGTGTGGACACTCATTCAAAAGTTGCAACAAGATCCTAGTACATCTGATACATTTAGTTGGAAAAATGATTCCTTATGGTACAAAGATCGCTTATATATTTGTAAGAATTCCCAACTAAAACAAAATATTATTTTATAATTGCACACTTCTCCTTTAGGAGGACACTCAGGATTTTTAAAAACTTACCATAGGGTGAAGAAAGAATTTTTTGGGATGGCCTTAAATATAATATTCAAAAGTTTGTGGCGGAATGTTTGGTTTGCCAGTAGAATAAAGTTGAGACAATTAAGACCCTAGGTCTTCTACAACCTTTATCCATTCCAAGTCAACGTTGAGAGGAGATTTCAATGGATCTTATCACAGGTTTACCTAAGTCCGAAGGAAAGAGTGTCATCATGGTGGTAGTTGATAGACTTACCAAGTATGCACACTTTTGTGTATTATATCATCCATTTAAAGCAAGTACAGTTGCTACTACATTTATGGACACAATTCAAAAGCTACATGGAAACCCAAGGGTTATTGTGAGCGACAAAGATCCCATTTTTACTGAAAATTTTTGGACGGAGTTATTTTCTTGTTTGGGTACTCAATTAACTCATAGCTCATCTTATCATCCTCAATCTGATGGTCAAACTGAGATAGTAAATAAATGTTTGGAAGGATATCTTCGTTGTTTTGTATCTAATAAACAAACACAATGGGTCAAGTGGTTACCTCTCGCTGAATGGTGGTATAACACTTCCTTCCATACTGCAGCAAAAATGACTCCATTTATGGCACTTTATGGATATCATCCACCATCCATCACATCATCTTTAAGAAAAAATTCGAAGGTTCAAGCATTGGAAGATCACATCGAGCATCAACAAGAAGTTCTCCAACTCTTAAAGGATAACCTGAATTTGGCACAAAATCGAATGAAACAACAAGCAGATCAACATCGCAGCGAGAGAAGTTTTGATGTAGGAGACTAGGTATTTTTACGGCTACAACCATACAAACAAATGTCCCTCAAAAAAGCTAAGAAGGATAATAATCGCCAAAGTACTATGGTCCTTACAAGGTGTTGCAAAAGATTGGTACTATGGCATACAAATTGGAGCTTCCTGCTTCTTCACGAGTGCATCCAATTTTCCATGTTTCATGCTTAAAGAAGGTTATAGGTGAAAATCTTCCAGTTCAAACAATATTGCCAGAACTTGATGAGGAAGGAAAAATAATATCGGAACCTGAAAAGGTCATGGAAACAAGAACTCGACAGCTACGAAATTGATCAATTTCAGAGTATCTCATCAAGTGGAAGAACTTACCCACTAAAGATTTTACATGGGAGGATGAGAATTTTATACAGAAGCACCCAGAGCTACTCAAGCATTGAGGACAACACTTTTTTTAAGGAGAGGGGCATGTTAGGTCCTTATATTACTAGTATAGTCCCTTATTGTTGTTAGTGTAACCCATTATTGTTATTATTGTACCCATGTAACCCCCATATTGTTATTATTGTGCCCTTAAATTATTATTGTTATGTCGGCTAGGATTACATTGTGGCCCCATGGACTCCTATATATAGAAAGGAGGTTTTGTAATTTGTATCATCCAAGAATTGTTCATTCATGTAATGTATTATAGGTTTCCCCCTCGAAGTGGCTTATTTCAAAGGCGTTGATATCTCTTTTCTTCTATTTTTGGAGCTGGTTTCACAACAATTGAAATGATGAAAAGATTAATAGATGTGTTTGCTTGGAATTATGCTGTTTTGAAAGAATATGACCCCAATATTATTCAGCATACTATTCCCATAAAGAAAAATGAAAATCCTTTCAA
This sequence comes from Pinus albicaulis, assembly GCA_034641835.2. NCBI lineage: Eukaryota > Viridiplantae > Streptophyta > Pinopsida > Pinales > Pinaceae > Pinus > Pinus albicaulis. The sequence goes on along the minus strand of CM076584.1, from coordinate 298,797,471 downwards.
GCAGAAGTTAAGGAGGATCAATCCACTTCTCATGCCTTTGATTGAGAAGGAGGTCAAAAAACTCCTTGATTCCAAAATCATTGTCTCAATCAGATTTTCAAATTGGATTGCAAACTTGGTTCTAGTTAAAAAAAAGAGTGGAGAAATCAGAGTATGTATCGATTTCAGGAATTTGAATAAAGCCTCTTTGAAGGAAAATTATCCTCTCTCGAAGATGGATTAAATTTTGCAAAATATTGTTGGTTATCAGAGTGTTGGGGTTCCTATGTTTTGGCAGGTTTGGCTCTACCAAAGATAAGAAAACATCAAAACCACTTTGGGACCTCAGGATCTAGCCCTCCTAGGTCCAGAGAGGGATCTCTCTATAAAGGCAAAGGTATATGTCTTTGAAGTTCAATTTCAAGGTATTAGGCTAGTTATAAGGCACAAGGTTTGTTGTTTTGTTTTGTTTGTTTGGTTGTTGGGAAGCAATGAAAGAAGGGTTCAATATAAGATAAAGGGTGAGCAAAGAGGATTTTAGGCAAGGGAGAGATACTTCAGGGAACATTCGAGACCATTTGGCAATGGATTCATAAAAGGGTTTACTTGCTATTCAATATCCAAGGCTTTCAATTGGGCTAGTCATCTAAAACATAGGATCTTTAAAGATGATAGTATGGTATGAAATGGTGAGGAAATAAGGTGAATGAAAAGGAAACCTCCAAGGTGGCCACTTAGGAATCAGATCTAGGGACAGGGCATGCCTTAAACACCTATGATCCAACCCCTAAAAGGCTAACTCTTCAGACAACAAGAAACACTTAAGATTTAAACACAAAGGTGAAGCCTGAGATCAGAGAAAGGCTTTGAACTTTCAATGCTTTGACATTCAACTTAAGGGAAATTATAAAGGTTCAATTGATTGAAAAAGACCCTAGTGAGACAGAATCAACATTCTAAACTCCTAGTATCCCAGTTCTTTCAATTAAAACCAGACAAAAACATCTAAGAACGGATTCATAAATTCATACATCAGTTAGCAGTGAATAACAACTACTACACTGGTTAAATTATATTGAATTAGTTCTCAGATAGCACTATCAGTAGAAAACATCAAATATAAGAAGAGCAAGAAGCATTAGGGTACCATGCGAAGGTATATCCTAAGCCATATTTCTGATTCTTACCAGAGAAACGAAATGTAATGAATCACAGAAGGAAAACAGAGACAAATATAGAACACATCACCGCTGCTTTAAATCAGGATCCAAAGAAATTGCTTGTCATATTAAAGAGAAACACCAGTCATTATACAACATTATCCAACAACTTGATATTCAGTCTGAAATCATCTCCTCAGCCTATCTTACAACTTTACACACAGAACTATATCTCAAGAGAAACAACTTAAAATTCACAAATATCCGATCAACAACCTTTACAATGTGTTTTTTCATGAGTTTTATAGCTAAAGAGAGGCAGAGGAGGTATATAGAAGTTTTAATGAGACATTAAAATAGAGGAAGAAGAATGGCTCGAGGCCCATTCTGTTTTAATATCCATGCATTGATTTTCGGTACTTTTTTGATGAAAGAGTGGTGTTCGGCAGGCTGATATTAATTTCATGGGTATGTTCTTTGATGTACTTTCAGCTGCAGTACTCTGTAGTACTCTGGTGATAAGAAAAAGGCAGATAAATGACTTTCAGGCCTGCCATACTGCATAAAAAATGCTCTGGCAACATTAGGACTTTCTGTCAGGGTGGAAATCTTCTCCGGAGCTCGATGTAGAATAAAAACAGTATGGGAGCTTGTCCTTTCTCGGGAAATAACCTTCTGCTGATGTGAGACACTGATAAGATTGTTTTTGTGCTTTAGGCCTCATTAGGCCTTCTGTGTTAATCATAAGGTCCTCAATTTGGTACATTCGCCCTTTAATCATTGAATTAGAGCTTAGAATCTTCAATAACATGCTTTAAATCTCTTAATTCTTCACTGATACTCTTTGCCGCTTCATTGACTGTCTCTGTCTATGGAAATGGAGTTTTAATGGCGCAGGAAGTTTCACAGAGTTAAACACTGGTCCTTTGATGAAAATATTTCATTTAGAAACCTTCCCAAGCATTTCTCTGTAATATCTGGCTTTGAAAATGGCGTTTTGTGGCATTGTTCAACTCTGCCTGTGACTGATGAGACAGAGCACAATTGCAAACCTTTAACACCTGCAAAACCAATAAACTTGTTAAGAAAATCAATGGATGTGGAGGTCGGATGCTGTGGAGGCCTGTGAAAAATGGAGTCGTAGCGGTGAAAACAACGGCCGCAGGTGGAAAAATGGTGAAAATTGCTGCAGAATGGTGGAGGGATGATCTAACGAAGGTCTGGTGGTGAGATGATTTTGGATCGTCCGATTAGATCAAGTAGTGGTGATCGACGGTGGAGATTCACTGATGGAATGGCTTTAGAGGTTAGGCGGAATGAAATAAAATTTTAATGTAAAACATAAAATTTTTAATCTGAGCGAATTACAAAGGAAAACGATGAAAATCGCATGAAATCGTGGCTTTGAATGGTGGGGTTGGCACGGGCGGAGGGCGATTGATTATGAACCATTGGATCTCAGGAGGAGATCAACGACGGAGATCATCCGATGAGACTTTGTGAAGTCCGATGGAAAAACATGAATGAAATACGCGATGCAGTATGAACTGTTGATCGGGATCAGATCGACGGTCGGGATTGGATGATGGACTTTTGGAGGCAGAAAAGGGGGAAGTGGTTTTCAGAGAAAACAACTCTTTTCGCACAACAAAATCCTGGTTTGGAAATTTGCCCAAAATAACGTGATATAGCTTGCCGCCCGACACGTGGCGAAATAAAACCACCCATATCGCGTGAATTCAAACTATTAAAGCCAGGACACCAAAGTTACGCGATATGATTCTCGGCCGTTGGATCTGGGACTGTGAGATCTGATGGTGGGAGATGGAGTGCGATATGGGAAAGTGCACGATCAGAAGCGAGCGGGCTAAGTCAATGGAGGTTTTAATGTGGTCCATCTGATCTATGGAATGAACGACTGAGATTAAAGGGGAGGCGGAGGTAAAAGGGCTAAATGGATGAACGGGGAAAAGGAGGGCCATCGGATCTATCGAGATGGACGACTGCGATCTAATCGCACCGGAGGATTGCAGGGGCCAAAATCTCCAATGGTATGATATTGCGATTGAGCGCGGACCGTTGGATCGGCGGAAAATCGACGGTCGCGATTGGATCAGGGGTGGCCAATCGAAGAACACGGGGCGGTGAGAGAGCGAATCCTGGCTGTTGGTTCTTGTGGATTCAACGGTCAGGATCCAATCGGGAATCAACCAATCGGGGGGGTTGAAAAGTGGTACATTAAAACTTTGCGATTGGAAATTGGGGCGGTGATGCGATGGCCGTTGGATTGTTTAAAGATCAATGGTGGAGATCGCCATTGGAGGGTAACAAAGGAATGAGCTGGGGCACGATGAGTTTTGCGCGGACTGTTAGATATTTACAGATCTACGGTGGATATTGCACCTGCGGCCAATAGAACAAAACCTTTCTCACATCGGAACTTTACTATTAACACAGGGAACGTGCTCTACTCCAACTTTCGATTGCGATTGATGGTGGATGCAATTAGCGCTGGCCGTCAGATATTTTAAGGAGATCAACGACGGAGACTTTGGCAGAGGCCGATAGCCCAAAGAACTCATCGCATCAGAAAATTCCATATAAAAAGAAAATGCGCTCACGTCCAGTCTTCCGATTGCGATAAGCGCTCAAGGGTTTAGCGCTTTGTCTTGGCGCCGGGTTTCATGGAGGGGAAGTGGTTAGGGGCTTAGCTGAAAGGGGCTAAAGCCTATAATAAAAAATAAGTGTTTTTAAAGCCAAAAAGAGGGTTTTTAAGGCTTAGAGAAGGGTTCCAGTAGGGGGAAAAAGGGGTTTTCCACCAAATGAAGGGATTTCACATGGTTTACAAGGGGAAATTATATGGTTTAGAAGACTTAGGAAGGGATTTTGGGGGTTTTTTAGGGAAATTTGAGAAGGGAAGAAAAGGGTAAAAATGGGGAATTTTGCAGGGGTAAAAAGGAAGCAGATGGAGGCTTTCTGAACATTATTTTTTCACAGATAGTGAGGCTTTCTCGATGGAAACAACAGTGAAGATATTTTCAAAGGAAAAAGGTACACAGAGGCTTCAAAAATGAGAGATTTTAAGAGGAAATGTATCTCTTGGAGGCTCAGAAAAATATTTAGCCACCTGTTTTCTTGACAAAAAATTTATAGGTGGCTAACAGTGGCTCCACATGGGGATGGCATCTTCTTGAAGATGTCAAGAACTTCAGAAATATTCTTTGGGAAGTAGGCCAGATGCCTGATCTTTATACCATCCTTTCTTCTTTGATTCAGCTGTTACAAACATGATGGATATTAATCAGCAGAAAACATTCCCCAAACAATCTACCTACCCATCCTATAGTCCTAACATTTTTTCTTCAAGGTGCATTTGAATTTGCAGACCTTCTTCATCATTTTTTTTATTTATTGAAAGCAGAAAACAAACTAGTCTAATTCTACCCTTATTCCTCCATGAGACCAGATTAAACTGTTGGCCTCATAGTTTCTCTACCTACACTAATATCTGCTACGATTAAACTGTCTAGCAGATTTCATTCTCTACATTCTACAACATAAATTTAAAAAACAGTCAAACCAGGATTAGACAGTCTGGTTTGCTATGGATCTATGGCATAAAGACAACTGCACATGAACTGGAATTGCAGAAACTTGAAAAAAAAATTTAAGCCTTGAAATTTTGAAACTTTGAAGCATCCTTCTTTTCTTTGTGACTCAAGTTTTGAGCTTGTTAGAGTCACTTTCTTCTTCACTTCAACTCTGGTTTTGGGTGTGTTAGATCTGATTCTTTTTTCTTCTTTTCTGGTTCAAATTTTGAGCATATTAGAACCAGCTTCTTTACTTCCTTTGGCTCAGGTTTTGATCATGTTAGAGCCAATATTTTGCACTTCAGAGGTTCAAGTTTTGAGCATGTATGAACCTCTATTTCTCTCTTCTTTTTTGAAACATTTTCTCTTTTTCTTTAAAAACAAAACACAACAATGGTATTTACAATGGAAATGGAAACTGTAAACTGGAAATCATTAGTAGTAATGCTTGAGCATCCTGCCATTGACAGGACCCCCAAATAGATCTGTACCATCTAGCTCTTGCAGAAAAAAGACATTTGGACCAATGGTGGATTGGATGATGTAAGGAACCTGCCACAAACTGTCAAATTTGCCATGCTTTCCTTTGTCTTCTCTCCTAGAGTCCCACTTAAGAACTTTATCTCCAATTTTGAAGTCACAAGCTTTTGTTATTTTATCAAACAACCTTTTTATATTTTCTTGTACTTTCAGAGCTCTGTTATAGACTTCTTCTCTTGTTTGTTGGAGATGTATGGTTTGATTTATCCTCCTCACCATGCTGTTCTCTTTTGACTGAATCTCTTGGACTAGTTTAATTACTGGTACCCCTAGGCTAGTAGGAAACACTGCCTTTGTTCCATAAAAAAGCTGATATGGTGACATTCCAATGGATTTCTTTGTAGTCATTCAGTCTGCCCACAAAGCATGCACTAACTTGCTATGCCATGATTTCTTATTCTCTTCCAGCAGCTTTTTGATGATGGTCACCAAGCTCTTGTTTGATGATTCAGCTAACCCATTACCTTGTGGGTAATAAGCAGTTGAATGACCGAGTGCTATTTGATACCTGTGACAAAAATCAATCATTTTCTTGGATCCAAAAGCAGCAGCATTATCAATGATTATCTTCCTAGGGCAACCAAATCTAGAGAGGATATGATCTTCAAGGAATTTAATGATAACAGAATCTGTGGCATTCCTAGAAGGTATGGCCTCTATCCATTTTGTGAAATAGTCTGTGGCTATGAGAATCCACTTGTGTTGGGATGAGTGTTGAGATTGCAACAAGATGATGAGCTTAGTGGAAAGAAGTCGCCTTCACTAAGTGGGCCCGCAGGCTATTTTTGGCGCAAAGTCTATTTTTAGACTATGTCTATTTTTAGACATGTCGATCATGTTCTATGAGTTTCAGGATGCTATTTGTAGATGGTTGGTCAAATATGAAAAATAGATGAAATTCTATTTTTAGAATATTGGGCGAAGTCTATTTATAGAACACTGATCTAAAAATAGATGCATGTCAATTATTATTAGCTCTTAATAATAATCAGACTATAAACAACAACTTATTCTCTTGGAGCACTTCAGTTAAGCGCACAAATGTGGCACAGGAGTTGACAGAAGGAATTACACTATTACTGAGGGCTAAGTGGAGCTATTGCATGGAGACTTCAGTTAGAACTCATGTGACAGAGTTTGGTGGAGTTGTAGAAGTAGTTGATGGAGTTGTGTTCAGTTTAACTGAGTTAAACATAGTTGAGCTAGTTGTATCTAGTCTAACTGATTGATACACTAGTGAGAGTGGTGTGAATTAATTATTAATTAATTCACTAATTATTAACTCATTAATAACCTGAAGAATACATCAGTTAACTACAGTGCATGGACAGTTTCAGTGGAGACCAGTGAAGAGGTAGGTGAAAGAGCAAGTGTGACTATTAGTTGTGACTATAGTGTTGCATTGTTTGCACCACAAATTTAGTAGAGATGCCTATAAGGATTGCATGAGCAAGGCTGGAGCAATTGGAGTTCATCCAGAGCCATTCTTCAGCAGTGATTGCGCAGTAGAGACAGGTTAGCAGGTGGCAAAGATTGGTGCATGGATTTGCAAGATTGGGCTTAATTAGTGTGTAGCAATTGGAGATTATACTGAGAGCTTGTGGGGAGCTTTGTATAATGATTGTTGCATGATCTCTATGACATATAATATACAGATAGTTGGGGGTTTTCAAATTTAAGCTTTCCCATAAAATACTGTGTTCATATGTGTGAATTTTTATGGTTTTAATGTGTGCATGCAATTGATTTTATTTCCGCAATTAATGATCAATGGTAGATGAGATTCTGTATTGTGCATGAAGTTAAAATAGTGTGTGATCAGGAGAATCTCAGTGAATAATATATTAGTTATTCAAATTTCTACATGGTATCAGAGCTATGTTATAGATTTTCTACATGGTATCAGAGCGATATTGATCATTGGAGCAATTGCAAAACATTGAAGCGATTGAGTTTTTTTGAGCTGGTGGAATTCGAATTTGCAGCAGTGTTTTCTTGGTGTCGAAGTTGAGATGTCCTTCAACGGATTGCGATTGGAATATGCTGTTGAGGGCAGCTCAAATTATATTGCATGGAAGGACAGGATGGAGGCGGTGCTCGATGACAATGGGTTGAAGGAGTTCATAGATTCAGAAATTCCAAACCTGCTTCTAGCGATGCTGCCACATTTGACGCATGGCAAAAGAAGACAGCAAAGTGTCGAAGAATTCTGTTGGAAGGTGTAAAGGATCACATAGTGTCCAACCTTTATGGTAAGGCTTCTCCATTCTTGATGTGGAAAGCGTTGACATAATTATTCCAAAGCAAGAGCGACCAGAGGAAGTTGGCGCTCAAGGATAAACTCAGGAACATAAAAAATGGAGAAAGGCGATAGTATGCCCAAGTACCTCACGAAGTTCATCTAATGCAGGGTTGAGCTGGGAAGTGTGGGGGTGACTGTAGATGATGAGGAATTGGTGAGCTTGGCTCTCCTTGGGCTTCCTAAGAGTTGGCATTCCTATCAGGACTCTGTCAATGGTCGGGAGAAATTGCCAGGATGGGAGCGACTTTGGTCGGATCTTGTGCAAGAGGAGATAAGGCGAAGTACCAGGGACAGATCTTCATCAAAGAACTCAGATGAAGAAAATTGCGCTTTGGATGCCAAATCAAGGAAGGGGAAGAGAAAGAAGAATGCTTTTCAATCCGGTGCGAAAGGCAAGAAGCAGGACATGTCCAAGGTGAAGTGCTTTCACTGTCACCAACAAAGACACTACGCCACTAATTGTCCATAGAAGAAGAAAAATAAGCAGGCTGCTGGATCTGCAGCTGGAGAGGCCTTAGCCTCGTAGTTTGAGCTGGATTTTTCACTGATTGCATGCTTGGTCTCAAGTATGATGGGTTCAATGTGGTTTCTTGACATTGGTGCATCTTTTCATATGACCGGAGATAAATATTTGTTTATTGATCTGGATTAGAAAGATCTTGGAGTGCACATCGAGATGGGCGATGATGGTAGATACAGTGCGACCTGTATCGGTACCATTTCCTTTGAGAGGAAGTCTGGTAAACCCTTCGTATTGAAGGAAGTGATGCATGTTCCAGGATTGAAGAATAATCTTATATCAGTGGCCATGTTAGAAGATAAGGGATATGATGTTGTCTTTAGCAAGGGAAAGGCTTTCCTGCGCAGTAAGGCAACTGGTGAGACCCAAAGGATAGGGGTTCGAGTTAAGAACCTTTATCAATTGCAGGTAGATGGCTGCGTAACAATGGCAGGCAAGGCAGAAGGAGTGGTGAGCTGGGATGATGGCGAGCTGTGGCACCGAAGATTGGGCCACCTTCACCATGGAGCTTTGAAGATACTGCAGCAGATTTCTACTGGGCTTCTTAAGGGTACTCTTGCGCAGTCAGATCAGTGCAAGGGATGTACCTTGGGAAAATTTGTGAAATCCACCTTTCACGAGAAGGATAGTCACGCCACGACAATCCTTGAGAGAATTCACACAGACGTGTGTGGACCTTTCTCAGTAGCTTCGACAACAAAGCACAAGTACTATGTGATATTTGTTGATGATTTTTCTCGGAAGTGCTGGATCTTCTTCATGCAGAAGAAGAGCGATACATACTCAAAGGATACACGTGAGTTCGAGACGCGGTTGAGAAAGAATCGGGGAAGCAGGTGAAGGCTCTTAGGAGCGACAATGGTGGTGAATTCATCTCTGGCGAATTCAAGGACTTTTGCAACACAGAAGGAATTCAAAGAGAGCTCATAGCACCTCATAACCCACAGCAGAATGGGGTTGCTGAGTAGAAGAACAAAACGATTGTGGGTGATACACGGGCGATGTTGCATGATCAAGGCCTTCCCATACACTTGTGGGCTGAGGCATGCAATACTGCAGTATATGTGCAAAACCGTTGTCCTCACAGGATACTTGGCATGAGTACACCCGAGGAGGCGTTTTCTGGTAAGAAGCCTGATATTTCCCATTTGAGGATTTTTGGTTCACCTGTTTACATTCATGTGACTAGGGATGCCAGGAAGAAGCTGGAGCCGACTGCAGAGGTTGGGATATTTGTGGGGTACACTGATACACCCCAAAACTATTGTGTGTATTTTCTAGACAGTCGCAAGACTGTTTTGCGACGGGATATCAAATTTCAGGAGGAGAAAGCCATGAAGTGTTCGCTTGAGAGGGAGCCACACTTGCATGCAAATGAGGAGCTATTAGTTCCTAAGGATGAGCTTCCAAATGTGGATCAGCCACAAGAGGAAGTTCATGGAGTGGAAGAGACCACTCATGCAGCGCCAACCATCAGAGGGTGCAAGCGCACTACGAAAGCGGCGGCGGCTCGAAGAGATGCGAGAGAGGATTGCTTCGGAGCACGCATCACAAGCGCGGTGCGGCAGAGTCACGATCGGTACCTTTGGATACATGGCTCTGATGAGCAAGTGTATCGTGACAGAACCATCCTCTTTCGAGGAAGCTGTGGAGGATCCCGCATGGGTAGATGCCATGGTGGAAAAGTATGATTCGATTGTCAGAAACAGTGCATGGGAGATTGTCCCAAGGCCGGAAGGGAAATCAGTGGTAGGTTCGAGATGGATCTACAAAGTGAAGCAAGCAGCTGACGGGAGTGTGGAAAAGTACAAGGCAAGATTTGTTGCCCAAGGCTTCTCACAGATTGAGCGGATCGATTATGAGGAAACCTTTGCACCTGTCGCAAGGTATTCCTCCATACGGACGATTCTTGCTCTCTCAGCGCAGATGGGGTGGCACATTCATCAGATGGATGTGAAGACTGCGTTCCTCAACGGAGTGATTGAGGAGGAGGTGTACATAGAGCAGCCCAAAGGTTTTGAGATCTTCAGCAGCGAGTCGCATGTGTGCAAGCTCAAAAGAGCGTTGTATGGGTTGAAACAAGCACCTTGTCTGGTGGTACACACGGATAGGTTATTTCACCGGACTTTGGATTCTCCAAGGAGAGTGGTGTGAGATCAGGAACTATACTAGATTGTGAGGTGGAGGGTGGTTAAACTTTGCAGTCATTTGCCCTGTGTGCGACGATTTTATTTTGTTTGGGTGATGGTGGTGATACTCTCATGCCAAGGATGATCTTTTAAAAAGGTTTGAGATGAAGGACTTGGGCCTCATGGTATTTCTGAGATTGGAGGTTGTGTGGTGATGGACCCCATTTGTGTCTCCAAGGCAAGTATGGGGAGATATTTGGAGAAGTTCAACATGCATGGCTGCAAGCCTATTGATACTCCTCTTCCTGGTGGTTGGAGGAAGGAGGATGCTACATCAGCAGATGTTGTGGATGCCACTGTTTATCGACAATTGGTGGGGTCGCTTATGTATCTGGTCAATACACGACCTGACATATGCTATGCTGTTAACCAAATTTCACAAGCTATGGTTAACCCTACCAAGATCTACTGGAAGGCAGGAAAGCATGTATTGAGATATCTCAGAGGCACATCGGGATATGGATTATGGTACAAACAGTCGGATGAGGTGAGGCTATGTGGCTTCACGGATGCAGATTGGGCAGGGAACCCAACGGACAGAAAGAGCACATCTGGAGGGATTTTCAATATCGGGTCGATAGCAGTTTCTTGGTACAGCAGGAAGCAGAGATCCGTGGCACTCAGTTTAGCAGAGGCCAAGTATATGGTAGCAATTTTGGCTGCATGCGAGGCTATATGGATGAGGAAGATCCTGGTCGGGTTGTTCGGTTCACACTTAGATCCAACTGTGATATATTGTGATAATCAGAGTTGCATCAAACTCTCGGTTAATCCAATATTTCATGATAGATCTAAACACATTGACATCCGGTATCATCATATCAGAGATTGTGTGCAGCGAAAGATCATGTTACTTTCATACATTCCCACAGAGGATCAAGAAGCTGATATCTTGACGAAGGCGCTCACCAAGAGAAAATTCGAACACCACAGGGGCAAGATAGGGGTGGGAGATAATCCTTATCCTGTTGAGAGGGAGTGTTGAGATTGCAACAAGATGATGAGCTTAGTGGAAAGAATTCGCCTTCACTAAGTGGGCCCGCAGGCTAATTTTGGCGCAAAGTCTATTTTTAGACTATGTCTATTTTTAGACATGTCGATCATGTTCTATGAGTTGCAGGATGCTATTTGTAGATGGTTGGTCAAGTGTGAAAAATAGATGAAATTCTATTTTTATAATATTGGGCGAAGTTTATTTATAGAACGCTGATCTAAAAATATATGCATGTCAATTATTATTAGCTCTTAATAATAATCAGACTCTAAACAACAACTTATTCTCTTGGAGCACTTCAGTTAAGTGCACAGATGTGGCACAGGAGCTGACAGAAGGAATTATGCTATTCCTGAGGGTTAAGTGGAGATATTGCATGGAGACTTCATTTAGAACTCATGTGACAGAGTTTGGTGGAGTTGTATAAGTAGTTGATGGAGTTGTGTTCAGTTTAACTGAGTTAAACATAGTTGAGCTAGTTATATCTAGTCTAACTGATTGATACACTAGTGAGAGTGGTGTGAATTAATTATTAATTAATTCACTAATTTGTAACTCATTAATCAACTGAAGAATACATCAGTTAACTACAGTGCATGGACAGTTTCAGTGGAGACCAGTGAAGAGGTAGGTGAAAGAGCAAATGTGACTATTAGTTGTGACTATAGTGTTGCATTGTTTGCACCAAAAATTTAGTAGAGATGCCTATAAGGATTGCGTGAGCAAGGCTAGAGAAATTGGAGTTCATCCAGAGCCATTCTTCAGCAGGGATTGCGCAGTAGAGGCAGGTTAGCAAGTGGCAAAGATTGGTGCATGGATTTGCAAGATCGGGCTTGATTAGTGTGTAGCAATTGGAGATTATACTGAGAGCTTGTGAGGAGCTTTGTATAATGATTGTTACATGATCTCTATGACATATAATATACATATAGTTGGGGGTTTTTAGCTTTAAGCTTTCCCATAAAATACTGTGTTCATATGTGTGAATTTTTATGGTTTTAATGTGTGCATGCAATTGATTTTATTTCTGCAATTAATGATCAATGGTAGATGAGATTCTGTATTGTGCATGAAGTTAAAATAGTGTGTGATCAGGAGAATCTCGGTGAATAATATATCAGTTATTCAAATTTCTACATTAAGGAAGCAGGATGGATCTCCCCTATGAAATATAGGCCCCACTGTTGAAAGGGAGCTTCAACCGTTATAGGCTGTAATGGTAAAGGGAGGAGCTTCCTTTTGCCTTCGAAGATCTGGCACTTATGGCAAGCAATTATCATTTTGTGGATGTCATTGAAAAATGTAGGCCAGTAATAACCAGCTCTAAGTATTTTGTTAGCAGTGGCTTTCCAGTTTAAATGGCCTCCACACTCTCCTGCATGGAACTCCTGTTTAACCCTCTTTGCTTCAGTCTCGGGCAGACATTTAAGCAGCAAACCATTTGCATTTTTCCAGTATAAGCATTCATTTAAAATGCAATAGTTTCTAGCCTTCAACTTCAGAAATCTGGCCTTAGTCTTTGATAATTCAGAAGGGGCATTGAGGTTTGTGAGTACATACAGGATATCAGAATACCAGGGAGAGTTTTGAAATTGTTCTTCAACAGTTGGATTAGGTAATCCTTCATGTTCATCCAAGGCATCTACCATGCTTATGTCAAGGGCTTGCAGGTTAGATTCAACCATTAGTTGAGCTAAGCCCTGACCTTTGATCAGTTTTGTGGGTTTTATTTCCAAGTCATACTCTAATATTACAGCAATCAATTTGCCCCTCTTTCCATCTGTATCTTGGGAAAAAATGTCTTTTACCACTATGTTCAGCACGTAGGCAATGATGTGAGAATGCAGAATATACACCCTAATGTCTTTCAAGGCCTTTACCAAGGCATAGGCCTGTTTTTCCATTATGTTATATTTCAAGGGTGCATCCCTCAGAGCTTTGCTGAAGAAAGCAATGGGCTGTTCCATTCCCTCTGGATTTTTCTGCAGTAGGACTGCAGCCACTGTATGCTCGGAGGCAAAGGAAAATATCAGGAAATCTTTTGAAAAGTCAGGGCTGATTAAGATAGGTGCCCGGGTGAGCTCAAGTTTAACTAATTCAAAATATTTTTTAGCCTCTACAATCCACTTAACTCCTACATCTTTTTTCAGCATGTTTGTCATACCCTTGAGGTGCTCAGCAAAGTTGGGGATGAACCTCCTTAAGAAGTTGATTTTCCCAATAAAGGACTTCAATTATTTTATGTTTCTCGGGTGACTAATTTGAAGTATTCCCTCAACTCTTTTCGGATCTATCTTAATTCCCTTCTCTGATATAATATGGCCAAGGAGCTTACCTTCTTGTAGGCCAAATACAGTCTTCTTGGGATTTAAAGACAGACCAAACCTTCTACATTTTTCAAAAACTCTTCTCAGATGTTTTAGGTGCTCCTCATTAGTCTTGGAATAGACTGTTATGTCATCGAGATAGATGACAATGAAGTGCCCTACTTCCTCCGAAAAGGCTATGTCCATTGCTCATTGGAAGGTTGCCCCAGCGTTCATCAGTCCAAAAGGCATTTTTAAGTACATAAAAGTGCCCCATGGAGTGGTTAAAGCTGTCTTGAGTCGGTCTTCTGAGAGTACTAAAACTTGGTTATAGCCTGAAAAACCGTCTAACAGGGAGATCCTTTTTAAGCCAACCACCCTCTACAGGATGTGTTCCATCTTTGGTAAGGGTAATTGTCTTTAAGTGAAGCTCTGTTAAGGTTTCTGAAATCGATGCACAGTCTGATCTCACCTGTCTTCTTTTTCACAACTACAAGGTTGGAAACCAAATCGGAGAACCTCACAGGCACTATAATTCCTGCCTCGTACATCTTCTTGATTTCCTTTTCGACTAGAGGCAGTTGCACTGGGTTAATCCTGCGAAGTTTCTATCTGAAGGGTTTTTGGTTCTCTTTCAAAGGGATCTTGTGTTGGATGATCTTCATATCATAGGCTTTTAATTCCTCGTAGCTCCATGCAAACACATCGATGAACTCTTTAAATAAGTCAATATATTTCTTTTTCATGTCTGCTAGCAAGGACTTAGCCAATTTAATCATCTTAGGCTTATCCTCAGTGCCTATGTTGCACTCCTCAACATCAGAGTCTGAGTGTTCTATAGTGGGTTTCTTCGCTACGTCGTTAAAATAAAAAAGGTCCTCTAAAGGTGCCAGTCCTCTGGGTATATTATTACCTTTTGATTGTAGCACCTCTATTTCCCCTTTTTCTGCTTTCTTATACTCTTCGGTTTGAGTTCCAAGTTATTTAGTTAACATGTTTATTTCTACGTTATGTGGTGATCTTTATTTGTCGGGGGGCTCTTCACTTAGGCAGCTTTCATCGGATTTAGAGTCTGAATCAGAGAATTCAAACCCATTCCTGCCAATCATGAAATCCTTTATTTGCTTATCGCCCTCAAAGACCTGCCAATATTTCTCATTATCTGGCACCACAGGCCTATATCACTTCTGAATGATGATTTGTTTGTCATTAGGTGATTTATGATATGAACTAGCTATGAAGGCTAACCCATTTGCAACAATGTTTTGGCTCCTAGGAACAAACACCAGTTCGTATTCTACAAAGGTTTTTAGTAAATCCATGGCGTCGTTTTGGTATGCTCTCAATCTAGGGTGCTTTTCTGTATACTCTCCGTTCACTTGTTTAACGACTAACTCAGAGTCTCCTTGTACTTCTATCCTTCGGGCTCCTAGTTTTTTCAATAGATTCAAGCCTAGGAAGAGAGCCTCATACTCTCCGATATTGTTGGTACATTTAAAGTCTAGTTTGAAGGCATGAATCTCAGCATAGTCACTCTCGGTATTATGTAGCCACACTCCCACTCCTGCATTCTTCCTAGTGCAAGATCCATCGAAATTCATCCTCCATAAGGGATCGTTTTCAGGTTTATCACCATTTTCCTCCCTAATGTTGGTTTCAATGTTATGCTGTAATATGGGGTCTGCACCGTGGTGTGGAGTGTTTTTTTCTTAATGATGTGTATGGAATTCAGAGAGATGAATAGTCAGTTGTTTGTAGTCTTGGTTTTGTTTACTCTGATTTTCTGATTTGGTGCACTGTCCAATGGTTTCTTCTTCATTTCCCTCTATATCTAGAGTGGCCATTATGTTAAAGTCTGTGGGCTCTACTCTATCGTTTTCATCTCTGTCTTCCAGCTCTGGCTCATCTATGGATTCATCATTGAAAAGGATAAAGGAGTCCAGATCTGTATGGACCGAGTAAAAAGGTGAATTTTCAGGTTTTTCAGGGCTGTTGACCATGAAATTCATTTGTGCCTCTCTATACAGTCTCTTAAGTTGGCTAAAGACAGGGATTGTGGCATAAGACCCATTCATCTGCATTGTGCCTTGCAGCTTGGCTCCCCATGACCTGGACAATAGCATGCCATACTTAGGTGGCAAATCTACCACTACAACATCCATAACCATGCATTTTGCTGGAATCTGGGTCAAGTTCACACAAAGGTCTTTGATTAGGCCAAAGCACTTCACTCTGCTAGAGTCAATTGAAATTAAATCCTTGTAGGGTCGTGTTATCTCTAGGCCTAACTTCTCCATAATTACCTTAGGCATAAGGTTGCGTGAAGCCCTAGAGTCATGCATTGCGTTGTGAAGGATCTTGTCATGGACATTGAGGCTGATATAAAAAGGAGGTACTACCCCTTCCTGAAACTTCCCTTATATTTTTGGACCAAATAAAAGGGCTGGTTGATCATCACTTAGATTGACAGTGTCACTGTTTTCACCTAGATTTAAAGCTTTCAAAATTTGGCGTTTATATACATCCTGAGTGGCTAGCTTAGAGAGTGGGATAAAAATTTTAATTTTAGAAATCTCACTCTCCAAATTGAAGGGAGATTGACTCTTTGTAAAACTCAACTCTGTTTTGTTAGCCACTATTTTAGTGGCAGAATCAATGTGCTGATTCTCACTATGTACAGTGTTTGCAGATGTTTTATCAGGAGCACTAGCTGCAGTGCTAGTGCTGCTAGTTTGTTGACTTTGTTTTTCAGTAATTTGGTTGTCTTTTTCTTTGTTCTTCTTAGAACTCTCAGCTGCTGATTTTCTACTTTCAGCAGTCACTTTAGGGGTTTTCTCAGGTCTCTTCTTGATGGTAACCTCAGAAGCTTTTGTTTTGGGAGTGTCTAGGCTCTTCTTACTTCTGAGTTCATACTATTCTCTAACCTGCATGATGGCATTTTCAAATCCTAACCTATAATCCTCAGATTCTAATCCTTCCTCGTCCCAATGAGAGTATGAGGTCTGATTATCCTCTGTGGAACAGGTGTGGATCGAGTTGTCTACTTCCACCATGTTTATTGTGGTTCCCTCAGACTCTTCTATTATTCCCTCATCTTCATCAAGGAAGTTCTCTTGAAATGGGGGTATGACTTGTTGATCAGAGTCTCTCTGCCCGTTTGGGTGATTGTTTCTCCTAAAGTTCTGGTTCTGGTTTTGATTTTGGTTTCTATTCTGATTACTGACGGTGAAAACCATTTTATCCATCATTTTCTATAGCCTTTCCATGTTTTTGGCTAGACTGTCATACTTGGGATCGGATGTGGAAGCTGATGTGTCATCCCTATATGTTACCTTTTTCTCAGACCTCATTCTGGCTCTTTTTTCAATCAGATTCGCTTCTACATTCACTGCTCCTTTTTGCATATCTTCCAATGTGTTGTAATCTCTCTCCCTAAGCTAATAGGCCATGTCAGCGTCAAAGCCTTTAGGATACTTCACTAAAGCCATTCCTTGGGGAGGTTTCATATGTGGAGGAAGAGCGTTGTAAACACTGTTAAACCTTGTAGAATAGTCATGGACACTCTCTCCTACATTTCTTTTAAGATTCTTGTATTCTGCTAAGATTTGGAGAGGGTTGGTCTTGACTTCCCATTTTTTTATGAAGGATTGATATAAAGAGGGAAGATCATGGATACTATTAGGAGGTAGGACTTTAAACCACTTCTTAACATCTCCTCCTAAAATCTGGGCAAAGATTCTCATCTTGACTGTCTCATCATCTGTCTCCATATAGTCAAAGGAATCTTCCATCCTATCTACATGGTGTTGAGATGTGGTAGACTCTTTTGCAGTGAAATGTGGGATTTTTGACAGATAATCATTGGGTAAAGGCACTAGAGGCTGTGGTAACACCAAGGGAGCATACCATGCTGCCATGATGATATTCTGAGGAGGTAAAAGATTGGTTTGAGCAGCTGGTATATGGATGACAGGAATACTAGGACCAACAACACTCTGTTGAGCTGATTTAGGGTGTTAGAGCCCCAAGTTTTGAATGAAATGAATATCCAGAGGTGTAGATGGAGGGGTCTCTCTATCCCTAATATGTTGACCACTATGAGATGGTGAACCAGGAAGCTCGAGGTCTGACTGATCTAAAGCACTGAATGACTTAGTTCTTGGTAAGCTGCTTTGTGAGTCTAAGTCAAAAAGAGTGTGTGATAGAGCTGTAAAGTCTTCTGGTGCAGAATCAGCTCTATGGATGGTTCTGATACTAGTTGAATTCCTAGGGGTGGGATATTTCCTAAGAATGTTCTCAGGGTTGTCAACTATTTTAGGTGGGTTTGGGTTAGGATAAGCTCTTGTATAGACTGTTCTCGAATCTAGTATGTCTGTATCTTAACAAAGAAGCTTAATCCTATGTGCTTCTTCTAATATGGCTGATGTTGTAATGAAGTCTGGTCTCCTAGTGGAGTCTTATGAAAACCAAGATAATCAGCAGGCCTACTGATAACCAGTGGAGTATTTTCATCATTAATGAACTATGGAGTCACCAGGTGGAAGGTTTAGAATGTTTCAAGAAGGTATACTGTCCACCACAGTGATTAACCACCAAACTCAGGCTACTATGGTCTTCTGTGAGTTCTTAGAAGTGTTTAAAGGTGTGTTTTACTCAAAGCTTCCCCAGTGGAGTCGCCATTATGTTGGGGCTCCTACGTTTTGGCAGGTTTGGCTCTACCAAAAGATAAGACAACATCAAAACCACTTTGGGACCTCAAGATATAGCCCTCCTGGGTCCAGAGAGGGATCTCTCTATAAAGGCAAAGGTATATGTTTTCGAAGTTCAGTTTCAAGGTATTCGACTAGTTATAAGGCACAAGGTTTGTTGTTTTGTTTTGTTTGTTTGGTTGTTGGGAAGAAATGAAAGAAGGGTTCAATATAAGACAAAGGGTGAGCAAAGAGGATTTTAGGCAAACGAGAGATACTTCAAGGAACACTCGAGACCATTGGGAAATAGAGTCATAAAAGGGTTTACTTGCTATTCAATATCCAAGGCTTTCAATTGGGCTAGTCATAAAAAACAGAGGATCTTTAAAGATGATAGTATGGTATGAAATGGTGAGGAAAGAAGGTGAATGAAAAGGAAACCTCCAAGGTGGCCACTTAGGAATCAGATCTAGGGATAGGGCATGCCTTAAGTACCTATGATCCAACCCCTAAAAGGCTAACTCTTCAGACAACAAGAAACACTTAAGATTTAAACACACAGGTGAAGCCTGAGATCAGAGAAAGGCTTTGAACTTTCAATGCTTTGACATTCAACTTAAGGGAACTTAGAAAGGTTAAATTGATTTAAAAAGACCCTAATGAGACAAAATCAACATTCTAAACTCCCATTATCCCAATTCTTTCAATTAAAACCAGACAAGAACATCTAAGAACAGATTCATAAATTCATACATCAGTTAGTAGTGAATAACAACTACTACACTGGTTAAATTATCTTGAATTAGTTCTCAGATAGCACTATCAGTAGAAAACATCAAAGATAAGAAGAGCAGGAAGCATTAGGGTACCATGCGAGGGTATATCCTAAGACAAATTTCTGATTCTTACCAGAGAAACAAAATGTAATGAATCACAGAAGGAAAACAGAGACAAAGATAGAACACATCACCGCTGCTTTAAATCAGGATCCAAAGAAATTGCTTGTCATATTAAAGAGAAAAACCAGTCATTATACAACATTGTCCAACAACTTGATATTCAATCTGAAATCATCTCCTTAGCCTATCTTACAACTTTACACACAAAACTATATCTCAAGAGAAACAACTTACAATTCACAGATGTCCGATCAACAACCTTTACAATGTGTTTTTTCATGAGTTTTATAGCTAAAGAGAGGCAGAGGAGGTAGATAGAACTTTTAATGAGACATTAAAACAGACGAAGAAGAATGGCTCGAGGCCCATTCTATTTTAATATCCATGCATTGGTTTTCGGTACTCTTTTGATGAAAGAGTGGTCTTCGGCAAGCTGATATTAACTTCATGGGTATGTTCTTTGATGTACTTTCGGCTGCAGTACTCTGTAGTAATCTGGTGATAAGAAAAAGGCAGATAAATGACTTTCAGGCCTACCATACTGCATAAAAAATGCTCTGGCAACATTAGAACTTTCTGTCAGGGTGGAAATCTTCTCCGGAGCTCGATGTAGAATAAAAAAAGTATGGGAGCTTGTCCTTTCTCGGGAAAGAACCTTCTGCTGATGTGAGACACTGATAAGATTGTTTTTGTGCTTTAGGCCTCATTAGGCCTTCTGTGTTAATCATAAGGTCCTTAATCTGGTACATTCACCCTTTAATCATTGAATTAGAGCTTAGAATCTTCAATAACATGCTTTAAATCTCTTAATTCTTCAATGATACTCTTTGCCGCTTCATTGAATGTCTCTGTCTATGGAAATGGAGTTTTAATGGCGCGGGAAGTTTCACAGAGTTAAACACTGGTCCTTTGATGAAAATGTTTCATTTAGAAACCTTCCCAAGCATTTCTCTGTAATATCTGGCTTTGAAAATGGTGTTCTGTGCTATTTTTCAACTCTTCCTGTCACTGATGAGATAGAGCGCAACTGCAAACCTTTAACACCTGCAAAACCAATAAACTCGTTAAGAAAATCCATGGATGTGGAGGTCAGATGCTGTGGAGGCTTGTGAAAAATGGAGGCGCAGCGGTGAAAACAACAACTGCAGGTGGAAAAATGGTGAAAATTGTTGTAGAATGGTGGAGGGATGATCTGACGAAGGTCTGGTGGTGAGATGATTTTGGATCGTCTGATCAGATCAGGTAGTGGTGATCGACGATGGAGATTCACTGATGGAATGGCTTTAGAGGTTAGGCGGAATGAAATAAACTTTTAATGTAAAACATACAAGTTTTAATGTGAGCAAATTACAAAGGAAAACGATGAAAATCACATGAAATCGTGGCTTTGAATGGTGGCGCTGGCATGGGCATAAGGCGATTGATTATGAACCGTTGGATCTCAGGAGAAGATCAACGGCGGAGATCAGCCGATGAGACTCTGTGAAGTCCGATGGAAAAACATGAATGAAATACGCGATGCAGTATGAACCGTTGATTGAGATCAGATCGACGGTCAGGGTTGGATGATGGACTTTCGGAGGCAGAAAAGGGGGAAGTAGTTTTCAGAGAAAACAACTGTTTTCACACAGCAAAAGCCTGGTTTGGAAATTTGTCCAAAATAATGTGATATAGCTTGCCGCCCGACACGTGGCGAAATAAAACCGCCCATATCGCGTGAATTCAAACTGTTAAAGCCCGGACACCAAAGTTACGCGATATGATTCTCGGCCGTTGGATCTGGGACTATGAGATTTGATGATGGGAGATGGAGCGCAATATGGGAAAGTGCACGATCAGAAGTGAGGGGGCCAAGTCAGCGGCGGTTTTAATGTGGGCCATCCGATCTATGGAATGAACGACGAAGATTAAAAAGGGAGGCGGAGGTAAAAGGGCTAAATGGATGAGCGGGGAAAGGAGGGTCGTCGGATCTATCGAGATGGAAGGCTGCGATCTAATCACACCGAAGGATGGCAGGGGCCAAAAAATCCGATGGTATGATATTGCGATTATGCGCGGACCGTTGGATCAGTGGAAAATCGACGGTCGCGATTGGATCGGGGGTGGCCAATCGAGGAACACGGGGCGGTGAGAGAGCGAATCCTGGCCCTTGGTTCTTGTGGATTCAACGGCCAGGATCCAATCGGGAATCGGGGGGGGGGGGGGGGGGTTGAAAAGTGGCACATTAAAAATTTGCGATTAGCGATTGGGGCGGCGATGCGATGGCCGTTGGATTGTTTATAGATCAACGGTGGAGATCGCCATCGGAGGGTAACAAAGGAATGAGGCGGGGCGCGATGAGTTTTGCGCAGATCGTTAGATCTTTACAGATCTATGGTGGATATTGCAGCCACGGCCAATAGAACAAAACCTTTCTCGCATCGGAACTTTACTATTAACACAGGGAATGTGCTCTACTCCAAATTTCGATTGCGATTGACAGTGGGTGCAATTAGTGCTGGCCGTCGGATCTTTTAAGGAGATCAACGGCGAAGACTTCGGCGGAGGCCAATAGACCAAAGAACTCATCACATTGGAAAATTCCATATAACAAAGAAAATGCGCTCATGTCCAGTCTTCCGATTGCGATAAGCGCTCAAGGGTTTAGCACCTGGTCTTAGCACCGGGTTTCATGGAGGTGAAGTGGTTAGGGGCTTAGCCGAAAGGGGCTAAAGCCTATAATGAAAAATAAGTGTTTTTTAAGCCAAAAAGAGGGTTTTTAAGGCTTAGAGAAGGGTTTCGGTAGGGGGAAAAAGGGGTTTTCCACCAAATGAAGGGATTTCACATGGTTTACAAGGGGAAATTAGATGGTTTAGAAGACTTAGGAAGGGATTTTGGGGGTTTTTTAGGGAAATTTGAGAATGGAGAAAAACGGTAAAAATGGGGAATTTTGCAGGGGTAAAAAGGAAGCAGATGGAGGCTTTCTGAGCATAATTTTTTCACAGACGATGAGGCTTTCTTGATGGAAACAGCAATGAAGATATTTTCAAAGGCAAAGGGCACATAGAGGCTTCAAGAATGAGAGATTTTCAGAGGAAATGTATCTCTTGGAGGCTTAGAAAAATATTTAGCCACTTGTTTTCTTGACAAAAAAATTGTAGGTGGCTAACACAGAGAATGTCTATGCTTGATGGTTTTTCAGGTTATCATCAAATTCGTGTACATCCTGATGATCAGGAAAAAAACAACCTTTACCAAACCATGGGGTACTTTTATGTACGCCAAGATGCCATTTTGTCTCATGAATGCCAGAGCTACTTTCCAAAGGGCAATGTACATTGCTTTTTCTGAAGAAAAGGACAAGATGGTAGTTTTTTATCTTGTTGACATAGAAATCTACTCAAGGAGGGAAGAAGATCACCTTAAACACCCAGAAAGAATTATGCTGAAGTGTAGAAGGTTTGGCATCTCTCTAAATCCCACCAAAAGTATTTTCTCTTTAACTTCAGGTAAATTACTTGGACATATAATTTCTAAAGATGGGATTAAGATTGATCCAAATAGGGTCAATGCAATTCAGAAGGTGGATTTGCCAAGAAGCAGGAAGGAGATTCAATCTTTCCTTGGAAAGGTAAATTTTGTAAGGTGATTTATTCCTAATTTTCTGAGATTGTGAAGGACATAACAAGCATGCAGAAGAAGGGAGTTGCCATTAAGTGGACATCAGAAGCAAGACACTCATTTGAGGATATCAAAAGGGAACTTACCCAAGCACCGGTATTGATCAATCCTGATTTCTCAAAAGAATTCTGGTTTTACTTACGCATCAGAGAATACTATTGCTGGAGTTTTTCTACAAAAGGGACAACAAGGTATTGAGCAACGTATTTCCTTCTTTAGTAGGACATTAGCTGAATCTGAGATGAAGTATAATATCTTAGAGAAGCAATCCTATGGCTTGGTGAAGGCTATCAAAGATTTCAGAGTTTATATTCTACGTTCTCATATTGTGGCTTTTTTTCCTAATACTGTTGTGAAAGACATGCTCACTCAAGCCGATCCTGATGGTAAGAGGGGAAAATGGATTGCTAAATTGCTAGAGTATGATATAGAGATTAAGCCAACAAAATTGGTCAAAGGGAAAGGCTTAGCAAAGTTCATGGCACAATCAAAATTTGATTGCCTTAACATAAACTTAATTGCAGAAATATCAGAAATTTCAGATGAGGAAGAAAAACCAGTCCCTATTGAAGAAAAATACACAACTTCAGATTGGTACAAGGAGGTTGTTTTTGTCCTACAACATCATAAAGCACCTGCTGATCTAACAAATTCTAAGGCAAGGTTTGTTAAGCTAAAATCCTGGAGATATTTTATTTTTGACAGAAATCTGTTTTGGAAGGATACCGGTGAAATTTTTCTGAATTGTTTGTTAGAAGAGGAGGCTGATAAAGTAATTGAGGAGTTCCACAAAGGAGATTGCGGAGGTCATCATTATTGGAAGGCCACAGTGAACAAGATTCTTAGAGCAGGGTATTATTGACCTATAATGTTTAAGGATTTCTACAAAAATATTGCTGCCTGCCATGAATGCTGGATTTTCGAGGGTAATAATAAGCTTGTACCTTTACCTTTAATGCCTATCTATGTGGAAGCACCATTTCAGCAGTGGGGGATAGATTTTATTGGAGAGATTCATCCATCATCATCATGTCATCATCGCTGGATTCTTACAGCAACTGATTACTTCACCAAATGGATTGAAGCACTCCCAACTATGCAAACAAATGATTATGTGATTATTTCTTTTTTAGAAAATAATATATTGTCTAGATTTGGTTGCCCCATGAAGATTATAACTGATAATGCACAGGAATTTAAGTCTAAGAATCTGATCAATTTCTGTCATCAATATCATATTACTCTTGGGCATTCTACTACATACTATCCTCAAGGGAATGGTCTTGTTGAATCTTCTAACAAGAGTATTGTGAGGATCATTAAAAAGGTGTTGCAGGAGAATAAGAAGGCTTGGCATTTGAAGCTGAAGTATGCCTTATGGGCTGATAGGATATGTACAAAAAGGTCAATTGGAACCTCACCATATGAGTTGGTATATGGGGCTGAGGCCATTTTTCCTACATCTCTAGGGGTACCTGCCATGAAGCTGATTCAAGGGTTAGAAGAGGAACCAAATGCGGTCCAGAGGAGAATAAATCAACTAATAGCTTTGCAGGAGAAGAGGAATTAAGTTTATAACAAAAATCAACAGTCTCAAAACAGAATCAAGAGGAAATTTGATAAGAAGATCAAGGAGGAAAGTTTTCAAATTCAGGATAAAGTGTTGAAATGGGAGGCCAAAATTGAAGAGAAAGGAAAACATGGTAAGTTTGAGAACTTATGGAAAGGTCCTTTCAAGATAGCTTCTTTCCATGGAAACAATACTTACATACTGCAAGAGATGGATGGAAAATAATATGCTGGAGGACCTGTCAATGGCAGGTTTTTAAAGCATTACTCTTCCTAAAAATATGATTGATCATTCATGTCATTGTACATATTCCATTTTATGAGTTTTTCTGCTAGTAATGACAAGCTAAATAAACAAGCTTGAGCCCGAGGTGAAGGCCATTAGAGCTTGAGGAGAAAGCTTGGCAATTTCAAAGTTTTTCTATTTTGGTCAAGAAAATGGATAGCAGCACTGGAACTACTGGTTCTTAGTGTACCACAGGGGCACACTATCCCAAGTGGAGCCACTGTTATCACCCAAAAAAATTTCAAAACATCATTGTGTCAAGTTTGTTTATGGTCATGGTTCAAAATTGAGTTTAGAAGTCAAATTAGGATTTGATCAAGGGTAGGTTAGATTTTTATAAGCTCAAAGCCGATACTTAAGTTCAAATAAAGTCTTTTTAAGGTTCATTCATTGTCAAATATTCATAATTTCCATTTGTGAGTCATTTCATAAAGTTTCGGGTCAAAACTGTGCAATTAGCCAAGAAACCTCGTTTTCGTAGCGCCACTAGTTCAAAAAAGTTGTTTTTCGCTACAAAAGCGCTAATAGTTTCGTAGCACAAACTGGGAAAAATACATTGTCGGCGCTACGAAAGCGCTGTTTCTTAACTGTCTTGTCATTTGAGCTGAAATTTGTGAGAATCCGTTGGGAAATGGTAGGTTAATGGTAGGATGAGTCAGTTAATGATGAGATTCAATGCACTTACCCATGTTGTAGTCATCATAGTCATGATAGGGTATGAATGAGCCATAATTCAGTTATGAGATGAAATTTCAAATTCAAAATCTTGTTTAATTGGTCATTCTCGTTTCCTTTGCCTTCATTCGAGTGTTTAAGCTCTGAAGTGTCAAGCCAAACCTATGGTTGTTCCATACAAGTTTTCTACATCTTAATCAAGCGAGGCTGATATAAACTAATCAAGTGAGGCTGATATAAACTAATCAAGCGAGGCTGACAGGTTTTCTGTGAAGCATGGCAGAGGAAAAGAAATTCCACAGAGGGGGACACTACTTGAGACATGAGCCTGAAGATACGAAGGCCATAATTGAAGACCAATAGTAGGTTGTCTTTATTTTTGTGAAAAGTTGCAGGGGTGCCGCACACAGGTTTCCAAACAATTTACCTTGAAATTCAATGGAACAAATACCAAGTTTGGGATGCTAAATGTTTCAATTTCACCAGATATTATTGCTACTATGACAAAGATACCAAGAGGTCAAGAAACTTGGTTTAAAGGTTTCAAATTTGATATGGAGCCATGCAAAGAATTCATGAAACCTGAATATGTAGATATGGACCTAAATAATGCTATCCTTAGAAGCTGCATCAAAGACACTTATGCAAAGCTCTTGTTCAACATTGAGAGGTATTTTACATGTGAAGGCAGATATCATAAGGCTTATACATATCATTTCAAGCTGCTTCTGCATTTCACAGGTAAGATTTCACTTGATTTTCCCTTTTATCTGCATAGGAGTCTTGCTAAAATGGCTGATAAAGTACAAGCCAAATCTGAAGGTTGTGAAACATCTTTGTTTCATCATGGTTTGATGAAGTTATTGATTTTGAATGAGCTTTAGAAGATAGGCAGGGATTGGTCATCCTTTTTGTTTATAAATGGTTTTGAGTTGGAAACCCTAACTCCTGCTAGAAACCCTAAAACTAAAGGAACTCCATCACCACCAGTAGCAGAGTCTAGTCAACCTATGGTTGCAAAACCAAAGGAATTTGAAAAACTGAAGCCAAGGAAACAAGTTGAGAAAAGGAAAGAGCAGACACAAGTGATTGATACTCCAACTCCATCACCTGCCAAACAGAGGTCAAATATTGTCAAAGAGGCAAAATAGAAACAAGATGTCAACAGGCAGGAAATCAAAAGAGTAACAAGAAGCCAAGCAGTGGCATTAAAGGGAAAAACAACTGCTATAGATACAGAGGACAACTCAGTGATAAAGGGAAACCTAGATGACATCCTGCATGCAATTGACATAGAGGAGACACCCATTGTTCAAGCTGAGTTCATTAGAGTAGATGAGCATAAACAGAAAAAGGATAAGTCTGCAAAGAAGCTTGAGTTTGAGGGTGAAAATGCAACCTTCATCTTTCAAGCAAGGAAACCTACAACTAGACATGCTAAGAAACTTAGTGAAAGCAGCAAGGAAGTTCAAGAACCTATTGAGACAGCTAAAGCCCCTGAAGAAGTTGTTGATTTATCAACACCTATAGTGAAGCTACAACCAATAGAGCAAAGAAGGGAAAAGAAGAAGTGACAGGGTTTAAACATCTTGAAGAGAAATTGAGGTTGGAAAAATAAGAAATTGATGTGATGAGAAAGAGGGCTAGAAAGCACAGTTTTGAGAAAGCAGAGTTCAAAAGAATGAAGGCACTGTGGGAAGGTAAAACTAGTTCTATTTCTGAAATTCCAAGCAGTGCAGAGCAATTTTTCACATGGATAGTCCCAGCCATCAAGGAAGCTAAATTTGTCAGAGTAATAAATACTCACATGAGAGCTAATAACAGGGGAATTAAAGATCAAGTGGAGGACTTGGAGCAGTAGTTGAAATTGACTCAGGATGAGTTAAAGAACAAAGGTATTAAAATGACAATCATTAAAGAGTCAAAAGCTAAATTAAGTGAAAATGAAGAAAAGACCTCATGAAGGTTGAAATGAATGTGTTTTCAGTTCATATGGTTTTTTGGTATGATGGAATCATTTTATTTTGAGTTTTGATACATTTTCAATGTGCATTTTGGAAAATTTTGAACAAAACTGCTCTCTCAGTAGTTTCGTAGCGCAGGCAGTGTAAAAAGGGAGAAAAGTGCTATGAAACTGCTATAACAACTTTTCTTTCCATTTTTCATCAAATTTTGGGAGGTAAAAACATGAATCAAGAACTGAAAATGCTGAGGAGGATGTATTTAAAGATAATGAAGTTAGTTTTGGAGGAAAGATGTCAAGATTTTGAAGAAAAAGGGGTAAAGGAGCAGCGCTACGAATAGCGCTACGAAACTGTGTTGTTTTCATAGCACAGTCTATTACATCTCATTTGAACAGTTTGGAGATGGTTTTGGACACTGGAGCTTTTGGAGGAGGTTTGGCATGTGTTAATGAAATTTCTAACAGTTAAGGAGCTCGAAATAATGAGTTCATGGTGGTCAGAATGTTCCAAGAGTGCAAAGGACCCTATGCCTAGAAAACAGGGGACTGTTTCCTACTTTGATGGAGGTCAACATTATGGTCATAAAGATTTGAAACCTATCATCTAGATTCGACCATGTGTGAATACACTTGGAAAATGATGTAATTTAATTTAGGCAAGGTTTCTATGGATAGAGATAAGGAGTTTGAATCCTATTTGTAATAGCACTGTTTAGTAGATTAGTTGTATTTTTGTAATAAATACCATGTCATATGGTTATGCAAGGTGTCAAGAGTCAGGAATTCGATGTATCTAGCACAAGTTAAGATTGTCTCAGGTTGTAAATGGTCTATAAAGGATCAAGAATTCGAAAATATCAGGGTTGGACATTTTTAGCAAAAGACCGTGCTTATTGTAATTGACTGGTTTTCAGCTAGAGATTTCTA
This sequence comes from Pinus albicaulis, assembly GCA_034641835.2. NCBI lineage: Eukaryota > Viridiplantae > Streptophyta > Pinopsida > Pinales > Pinaceae > Pinus > Pinus albicaulis. The sequence continues at coordinate 298,769,224 of CM076584.1, read as the reverse complement.
CTTAGACAACTTGAGATTCAGAAGGAGTTATAGTGTGTTCTTGTTCTAATTGCATATTTTTTTATCCTATTGTAGTGGTGTTTGTCTATGTTACTCAGAATTCATCTTTGATGCTCCGACTTCCTATATAGATAAACTGACTGTGTTTTTTACAGTTTCACATGTGTATCTCTTGACTAAAACTATGATATGCCTCAACTTCCATGTTAAGTAGATTTATTGGTTTACTGAAACTATTTTGACTCCATAAGCCCAATGTGTACTTGTTGATGTGATTTTCAACCTACATTTATCATCTATCTGATTATTACCCCACATAGAGTTAGCCATCTATATTTTTATCAAAATCATTAACCCTTTGAGAGAGCCCTCTCAGGTTGAGGAGGCTAAGCCTCAATCAAAAGATTGGTTTGAAATAGTTACATGAGATTGATTTGATTAGCAGCCTATCAGGTCCAATTTTTTGATAACACATTCGATCGAAGGTCATTGATGAGTACATGTTGTCGAATGCGAGAAACTTGCCATTAAGGCATGCAGGCCTCAAGGTATTGAAGAGGGTTTCTAGATCAACCTCCTAGATAATGAGATGTAGTCAATAGGAAGTGATCGGTTGTCTGATGGCCTACGACACGAAACTCATGTCAATTTTTGAAGAAATTTTTGCAAGGATTGACTCAGGGATGGCCGACGCGATTGAAGGCTACAAATTGCAAGGTAATTTGAACTGAGGTTGGACTTCTCTTGAACATATTGGCGACATGACACTTAGACTTGGCAACATTTGGCTCAATGATAACACCCAAAACCAGCTAAATAATTTCAATGAGGTTTGATTAACTGTGAGACAAATGGATTTCCCAACCCGGACACATATGTGACAGAGTGTCATGTTCAAAAGCGACATAATTCCATAAATGAAATACAAAAATGAATGCTTTTTCCCAATTCCCCCCCACCATTATTGGCAAGTACCTCTTTACTTTTTTAAGCTTGAGGAGGATAACATTTGCTTGTCCTAAAGTCTCATCCTTCAGATGAGTCCTTCGAAGTATTTTTAATGAACCCTAAGGAGTGGTCCGGTTTCATCATTATTAACGAGTCCTACACTGTTTAAATTTTATGAGTCCAGTGAAGGGGTAACTTGATGTCGTTTTCATGTTTAAAGAGTTTGAAAGACACAAAAAGAAAACTCATGTTGTTCGTTCAATGTAATATTTTAACAAGCCGAGAGAATGTGAAGCTCAAAGTTTTTTCAGTTTTAGGGAGTCAAGAGAAAAACGTAAGTATACTCCATAATGTTATTTTTCGTAAATTTAGTCCCTCAAGCCAGAAAAAGGATAAAATAATGCAGGAGAGAACTCTATTGAGCATGATTAGTCAACATATAACTTTTTCTTAAATAGTCTAGTTCAGTCCAGAAAAGGGGTAAACTTATATATAAAATACGACTGTTCGTTTACTTTTATGAGTTCGAATAGTCAAGTACTCAACGATCTTTTCATGTTTATAGACTCTGAAAAGGGCTTAAAAGATAAGTCCATGGTTTTGCTTTTTTGTATATTTTGAGAGCCCGAAAAAGTGATAAAAGTTTGCTAACATCAAATGATCCATTTTTATGTTATAACCTGTTTTCTACATATTAAACCAAAAAATTATCATTTATGTTCAAAATATCTAGTTAAAAGCCTATGAATTTTGAATTTAAAAAGTCAAAGGCATAAAAAATAATATTTTAATAGCCTAAAAACTTATGAAAGTTTAAAAAGTAAAATCATTTTTACTATTTGAGTTTTCAAACAATTGATAGCAAAAAAAAGGGTTTTTACCACAATCTCCAGGAGCTTATTCCGAGCAAGCTGGTGGAAGAAATCGAGAATCTTCTTCTCCAGGCAAGAGATCTCTTCATTATCTTCATTTCCATTGGATTAATTTTTCATTTTAGTCATGTATTTGGTTTTTTTGGGAATGATTTCCTTTTTAAATTTCGCTTTCGAATGTGCATGGTTTCCCTTTATTGGGACCACGCACACCGACTATTTTTTACACATAGAAATCCGCGATTTGTGCAGTTTTTTGCCTGAGAAACCGTGAAAATGCACTCTATTCATAAAAGGCGGTCGCGCAAGTGCCAAGGATTTTCTAAAAAGTAGGAATTACATCTCCAAAATTTTCAAAATCACTCACATTGTTTTCTAACCTTCCACTATTGCTATTTTCAGGTTTTTTGACAATCCATAATGGAGTGTAGAGAGAGAGAGAGCATGAAAACCAAGATGCTGAAGCTCTAAATGATCTAGCAACACTGCACACCATAAGATATTGTGGCCTATACAAATACTAGATAATTCTAGGGATTAAAGCTCAACTACATCTCATGACTTGGATGGTGAGGGCATGGGCTGTCCAAGATCAGTGCTTCGTGATAGGAGATCAACGTCTCAAAATAGATGTTGATGATATATATTTTTTTACTAGACTCTCTCGCAGAGGGACAAATATATCTTTGTATGGGCACAAACGAGGTGGATAAACCACTGCTAATTATTTTAGGTGATATTGTATTGACGGGGCTCAGCTCAAGGATGGTAGAATTGACATCAAAACCATTGAGTGACTGCCCTTGAGAACCATCGCCTTTACAATTACCATATTATGTGGAAGTGCAATGCTTCACTTGGCCACAAAGGCTCATATGCAGATTGTTGTAGAGTGTTCTCAATCCATTATTTTCAACTGGTGTGAAAAGGTAGTTGCCAATATGAAAGGGAAACTGACTAGAGAAAAAACATGGAAACTCAAGAACTTTAGATATGGTGCTATATTGATTTCTTTTGATCTAGATCATATTCCCCTCCTAGCCCCACAACATGTTTTAGCAGAGATAGGAGGATCTCAGGATCCTCACATGCTTTTGTAGGTCTCATTGATTGCTCGCCATGGAGGTGATGGACCGATGGTCAAATATACTCCTGAGTTCTTCGGATGGATAGAATGTCAGATCATATGATCAAAGACTTTCCATATGCATGGATTGATTAAAAATGTGACCCAGATATCCCATTCCTAATAGGGATGCAGTGGGATGACCTAGGTAAAAACTTCTCATTTTGATGGCTTTTTGTGTTTTCTAATTTTTTTGTTTGTTTTTTGACATTCAAAGCTAATCATCCGAAATGGTCATGCAAATATTGGCCCAGCTATACCAATGGGATTAAGGCGCTTTGACAGGTGGGGGGATCATCCAGTAGTTGTTGTGGTGCCTAACCTTGATGTAACAAAGGCCTTGACTGAGCTAGAGCATAACCTCAAGAGGTTGGCTCTAGAAATTCCAGACATTGGACTTGATGATTTTCCTTTGCAGTACCAGAGGCACGTAGTATGAGTTCCAGGGCCATTCAGAAGCCTGCTACGACACATAGCACGTGCTATAGTTTGCTATCATGATCACCATCATGGCTAGTTGCTAGTATTTTAGGGCTATATTTTAATTTTTGGTAGCAACATGTTCAGATAATAAAGGTTGTGGGGCCTAAGGTCTTTGGATGACATTTTTTGTAACACAATTTTTACAGACTATATTACCTAATGGAGACTACTACTTATCATTTCATTTTATCTTGTTCAATATGTGGACGAATATTTTTTTTGCTTACAAATGTTGCAAAGGTCTATTTAACACATGATTCGCCAATGCATCCGTTAATGTGTTTAAATTTCTTGGAATATATTGATATTCAATGTAATCAAATTTTCCTTCCAAGATACGGACCTGTCAAAACATTCTTAGCATTGTTGAGCTTCTTATTTCATAGACATCGTTTAAATGAAATACTATGAGTTGTAAATCTAAACTAACGATCAAATGACGAATGCCAAATGAAATGGCATCAGTTAATATTTCAATCACTGCACTATACTCTGCTATGTTATTCATCGTTCAACCAAGGCATATCCCATGAATAAAACCTAACTCACGAGTGGGCAAGTAAATAGTGCAAGCCACGAAAGCAAGATTATGAGTACTACGACTAGCGCCATCAACAAAGCCAATGTAAGTATGATGGAATGTCAACATCTGGAAATCAAGTGTAACATAATATAAGTAGGGGAAGTAGTAGGAAATCGTAAAAAATGCAAAAACTAATGCACACACTCATAAAAGTATGATACAAGTAATGTAAAAAAATCTTCATGAAATGAATTGTGCATAATATTTCTTTAGGTAGAGACCATTCCTCGGCTCTCCTAAAGAAACAATGTAATAATCAAATAGTTCATAGGCCCCTTTATCTATACACGTTTCACAATGTAAGGACTATTCCACATGGGTTTGAATTTACGAGCACCTAGTTTATCATGTGCTTGATCATAGACCAATACTAGGTCACCTTCTGAATATGAACGAGGATTCACGTTTCGATCAAACTGAGCCTTAAGCCGTTTCTTATGAGCCTCACTAGCTAGTGCAACATCACAGAAAGTCTCATCTAGTCGTGCTAAGTACAAAAAACACTCTTCCTCCAGAGAGGTAGTTGGTATCAACTCAATGGCCAGTCTAAACGACGAAATTTCACGTTTAATCGGAAAAATGCCTCCAAACCATAAACAAGTTGGAAGGGAGTAAAGCTTGTCGATGTTTTCGCAGAGGTACGGTATGCCCACAAGGCTAAAAAAATCATAGTATGCCAATTTCGTTTATCAATGCCGACAATCTGTTTGATCATAATGGTCAAAACCTTGTTAACAACTTCTACTTGGCCATTTTCTTGTGGATAATAAGGGGTAGATTATTCATGACACAATTCTAGTTGTGCAGAAACCTCGGTCATCATAAAGTTTCAAAAGTGGTTACCATGGTCCGTAACGATAGCTTGTGCTATGCCGAACCTGGTAATATGAAAATCGCTGCAATTTTGCCATCATCCTTATATGTAGGCATCACCTCGGTCCATTTTGTAAAACAATCTATTGCGATAATAATATACCCATGTCCCTCGACCGAGTGAGGGTTACATGTAACAAAATCAGTGCCCCATTTAGAAAATGGGCTAACAACTATGATTGGGTGAAGAGGAGTTGGAGGCACACACATCTTGCGATGGTAAACCTGACAATTATGGCACTTCTGAACCGCGATTATGAAAACTTTAAACATCAAGGGCTAGAAATAGCCAACGCGCAATATCTTTTGGGCAATGTCAAACCATGAAATAGGACCATGAAAAGCTCTAGAATGGCAGTCATTTAATTCCTTCTCAACTTCCTCATGTGTCAAAAAACATCGAAAGATGGAATCAACACCACGACAATAAAGTGTATCGCAAAAAATAGTATATTATTGGGATTGGTACCAGATTTGACAACGATAAGTTTGAGACAATTTAGGCCGAAAAATATGAGTTTGAATATATATAATGATATCTACATACCATGGATCTAAAGTAATGATAAGAAATAGGGATTAGTCTGGAAGATAATCCTCTCCCACTGTTTCCATCTCAGTATAGGGAAAGTCACACATTAACTCGGAAAAAGCCAATGATTTCTTAGACTTAGATCTTTCAAATTCTAAATCAAACTCTTGCATGATAACTATACATTTAGAGTATTTCCCCCCCTATAAATTGTCTCGTGAAAATGTACATCATAGGGTTGCAATCATAGATCATGGTTGTTTTGCGTAAGAGTATGTAGTGACGAAAACGTTGGAAAACTTGAATGGCTTCCAAAGACAATGTCTCCACATGTGGGTATTTAATTTCAGTTTTTGTTAGATTCCTACTCAAATAATAGATCACATTTTCATCACTATATTTGTCTTCTTGAACTAGCTCCATGCCAATGGTGGCATCAGATGCAACTAAATACAAAAAGTAGTCCCGTTGATAGTCAAGCGGATGCAACAACGATGTATGAATCAATGCGTTTTTAAGTGCATCAAAATATTTTTGAGAAAGTTCATCCCAGATCAATGGGATTCCCTTTTTTAAAAGTCGAGTAAAACATTTAGTTAGCTCGACATAGTTAGGTATGGATCTACATACAAATTTTTCTTTCCCTTGCAAACTTTGGAGTTGGCGAAGATTGGAAGGAGGAAAATTGACAATAGCCTCTACCTTGAGTGGATCGACACAAATACCTTCCTTTGACACGAAAAATCCCAACGATCGACCAAATTGTACAAAAAAACACATTTGTGAGGATTCAAACGAATATTGGAGTGCCTACATCTAATGAAAATTTCTCTCAAATGCATCAGATGATCTTGCCGTCTTAGTGAGTGAGCTTGTAAGTCATCCAAGTAGGGTTGAAAAATATGTTTGATATTGTGAAATGCATAAGACATTGTACTCTGAAAGGTTGTGCCAACATTCTTCAATCCAAAAGGAATTTTCCGATAGGCAAAGGTTCCCAATGGAAAAATGAACACAATTTTATGCTGATCAATAGGGAGTATGTTTATTTGATTATATCCGGAAAATCCATCCATAAAAGATAAAATCTCGTTTCCGGAACAATCATCAACAATTTGATATAAGGAGTAAGATAATTATCCTTTGGATAAGCTTTGTTAATATCCCTATAGTCGACGCATACTCTAATGGTCCCTTGGTTCTTATTAACTAGAACAATATTGGACACCCAATTAGTCAAGGGAACGTGATAAATGAAACCTACTCTAAGTAATTTTTCAACTTCAACTTTTATAACGGTAGATTTTTGTGGATGCACTCGACGTGATATCTGTCTAACAGGTTTGGAATTCAGGTAAGTCTTTATTTCTTGAACTACAATGTTAATGTCATTTCCTAGAATTTCCTCATAGGACCAGACAAAATATCTCGAAATTCTTGAAATAGGGATTTATACGTCTCAATTTCGTCAAGGGAGCACAAATCACCTATGTGAATGTTCTTGGTAATTCCAGGTTTAACTGAGATGTTGATTGGTATAGTTGTAGATATGTTTCCTAGATTCATTTCAGAATCTAAATAAAGTTTTGACAAAAGACATTGAGGACTATCCGCAATATCAGATGAAAACATAGATGAAAAATCATTCTAAATCCTATCGAGGCTAGGCAGAAAGGATGAATGATGATGATAATAGTCCCATGGAATTTATTCCAAAGTCATGATTTCCATGATACTTTCATCAGTTGGAAAATCGTTATCGAAGGGATCAGGAAATTATATTGGTGCTAACCTTGACAAATGAGAATAATCATCAATGATTGCATTCCCTCAATCAATTTCAGATCATGGTGGGTTGGAAAATGATTGAACTTCTGGATAAGCTGATTCAAAGGGGCTCAAAGGAATCTCACTTTCATACAAGGTCAATTCAAACTCTGAAGGCACAATCCAAGGATCAGAAGATTTTACTCTGCTTGATGTAATCATATTAACCTAGGCAATATTATGAGGAAAATTTGGTGGAGGGAATGCAACAATTCTCATAGGAGACGAATCCTTAAGCAAACCTACCCCAACATCTTCATACGAAGTAAATGTTTTTCTAACAAAAGGTATACTACCTGTAGAAGTAGGGTCTGAAGTGTAGTAAGACAATTGGTTTACTTTTACAGTTTTTCCTTTATGGGGAAACATTATCATATGAAAAAATGGCGAGACCACTGCCGACATAGCATAATACCAACTTCGTCCCAGTAAAAGTTTATAATCAAGTTGAAAATCAACAAACTCTACTTAAATTGAAACCGTCTTACCTTGTAATTCTATAGGTAGATCATTTAGAATTCCATATGGATGAAAAGCTCTTCCATCAAAGGCTTTCAAAGTTGTGGGAGAGTGATTTATATTTGGAGAACCCAAGAATTTCCAACAAGCAATAGACATGATACATGTAGGAGCTCCTTCGTCGATTACCGTGCAAAAGACATTTAGTTTTGACGAAACTGGTATTTGAAATGCTAGTTGATGCAGAAGTCTAGGTACATGACACTCAAGATCAAAGACAATGAGATTATAATCCTGGGGATCAATAGCTTCTATTACCGACAATAACAATTTTCTTTGTGTTGGAAAAGTCTGCAACACTTCAAGGGCCGACGTTGCTGAAGGTGACATAGCCAGATATTCAACAATGTTGTAATTCTGAGCAACACGTGTATGAGGATTAAAAGATGACTTTCGAAGAACACCTTTAGGAGGCGGTCGAATCACCATGTCATAATTAGGTTTTTCAATCTGTAATGGTTCAGAAGGAGGAGGAATTAATGTGGAATATTGACTGGGTGAACCAGTATACTTTCTATTTATGAAAAAACCCTTATATCCATAATCCTTATATCTCAGGGCTACCATAACTTGTGACGACATCATCATGATATTCGCCGATGTGAAAGAAGAAGAAGGGTTGTGTGAAATCGGCTTATGGTCCTGGGAAGGAAATGAATCCTTCAAAACAATAGGGGTGGGTGGACCTTTAACGAATTTAGTAACCTCCGTGTGATGAGGGCACTCCTTGGTGTAATGATCTTCATCACATATTAGATAAGGATAACGAGGCTTTTTTCTTTCATCAGATGGTTCGGTTTTGTCTGATTTCTCTTCTGGAGAAGCATTTTTTTTTGCTTTACCTTTTAATTTATTTTTACCTCTGACCAATTTATCTTTCTAGTAGATTAATCTACGACATTAATCTCATAAGTAATCTCTGGAGAAGAATTTTCTTTGGGTGAATCTAGTAAGTGACAATCTGAGTATTTTTGGAATTTTCCTTCTTACTCTTAGATTGATGGCTAACAGAATCAATCACATCATCAGCGATGTGAGATCCTGTAAGAGTTGAATCTATTTGACCAGGTCGAGTTAAATCCAAAATTTTTTCATACAAAGTGCCAGACTATGTGTAAACAAGGTCTAGATATTCGGCATGAGCAATAACCTGCTCTTCAGTTACAACACCTCCCTTGGCCACATCTTCAGTATTGATTGGAAGCAATGATTTTGTAAACCATTCAACCAAAATCGGATCTGGAATAAAAAACTTAACTAGACGATGTCTACGTTTCCATTCATGTATATTATCAGAAATGTGAGTAGACGAGGATTGTTTCAAAGGAGTCAAAAGTTCAGTACCAGTATCATAACATATGGGTAGCTAAAAATGTGTCAAGTAAGCAATGGATAAGGCATTGAAATTATTAAAAGAGGCTCTCGGTAAATCAATGTACCATTTAGCTGCTGAACCAGTTAAATTTTGTTGGAAAATTCACAATCTAAATGGAATCATCGATCAGTGAATTTGACACGCACCAAAGATGATATGTCATGACATGGTTTGATGGGTATTCTCTTGATTTTCCTTCCAATTTTGGAATGTCACTGAGAAACTTAGTAGGAGTTGTCGACCAAACTGGGAAATAGTAAATAGGATCATTTGTTAGCTAAGAAAAATTCGGTAAATCTAAAGTTGCAATGAATGGTAATTGTCGGTTGGGATCCTGTTGTGAAAATTTATTACCCTGTGGGATAAGTGCAGTACCTGGAGGGGGATATCTAGGATATCCTGGGATAGCCTACGCGTTTGGGATTTGCATTCCTCCAGGATAACCAGGGTGAGCTATACTAAACTACGATTGAGATAGAATTTGATAAGTATAACCAGGGTATGGTTAACTCTAAAAAGGCGGATTTTGGCTCATCTTCCCCAAGTAATATTGCCCCTAAAAGGGTTGGATTTGTAAAGGATTCCCTTGAAAGAACTGAATCTGATATGGTTAGCCTTATAGAGATGTAGCTTGAAAGAACTTGTCCTGAAAAGGTTGGCCTTGATACGGTGTTTGCATAGTTCCCATACCAGGTTGTCTTAGAGGAATTTGAGGTATAAACTAGATCATAAGACCAACTTGATAAACATATGTCTGAGGGATAGCCTAAGTAGTTTGTTGCACCGATACTTGAGGGGTAATTGGAACATTAGTTTGAGATACTCCCAGGATGGGGGTTTGAGGTGTACTCATAATTGGTTATTGAATATACATTTGTAAGCTGGATTGGATAGGAGTATGTGGACTACTAGGACCAGGTTGTTGACTTGGTTGTTGAACATGTGTTTGCAGACTTACTTGAGGGATCCCTTAAATAGATTGTTGGACTTGTATTAGAATACCTTGAATAAGTATTTGTTGAATAGGTTGTCCAGTAGGCTGAATAGGTTGGTAAATTGGTACCTATGGAGAAACTTGCAAAGTTGTTGAACAAATGAAGGGTTCCAAATGGTATTCATCACTGGTTAAGGAGTACCAACTAAGGGTTGTGACACAACGGGTTGACCTAAACTAGCTTCAGGTATTTGACCATAGTTTTGATAATTTCCAGTAAAAGGCTGTCCTCCGACCGTAGGATATGATCCAACAAAAGGTTGTCCTCCAGGTGGAGGTGGTTTCCCCCCAAGCGGATTATAACTACCTATTGGATTAACTTGAGTATTACCTACACTATCAGAAACCATATTAATACATTGGTGTGATGTCAAACCTTGGGCAGTAGAATTAGATATACCAGATGACATAGTATAAATATGAGATGAAGGAGAAGGTCCTGAAAAATTCCCATGAAGTGACTGATATATAGGAGGAACTGACGGACCACCATATAATAATGATTCTGGAGAACTTGAAAACATGGATGTATCAGTAGGCATACTTCCAAAAATAATTCCTGGCGTATTAAATCCAGGCACAAAGTAATAAGGAGTGCGATAATCTAGAATACCTTTACCTAAAAATTTCAAAGGTGTGAAATACTAAGGATACGGTCGAAAGGAAGCAAAACGAAGGTCTGGAGACACTATTTTTTCACTAGTAAAAACTAGAGTACTTGGAGATTCTTCTTCCTCGTCTTCAATAATATCTTCGATACTAATGAGACAAGGAGGTTGAATATCAGTAATAATAAGTTTTACTTTGGTTGAATTTGGAGCAAGAGTAGGGGCTATAACATTTGAAGGAGACTCAGGTTCAGAAATATTAGACTTAGGTTTGAAAATTCCGGCTTAGTTTGTTGTGTTTCTGAAACTTCTCGAGTATCATATTATGGTCTAACGACTACAGTAACTACAGGTTCATATTTCACTAATTATGTTTCAAATTCTTGAGGTTGATTCAATTCAGTCTCATATTCTACAATAATAGATGTTTCAGGTTGATCTTAGGTCCCAAATCCTGTTGATTTTCACCTTTCTGTTTTAATTTTTTCCAATTGACCCAGTGTATACTCAAGGGGTTTACCTTTCATTCTCCACGAATGTCTTGGTAAGTAAGCCACGATAAATTTTAAATAAGAATCCAAACAATATAAAAAAAATCACACCTAAGGCCTCTAAAAAGTAAAAACAAACAAATAACACATTCTAACAAATCTAGGAATCAAACCACACAAACAACCTTTTCACAGCGAAATCACTAGTTGGTGATGAAATCAAACGTTGCAAAAATCAAGGTGAAAATAATATATAGACAGGGCGGGTGGAACCAATCACCCTGACAACCTACTTAATGAACACGGTCTGGTGCAAGTAAATCCACTTATGCCATCTTGAGTGAATATTACCCTCCAAAAAGGTCCAAGTGAATCTAGTCAATGTTTCTTCCAGGTACAACAAAGACCTTCCCTTCTTCGTCACCTCAAGAAATATACCTAAGATTTAGTCTCTAAGGTTACCACTTACAACAATTCAACGTGGGGGGACAGTTGCAAACTGGACATACAAGTAAGGGAAGAGTAACAAATTTCAACCCCCTTTAAAGTTCCTCAACACGGATAATATGAGGTTTACTTCCAAGTGACTCCGAAGTACCTTTCGGCACCGTTTGTAACGTGTGCAAACCACTCTACCATAACCAATGAAGTGGGGTCAATCACTCCACTGGGTCCGATATGATCTCGTGCTGGACTCCCTTGTAAGAGGAGCTTCCCAGAGAAAAATTGCAATAATTGGATTTACTCTCTACCACAAGATTCTACTATTTATTTATAGCATTGGAAAGTTAACTCACATCCCTATTCCAAAGCCCTACAACCTAATCTATGTAGGTGGAAAGATCCCTAAAAATGTAAAAATTCTAATTAATTTTATTAACGATGTGTTATTAAGTTGTTGTTTACTCAATAGGTAATGGAGATGAAACTGATGATATTCTAAGCTAACTCAAAAACTCTAATGAGGTCGAATATGTGAAAATTCGACTAACCCTGAATCCTATTGCAACAACTGGAAATAATTCTCCTAATTGTTAAATTAACTCATCAATTTATTTGTATTTTTCTACAGCAAACACTAAATCAATCACACTGCAACCTACATAAATAAATGATGGAAGAAAAATAAACATAGTTAGAAATATACGCACACACACAAAAAAAATTGTTATTTTTAGACCAATGCCCGCGGAAAAGCCCAACTAAGGAAAACCAGTGCAACAACCAAGGGTTTTATTATTATGAAGTTGTGAAATATGAGTACAAACTATGGATGCCTAAACTGGAAATCCAAATAGAGAAAAGACCGGAAAAAATATCTAGTGAGGAAAATTCCTCACTCCACAGGCTATTCAACACTGACCTAAGCTCGAAATTGAGCCATCCCAACTACCTCTACGTAGTCTCAGTGTCACCCTACGCAGTCACTGTATCACTATAGCTAAAAATTATGTCACCTCAAGCAATCTCATCAGCTGCTGTCTGGGAAATTGATTCTCCCGACCTCTGGAACCTTTTCCCAACTTCTGGCACTGAATCTCGCATTCTCCCCAGAAAAATAAAAATTTCCTCTAAAGGGCATTGCGCTGCCTCACTGTGGCACTCCCCACCTCTCTGCAAGTATACTCGCTAGATCTGGAATGCCTCCTTTGGCTTCAGTATCTATGCCTCTCTCTCACTGCTTCAATCTCACTGAATCACTTCTGGCAATACACAGTTGCTACTCTGGAAATCGATTTCCCAACAAAATCAAATGCTCAACTGATTTGGTGTGTTTTCTACAAGCCCCATCAACTTCTTCTTATAATCCTCTGTTGAGACTTCAATGGCCAAATTAAATCTTAATCGATTGATAGGATTAAATTTGGTTCATCTATTTTTTTCTAGAACATTCTCAACATGACTAAATTAATTTTGATTAATTAATCATATTCCCTAAGTTTAGACTTAGGAAATAGTTAAAAACTGACTAATAATCTAATTAAGTCATTTCTAGGTGGAATTTTCTTAGGGGTAAAATGCTCAGGTGGTAGCTGGAGTAAGATCCCTCTCAGGCCTTCCCGGGACCCAAGGCAGACAATCAGATTAGCTGCAACATTCACAAAGACAATACATGCATGTTTATACTAGTACTTGATTGAAAAAGTGAAGTAGAGAAGGATTACCTCGATGTGTAGTGTCCATCTGTTTGAGAGCTCAATGTAGCGTGGCAGGAGTCCTCCTCACTGGCTCCAAGTTTGAATCCTGCAAGAAAACAACAAACTAATGTAATATTGACAGTGTTATCACAATAAACAATCAAAACAAGTATATAATCAAACAAGAAATCATGTAAATCTAAGCCACTTATAACATGTATCTCTAAAAAATAAATCAATAGATGCAATAACAAGACACCAAGTGGAAAAAATAGAGGCAGTTCTATTATATCAAAGAAGGAAGATTACAACCATCAGTTTAGTCAAGCTTCCCTCAGTCCTCCGACTCTAAGCTCTCTGTCGTCAATATCCTAGTGTGACAATGCTTAGGCAAATAGTTCTCAATGAACCAAGCCAACCATGAAACCTCACACTAACAAAAGTTCGCTCCTCACACAATGAACCTTTTGACCTTTGATAATGAGCCCTTGCCTCCAATTTATAAGAGTTTGGGAGGATCAACCTTGCCATTCTTCTTCATTAGTTTGATTAGGGAAAATTCCATGATGGTTCCATGCTTTTCTAGCTTTTGACCTCTTTGTATGCTTTGCTAGGTTTAGAAATGTCCAATCAAAGGCCTGCAGTGCAGGTTGCCAACTTTTTGGATTGACTCCTTGAGAAAAAGCCAGAAATGTTAGTCAGTTATTGCAGAATTTGTCCCTTATTCTTCATGAAACACAGGTAACATTGCCCTTTAGGTAAGACATTGCGTTAACCTAGACACTAACTCTTCCTACAAGAGGCAGGGAAGCATTATAACTCGGCCTAATAGTCTCTGGGGTGCGCTACCTTGTAAAAATAGGTCTCTATCTAGGTCAAATTCTTCCTTCCATGTGTCCTTCTCCTCTTAGCTGAAAAGGAGGTCAGTTGTAGTATAAAAAAAATTTCAAAAACGATTTCTGGGTTTTGGAGAATACATGTATTCTAGCCTGTCCACCAAATATTTTTGCTAGAACACATATGATGCTACAAAAAATAATAAAATATGAAATTGCTATCTTTTCATTCAATGCATTCCTAGTTACAGGAGAGCACGCAGGAGAGTAAGAGTCTTTTTTATTTTCAAATAAAATGAAAAAACTCAAATTCCAATGACATTATTTTCCAAAAAATGCCAATTTCACTTTGAAACAATTCAATTACAGAAATTAAATCAAAATTTCAGTTCACTTCACAAGTCAAATAACCATGAAATGTCCTTTTACAAGCAATCACTCATAATTTTTCAAAATGCACAGAGAATTCAATGAAAACTTTGAAATGAGTTTGGACCAATGAATGCCACTAAATCAATGATGTCTATAGTGTATTTATGAATAAATTTAGTACTGAAAAAAAAAATGTTTTCGTTTTGAGTTCAACAAAAGAAGCAAGTATCACAAGAACACTAAAACTTTGAGAAAACCCTAATTTCATTAATCTAAAATATATTTCACAAATAATCAAAGTAATCACTAAACCTGGTATGTTTGCAAGAAAAAATAACTGGAGACAACTATCTAATATCAACCAATCTCTTTTTTGATAAATCAACAAGCAACTAGACGAAACAATTTTGTGAAAACGAGTAATTCTCAAAAAGATTGCTTAATCACACCCAAACAAACTAAAAAATATTAACTGAAGGTCAAGAAATGTGTAAAAAATATTTCAAAAACCAAAATTCAGACTATGATAAGAGGAAAATCTATTTTTTCTAAAAATTCTCAGGATATGCGCAGGTGAAAATTTAAGTTCAGTGCGCATGCATTTTGTTACTGAATAGAAATCGAGCAGAATGAGAAAAATTAAAGAAAGAATAAAATTCAGGTAAACAAATCACAAAATCTAAAAGGTCACGATATTGTCAAGACTCGGATGAGGCTATCAAAAAGGGATTGAAAATAAAAAACAAGGAAAAGGAAGTGAACAAGACATTCCCCAACGGAGTTGCCAATTTGTTATATTGGACTAATTCCTCTCGCGGATAAGAGCGATCTCCCTATATTTCCAACAAAACCTAGTAACATGTAGACAATCAAACTACACTTTCTCTGAGTCTAGCTTTGCTTGATTCATAAAGCTAGAAAGGATAGGAAGTGAAATTGATCAGGGGCTCAGTTTTATGCTCAAAAATCAAAGTTCACAGATTTGACCAGAACCTGAACGAATGCATAGTGCTTGCTATTCTGAATTAGACGCATTTCGTTTCACGAAAAATGGGTGCCGTATGCTCTCGGAAACGCCTTTTGTACGCTTTTCCAAACATGTAAATTAAAAAAAAAAAATGACAGTCAGATGCCCAATCAAGAGTTTGTACTACTAACGTGGCACTCTGACTATGCAGGGTCAAAGGTTGTTCAAATTTCTCCAGGGGAATGGGAAGCTGCCAAGTGACAACACGACACTGTTCCGGATGGTGGGTGATGTGTCGAGTTTTTACTTTTCAAATTTTAAGCCAATCGAGTGACGACAATGGCAAGCCCGGATGTCGTCACATGCCCCTTGAAGGTCAAAATGTGGTCTAATATGTTTGGTCATATTTTGGGCGGAGGCGCCTGGGTCCCACCACACAAAGCCACAGCCTACTGGCCCTTCTACACAATGGTCCTTAAAATATAATGGAGTTCACATATATTTAAATAAGACCAAAGTTTGTGGTAGGGTAAGGTGGGGGCCAACCCCCAGTCCACATGACCACATGTAATAACCACCAAAAGAGAAACAATTAAGAACAGAGTTAAAACATGGTTAATTAATCGTAATCCCTACATAATTAACGTTAATCCAAATTTGAAATGCGGATTAGATTAATGCTCATTTAGCACTTAAACAATGCTTAACTAGTGTTAATATTCGCTTAACATTAATGACACTTTAATTGGCAGACCTTCGGATTTAGAAGAAATTGCTAGATCTAGTCACAGTTAACTAGTTTAGGGCCTAAAATAGTGGGGGAAATTGAAGAGGCCATAAATTTTTCCATTTTCGACCAATTCAAGCTCAGAAAGAGGCTAGATGACCTTTTTTGGCCATTCTGGACTCATTGGAGCAGGTTATAGGAGAAAAGGAGCATTGTAAACAAGTCTATTTGAAAATTTGAGCATTATATAAAGGCCCAAGCCATGGAAGCTGGACCAAGGAGATGTAGCCCGGGAGAGGTGAACTCCTTCATCAAATACCTGTGTTAATGTTATGCATGGTGATGTTCCATACTTTATTTTCTGTT